>CM029363.1:8688757-8816857 GCA_017140985.1 Hormaphis cornu | reverse complement strand
TGACGCTGATGTTGCTCTTGTTGACGCTGATGTTGCTCTTGTTGACGCTGATGTTGCTCTTGTTGACGCTGATGTTGCTCTTGTTGACGCTGGTGTTGCTCTTGTTGACGCTGATGTTGCTCTTGTTGACGATGATGTTGCTGCTGTTGGTATGAAACAGCAGCTGCTACCATTCTTGAATGCTGTTCAGGAATAATTCGATGATGCATCATTTGTTTATCACGTATATACATCTCTCTTTGTTGTTGTTCTCTTTTTTGTTGTTCTCGAAGGTGAGCTACCGCTTGCATTTCCCGGTCTCTTTGGACAGCCATTTCACGCTCTATATGCATCTGTTGCTCATGCCTTTGTTGCTCTCTGTACATATGTGATGATTTCAATATAGGAGTTCCTCTACTATAACGTTCTTGTTGTTCTCTATGTCTACTATCTTCAGAATGATTCAAAGGAACAGGTAAACTAGGCTGTCTAACTGCAACGTCTACCAAAGAACCTAATGCTTCGTGTCCAGGAGGATAACTTTGGGGAGACGTCACTTTAGGGGCTGTGTTGTGACGTTGTATAACACCTTGTCGAGTCGGTTGATAGTACATGGGATTAGTGACTGGGGGAGTTTTTTGAACTCGTGGAAACTGAGCAGTCACATTAGAATGCATTTGTTGGGAAGTTATATAGTCATTCATAATAATTTGCCGTTGCTCACTAAAATGAGGTTGTCTAGATTGATACTGAGGTTGAGGAGCGCGCTTCTGGTAATAATCTGTATTTAGATTTTGATTTGAATTGTGTAAAATTCGTTGGTGAACTGGAGTACCTTGAGTTATAGAACCACCAGGTGCTTGTGGTGGCTGAGAATAACGACTTGGCTGGGTTGGTATATACAGAGTAGCAGCTGAAACAGGAGTACCATGCATAATTGAGCCCGAAGCTTTAGAATTATTCATTATGTTTGGAGATAACTTTGATGATACAACATTTGAAACTGATAGCTGTGGCGATGTAACCTAGAATGACACATTTATGTAAAATTAACTTATTAGTATAACAAAACAATCAATAATATTAAAAGTAAAATTACTTTGTTGGGTTTTATATGAGGTGTTGGTTTAACAGTTACATGAGAAACTGATTGTGGTGGATGAATCATAACATGATTATTGGCAGGTGATAATTTTGTCCAATATATTTCACCTTGCTTACCACTTCGCCCCAATTCAGCATACTGGAAAACCATTTTCAAATAACATCAATAAAATAAAATTTAGTAATTTAAAACTTTGTTTTTATTTAATTACCTGTGGAGAATAAAACGTATTTGTATCATGAATTTGAGTTGGAGGTGTTCTATACATTGTACCAGGTGGTGGAGGTGGTTGAGCATGCTTAATAGGGGGAGGATCAGAATAAGAATCTCCTTCTCTTGGTCGTTTGATACTTAAGTCAAGAGTAACACCTTCAGGAACTCTTACTTCAGATATTTTGGAAGATTGTACTTGAACTACAACCAAGCCATCTTTATTATTATGTTCACGTGGTGGTGTAGGAACGACTGATATTGTAGCCATTGACTGCTGTTTAGATTCATTGTTGCTAGATGTTGAACTCCTGTCTTTAATCGGATACTCAGGATCCAAAAGTATAGATGATATGGTAGGCATAGAACTATTTTCTTTCTGCAAAAAAAAAAAAAAACATAAACTTATAAAAATAATCAATTACACTAAGATAAGTTAAGATTATAAATTTACCTCTCTATTAGAATGTTCTTTAGTAAATTGCTTTTCAATTACACCAGACAAAATGTCAGAGACACTTAAATCCCCTACAATTTTATCTTTTTTGCCTGATTCATTATTGGAATGTTGTATAACATTAGACTCATTTTCAGCAGTACCTCCAATTCCTTCGTCAGCAGTTTCTGTAGCTGAACTGTCATAATCTTCTTTTACTGCAGAGGAACGAATATTACTTTCTCTATCTAACTGTTCTTCTTTAGTAGTTAATTTTGCCTGTGATGGGCTAGCTGTTTCACAACCAGGAGATGTTTGTGGCAAAGTATTTGTAGGTGAAGGCGCACTTTGAGTATCACTATCACACATTACAAGATTAGTTTCATCACAACTAGAAGTACTTGACCCAGACTCTTCCTCATCCGTAAGAGCAGGTTTTTGTTCACTACCATTTGTCTACAAATATAAATCACCAATTTTAATTGAGTAATTATTATGATAATTGATTTCATTTACTTCAAATAAAAACAATATTTAATGTCTACCTTTTTATACTCCTGCACTAACAGATCTAAGCCCAATTTCTTTCTAAAGCTAAAATAAAACTCTTTGCATTGATAATGACTTTTGTTTGGTCCAACTAATTTGCTTATTTCACTCCAACGAGTACCATGCTCACGAATTCCTTTTTTTAATGCATTGGTTTCTTCATCAGTCCAACCATCTAAGAAATCAGTACCAACATTGTTTGATGTTCCTACCACTCCTAAAGCCATTAGTCGTCTTTGAATACGATTAAAGCAAGCTGAACAACATTTTGTTGTTGTAGGACCAATTTCTAGACCAAATAAATCATTCTTAATATTTGACAAATAATCATAAAACTTAAGTATAAAAATAAACAGAGATACTTACGGAATTCAGCAGCAATTATATCTTGAGCAACATTCCATTTAGCTGGTAATGGACGTAATCTTTTTACTGGTCTCCTAATATTATTTTGAAGAGTAGGACAGAATAGTAAAGTACAGTACAGCACACGACGGTTTTGGGATCTGACAACTTTGCAACGACATGTGTTACAAACTCTAGCTCCAGGAGTAATATCTTCTGGTTTAACACCATATTGAGATGCATCTGAAGGATTTAAAGTTCTAGGACATGCCACATTTTCAGCTTTACAAACTGCACAAATACCTTTAGGTACATCACCTTTTGATCCAGTTTCATCTACACAATATAAAAATTTCAGAAAATTGGTTAAAAAATTATTCAAGGTTTTATACAACTAAACATAACATTATCATCGATTGGTAATACTCTCGGTTTGAGATTTGAATATACAGCATAAACAAATTTAATAATTGCATTTGAGATTTTAAGCATTAATATGATTATAATATAGTTAGTTATTATTATCTTAAATTAAGTCTTCTTCTTCTTTGCCTTTCTCCCAACTATTAGGGGTCGGCTACCCTTGTCTTATTCCTCTACTTATCACAATTATTCACATTCCATACACACATTAACCACCCTCATACCTTTTTCAATTGTTTCAATCCATCTTTTATTTTGTCCTCCTCTACCTTTATTTTTTTCAACGTTCATTTTCATAATTTCTTACTATTTCAGTTTTTTCTCTCCTCATACATGTTCAAACCCTTTCAGTCAATTTTCCCTTGTCTTATCCACTATAGATGCAACACCAATACTACCTCTTACATATTTGTTTATTTTTCTATTTTTTCTTGTCACTCCCATTCATCCTAGCATTCTCATTTTCGCTACACTCATACTCTGTTCTATTTTCTTGTTAACCGCCCAACACTCCAAACCATACAAAATGGTTGGTCACACCACACTCCTGTAAAACTTACCTTTTAGGCTTATTGGAATTATTTGATCACATAAAACACCTGACGCTCTTCTCCATTTCATTCAATTGCACATATAATCCTATGTTTCACACTTCTCATAAAGCCTCTGCCCCTTTGTACAAAGGATTCTAGGTACTTTAAGTTCTCTACCTCTTTTAATACATCATCACTTCCTGCCATTACTATTCTCATATTGTCAAGCACCTGGTCACTTCTTCCAAAATTCTACTCCATATACACTGTTTTATACCCATCTTCAATCCCTTCCCTTCAAGTGCTAATCACCACTCATCCAGCCTTATCGGAACATTAATAAAGTGACTATCACAATTCATTACTGAGTACAAGAATTAACACGCTCACTGCATATAAATTTTGAACAAACATACCCCACAGTGCATGTAAAAATTTGTTTAAAAAAAAAAAAAAAAATAGAAATAGTTAATTTAAGGTACAATTTTCACACACAAATACAGCAGTATATATTGAACTAACGCTGATATAGGAAATCAGGATTAACCTAACGCTAATTGAATCATAAACATAGAAATAATTTATAGGACATTTGCACATGCAAACAAACCAAATGACGCCAAAAGAAATCATACACAGCAAACATGTTAAAAAGGACTGCTCAACTAAAGCCAGATAATTACCAAAATTACATAAGAATATTAAGATTGATTTTACATTAATTTAGTTATTAATCTAGTACAGAATTAAACGTACAAACCAAAACTAATTTTGTTAAAATCATATTAGCATTAATTTTACTGATTTTATACATATTATTTTGATTTCAGTAATGAAAATTTAAAAAAAGTCAGTGGTACAATGCAACAAGTATATAAGTTGAGCTATCGGAAAATATATCTACACATTAAGGGAAAATTACATTTGACATACAAAATAAAAAACACATCTTTGTAAAACCAATAGTTTCCTCAGCTCACAATCTAAAATATGATAAAATAAACATAACAAGTTAAATTTATTTAATAACAAAAGTTAATATTTCAATGAATTGTTTTTTCAAAATGTATATAGTTGTTTTAATGTTATGAAAATTTAACACATTAGTAAATAATATTTTAAACCTATTAAAATATTAAAAAAAGTACATCAAATGCATAAAAAAAAAAGAATTTATTTCTGTACTGCTTTATTAACTAGATACAAATGTTTTGCCATCAACTCCCAAGAGGCAATAAAGATATAACAGCCTTCAAGCCCTTGGGTTGGCAATGCATAATTGAACAGACTACTCATATTCCAGAGGGAATACAAGTTAATTGAATGTTATAAATTATTTGGTAAATAATTGTTCATGTTTTGAGCTAAACAGATTAAACTTTAATTTGACAGACAGACATATAAAAAAAAATATTTAATATTTGTATGCTTGCGTACAAGAACAACTAAATTATTTATTTTTTAGTTTTTATCTTGAATTTTTATAATTTAATAAAAAATAATAGTTAATAACAAACACATTTTCTAATTGAACAATTTTTTTATTTCCAATATTATTACTATAGTAATTATAAGAAGTGGAAAAATGAACAAAATATTAAAAACTAAGTTAAACAATTAAAACTTTTAAATGTGAATTGTTTTAGGACATATGGTACAATTCTAAACTTCAAAAGAACATATTATTATTTTAAAGGTTAAATTAAAGTATAGTGCAAGTAATAAATTGAATTAAGTTATTTATAATAATTAATAAATATAATGAATTAAATAAATAAAAGACATAATAATAATGTTGTGTTCAAGAAATCATAAGTTTTCTGTTAAATTGATTTTTAGTTATGTAAGAATAGTAATTTAAATGCAGTAATTAATTAAAGGCTAAAGAAATACTCATGGGAATACAAGGTAAACAAACGGTACATGGATAACGAGGTAGTAAATATTGCCTGAACAAATAATATTAAAATTTAACAGACCAGAAAATCTACTACAGAGAGCGCCCTTAATCAACCAATCGGATTCTCCATAAACTTCACAAGGGATGAGTATTTTAACAACAATCATTACTTCAGTTTCATTGTAATATTAAAAACGATCATGTACTGTTTTGTACCACCTGATATAACAGTCTATGTAATGTCTTTTAATAACAGATTACAAACATTTTTATCTCATCGTGAACTACTTGTAAAACACAGTGGTTATTTTAAATCATTACAAAATACTCTAACAAATAAAATTTATCTTCCAAATATAACCGGTGAAACTTTTTCAATAATATTGGCATACATTTACACAGGAGAACTTAAAATTAACTATAGTAACATACATTCTGTTCTTTTAGCTACACATATACTTCATATGCCGCAAGCTTCAGAAGTATGTCGGAAATTTTTGATAGTAAAAGATCAGAGCATAATAAAACCAATAGCAAAATTGCCAAAATGTATGAATACAACAGCAATACAACAACCAAATAAAAACACAACATTAAAAATATCAGATAAATCGAATTTCAAGCCACCAACTAGAAAAGTAAACACAATTGTTGACATTGCAAGTTGTGATGGACCAGTACAATTTTATAGAGTTCTTAACAAAAACTATAAAGGAGAAGATAAAGAAAAAAAATCAAGTATCAAACAGTCATTGACTTGTGAATATTGTATCCAGACATTTAAGAGTAAGTACTATTATAAAAAACATACTAACAAGCATTTAAATGTAACGGAATCTAAAATTGATAAAAAAAATAACACTTCAACTCAATACTATCCATGCAGACAGTGCGGATCTAAATTTCCAAGTTACTATTTTGTTCACAAACATAGAAAATACTGTAAACTTAGAAGCATGAAACAATAAAATAAACTTGTATTTGCTTACGTTGAGAGTCCATTAATTCTTCATCTGTTGTACTATTATTTTCTCCTTTAAGTTTATCATCTTTTCTTCTTTCTTTCTTTTTTGATTCAGACTTTAATTCACTAAAAATAATATAAATACACTATTACACAACAAATAATTTAGAATAGTAATACTATAAGACATAAAAAAAATTTAATGTAAAACCCGTGCCGCAAGAGAATGCATACCACATTCAAATGAAGTCGTTCTCAAGCTACGCCTATGGCAGCTGGTCTGCATACGTGCCAGTAGTAGTCAGCATTTAATACCTACAACAGTGCTTCGTGGAGTGGGGAATAGGGGTACTGTGTACATGTCATTTTAAAAAGTCTTTTGCTTTACCTCACAACCCAAAATGCCTATTATACCAATAAATTTGCAGCATATTTATAATATACATAAGTAATATTAGGTAATATAAATCACCAATGTAAACTTTTAAGCCACAAGAATGTTTAAACAAAATTTGCCAGCGTCAATGGAAATATGTAAATTGTAATTAAGTGCTTATTTGAATTCACACTATATACAGAATTTGTATAGCTATTGTCAAAACCAAAGTGCTTTGATAATGCTCATAATGCAACAGAAATACTTAAACAGCATCTAACAAGCAACCAATGCGTGGAAATTAACAAAAATTGGTCAGCCGTCAATTGCGTTCTTTAGCAGCAAGGAGTATAAAAATAAATTTTAAAATTTAAAAAAATAATACTCATAAAGAATATATTACTGTGTCATTGATCGATTTAGTGCTATCAACTATGTTTTTATAACTATGTTTAAGATGATTGGATGTGCTTAAAGAGCTATCATGTTCTTTTTATTTCATGTAAAATGCTCCATGGCAAGAGCTTGTAAGTCAACATTTGTATACAGATGCTGTATCATTAACTATTTCATATTTATTTTTATCATATTGTATTATACTATTATATTTGTATCATATTTTATTAGGATATAGAAAAATACAAACACCTTACTTCTATTCATTTTCTTAAGTACTACAAAGCCCATGACTAAAACAACTCATATAAAGAGATTTCATTTAATATTTTCAATTTAAATTTGCAAATGATTAGAATTTTTTTATTTAAACTATACTTAGATTGACAAGGCTTCATAATGTAGACAATATACATGACAACTTTTTTTTACATCAAATTTAATAGCAAAGTAGAAAAAAATGCAGCATTATTGTGATTCACAACAGATATCTAGATGAAATATTAGATATCTGAAGTGTGATTGTAATTTCAGAAATTTGTAGACTGCAAAATTGTAACACTTATTTTTTAAGTATACAGTTCTTTTATAGAAACATTTTGAAAAACTTTTATGCAATGTTAACATTTTTAAAGTTGCGTAAAATTTTTTAGTGAGATTATCTTTTAATATAATAACTAATAAGTAAGGACATATAACATAATTAAGTTGTTAATATGTATATAAATGTAATACTTAGCAAAAAATTGCTGTAAGAATATTGTTAAAATATTTTAATCAAAATACCCACATAATAAATAAATATATACAACACATTAATGAAAATAAATTGTTGTTTCCAATAAATTATAATAATAATAATAAGAAATGTTTATTGTAAAAAACTTATTATTTTTGTTTGTTTTTTTAATCAGTATATTTGTATGCTTATCTGTTTTATCTACATAATGAAACTAGGCTATAACGTTAAATACATAGTTTTTTGTTTTGTCAAAATTATAATTATAGTTATTATTTATGATGAAAAAACTACTTAATTAAAAGTTATACACTACATTTGTTAATAATGTTTGTATTATATTTACCTGGTATGTGGTGTGATCAAACTCTTAACAGCTTCATTGTTTTGGTCTTTAAAAATTTGTGGATTCTCAGTTTCATTATTTGCTTCACTTTGTTCAGTAGTCAGTGTAATAGACAATTCTTCTATGGGAAGTGGAGTATCTTCATTTTCAGGTAATATATTTTGAGCTATGGAAGCTTGGGCTAAATTTGATGATGCTGCTTCACTGCCTTGTCGCTCTCGTTGAAGTCTAGTTGTTACACCTATAGAAGTCGAATTCAAAATGTCTAATGAATTTAACGAACTACTAGCAGGTGTTCGATTTTGAGCAGTACGACGCCTTGCTTGCCATTTAGCCTTTCCTACAAAATTTATAATATAAGACATTATCATATAATCAGTACTTATTATTATTTATAAAACAAATATTTACGTAATAGTCGTTTGTATTCTTCTTTAGGCTTGCTTAAATAATAATATTGTACACAATCAGGAGGGCATTTTTTATCCAAATAAGATGCAATTGCACCAAAGTTCTTAGGGTGAGCAATAAAACGATCTTTAAAAATATCTTTTTCTTGCTGTGTCCAAATATTAACATACTTCCTTTCATTGTACTCTGTTTTATAGTCCAAAACAAGCCCATTGTTATTCAAATATGTTAAATGCCGTTCATGTGGGTCTAACATTAGAGGTGGTATAACAGCATAAGACCTCATTTTTTTGTCATCCAACTAAAGTTTAAACAATTACAATTAAAAATGTTTTAATACTTAAAGCAATTACAAATAAATTTTAAATAGTCATATAAATTAACCTCTTGTTCCTGTAAACCATCCATGATTTCTTCTAGATCAGCTTCACTTTTAATACGAGCACCAACTCTATTAAATCTTTCTTTATCTTCACGCGCTTTTCTTAATTCGGGAAAAACTTTTTCAAATAATTCTCTATGTTTAGCTTCTTTTGCTTTTCGCTTCTGTGAGCTTTCAATTTTTTCTACTCTACGTATCCAATCTTTATACAATTTTGAATAGGTTTCAGTAATTTCTGTTTTCTTTTGCTGTTGTTCTATCTTCTTTTTTCTAAGATGCTCCATAAGTCTAGACTTAAATAATGAATACCTGAAATAAAGAAAAAAAAGCTTAAAAACAAATCACACAAAAGTTAAAAAGAATAGTATAAAATAAAAATTGCTGTTCAAAATATTATAAAAATTAAAAATTAAACAAAAAAACTGTATATTTATTTGTAACAATAATGTATTTTGTCCTTCAAAACATATAATACAAAATAACAATATGATCATTAGAATGAAAATAATACAATAAAAGTAAGTAGTGTACATCATAATTATTAATCAGAAATTCTTACTTTCTTCTGTTTTCATGATAAATGTCAGCATCTGAAGGTTGGTTGTACAAAGGCTGCAAAAAGTAAAAAATATACAAATTAACTGTTAAATACCATTAAGATGTAAATGTTCAAATTAAAGTAAATACAAAATCAAAAATACATAGAGACTAGCAAGTCGAGTGGGGATCTTGTTGGTGTAGCTTCACCTTAAAGTAGGTAACAGTTTCAGTAAGTAACTGGTTAGATATATATACTCCAGGCGGCAAGATTATACACATAATATTTTCATTAATAATAAACACAAATAATAGTTGATGCAAATAAAAATTTACTTACAAGATCTGTTTTGTTGGCAAATTTTTCTAAACTCATTCTTGATTCATACGCTTTTTTCTGCAAATAAATTGACAATACTTTAAATAAAGACATAAAAAAAAAAAAATTAAGAAATAATTTCATAGAACATTTTATTGCACTGTTTAGATTGAATAACTATCAGAATGATTTATGATATAATACTAGAGCAAAAATAATTAAATCAATGTTTAAAATTAAAAAATGCATAACATGGATTTTACAAACTTTTGACAAAAAATACAAGGTGACATACTAACATTTAAAACTCATAAAATGAGTATAAGTGGGCCCAGTTGATAAGAACTATGTGAGGTAAAATACATTATTCTTATATTTTACTTAGATCAAATGTAATTTTTTATAAATTAGATAGTTACAAAGCTAGCATACTACTGGAAGAATATTGTTATTTGTAAGACACGATACATAAAATGAATATTTCACCCTACATCCTTCAAAATAGAACACCAGTAGTAATCAGCTGCAAAATTGATGCAAGATAAATAAATAAAATATAGATAAATTATTAATTAGATAAACATATAAATATAATTTATAAAACATTTCAACGTAATAAATTTAAATATTTTTTTATGGGAAGTATCCATATATTTACTCAAAACATATACACCTTGATATAAACCTATCTTTGATAAATAATTTGAAAATATTTCTATTTTTGTAAAAAAAAAAAATAGTTTTTATCAATCTCATTTTTAGTCCATAAAGTTAGTTGTTTAAATTTTAAATTTATTATCAAGTAAAACTCATTGAATTCAAAAAAATATTAAAATTTACTCTATTTGAAGCATAAATTCGTTGAACTGGAGTCAAATGCTTCATAGGATCTTCTTCTTCGCATTCATTTTTTATATCTTCTTCAGGTTCTACCTTAATAACTTCTATATTTATTTCTTTTTGTTCATAATTTTCCTAAAAATAGAAAAATTTAAATAATATATGTGTTTTTTTATCTTATTTTTAATTTATGTTATGTTATACTTTTAATTTGATTAAGTCTTCAATTTCTTGAGTAATATTATTTATATCACTATCAATTTTATTTAATTTTGAATTTATATCACTAATTTTCTTATATTCTGGTGTTGGTTCATCAATAGTTGGTGAAATAGCTTCTACTTGAGGGTTGTAAGCACTTGTGGAAGGAGGATCCTATAAAAAAATTTCACATAAATTATAATTTTAAGACATATACTTAATTAACATTATATAACAATGATAAAAAAACCAAATATTATTTGTTAAGTTAAATCTTTCTTAATTGAATAATCAATAAAATTCTAATAAATGACACAACGGCATACACTGTAAATTTTAACCACATCAACCTCTCACACACAACTACATTTACACTATCATTATTTGTGTATCAACTGAATAAACATAACAATTAGTAATATAGGAGTTTAAAACATACAGATGTGTCGATTTTAAGAGGTGGCTGAGGTGAAATTGGATGAAGTAATTTTGGTTTTTTCAAAGGCGGTGGAGGACCATGATCAGGTCTTTCTCTCATAAAGTTCATAGACACTGTATTGTGAGAATTGTGATTTAATGATTCGTCTCTATAATGCTCCATTCTAAAAAAATTAACAATAATATAATGTTGAACATACATGTAAAATAAATAATAAATATTATACTTACTGTAAACGACTTCGTTGGTAATAATCACTTGTTGCTGATAATAAGGATATACGATTTTGCCTACCTACAGTGGGCATCATATCACTTCTTGATAGTTCAAAAGGTACACCTACAGCAGCTCCTCTATGGTTATCTGATATCTAAGAAAACGACAATTATTTAAAGGCTTATTTATACAATTTTTTTTTGACATTTCAAACTTGTGTGATAAAATTATTGAAAATCTTTATTATAATACTATAAATTATTATAATTTCATATCATATTTGTCATTAAAACAAAAATAAAATAACTTTTAAATTAGAGAAAATATACAAAACATAATATACAATTACAAATGTACCAATATTTAAACTTACATTTAATACTCTAGAATGAAAAGGTGCATCTCTATAAACATTTGATGCAGTAGTTGTAGCTGACATATATACAGGTTGAGAAACATATCGTACATTAGCGGGGTATCCAACAAAATTATTATGCACTTGACCAGTACCAGCAGAAGATGGTTTGTATGGCCCGTTTTCCCCTGGTACTTGAACCACACCATGGTTAACATTTCTTCTAAAAAGTAAAAATAATATTTTTTACTTGATTATATGTACTTACAGATAATTAATTATACAGATGAATACTTATTATAGTTTTTTAAATGTAATACCTACAATAAACATCAAATACAGTAGGTATCACATTGAAAAAACAAACTTTACCTAAAAACAATTTAAATTTTTAATTTTGAAGGAACACATATGACAAAAAATTTATTTTCAATAAAAAAAGTTGATTACCTGTAATTCTTAATATTTAATTTCCATTAAAAACTGAAAACTTCATACTTTTTTCATTCAATTCACATTATTTTATGAGTTACAAAAAATAAAGAAAAACAATTTGCAGAATTTTGCTCGTATCAAATACGCACATGCCCCACATAAATTAATTACACTAGACATAACATTAAAACTATACAAATACAAATTTTTATAAAGATATAAGTATTTTAATGTTGAAAACAATAAAGACCTAATTAAAATTTGTATTTGTACAATGTTTAATGTGTTTACAATACACAATACCTAGACAAGATAATATACTACTTACAAAAGTAATTTTAGCTAAAAAGTTAAAACCAATTGGTTTTTTCCAGGATATACCCTTACTTTATGAGGGTGATAAGTAAAAGAAAAACTCATTACTATTTTAAATAATTTTAAAAAGCTAAACAATGTGTACACATTTTGGTCAGATTATTATTGTAAACAAAAAATATGAACATTAAACAAAAATTGAAAATACAACAATTTTAAAGCAAAACATGTTCACGCACAAGATGGAAAAGGCAGTAGTGATACATTGATGAATTTATTCAAATATTTTCAATAATATAATTAATAATACAACTTAAAATAAAATAATAGTAAACTTTGATGGAAAATAAATGAATGATGCCATGCTCTATTAAGTACTTAACATAAAATATTCCTGAATGGTAATTAATAATAATATATGGATTAATTGTTATGGTATGGACTATGATTATAACTTCTCAACAATATTATATTGATACTACCTAATTATTTACATACAGGCTATATACTAAACATTTGTAGTTCAAACACAAATCTATTGATAATATGGTGAAAAACACTTATTTACCAATACTTAATAGAGGTACATGTTTTAGTACTTATCAACAAACTCATTAAATAACAATGACATTTATTATTCAAGATCCATCAAAAAATTAGCATTAGTACAAAAAAAGTGTTTTTTTTTAAATTAAATTATAGGTAAAATAAGTCATTAAAAAGGTCAATTTTGTTATTTTTTTACCTACTTGTTCTCTAGTTATTAAAAGTTAGTTACACATTATTTGGAATAAAAAAAATTTAGTAGTTGACTAGTAGTAGTTGTAGACTCAGGCAAGAAAACTATATCCTACAAAGTCAATTCGGTTTATTTATACATATAAAATTAATGTAATAGAAACTGCTGAAATTTGACAACTTAAATGTATCATGTTTCACAATACAAATCAATTTGAACTAATATGACAATTATATTTAAACTATTATAGGTCATTAAAGTGATTCAACACTTTTCCTGTTTAGCTAAATTGATTAAACCGTAAAAACTGCTGTGCAATGATAAAAAGTAGGTTTTTGATTCTAAAAAGTTTTGATTTCTTTGATGTGTTTTTTAGGAATTGAGCTGAGAAAATAGATGTGATATCATAATTATTTGGCTCATCAAGCTATAATAATTTTATGAAATCTTGTCTTAAGACCCAAAAGCAAGGTAAAATTTCAAACTTTGACAAATTGGATTACAAATTTAAAAAAGGTTTACATTTTTTGAAATGTCTACATTTGGGATTGGGAGAAATTATTTTTGTAATATTTGTAAAATAATACATGATAAAAAAACTTTGTTTTCAAAATAATATTTAATTCTAACTTAAATTCCTATACCGTAAATGGTTTCTAATAAAAATTATTGATCAACTCTTAAAAAAATAACGAAAATAATATCTTTTTTTCATAGTCAAAATCTGACTTTTTATCAACACACATCAGTTTTTTGCGTCTTGGTTGATTTTGGTAGGTGTTGAATATGGTTGTATAATAATGGTTGAATCCTATTAACTTCACGTTAACTAACTAAAATATAAATAATAGATAATACCATTACAATATAGTTTAATCTTACCCATGAATTTGAGAATTCCTTTGAGAATAAGCCATTTGAGCTTGTGAAGGCATGGCAGCACGGTCCAGATGTATTACTGATTGTTGTATAGCTTCCATAACAGTTTTAACTGGACCACAGCCCTCTTTTTGTCACTAAAATTAAAAAAAATAAATATCACTGTAAAATATCTAAATTATAATTAAAACTAGGTACCAAATGAATATTCATATAATAATAAATTATCTTATAATAGCCAACAAATATAAAGTACCTGCATAATATAGTAAAAATCTTAAAAATACGGAAAATTCAGTATATATTGATAATATTGATATTTTAGTTTAATGTTGTATAAATGTAACTATAAAACAAAATTAAAAAATTAAAGCTTTTAACTACTAATGACAAAAAATTTATGTAGAGTATATTATACAAATGTATTACTTATACTAATTATATTTTAATATTTTAAGTTACCTAATGCTAATAAATAAAAATTGTATAAAAATGTAGATGAAGATATATTTAGGTAGATAGATTAAATAAGTTACAATTGTTTTTTATTATACATGCATAGAGGTCTAATCAGTCACTTTGTTCATATAAATTCTTAAACCTTTAAAAGTCATATGACTTACACAGAAAAAAAAACAAATAAGAACTACTTGAATTGAATTATAAAGTTTTTTAGATTCTGAGATGCACATTCCAAACAAAGTAAGTTTAACTATATTACTTTTCTGTTCTAACTTCTAAATCCATTCTTTCAAACATAATATAATGATTTTAGTACAGCACCAGAAAAACATCATAATTAATCTGTACCAAATACTTATTTTATCCATGTTCTTTGAATTGCCATACCTATTATTACTTCTAAAAATAATTTACTTAAAAATGTGTAAACAAAACGTTCAATTCTCCTAATAATAAAAGTTGAACTTTTATATTAGTATCTAGTCTTTATAAATTAAAACTGAAACTTATAGCTTGCTAATTAATTATTAAATTGTTCACAAATTTTGAATTTCATTTTTTATTTTAGAAAAGTTTTTAACTATTTTATCTATACCTAAATAAAACACCAACATTCTAAAAAAATTAATAAGTGGGCAGGTAGCCATGTTAAATAAAAATAAAACATCAGTTACCAAAACCGAAACAATATTTTTTTTCTTTTGTCAAGAAACCTAATGTATCAACAAAAACAAACAATTAAGGCTTAGAATAACCTAATGACGTAAGGATTCAATTCTATTTTTGAAATACAAAAAGTAAATTTTAAAAAACATTAAGTTAAAATATGAGATATAAGGTCTTTAGGTTAATATACAATAATTTATGATAAAAATTAAAATATCATTTAAAAATATTTAATCAAAAATTAGAAAAAAAAAAAATTGTGTCAAAAAAGTAGATAGTAAGTCTACCTAATTTTATTATTTTTTTGAGTAATTTAAAAATGAAAGTTGCCCTATAATTTCAACAGTATAAAATCTTATCTAAAGCTGATTATAGTAATTTAGTTGATTAACTGTCATTTTACTTATTTAGAGGTTATTTATGAATGATATTAACTATTGTCCTGAATTAGATAGGGCCACGTTAATTATCTCAACCTAAATCAATTAAAGGCAAAAAGGTAGTCATAACAATAACTAAATCTTATATTATTAAATAGTATAAAAATGTTTAGGTAAGATAATAGATTATTAAATTTAAGGTAATATTAAAAAAAAAAAAAAAATGATTAGGGATACACGTAACATAAGGTTATTTAAAGCAGGAATTTATTATTTAATTGAAACAATTATTATGCAGTTAAATGGTTATATATGTATCTACAACAGAACAAATAGGTAATTTGTATATAACAAAAATTATATGACATAATATTATGCTCAGTGTTTGATAAGGTGAATACAAATATTGTTGCATTAATAAATAGAACTTCATTAAGAATTACTCGAAAGAGTTAGGTACCTACTTACATAGTTTAATAATTAACAAACATTTTAAAGATTGAATAAATAAAACATATTATGTTCAATAACCTAACTATCAATTTGTATTTATTTTTTTTCACCAAAATTTTTATTAATATGCACTAAGTATTCAAACTTCAATGTACCTACCAAGGTACAATAAATATTTAATAAAATATTAAATAAATAAACATTTTTCATTAATGTTTTTTATTAAATAAACACAAATACCTAGGTGAAAGCAATAAAAGCTCAAATTAAATTTTGATTTAATAAAATAAATGAAGGAACCTAGATAAATTCTTGGCGATTTCCTGAACGTATTTATTTTGAAAATTTTAATTTCATTATTTGAAAGATAAATAATTGAATAGGTATGCACGTTTTGAAATGAATAATTAGGTAACCTGTATAACAGGTCAAATTTCTATCAACAATGAAGATTTTACCAAAAATAAAATGTTTTTACTGTTTTATAATAACTTATGTCTGCGACTTAAGACACAATTTCTAAAAATTGTCTAGATAGTGATTTAAACATGAAAAAAAATTAAACAAATATCTTGATTTGAAATTAGTACCATGGCTTATGAGTCATGACTCATGGGTAATAATAATTTAATATACTTAAATAGTATATAGGTACAATCAAGGGTATGACACTGAATATTGAAAACTAATTAATATTTCTCACGGACTGACTAAAGCCAAAAAAAAGTAATAATATATAAATAATAGTAGGTAATAGGTTATAGTTATTGGAGCAGTATTTAAATTAAAAATTATTGAATGATAAAATTAAAACTACAATGGTTATTGATGCTGAACAAAAACTAATTCAGTATAGGTACCTCAGTACCTGCTTACTACTGCTATAGACCAAGAAACTAAACGAGTGTATAGTAACCGACAGTACCTATCTATCAAAAGGAATAACACATAATTAACATGGAAAATCTCACCACCACGATTAACCAGTTCTGATTTAAAAAGTAATTTCAGTACTTATTATTTTCCAACAAAAGATATAACAAGATAATTTTACCTAAGTAGACATACAGTAAAAATTAAAAATTATATACAATCAGACTGCATTGGATTTGATAGAACGTGCATTGTCGTCAAATTATTGTATCAACGTGCCTGCACAAAAAATGTGACAATCCAAAAGAAAAATAGCCTCAAAAACAATAACAAATATTTTCCTTGTTCTTTTAGCTGATCAAACTAGAGCTTACAAGACGGCGTAAATATATTAACTCTTTAAAGTTTAAGGCATGATTGTTAGCATTTTGGACCAAAAAAGTTTTTCATTTTTTTGTATGGTGGGCAACATCCATCAATGACCACCTCAATTCGGTTTTATACTTTTATACACATTCATTTTCAGAAGTGGTTAATAACGCTATGTTTGGAGAAACATCGTGTGAGTGATCACCGCTGCTAACCACCGAAATAAAAAGAAATTTTTTAATTTTGACGAATTCATAAACTTAAGACAAATTTTAAATTTCAGAAAATTTATAAACTTTAAAGACGAAATTTTAATTTTTCAGCTGTGCACTCTTTAGGTATCACTTTCATTCTTTTTACTATACCGCAAAAGAGTTAACCAAAATGCATACCAGTTTGGTATTTATTGAAACATGCGCGAACCTTTACTACTAGACCAGACCTATGCGTGGCGTACGGACGTTAATACTGTTCTGCCTAGTTTTATTGGGTCATAATGGACGGACCACGTGAAGATAAAATATCAACGCCTATGACCACAAAAACACCTACAGACGAAAAATAGGTGCATGGGTTAACACGGCAAGGCCGTGACGTGCAAATGCGCTCTATAGAGGATAGTTACTTTTGGGTAGCCGTGTACTAGAGAGTAAGGTCCGCATGCAGACGGTGTTGAATGTCCGATGGCGGCGACGACGGGATACCGATTTTGGACGAGCGCGTCAGCACCATTTTTACACCGATTTTCTTTTACTTTTCAAATAAACTATACGATTACAATCCGTGTAATATTTTCCTGATGATTAACGTGACCACGCTTGACGATGCGATTCAGTCCGAAACGCGACGGGGCGCAGTGCGCACGCCAAAATCGTTTATCACACTCGAAAACCGATTGACGAGCTCACGCGGTATCGGACGGTCGCAATCATGCCACGGCGTACGTTGTGCGCTGTGCGGGCGGAAAACTGAAACGCGAGACGGAAATTTCAAAATTTTTTCTTCCTCATTTCGGCCGCTGTTATTATTATTTTCGTAATACGCCTACGATAATAATAATAAATAAAAAAAAAAAAACACTTCTCCGCTGGGAACACGGTCGTCGGTCGGTGGCGCGCGCGCTGCTGACATCAAACGCAGTGCCTATGAACAGGTTTGGGCGAGTCCACTTGGCAGCTCCGGCCCGGGGTAGAGTACCTCGGCCGATCCCGCGACGATCGCGCCACCCGGCGGCCGGGAGTCTGCCGGTACCGCGGTAGGGTACCGCCCGGTCGCCAGCCAAACAAAACACGGTGGACTCGCCCGGTGTGCCCGTAGTCCGATCCGGCCGTACCATAATTATGGTGCGCGACGTAACAAAGCGGTACGGTAAAAACCGAAGCGGCGGGACGGTGACGACGACGACGACGACGTTCTCCCTCCGGATTCCTCACCGCTCGTTCAGAAACACACGCGCCAAAACAATGCCCGCGCCGCAGCAGCCGCGTATTTATAAATTTTAACACACCCGCCAACCGCGTTTTTATCATTATTATTATTATTACTATTATTATTATTATTACCAAACTTATTATTATTATTATAATGGAAAAAATATATAAAACGGGCGACGATCAAGTAGGAACATTTTTGTGTGCGTTTTGTACGCGCGCTTCCGTGTTCCGATTAACCCGACGATAACGGCGGCCGTGTCTCTTGTACGCGGCTTACCCGTCAAAAAAAAAAAAAAAAAAACTCACGTGTCGGTCAGGGCCTCTGCATTTTTTCTCTCTCGTTTCATCCTACTCGGATCGGCGTGTAAACTAATTTTTGACGACGATTCCAAATAACTGGTTACCGCCACTGGCCTGGTACAAGTTTGACGTACTTTCCCCGCTATCAAAACGCACCGATTTTGACGTTTTAAATTTAGAATTTTGTTATTAATTCACGTCGCAAGTTGCTGCTACACGCTCGACACTTTCAACGTCGGTGTCGCCCCGTCGATTGTATACTTCAGAGGAAAATTGCTCTATAGACTATAACCAAAGCGCGCTTTTAAAAATCAATAATTTTATCTCTATTCCCTCATGACGAGGAATTTATAAACTCGTTCAAAAATACAAATTTAACTATAATACGTATTTTCAGTGGTTCGATTCGGCTTTACAACAAATGAATCGAGTCTTCTAAACTTTTAAAATATAATTTGTATTTTGTAGTGTCACAACACAATGCACTAAATTACATTGAACAATACATTCTCATTTCTTCGCACTCAGCAGTATTTTTATATCATAAAACTAAATGATTAACACTCCACAGTGTTACTACATACCTATTAATAATTAAAAACCCTAAATATTTTATTTAACTTTATTAAACTTCATATAATTATATCTAATTTAAAAAACTCTCACCTTAACTACTTTGAGGTGCCACAATGTTTAACAGAAAATAGTATATCATACTTTTTGCACTTCTGTTTACGTTCTAATAATAATACTAGTATTAGTATTAGTGTAAGTAACATATCATTGGAAAACCGAAAGGTATTCAACCCAATTCCTAATATCGACTGTCGAATACTTAATATGATGTTGACAAAAAACAAGTAAACTGAAATTCCTATTTCAAGTCAGGTAGACCATAAAACCGCTATGTAGAAAATACTATAAAAAAAATATAGTATTTTACTAATACAATTTATTTTACTAGTATTTTCTACATCGTGATAAAACAACCAATATAATATTTTGATGTCCCCTACGTGTATTCTCGTTTCTCCCATATGTTCCGAGTTACAATACTCAACAATTATAAGATAATATATATTATCATAGATAACATTATATCAAAATTATTACGTTTGACTTTGTGCGGTAGGTATATAATATGATTAAGATCACCAGATGGAAAAATGTTTGCTTTGATTACCACAATCAAAACCTCTTGGCTTTATAACTCTCTCGATATGATTTTACCATTATGTTGACGATAATTTGTCATTCAAATTTGCTAATTATATTTTACAAAAAATTTAAGTATGTATATTATTATTAATAGTCAATTATATGCGGCAAAATATAAAATATAATTTTTATCTCTTTTCCTATAGTTGGTAGTAAGTAAATAATATTACGGTATATTTTAACAGTCCAGCTGATGAACAAAAATGTAATATTGAATGGTATAGAGCAGGGTTGTCCAACTGGCGGCCCGCGGGCCGCATCCGGCCCGCGATGCTATTAACTGTGGCCCGCGTAAGGTTTTACGAATATATATACTTATACAATGTCAATTAGTGTATGGCCCGCAACCAGATCAGAGGTTTAAGTTTTGGCCCTTGAGGCCTTGCAAGTTGGACACCCCTGGTATAGAGTCTATACTAAAGACTATAGGAACATGCACAATAAGCATAACCAACCATATTATCATGGTTGTCAAATTATACAATTTTTATCAATAAGGTAATGGCATATAATAACAGCTGTTTATTGGAAAAAAAACACTGCATGCAGAAAACAAAAAAAAAAAATAATTACTACCTATACAATTGTTTGCCAGCAATAAATATTTAATGTAAATACATACTTATAATCTAAAGTTTATATAATATTAGTCCACTGTCCGTTGTATAGATATATTATATACCTGTAAACTATAAACTATTATTAAATAAATATTACATAAATTATTATTACACAGCTGTAAAGGTGCATTGTACATATAAATCAACAATCTTTGTTCTATACTTGCACTTCAGTACTGTATACTATGTAGTTCTTAGATGTAGTTAGTAGTACACGACTTATCTATATTATATTAGGTATACGAGTCACGAGTTGACAAGTGTATAAATTGATTTAGTCTATACGTGTTGTATCATAATTTGTGAGCCGTGAATTAAGATTATTGAACATGGTTATTGCGCATAAAATATTTTTCTAATTTTTTGTGTTATTATATTTCGATTGTCAATAACACTATAAACAATAGCTATAATTTCACCTGAAAATAACAATTATGTTGTTGATGTTTGGAAAAAAAACTTATTTCAAACATCAAATGATATACTATAGTCTATAAATATGTTTTATAATGCGTTCTTGCGATTACTTTTCTTGATAATGAATATGTTAATATGATACAGTAATTATAATTGAACTATAATTTTAAATTTAGGTACAGTAGTTAACATTATATCACAATCAGTACAAGTTTTGTTTGGGCTCAAGCAGCCTCAAGGTCGGTCAATAATGCACCCGTCAGAGAAAAATGAATTTAAAAAAAAAATCATATACCTGTACGCAAATTTATGCTTAAGTTTCAAAAAGCTTCTTTCACACGTTGCGACTGATATACAAATTGTTTAAAACAACTTTAGTGCAAAACATAAGTTTGGTACAGACTCTTGAAAGTCCATACTACCAATGAACTGCAAAACTTGATGTCACCATATGTCCAATTCTCCACTTCCTCTTTATCGATATTTGACGCTTAAATATGTCATCACAATCTTTTTATTTCTACCAAAACTTCATCCTTGGAAAATTTGTCGTAAAATTCAAGTATAGATTAGAAATCAGTTTTGGTAATGTATCATCATTTGCTTTCATCAAATTTATTGATTGTAAAACTTCAAATTTGAGTCCAGGCAGTACTATACAATCAATGATTCATAAAAAATAAGATAGAATATTTAATTATAAATTATTTTAATATAACTATGTATACGCCACTTGAAAAACTTGAATTACTTATAACGCATGGTTGATATAATGATATGTATAAATACATAACATAAGTACTTACACGAAACATATTAACTACCGTTATAAAAGCCTAATAAATTATAACTTGATTTAAATTCAACTTTCTTTGATGCATTATAAATAATGTAGGTATAGTATACATGTGGGACGTGGGTATTAATATATAGTATAAACGTAAAACGTTGTCATACGAACATTAACGGGATTTTTAACATAAAACATATTGAATTTTTCTAGGTACTGCAATCAAGTATTCAAATACCTTCTATCATTTTATTGTCTGTTTAATTCATAATAATATACAGTTTACCTACGTCCTACTAAGTATACTTATTGTTATATTTTTACGAGTTTCAATATAAGTTTATTTAAATCTGTGTATCTAATAGGTACTACCGATTATAATTTATAACCAAAATAATTTAAAAATTTTATACTCAAATAATGAAATATTACTTTTTCTAACAATAATATGAAGTATAAATAATGATAATGATTTAGGAAACTCGAACTTACGTAATTCGGAAATAAACACACACACACACATATACCCAGGGCCGTCCTTACGATTTGCGAGGCCCAGGGCAAAACATTTTTGTATGACTTTTACAATAACTTTTTTTTTCTGCTCATCAATATTTCTCTAGGTCAGGTCCTTAAAAGCGCAAGGCCCCCAAAATCGCGAGGCCCAGGGCGGTTGCCCTGCTCGCCCCCCCCCCCTAAGGACGGCGCTGCATATACCTTCTACTTATTGTAAATAAAAACAAAACCGAATGGGACGTACCTGTGAAAAATAAAACGTATAATGTCGACTGTAAAGCCTTCGTTTACGGTTTACATTTTAAACAGACTTGGCCCAAAACCACTGATAATAATATGTGAATAAAAAAATATTTTTTCTTTCCGCATATACGTTCAGATCCAGCTAATAATTCTAACAAATTAGTTATAACAATTGACAAATCCTCTTTTAGGGACTGCAGAAGAGTACTGTTGCAATTTATACGCATTAGAGTTAGGTACCGCGAGACTCTCGTTTTGAAAAAAATGAGTAAACTTAGAGGTAAACTGAAAACTGCTATAAAGTACTAGCAGAGCCGGTGATTATTAATTTTAATCCATTGCAGATGATTAATTTTATTTTTAATAATATCTTTTAGCAAAGCAAATCGCCAAAGATCTAAAATTTACAGTGTTGTGCTTCCAGCCCACAGGACACCCTATATTATTATTATTAAACGTACGCCCTATATCATTCTATATGTATATTCTATATTTGTATCTCAATAATTAATAAAAAACGTTTCGGATAATATTCGCCGTTCGGGCAGAAGGGTTTTGCGTACTATAAGCGGAATCTGATTTGCCAACATTCCCAATTTTTCCCGACGTTGAATATCAAAAACCGCTGCCGCTATATAGTCTACAGTCGTCGTGTCCAGTGGACCGGCTCATTTTGAATATCTCGTATATAAAATGAAATTTTGAAATACATAATAGCATTTTATACTTTAAATATATGTATTTATTAATTACATTTTATATTTTATTAACATAAAGAGTTAAGTTTAATCACTTTTACTAATTAAAATCATTTTTTTTTTTACTTAGTTGTAATGACATCATACGCACCACGGTGCACATTAATTTATAAATTTAAAATCGGAATGATTTAAAATAATAAAACATGATGACTCTCACATTTTGTACTTATGTATGTTACTTACATTTTCTATTTAAAATGCAATTTTGTATTTTAAATATTATGGTACCAGCTACTTGAACCATTTTTCAACACACATGACACAATACGCATTTTAAATGCATTTCATGTTTAATTGTTTTGCACTTTGTATTTGAAATGCATTTTGATACCTACTTATTTTTCCCAACTATGTGGCATTTACATTCCACCCATTCCATGGTTATAACTTATAAAAGTTAAAATCCTAACTTCTAGGTGAAAAACCTAACCAAAATAATGCGTTTGAATTTTATTGTAATAAGTAGTGTCACACTTCATAACATAGTGAGAAAACATTGTATTTTGCCCCTGGTTCATTCCAAATACGCCCCGGTTTTTTTAAAATTTGTTTATGAATACCTATTCATTTTAATTTGACAGCACAAAATAATAATAATCATGATTCACGATGATGATAAGAATAATAAATGTCTATGTATGTAATATGTAAAATACTAACTAAAAACACGACACCTTCTGCACTATACATATAGCGACTGCGGCGTTGCCGTGATACCCTTCACCGCTTCAGGCCGTAGGCAAGGTTACTCGGAAAATATTTGTAGGTCGCCGAAAACAAGCGGCAACGTCGTAGAGTTTCATTATAAATATTAGCAGACGGCACTACTATAATATTATAGTACCTATTTTGTTTTTAATATATAGTTTGTATGACGCGTGAGCGCATGCGTTTATTATTTTGACCATACACATTATTACACAAAATGTAGGTATATTTTCGTATATACACGCACGTGTACAGATTGTATTGGTAATAATTATTGGTGTATCATTAAAACTTTGTAAATTCAAATCCTCCACACGACCACTATTTTTTTTTTATAGCCTAGGATTGTAAATATTAAACAATAATACAATTTTAAAACAATATTACAATATGATATAGGATACAATACAGGTTGGTACCTACTACTTTACTATTCTTACTCTATGAGGTACTCCGATAATATTGGTTAATGACGCATACTTATACTGCACAAAAACAATTCACTATAGGAATTAGGAACACTTTAAAGATAAGATACTACAATACTACATATTATAAAATAATAATATTATGTAAATACCTACTGCGTTGTATAAGTGACTATAGTATATCTAACTGTATAATTAGATAATAATTAATTTCAAGTTATTACAAGAATGCAATAATCAAACCTGCTCGTGCTTATTTTTTAAGGGGCAAAATGAAGGCAATACCTACCACATTAAATTAATTTAAATGGACAATATTGAATTTGCAAAAAAAAAAATTCTACCGTTTCGTAGAATCAAGTATCAACATAATTGAATTTTTTTATTTTATTGTATAGAAGATGGCATCCTACATTTCGCATAAGATTCAATTTTTGAATTCATTGCTAAAAACCCCCTTAAAAAATTAGTTGAAAAACGTGTAACACATAGGCATAATTTAAACTACTCGTATTATTAAAAATTAAAAAACTAGAATTTAAAAAGTCCAATGCAAAATTTGAATTTTATTCTTTTCAGTAAAAAAAAACAAGAATTATGCAATTAGATAAAAATCTATATTCTCTGCGCGTACTACTTTCAGTTTTATATTTTGTTATTGAATATAAGTCATTGTGCACTAATAATTTATGAAATTCCGTATGTATATCATATAAAGTTAGAAAGAACAATATTATACTAAATGTATGGGTAATTTTTATTTTTTTTCCATTTTGCATACTATGTATATGTATATCTATTACTTGACGTGACAAATAAACAATCAACTATAATAATATATAACCTATATATAAATATAATAACCTATATAATAAATTAGAAAATAAGAAATAATTTTTTATGTATAAATATATACATACTTATATCTATCTAGCTATAATTTATGCAAATAACAACACTATTATTATTAACACGTAATTAGCACGCACATTTTATATTATCTTTAATATTATATCACAAAACAATGCAATGCTGTATATTGCATAAAATCAACATAAAATATCAATGAAGCCGGGAAGTTAATTCTTTCCAAAACATCATTACGAATTCATAAGTTATTGTCAAAGAATAGTTTTAAAGGTTGGGTACGAACCACAATTACAAAAAATTCTTTATAATCGTGCTACGGACCTACAGAATATTGTTTATTACAAAAATACGTGGACGTCTGTACAAATCATACAGGTTTGGTGGGCGGGTTGGGCAACGTTGCCAAGTCATGATCCGCAAAATGCCACTACTTAGTATAGTACTCTCACTACTCAATACAAGTGTATTTTCTGTTCATCAACGAGTAACAGCATCAATATAATCTAATAAAATTTTAGTTTTATACGTGTTTATAAAAATAAAACAAATTGTTATCAGGTTCAAGGTCAGAATCAGTCAAAACAAACTATAACAGTAACAGATACAGTACGTCTCTACTTATACTTACATAGGATAGGTATATGATATTTGACATGACAAAAAAGTATTTATACTTCGAAGTTAGATGTAAACATATATTTACACAACACAAATATTACTCGTTTTTATAGGTTTGAATTTTGTAAGACGGAAAAAAAATGATTATGAAGGGACTTTTTTTTACCACTTTAACTTCTTCAATAATGCTCCGATATTTATTGTATACTCATACTCGGTGTCTGGTAGCTCTACTTCGTCACACGGTATGAGGGATTGTAGATTTGAAAGTTCAAAAACATTTAAAAAGTTACAGTAAAAAAACTAAGCAAAAACTAATGAAAAAACGTTAAAAATTACTGCAAACGTGTTTTTGACATAATTAGTTTTTTGGGCATAACTTCCAAAAATAATTGTTGAAATAAGCTGAAATTGTGTAACACCGTCTACTGTGTGTATCGGTATACTTAATTGTGTAATCATCAGTATTTTAAATCCCATTAAATTTTCAATAATTCAATCAACCTATATCACACCGATTAGGATTCATTATAAATACCAATGTATTTTGATTTCTAACATTTAATGAGTTTATAGCCAAATTAACTGGACTGATATTCTCAGAACCATATTTGTTTATTATATCTTTGTTTATTAATTAATGAATGTCAGTAAACTCAAAAGTTGAAATTAACACAATTGTAACTATACATAAAACATAATTTATTTGTATAATTGTAAAAGTATAATGTACCATACTAAAGGGCATAGACATTCCGCGTTAGGTATATTGCAGACAAATATTATTGTTTATGCGAAATCTAATTTTCTAATGTCCTTAATTAAAATTTAAAACAACATCATGAATTTTTGATTAGTATAAGTCTTTTCCATGAAGACTGTAGATCTATAATTTTCGTGGTTTTTTCATATAAATACATCAGTGATAACCTATATACTAATATACATATGCTATGTAGATATACTATAGTGATAATCTAACTTAGGTCAATAATTAACAACTTATGTAGGAATATATATAAGTATTATAACTTATAAGTTATATCTACACCAACTAATTCATGAATTTTGAATTTAATAGTTACATTTATAATTTATAAATTATTTTAACTATTGACCGATTAAACTTTAATTCGTTGTAGAGAATATTATAGACGTGATTATTTTTTTTATTTTTTTTTAGTACACAATACATATAATATAAGAATATTGAATGTATTAAAATACTCCGTGTTTCATGAGTTTTTACATTAATATATAGATACAATAAAATATTATAACTTGTAAGTATAATACAATATATAAGTGTAATAGTATAAGTGTGTATATTGTATATTAATACAAACACAATAATTTTCAACTATGTTTATACTTACATAAACCATAGAATAGAACTTGCACTTTGTGTAACCTTGTCAGCAGTCAGCACGTAAAAAATAATTTATACAAATATATTTGTATTCTATACACCTAAATCAATGGATCCCAAACTAGTCAGTGATAATCAGTTGTGTACGTATGTACTTAGAAATAAAACCCACAGATTTCGAGTATTTAATAGTAAATATCTAATATAATATCTACCCCGATATCAATGTCGTAATAAATTAGAATAATGCAATGTAAAAAGTCTGTTACTCGCCTTTATTCTACATATAGTTATATATTCCATTATTCCCCAAGGAGCGATGTTATTACCATTTAAGGAATTGCAGGCGCTATTGTATAAATTATAGTTTCTACTTTCTTCGAAATGTTTAAACATGTGTACTTAAACAAGAGTGACCATTTACCGAACAAAATATGAAACAAAAACGGTTTACGATGACATTATTCAATTTAACACAACACCACGTTGCCAAAAGTTGCCGCTTCCAGCAATGTTTTGATATTTAAAAAAAAAAAATTGATTCTTCGTGATTTTCGAGGGAGTTGCTGTTTTAAGTCTCCCTACTTGTGTTATTACCTAGTCCAAATTCGGTATAATATTGGAAGATGAATTATTTTTCCCACATTTATATCTCCTCCCTTTTGTAAATTACTGGGCACGCCACTGGATGCAGGATAGAGTTACTATTTTAGGATATTTACGCCAAACGTCAGGCTCCTTTGGCGGCGGACACATATTTTACGGCCTCGGTCGTCATTAACACTTACAAGAATAACCACGGTGTACACGATGTGTGTGCTCGTATCTAAAAGTATTGTTATTATTATAATGATGTAATGATATTTTGTGCGGTGGTGAGTGGGGGCGGCCGACGTGACGGAGAGCGTCACGTTTCAATATTCCGACGTGAGCCGCGAGGCAGCATGTAAGCAATGATCAACGCGGCAACGTCGCACCCTCCTCGACTCGTCTGGTGGACGGCGCGGGGCCACGGAGAGGACGACCGTTCGCCCCGAGCGACGATCTCTTCTATAAGTCTCCCGCCCGCCCGCCAGCCACAACGACGTCCCCGCCGCGGCCGCCGTAGATGCGGCGCACAACGGTCGGCCGGCCGTCCCCGATCCGCCGTTCTGTGGCATAGAAGCACGCGGCGGCGGG
Organism: Hormaphis cornu; assembly: GCA_017140985.1. Lineage (NCBI taxonomy): Eukaryota > Metazoa > Arthropoda > Insecta > Hemiptera > Hormaphididae > Hormaphis > Hormaphis cornu. Next base: position 8,787,815 of record CM029363.1, on the reverse strand, counting down.
TCCGGGTGATACTTCACCGCCTGTCCAACCACCCGCGACAGCACAGCCCACAGACCCAGTCGGCAGTCGCCAGTCACAGTCCGTGGCGTGCGATACGCGGCACCCGCACGCCAAAAACGTGTTAGTGGCGTCGGTGGGGGTGCCGGGTAGGGGGGAAATGCCCTCGCGATGCAGTTCAATGACTGTGTTGTGTTGTGTGTAGCGTGCGCGCGACCGACCCGGCGCCGAGCGTGGCGTGGGGCCAGCCGGCCCGCTCGCGACTAGGATAATGCATTTCTATCGACCGCCGTCCCTCCGGGCCCGTGTGCCTTGAACTTAACGGCCTGCGGGGATCGCGCTCGTGATATCTGGCGAGCCCTGTACGCACCCGTCGTATTTTGAATTTCTCATTTTCTCGTCCCTGTTTATCGGAATACACACTCACACAAACAAGTCGATCACGTATTGTGTTTCTCGACACAAATAGTGTCCACCCACCTACCCCACGAATGATTCGAAAGCTTGGATTTCATCAGAGCGTTTTTTTTCGCGTTGTTTATAACTTATAAGTAGGGCTCGGATTTAAATGCACCAAAACCCGTCAAATAATGCTCTAAAAAAATAGCCAGAAATGCTTTTAAAAAAATGATTAGTGAAATGTTTTTTTAATTTAATTTTTTTATTTTATTAAAAAAAAAAAATTAAATAAAGTTATAAATTAGAGTTTAGACGTCATGATGTGATAATAAATTCTTTTGGAGACTGTGTTGTTTATTCTATACGTAACAAAATATACAATTAAAACTGTGTTTAGTAATTCTTTGTGTCAAACAACATTTGTCGAATTTAATTTTTGGTCGACCTATATTAAACCAGTAAAGTATTCTGAATCGACTAAATTCGAATTATTAGGTTGCATAATATGTAAATGTATGCATTAAAACTAAGAATATGATTGAAAAATTCTAACAAATGAACCAAAAATGAAAAAACATCAAAATATGCAAAATAAAAGTTTTAACTATAAATTATCTGTTCTATAAAACAAATTATGTACACGGAAAGTATTGAATAACCAAAAAATGATGCAGTTTGCATTGAAATTCAGGCCCTAGTTATAAGGAAACCCTCACACTTTAATTATTATTTTTCTATCGCAAAGTATAGGTATCAAACACCTATAAAAATTATCAAGTACGGACAATTTCAAAAAAATTTTCAAGTACCAGCACAGATTAGATTATATAATAGATGATCTTTATCTAATCTGTGGACCAGTAAAATAAAAATCACAATCCAACCTGTCCTATTTTAACAATAGCACGTATTGTTAAAATACGTCCTATCGTACCGATATTATCTATAATAATTATTAAATAACTACCTCAGTTTTTAGAATAATAAGTAAGTATAACAAGCATGAAAGTAAAATACGTTGTGTCACGTATTGTTTGCAATCAAGAGTACACTTTTGTTTCAACGTTATTCAAGCAACATTTTTCAGAAGTTTTCGGGCAGTAGGAAAAAATACTCAGAATTTAATCCAAGACGGATGTTGCGTTGTTATCAGAGCACATTTATACTGTATACCACGTACTTTTTGTGCAGGTATCAAACACAATATTCACACATGTTACATCAATTGACTTTTTCGCTCAATTTAGAATCTAAATAATGAAGCTGAAATTCTATTACATCTCATCACGCCTCTGTCGTGTTTAAGTTGTTTACAAACGAAAATCGTTGGCTGAAAGCCGGAGGGTATAGAGGTTGACACTCAGCACTCCGTATGTTGTAGTTGTTTGTACTTTGTACGATTACTCGAGGTCTGCATCGTGAAACGCTTTATTCATCATCAGACAATAACTCGCCCACGTTTTTGATTTTGTTCTGAACGGCTGAACATTTAATTTAATATTTTGGATATTGGAAAACAACAAAAATACGGATTAATGAAAATTTCGAAATCCCAATAGGTACAATCGTTGTATTAGATAATAATATGTTTTGCATGTAATCTACAACTGCAGTGGCGTACCCATATAGAAACTATTTTCACAATGGGCCCCGACTACATTGAACCTGACGGAAAATAAAATGTTTGGAGGTTTTAAAGCTTTTAACGTGAGATTTTTATACTTTTACACACTTTCGAAATTCTTGATTGAAAACCAAAGAAACGTTCCTAACTGTTACTACAACTTTTTATCAAATCTAATTTTCTACTGTGCCCGATTAGAGGTACCAGCTATGCCTCTCATTAACAGAATTGACTGAGAAAAAAAAAACTTTAATCTAGTTAATTATCACTGGTTGCAGTGGTATTCAAATTTAAAATACCAATGTTTTTTTGCATTTATTTCTAATTAAGTAATCGTTCCAACTTTTCTTCTTCACAATTTCATTAATCACATGTTTAACAATTTCAAAATAACACTTGAATATACATACCTTATGACAAATTATGCATTTATGTCTCATAATTGAATCCCCTGTAGAGTGGCTAATTTATATAAGCTAGGACCTAAGCCTTAGGTACAAATTGAGATTGAAATATTTTATATTCAATGAAAAAATACATAAATATCAACCAATATATTATGTATACAAATTATATTACATAATATTGTGTTCACCTGGCTTATAGTTAAGACTTAGGGATTTTTATTTTGCAACTAAACCTCCAATTTGGTTCTAATTTTTTTAGATTTTGGAGTTATAACCAAGCCTTCAAAGTGACGCATCTTGGTTGAACAGCTTAGGCAATTATAAATGTAAATTGTACATAACATATTATGTGTCATGATGATAATCGGTAAACTTCAAAATTGTCAAAATGATAAAGAATTTTATATTATCTGCAGGGGACTGGCAGCATTGTATTTTTATGGAGGGAGGTAGGGGGAGCAACACTTTGGACGTTACTTTTTCAGAGGCTGAATCCTTATACTCATTATTAAAACAAAAGTTGTACCCAATTAAATCATTTTGATACAAGATTTTGCGATTCTGTAAATTACTGATTATTATTATTTTTAATCCAGCTTAGGTCCAAAACTTTTATTTTAAAAGTCATAACGTACCAATTTAATACTATATATTTATAAGATTAGGTTGATCAACCCCAAATAGTTGGGAGGAAGGGAAGAGTGAATAACGAAGACAATATTATTCCAAAAAATATTAATATAAAATATGTTAAGTACTTGACATTTGTGTGTTATATTAAATGTTAAAAATTTTAAATTGTACAATTTATTACGACTGTACAGCATTATTAAAAGAATAAAAAACAAACTTAAAAAAATTGGACTTCTTCCACTAGAAAAAATGTTTATAGAAAATAAAAAACAAAAATAAATATAGTTAATAGTTAACAATTCCAAAACTAAAAGAAAATAACACAAATCTACCACAAACATTATACACTTAAAAAACTATTTTTTTTTTATAACAAAACACTATACTTATAGTACAATAATTGAACTGGAAATTAAAATGATTCATAGAAATTTTATTGAATCAGTATACTGTATACATCAAGACATGGATGTTTGAGAAATTAACAAATTAAATATTATAACTGACTTAGTTTACAAACAGAAACTAATTATGAGATGGACTTAATATTGGTTGACAAGCTAAAAGCATTCGTTGTCGCGCTCTTTTAAAACTGGCCATAACTTTGTTGACACTTTTGACTAACGCTTGAGCAGAAACAATGTCATAGGTACTAGTATTTTTTATACACTCAATACTTTTGCCATGTTGTTTCAAACAACTAAGGGTAATATGTATTGACCCACTTTGTTCAATTTCCATTCCAAACTTGCTCAACAATTTATCCTATAAATTATTTAAATAAAATAATAATAAATACAAATTAAATATTTAAAATTAATATTTACATTAAAACTGTTGGGCACACAGGGATAGTTAGGTTCTGCTAACTTTACTGATCCACCAATAAAATATCTTTGTAAACTATCAACACATTTTCTAGATTTTGGTAGCCACGCATCTAATTTAATATTTTTGTTGTAACTAGTTGACATACAGAATTTTGGGATTTGATATGATGTATATCCTTCAACTCGTTCTTTGTCCCAAGAATCAATTGAGTATATTACAAATGTTATAAATCCAGAATTAATATGTTGCGCTAAAATATAAAATATAATGTAAGTGTATTGTTTCTTTCTAATTAAAATTTAAATGCAAATTACATTTGAGGTCATCATTTGTTTTAGGCAATATGATTGTAACATTGAATAAGTATGAAAATATAGATGTCATGTTGTTATTTCGTTGGCATGTTTGGGTAGTTCCACTTAGAGAATTAGGATTTCCACATTTCCATCCTATACATTATAATCATATATTGAGTAACAATAATCAATCATTTATGAAAAGCAATGATAACTGTTGATAAATTTAAACGTAATAATTTTGTTTTTAGTTCACTAAAGTTTTTATAAACATCTAACGACCCTTAAAATAATTATCTATTAATAGTCAATATAATTTTAATAAATTATGCAATAATTAACTTGAAAAAATTAACCTAGATACAAATAGTTTTTTTTTTTTTTTATATAATAAAATGGTTGAAAAACAAAACAATTTACTACCTACCAACAGTGTTAATATATTATTTAACATTTTACCATTTGGTAGATTCAAATAATAACGAATAAATAAATTGTCATATTCAAATCCACTTGCCGACGTTATTTCAGCAAATACCTCAATAGTGTCAGATTCTGGTATAAAAAAGTCATAGTGATCTAATTTTAGGAGATGAAACTGAAAACAAAAGGGAAAATTGCATAAATACATTTAATAATAAACATACATGATGGATGATGATTAATATAATACATTATCAATATCGGTTGTTAATTTTAGAGAATCGTTTGAAAGATTTTCTATCCAAAATCGATATTCAAAACATGAATCTTTGACGGTACTTATTGGAAGAATATACCCAGCACTGTTGTTGGAATTAAAATCAGGAAATACTGTCAAGATATGACTGTTTGGGTTCCAACACAATGAAACCAACACTAGGTTATTTTCTTCATTATCTACTCTAAATATTGAAACAAATGACATTACAAATTTAAATTTATCATACAAATTAAATAAATAGCACATTTGATTTATACCCATTATTTCCAAGGTCTAGAAGAACCTGCATTATTTGATTACAATATGGCAATCTATTTTGCAGTTTTAACATTTCAGATGGAGAATCATTTAAAATGTTTTTAGCAATAAAATGTATGTTTTTTGTATGGTTCTGTAATAAACTTATTTTCTTAAATGATTCAGTAAGAATATTATCTTGATACATTGTATCATGAAAAATTTTTCGACCAATCTAAAATGTAAAACTTTCAATTGTAAAATTATTAAACCTTTGTTTATCATTTTATTTAAAATAATATAATCATACATTTTGTGGACTAAACTCGGTTTTTAAATAGCTGTCTAATAGCTTTCCTTCAATTGACGAAGAAGTTTCTTCTAAATCATTTTGATCTTGTGGTTCTTCTAAAGTTTTTTCCATCCAACTGAACTTTTTATTTATTTGTTTAGTATATTTTTTTTCAATTTCTGTATTTTTATGGTGAAACGATGTACGTGATATCTCTAAACACACCCTAAACAAATAAATAATATAAAATAAACATTATTGCTCAAAATTACATAATTTAATAGCTACAAAACTTTAAATCCTATTTTAGCATACATTGTATTAAAATATATAGGTTTTTTGAAGCACAAAAAAAAAAAAAAAACAATCGAGTAGTAGGCAGGTACTTCACAGTTTCATATATAAATATTAAATTACATTTTGTGTTCAAATTACCTGAATTTAAAATGATCTAGGGATCCTTCACACTTATAGCTACCAACATCGTAATCAATATCGTCTTTATTGCACATTTTTTTAATAATATAACAAATATTTTTGGTTCGAACGTGAATAAATGTTTTTACTTTTCACCAGTAATTGTTGACTATAATGTATTTGTATTGCAGTAGGTACATAATTACATTTTTAGTTATAACTTATTAGTTGTTTAGTCACGCAGTACGACTGTAGAATATATTCTGTGGTATAACTTTTCACTGAGGTGATAATAATTATACTGGCTTAAAAAGTTGGTATTCTGTAAACAAATATAAAATGTCACAAGACCAATTAAATGTAAGAAAATTTATAATAATTGCAAGTTAGTTTCTTGTATTACAGTTAATACATAATGCCTTAGTTCATTATTCATATACGACCATAGACAAGTATACTAAGTATACGACCTAAGCAGCAAGCTTATATATTATTTAATTATTTAGTGTTCTGTGTTAATTACTGTTTATAGTGTATATAGCGTATAATATTACTGTTTTTTATAGTGTTTAATGCTTTACAGTTTTGTTTGTACCTATTACAATTTACAAAATCAAAATATTATTACCAACTACTGTTATCATTTATCAATATCTGTTTCCATTACGAATTTTAATTCATGGTTGCCATTGAGAAGAAGTAAGTTGGTAACAGAATTTCAAGGACATTGGTAAAAATACTCATCACGTCTAGTTGTCTATTCTCACCACGGGATATGATTACACGTTTTCGAACCTCCTAGATATAAACACTTCCGTAGCATGGTGTACGACGCATGCGCTAGGCACTTGAGTGTGAAAAGCGAAAACCGAGAAGGACGCTTAAAAAATGGATCGTTCCGCCTTCCGCCATTTTACCACTTATAACTCTATATAGTGTACTCAACGCCGTGTGAATTTATCTCTGTCATTGTTCATGTTTGGCTCAGTTGAGGTATCTTATTCGTGAATTGTTTCATTTTTCACTGAGAGCTTTGATCAGGTATGTAATAACTGTTTAACGTATCTTGTATTGTCAAATTCAATACTCGTAACGTGTTTTTCTGTCTGGTGCTCTGTTAATTGTAAGATACCTGGCTATGCACATCAGTTTTTTTGATTTATTCACAGAACTAAGTATGAAATACATCATGTAATGGTATATTTTTGCGCGTTTGTGATTCGTTCGAGTGTCGGGTTTGCGCTTCGCTGTTAGAATGAATTAAATACAATAATTATCACTGAAAACGTTGTTGTGTACTGTACCTTATCGACTATATAGTTTAACATACGTTAACGTTGATGAACTATTGTTTTTTAAAATTAGTCTTAAATAAAATTTTACCATATTTTTTACTCGAAATATTAATCTAAATTATCAACTTTTTTTCTTGGAGTTTGCTGCTAGAATTTATCTAGGTAGTGGGTTTGTATTCCAGTTATCTATGCTTATTGTAACTGTGCCAATTTATGTTTGTATCTACTTGTTTTTATTTCATTCATCAGGATTACTTTTGGTTTTGTAGACAAACAACGGTAAAAAAATTTCAAGCAATATAATATTCTAAATTATTCATTTATACCTTACCTACTCCTCCCCACTTCTTTTTTAGTTTCAAATAATTGTATTGCAGTTTTCGTTTCATTTATGTATCACCCATAATGTAAATATGTAGTAATGTACTTTCAAAGAAAGACCAGATTGATAAAATGATGTGTGTTAATCAATTCTCTATAACACAGTGGATGACATGTTCATCATTATAACACCAAATCAAGTGCAATGAATATCTCCTATCCAATGGATCCAATATTTTTGATTTTTATTTAGATCCAATTTTTAGCGTGAAGAGTATTTTGGAATAGTTGTTTAAACTCAATGTAATTATGTGTGATCACTAGCTGTCCTCAAAATTATTCTAGTATTTCACGCTAGAAGTTTTTTTTTTATCATACCCATTTGGATATACTATTTTCTTGTAACCTATTTAGTATTTATTGAGATATTTATTTTAATTATGTATATTATATATTAAAGGTAATTTTATTGTGTGGCTTACGCTCATTATTAATTAACATTATAATTTGTATTATAAATGAACTAATGTGCTTTGTACTTCTTTACTCTGCCAATTTTCATATTTTTTTGTTTATCATATACATTCTTAAATAATATATGATAAACACGCTATTGCTCAGAATCTTTCGAATCCTTATGACGTTCGTCGACGACACCAGTAGTTTAAGCTTAAGTAGATGTTTTATTTTCTTTTAAACTAATTGAGTTTCTAATTTATGAAACAATTATTAAACATTTTAGATACAAGTCAAAAAATACTGCATTGTTCATTTACTACCTTTATATTTAAAGAGTAGAACATAGTTAAGTAGATTTTTTTACCAAAATAATCATTGGTAGATCTTGAGATATTCTAAATGTTATGCTATTTTAAAATAATATGTTTAACTGAAGAATACTCTAAATAAAAAACTTATTTATTCTGTGTTCATAACAATATTTTAATGTTAGTGTTTTTTTAATATGGCTATAGATATCCTTGTTGAGTACGTGTCTAGTTATTTAAATTATTTCCCCCCCCAAATTTGAAGTGTTTTTTGACTATTAAACTCATCAGTCATCACAATTAGTAGAAAATTGACCCAAATCTTATGAGGTAATTTATTTCTTTATTTCCATATAAGTATATATTATTAAAAAAATCATAGTTAAATTAGTAGGTAACTATCTATGAATTAAAACTAAAATTAATTAAATTAAACTAAAAAAAAAATTTCTGTATTTGTCTAGCACGGAAACATGTTAATAGACTAAAATAGTAGTCCTAAATTATACTTGAAAACTTGTGACTATTTTTATTAAAAATGAAATACCCGAATCACAAAGTAAATATCTTGTATACGTATTTTGACAACCATGTTGTCATCTTCAGAGTTGTAGATTTGCGCTGAAGATGACAACATAGTTGTCGAAATACGTATACGCTAATAAAAAAGTGTATTATTTTGTAATTTGGGTATTTTATTTTTAATAAAATAGTAGTATTTAGATATGTTGAATTTAGTAGGTATCATGTTTAAATGTAACATATACTTATACATACACATTACATACTTGCCTACATTAAAACTAATATAGATAACCTTCAATCGGTCAATTTGATGTTTTCTCTCATTAAATTAAGCAAGATCAAAATGTACTTAAATTTAATTTAATAAGACAAAATATAAAAAAAAAATTATGGTTCTTAAAAAATTTTCTGTGTATGAAAAAAGTTTCAATGAAAGAAAACTTTTTCTACAGTTATTTTTTATCCCCATTATCGATTGAAGGCTAATAAGTGTTATTTTTGTGTAATGTGTAAATGTATATTAATAAGTAAATGATACTTGTCTCTGATACTAACTATTTTTAGATTAATAACAACTTTGAAATTAAACTGACATTTTTGTACAAGATTCATAACGTTTGTTAAAACTATTTGAAATATTTAATGATAACCACTTATTACATATTACATTCCTACTAGAGTAGTATATAATATATAAATATACATAAATATCATGTTGAATACGGTGGTTGTTATCAGGAACTGGGTAAGCCTATCCAGCTGTAGACGTACTATCTAAGCATTTGGTGACTGATCTAAAGAGGTCAGAATGAGTAATGGCACTAGGGTGTTTGTCGGCGGCCTGTCTCATCGCGTACGCGAGAGGGATCTCGAGAGGTTTTTCCAGAAAATTGGCAGAGTCAAGGACATTGCTATGAAGAATGGATATGCTTTTGTGGTAAGTGTTCAATTATTTTAATTTATTTTCAGTATGGGAAGTGGTTCAAGAATATATATTGGCCGTTTGCCTTATGGAGTGCGAGAAAGGGATATTGAAAGGTTTTTCAGGGGATTTGGCCGTATTAGAGAAATATTGCTAAAAAATGGATATGGATTTGTTGTAAGTATTAATATTGTATGTTAATTATATTCTAGCTGAATAAATAAAGGTATCTAATTAAAATTTTATTTATTAGGTATTATGTTAGGTACTTGGTTTAATATTTGTAGCTTACTATTGATATTTTTATTTTATAGGAATTTGATGATTATCGTGATGCTGATGATGCTGTTTATGAGTTGAATGGCCGTGAACTTAATGGCGAAAGGTACTTATGCACAATTTTTCCTATCTTAAAATTTCAAAAAAAAAAACTAGTCTTGATGGTTAAAATCCAAATTAGTTTTGTTTTTAATGAGTTGTATCTATTTATATTTGCCTTGTGCGAAATGTGTGTTGTACAACCATTTACCAGGGACAAATTATATATTTTTTCTATTGTTCTATTAAGCTACTTACCTCATTTTCCTTTTTCTTTCTGTTACATATAAATCTTAGGAATTTAGACAGTTTTTAGTTCCAACATACCAAACCATTAACGCAATAAGGAATCTGTAAATTAATTTGAGTTCTTGAAGATGTTTACTTTGGATCCTTTGTGGCATATTTTTGATTTTATCTTCTACATTTTTACAAATTAAATTTCTTGCCCAACCTCAAATATACTCCTTTTGATTCCTTCCTTGTTTAAGTTATGGGTTGAGAATATTTATTTTGAAAGGTTTTTATATATTATTTATAATTTATTATTCTGTTAACCAAGTTCTTTTATGATAATTTTTTTACTAACTTTGTTTTGCTCTTTTATTTTAAAATTTGGTTAATCATATAATTATATCAAAAATGTTGTAGTAAATACTGCCATTTTAAATTCTAATTATATGTGATTTGCGTTAGTTTTAGAATTTATGTGTGACTGTGTGTTATATTTACAATCAAGTTGTTAAACTTTTTAAAGTTATTCAAATAATTTTGCATTTGTAATTAATATAAAGTACTTGTATTAAACTCCAAATATATAATGGAGTAGGACTTATTACAACATGTATGTTTGTATTTTTAATATCCTTTTATAGTTTTTTATGCCATTAATTTTCTTATTCTAACAATTATTATTTGTACTTTATTGAAGTAATAATTAATGTTATTTTATAATTTTATAGAGTTTCTGTTGAACGTGCTCGTGGAACACCAAGAGGTAGTGATGTGTGGCGTGGTTCAGGACGTGGTGGTGATTTACCACCACCACCACCCCGACGTCCTCGTCGTGATGCTAGGTTTGTAATATATATATTATATTAATACTAAATTTATATTAATATGCTGAATAAGGTTTTATTACAAAACTATTATGATATCAATTATTATTTAAACTTTTTGGTTGATTTTTAACTACCTTATTATACAATTTTTATTTTTTGTAGAGATGATAGAAATGATAGATATGGTCCACCAACAAGAACAAATTATAGATTAATTGTTGAGAATTTGTCAAGTCGTGTCAGCTGGCAGGTAAGAAATTATTTTATGGGAATAACTTAATTTAATAGCTGTTTTAATTATCATACTTATTTGACTGACTTATCAAACAATTTGTCTGACATCTGATAATTTTTAAAATTTATCTTAAACATTTAAATGTCTCCTGAGCTTTCTTCTCACAAGTGGCTTGTTTTTATGAGGTGCTGATAAACATTCCATCAATAATATATGAGGAAAGATCCTGCAATTGACTTAAGGTTGAAAATTACATTGTACTAAATATTTGCTCTGGTATTATACACAATAATAAAATTATTTTACTATTCACTTTATTTTAATTCTTATGTAACATGTTTAAATGTATGGGATTAATTTTTATTTCAAGTATAATAAAGTGAATGGTTTTAGTAACTGTTTGTTATAAAGATACAACTTAAATTTAATCGTAAAAAATGAAAAACAAAAAAAACAAAAAAAAAAATCAAAAAATATGTAATATTATTTTTCTAAAGAGCCACCACAATGTGTTGGGTTCGATCGATGTCCATACCAATGACATTAAACGCTTGATCGTTGGCCGATAACATAAGAGTGGCACAATCAGGCACATAGGCCAATACCACAAAAGATCACAGTTCGATATCACACATTCCGTTCCGGGCCTAGGATGATCGGCCTAACCACAAAAGGTGTTCCCAACAATACAAGCTGATCAGCTGCCCAATTTGGTTAACCCCCCATTCATGTCGCCCCACACATGGTCCGAGACCGAGTCGCTTTTCAATACCATTTCAAGTGTTTAAGAGGTATGTATTTAAATAATAACATAAACAATGTTTGGTATTTGTTAGGGCTAAACAAATTGAAAAAACATTAATTTAAAAATATAAAAACAATTAATAACGAGTTAAGGACCTAGAAGATGCAATGGATAAGCAATATGGTATCAATCATCACGGCCAAACGATCATCAAAAGCACTTAAATCATGACAAAACCCTATGTGTATAAAATATCTTCAATTCAATCACAGCAAAATGAGCACTTTCGTCCCTGCAATAGTTCATTTTTCAAGTGAAGTCTTCTGCAAACAATCCCATTAATAAATTATTTTACTATTGAATTTAGTTTTAGAATTATTAGTTAAGTTGTGAAAATTTGATACTTTTGATATGTATGTTTGTGTATGTATTATAATTTCTCAATCTCTAATTTCTCAATCTCTAATTATTCATTTGTCGGTGTAGGATTTGAAAGATTTCATGCGTCAAGCTGGTGAAGTTACTTACGCTGATGCCCATAAACAACGCAAGAATGAAGGGTATTTAAATTATTATTTCATATAAAATCATATAACTATGCTTTAAAGTTGTATTAATTATTATTATTCATAGAGTTGTAGAGTTTGCATCCTATTCGGATCTCAAAACAGCAATGGATAAGTTGGATGATACAGAGTTGAATGGACGTCGTATAAGACTCATAGAAGATAGAAGTAGTAGCCGTGGACGTGGAGGTAGACGTAGTCGTAGTCCTTCAAGTTCTCGTTCTCGTTCCAGATCTAGATCCCGTTCTCGCCGCCGTGTACGCTCTCGCTCCAGGTAAGCATCTTTTTGTCGTAACTGATATCTAATATCAATTATTTTGTAAATAATATTGTAAATTATTAGGAGTAGATCAAGAAGCCATTCCAAGTCTAAGTCCGAGTCTCGTTCAAAATCTCCTTACAAGTATGTATTAAAAATTGATATTAAATATTAATGAAGTATAGCAGATTGTTGAATATGTATTCCAAAAACACTAATTTTTATTCCCCGTTTTAAACAAATATGTATTTTCTGAGTATAAATACACTGCTATGAGCCAATAATAATAATTATTTTAAATGTAATTGTGATTTGACTAAAGTAATAAGGATTATTTATTTTTACCTATTTGTCATATTTTTTTATATAATTTAGATCACCAGCTCATTCTAAATCTCGCTCTCGCTCAGGATCCATTGAAAAGAAAAGATCCCAATCACGTTCACAATCAATATCTAATAAGCGTATCAAGTAAGTACTTTTTTGTAATATATAATTTTTTTGATTTAAATTATTATTTTGGTTAGACTGTTAGTTTTAATATATATTTTTTGTTTTGTATTTTTTTAACGTTCAGTGACAAGTCACAAGAGTGAGTCTATTATTTTAAGCTGTATCCTCTAGAAATGTACAAAAATTAATTATTACCTAATAACTACTATCTACCATTATTACCATCCTATTTTCTTTGCAACTAATTTGATTGTTGAGGTTTTTCAATTAAATAATAAAACACACCTAATGCATCATCAGGGTTTGTATAAGTATTTGTTTTTAAAAATACATTATAAAAATGAGTAAATTTTTATCTTACTTAAATACAAGTATTTTAAAAATTGTATGTTAAAATAAATTATTAATTATTTTGCTTTTTAAAGTAGTGAAGTTCTTGAAAATTTCTTCAATCCTATATTAATACTATTTATTAGAAATAATTCTGTTTAAAATCATTAATCATTATATTAATGTGATTCAGTGATTTATTGTTAACCAAATCAATATAATAGATTCAAGTAAATGGTTTTCATGGCAGGAATGACATATTATTTGTATTGTCCGTATTAATTATTAACTTTTACATTTTTAGGATTTGGCCATAATTTCTTAAACAACCAAATTTTGGATTGTACTTATTACAATGTGTTTTTGTTTATTGTTTTAGACGTGATTCACGTTCGCCCGATGACAAATCTCGTTCACCATCTAGGGAAAAGAATGGAGATGCCAGTCCACAATCTGGAGATGACTAGAAGATACATATAATTGAATCTTTTATAATTTTCTTTTTTTATTATTATGACAGTTCAACTTTTTTCTATCCCGTTTGTTTTAATGTACACTAAATCTAACCATTTGACCACATTTATTATTTTAATACTTAGGTTAACATTTAAATAAATATTCTTGAATGTTGTATGTATTTGTTGTATACATCATTATTGAAAGACAAATAAAGTAAATAAATAAAGATTCTGTTTTTTTTTATTATAATAATTTACTTATATTCACTTAATTTACTGTATGTGTGTAATAAGATGTTTATAATATACTTAAATTTAAGACGTGATGTGTTTTTATAATGATTAATTAATGGGATTTCCTTCTAGCTATGCTGATAAAATGTGTGCATGATATAATACACTTATTACTACCGGGTCATTAATGATTGACAATGACCTTTAGGTGGGGTCAGCTACAAAAACTTGTTTTGTTACTAATACGTAGATTGCAGAACCAGTTATCGAGTTGAGCATCAAATAACAACTACAAGGATCATTATTCATTTTTGCAAACTTATTTTGCTGCTGTTGAGTATTATTGCTGTGGAATAGTGATTTAGTGTTTTATATTTTTCTATTTTTTAAACATTTGGAAATTATGAAAGGCAAGTGATGGAATTTACTTAATTTTGTAGAAACTACCTATCAATACTTAGTTAAAAGACCATTTTGTCGCGTTTAATTTATTTTAGATTATTTTTCCTTGGTCGTTATTTTCTTCTGCTGCATATTGGTTTTTCTTGCTGAAGGTAAGATACAGGTTAAGAATAATGCTACTGGAAACACTCAACCTCCATCGCCACAAGCATCCGATAACAAAGTACCCGATTTTCACGCTTTTGATTGGAGACTGTGCAAAGTACTTGAATCGTATGGAACACGACTAATAAATGGAATATTTAATGTTGATTTAATTTGTGAATGAATAGGGTGTGCACGAAGTTCAGAAGAGTAATACTGTCGTGTCTTCTATAAGTGTAAAGTTGGTGCTATTAATGCTTTATGAAGGAGCGTTGGGTAATACCGCAAAACAGATAGAACGAGTGGTTGGATTTTCTAGCGACAAACATTTTATGAGGGTTCAATATTCAGGAAAGCTGCAATCATTACAAGTAATTATTAGTATATATAAGTTGTTCTGATTTTTTGGGTTTTAATCCAGCATGGCTCTAAAACATTGAGAGAAGGGGTATTACCTTATGATTTAACCCCAATTGTGTATCTCCCCAGATTGTTCAAAGTTTCTCAAAATGTATTATGATTTGTTATTTTTATCAAAATTATTTAATAGTACTTGTTTTATTTAAATTCATATAAATTATAGGCCCCAAATAATCACTTATAAAAAAATAGAGTTGTTGGTTTTCTATATTTTGACAGTAAATTGTGCCATCTAAGATCTAACTGTAGTGATGGATGTATTGATTTACAATAATAGTTTTTTTAATTTTTCTGTTAACTCTCTTTTCGTAGGTATAGTAGAACTGCTCTTATCTATTTATTATATAATACCGCCAAAAATAATAATTAGACTGAAGATACTTAATAAAGATATTAAAACCAGTCTTCGAAATTTTTCTTATTTTCCTTGTTATGACCCAAAATTTCTTAGAGTGCTTCATATGATTTGAATAAAAATCTAGAAAAGATTTTTATTGAAATAATATAGAATTATTGAAAGGGATGAAGTTTAATCTTAAAATTCATACTTAGCATGAGAGCATTTTTCCAAATCAATTGAGTACCATTATAAAGGAAGGTAATGTTATAAATGACATTGATGTCAAGCAACTAAAAAGTAAAGATTTTTCATCTATTTTGCAAGCTTAATTTTGATCTACATTAAAATGGATTTAAAGTTACAGGTTTTACATGTATGACTTATTTTTGATAATTCAAAGTTTAATCATTTTATAAATTTTTCTTATGATGTATGTATTCCATAAAAAAACTTATTGATGCTACCGAAAAAATGTTTTCTTTTTATAGTTGGTCTTAAGATTTAATAAAAAAAGTAGGTAGGTATACTAAAAAAACAATACAAATGAAGTAAAAAAATTTAAAACTAAATTCTAAAATTCCCATTTACTGCTGACACACTTTTACTATGTTGAGTTATATGTTATTACCAATTGGATTGAAAAAATGTGTAAAATGAATTTAATGAACTTAAAAAATACATATGTGCTGGGTACCCAAATGTTATTAATTTTTAATCACGTTTTGATATTAGACTCATGGTAAGCTCGATTACGATTTGGATATTGGTACAAAATTGTTTATGGATAAATTGGTCAAGTCCAAACCAGAGTTTCTGCAAACTATTACAAAATGGTATAACTCCAGTTATGAAGTGGTAAATTTTGGCGAACCAGTTTCTGCTATAAATTCAATAAATCAGTGGGCAGAGAACATTACGCATGGACACATACAACAACTTGTAACCGACGGTTGGCAACAAATTAGACTAGTTATTGATGAGTGCTGCTACATATTTTAAAGTATTTATTATTTATTTTAACTTCAATTTCTTAGGTGATGCCAAAGAAAATACACTTCTTTTGTTGTTGAACGCCGTATACTTTAAAGGCCTTTGGACTCATCCATTTAATGCAAATCTTACCAAAAATGGACCATTCTACTTGGACTCTAAAACTATTGTCGAAGTTCCATTAATGACTACTTTTGAAAATTTTGAAATATCTACCATTGAGTCTCTCAAAGCCAAGATTATTAGCTTACCTTATGAGGTATGTGTTTAGGTTTTTTTAAAGTTGTTCAATTTTTGAGGGGTTTTGTCAAATCACCAAATTGTTATTAAGTGCCCACTCTTACATTTATTTTATTTATATTACACGTCCAGCTTACTTTTTAACAGGGGGACAAATTTGTCATGTATATTGTACTGCCTGATTCTGTTGATGGCTTGAACGATTTGGTTAATAACATACATCCGTCAATACTGAGCGAATCAATAAAAAATATGAAGCCATTAAACACAAAGCTTGTTTTACCAAAATTTAACTTTGAAAGCACTACAATCCTTGGACCAATATTGCAAAAGGTTGATCATTTTATAAATATGCATTATTGATTAATTATTTTAAAAAAACATTCAATGTTCTGAATTGAAATATTGGTATGTACATATTTTGTTTATAGTTAGGAATTACCGATATGTTTGATTCAAGAGCAAATTTAAAAAATATTGGAACTGGTCCATTGGGCGGTCTCACTGTGTCTAATGTACTTCAGAAAGCTGGACTTGAAATAAATGAACAGGGGAGCACCGCATTTGCTACAACGGGTTTGTTTTGTTGAAAACCATTACATGATAATCAATTTCCAATTTTTATTATTTTTATAAATTATATTTTTAGAAGTTGAATTAGGCAACAGATTTGGTAATGCAGTTGAAGCTGTTTTTGAAGCTAACAAACCGTTTCTGTTTCTGATCCAAGATACTAAAGCAGACACCATAGTATTTGTTGGACAAGTAATAAATCCACTTTTACAAGGCCCTCCTATTGTTTCTATTCCAGTCGTTAATATTTCGGCACCAGTCAACCAAAATGGTGAGTAATGTAACAATTGTTTTAAATGGCATTATATTTTTTTTTACTTCCCTTCAGGCTACAATTATTGTCTCTACTGGGAAAAAATTTTTTAAAGTAGTAAAATTAAATTGCAAAATCTTTGTTCAGAAAAATTATTTTTTACTGTACTTAACAAAAAATGAAACAGTTTTTTTTTTCAAAATATTTATTAAAATATTAAATTTTAAATTTTTTCTAATCATTTTAGGGCTTAAATGCTTATTTTTCAGGCCCTAATATATTTACTTAAAAATTAAGTTATAAGGTGTTGCTTTATAAGTCATAACAGTGATACATCAGTGATACATAATAGCATTAATAATTATGTGTGAGAAACATGCCTTTCATTTGTGGACTAATTTGAGTTGTATTGTTGATTGAAAATTTTTGTTAGATTTCTAAATGAAAACCTACCTATTGTACTCCATTCAATGCCGGAATTTCTAAAAAATATTTTGGTTTTTTGCTGATAATGACCCCAGATTCTAAAATCACCCGCCATGTTGAAAAATTTATGTATATAATATATATATGTATAGGTAATATATAGGTTTTACTATAATTATAGCTATACATATTGGCTATTTGTCTAGATGTGTATATTTATGTATATGTATGGACAAAATTTGTAGATATTACACAGAAAAAACAGTTTAACTGATTTGATTTTCATCTTTGGAAAAAAAAGTTACATATTCAAAATTGTGAACCACGTTTATTTTTTCGAAATTAATCAAGTAGTTTTGAGAAAATTAAGTTTCTAATTGATTGAATGATTTTTGAAAAAATGAAGATTAAAGTTTCTGCCAATATTTGTATTGCATGGAAATGTAACTGTGTATTACATTTATTTTTTGTTAGAACTTTTTTGGGTGGAAAGAATGGTTCAACGTACAATACTAAAAAGAAGTAGGAATAGAGACCAAGATAGTAGTTTATTTGAAGTGTCTTTTGAGTTTTTAATTTTGCTTCAATCTTTGCATTAGATACCTCAAAAAATGCTGTGCACCCTAAATTGTACTTTATCTGATACCTATCTTAAATTATTTTTGAGTTCAGATACAAAAATTTCAAAAATGTTTTTAATGACTTGATATTTTTACACGTTATTAGAATAGATTAATTTAAAACGTCAAAAAAATTTGACACATTTTTGAACCAAATATAGTAGTTTAAAATTGCTCAGAACTATAATTTTTTTCAGCAATCTGTTACTTCCATATGTAATTTAAATGTGAAACTACAACTTCCAAACCTGTGATCCACCAATAAAAAAGTTGCTAATCCAATTAGCTTCTCACATGACCTCAATTTATTCCTTGTTATTAATATAAAAAAAAATATGTTTGTAGTTGTATTGGGTGACTTAGATACAAGAATCAGTGTAGAACAAGAAGTTAAATTTCAGCGGTTCATTTATTTTGATTCTGAATTGTTTCAAGTACTATTTTTTGATATCAAATAATTTAACTATATCTAGTTTAAAATAATTTATTGTTTTTGGTTATTTTTGTAGGAAGTAAGTTCCAGTCAACAAGGTTCAAATTTTGTAATTTCTTCTGCTAGTGTTAAAAGTATTTTATCATTAATTTCGGAAGTTGCTAACGGGGACACTCTGAAAGAGTTAAATGCTGTATTACGATTGCCTAATGATAAATCATTGCTGCACAATTTATTACGTGCCAATCAATTGTCTATGGAAAGTAACATAATTGATTTAGTGGTTGTCAACAACATATTTGTAAAAAACAAATCTTGTTTATCTAGTCATTTTAAAGATACTGCAAATGACTTATATTCTGCTTATATCTCAGAAATTGATTTTTTAAATATTGATTTATCAATTCAAATGATCAATGATCAAATTTCGTCTAACACAAAAGGACTTATAAACAGTGTTATTTCTAAAGGTGAGTAATATATTTTACATACTGCTTCTCCTTGTGTTGTATAATTTATTTAAAATATAAAACATTTATGTGGTGATACATAGTTAAATAATGCTTGAACATATTTTTATAATTACATATTAACTATAAGGTATATGTTACAGATGATTTTGATCAGACTACTGAACTTTTGTTGGCTAATGTTCTTTATTTCAAAGGAAATTGGTTGGTGGAATTCAATGAAAGTAATACTAAAAATCTTTGTTTTTTTGCTAAACCTACTGTGTGTGAAGAAGTCAACATGATGTATTTAGAAAGTCAAATAAGATATCGACATGTATCGGATATTAATGCTCAATTGGTAGAATTACTTTTCAAGGTAATTGAATTAATTGATAAACTATTGTTCAATATCAACGTTTAACGTACCATTAAATATAATACATTTCATTTATTCAATTTGTTTTAAACTGTTAATATTTGTTTTTAAGTCTTTGTGAGATGTTTAAAAAAATCAATACAATATTAAACATGAGGATTAATAATACATTTTATTGATTTCAGTATAGAAAAATCTGATAGGTTGGTATTTGACTATGTTTTTAAGAAAATAATTTTTCTGAAATGTTACGTTCATTATTGTTAAATTATATTGTTTTGTAAGTTACCTATAGTTTTAAGCTTTAACCGATCTAAATGAAAACATATAAAACACTATAAAATAAAAAAATTCAAACATATCAATTTCAACTTTCAAGATTATATAAACTAATCCAAACTATATACTAATAAACTAATTTATGAATTATCTATACTATGTTTAAAATGGTATATTTGTCAATAATTCAACTGCCTACCTTCTTAGGTTGGTATGATTAACAATTTACAAATGTTTAAATATTGTATAATATATCAATAAATGGTAAAATCAATATATTAATAATATTTAAAATGATATTTAATAACATTTGTTATAAATACATGTATAAGATGTATGTAATTTGTTCTAAACGTTTACATTATTTTTGTTGTAAAGGATACAAATTTTTCCATGATCATATTATTACCAGACGAAAATGTTCCATTTGCTCAAGTGTTAAAAGACCTGCAACACAATCCGCTTTCAAAATTAATAGGTTCACTATCACACAGAACAGTGAATTTGTTTTTACCTCGATTTTCAGTTGATTATTCTACAAAATTAACTAGTATTCTTAAAAAGGTAAAATAATTTTTTTAAATTAGTTAACTATTTTAAATAATTTATTTATATGCATTTTATATTGTTTTCTTTGTCTTATTTATAATGTTTTAACATTATTTTGAAGCCATTATCCACCAACTTTACTTTAAAAATGTAATAAGAATGTTTTTTGTAATTGTTTGATTTTGATTATAATTGTTTTTAGATGGGATTAACATCATTATTTGACTCAAAAGCAAATTTATCAAAAATTTTCAATCCAGAAAAACAAGTGAATGTAAAAGATATTGTGCATAAAGTGAAAATTGAAGTCAATGAAAAAGGTTCCAGAGGTAGTGCAATTACAGGTATTTAGTCTCTATTATAGTTTTTAAATTGTTTGTTATTAAATAAAAATAACAATTAAAATTCTATCTATAAAAACTAAACTTGTATTTTGTACAATTTGCAGTTGCTAATGTCATAACACTGAGTGGCGCACCAAAAATAACGTTGCCACCCGTGACAGTAAATGTTAATCGACCTTTTGCATTTTACATCATGAACCGTGCTACCAAAAACTCATTGTTCAGTGGTCAAGTACACAGTCTTCGCAGTCCTACTACCTATTCTACTCCTGCACCTCTTGCTCAACGTATCTATGCGACTGACCCATCAAGATTAGGTATATCGACTCAATATGCATCTACTCCACCAAAGTCCCAAGCTCCACCGCAATCCAAAGATAAGCTACAAAATGTTAAATTTATTCCCCATTAATACCTTGTTGATTTATTCCTATTAGTGCAATATCATTACTTAAATTGTATACAGTATAGATACACAATTGAACCTGTTTGATATAAATAATTATATGAATAAAATAATGATCAATAGTTGTAACATCACTTTATCTTAATTGTTATTAAATTTAAACTGTATGACACTATGACATAAAATAGTAAAACAAATATAATTTTGACTATATCATTTATTGTAATATGTATATTTTATATACTTTTTTAATGTGCTAATATACAGTTTATGATGTGTTTTTATAAAATGTCTTATGAAATTTATTATTAACTAATAATGCCATGAATATTGTCACTGGTACAAACACTGCATTTTGTTTTAAACTTGAAAGTATTGAATAAAATTGTTACATAGTAACCCACTCAGAGGAATAACCTACACCACTTCACATGCTATTACTTTTCTCTAATTTTTCTAATTACGTTCTTGTCTAACTCAACATTGTCATATATCATTATTAATCAATTAGATTACTTTTTCAAGCCAAAAATGTGTTGACAGGAAAACAAATTTAGGTCCTATTACTTATTGAATAAGGCATGAAAAGATTGGAGTACTCCTTATGTATTTTTAAATTATAAAATTTGTTTAAAAAAAAAAAAAAAATTACAGATATGAGTGATTTGACCAATTTTCAAATTTCCAGCAACTTAAGAAAATAGAATGTTATCGGGTTTGATCTCACCAAACCAATACTCTTCAGCCGTGGGTTTTTTAGTCTAAAATTTTGTGTTTTCTTATCAAAACTTGTCAAATATATAAAATTTTGAAAATTGTTTCAAATAGGTTAAAAATTAAATCAAATTCCCTAATATTTATAATGATACAAATGGCATAGATCAGAACGTTCCTTCCACCCAAAAAGACAAATAATCTAATTTGGTTATTTAATATTTTGAAGTTTTTGGCACACAACTTAGAAAATAATTGAAATATTAAAAAAGGTTTCAATTAAAATATATTTTAAAACCAACATCCAAACTTTTATGCAATATTCAACGTAATGGTTGTAGACTGCTGCTACCCGAAAAAGTAATGTGGAAATTTCAAGCTGTTTTCTAAAAATGTTTGAAAAATATAACATTAAATAAAAATACAATTATTATAATAATAATATAACAATTTCCGTAAAGTAAACCCAAATTATTGACGTAGGCCTTCAACTGTACCTAAATTCCTTATCCCTATGTTTTAGAGAGTACTACATATAGCCATACAAATAAATAAGAGAGTACTAAGTCGTCTCATTAGCTGTTCATAAATTTCCATCTCAATCCAATGGCCATTTTTCAAATTTTTTATATTAAGCAATTTTATTTCTTTAAATTAACTTTTTGTGTAGTCTGAGATTGGCAAGTATTTCCAGTGTATAAATGTGAGATATATATAAAATTTAATACAATTATTCCACGACGCAAATATTATAAGTTTACCTACTTAGCACGACTTTTACGCTTATTATTTTTGTAAAAAAGAAAATATTAACAATCAACATGTAACGTTTGAGCAAAATAATTGTTTTAATAACTAAAAATAAGTTTAATATAAAAACTAAAACCAGACTACAAAAAATAAAAAATAAAATAGTTTCTATATTTAACAAAAATACAATGGTAGATGTAATCGGACGTTATTTTATTCAACCAAATGAAACGTACTACTTTAATTCAACTAATTTATAAGTCATCTTAATATTGTTGTTTGTTGTATATAATAATTAATATGTACAACGATTATCTTATATATATAGATATACATATAATATAACATTCGACTACGTCTACCAATTGTATTTTTGTTGAAAATAGAAACTTATTATTTTTGCTTTTTTGTAGTCTGGTTTTAGTTACATATTTTTATTTCACACTTTTTAATTGAAATCGGTCTTCTACTAGGAAACATTAAAAGCACCTTAAATGATGAAATTTAGGCAACTTCTGTTACTGTAACGCATTTATTTGGTCTAGACGATTAGAAAATACTGATTTATTACTAATTAAAAACCACGGTAAATAATTATAATTTTTTTGAAAAAACTAGCCTGTATCACTTGCATAAGTGCTAACTAAAAAAGTAACAACATCCTAACGAATTTTTAGACACCTCATTTGTGGAAATCGACCCATTAATTTGGTCTTTACGAGGAAACATACATACCCACACATACCTACTTATGTATGTTCTTATGTACCTATTTACAACCTTAACTCATCAGAAATTCTTTTTGGAAGCTGTTTATTGAGTCTAGAATACATCAAAATTAATTACAAAGTAATGTACCAACAGTTTTTTTTTTTTTTCTGAGAAACGTAAAATATTTCTTTGTTAGGAACAAGGAAAGGAACGAGTTTCTTTTTTTAAGGTTGGAACGAGCCTAGAATTAGTTCCTTTTTAACTAGATGAACGTAAACGAAAACTAATTCCTTTTTAAAAGGAACTTTCCAAGCACTGCAATATACGTCACGTCCGTGGTTGCGACGAATCGTCGTAACACGATATAATTGTACCGTCCAACGTCAAGTGGCGGCACTGCAAACGTCAATTAGCCCCTCGTTTCTCTGAAGTTTTCCGAGCCGCCGCCAAAACTCGTCGCGTATTATTTAAGGCACAGTTTCCACTGGCACGCGTTCGTGTACAGATTTTCTCCGTTCTTCTGGTCGGTCGTGAACATATTTTTTTTTCACGGTAAATTGTTCTGGAGTATAATAATATTAAAATGTCCGGCACGATATTCCAGTCGTCGTTCACAATCAACACGAAAACGTCTAATGCCGAAAGTTCAATATCGATCAAGTGAGTATGACAGCAACATGACTCATATCGTTTTTACTGCGTTACATTTACGTTATGGACCAACAGAGTTGAATCTTATAGCACAGGTTCATGACCTGTACGTTTTTAGGGCCACCGATTAAATATTTGTTAGGCCAGGGCAAATAAAATTACAAACACAACAGTTTTCTATTGGCCCATATAAAGACGAGATCGGCCCATACTGAACCCAGCTGAACCATGCCCGTTTTGAACACATTTGGTCGAATTCAGCGTGTTTAGCTTAAATATGGGGGGGCCTAAAACTTTTTTAAAAGCTAGGAATGGAAAAATACCTATGCATAATATGCCCATTTTGGGCTGAATTCCGTGATGGGAAATACCCTTATCACCAGCAACAATGCAGCTGCTACCAAATGCATTTATAAGTTACGAACAGTTTTTTACAAACAGTTGAATTACTTGAAAATCTTCAGTTGGTTTAATATACAATGCGTGTACAAGAGTACCTATAGATTTTTGGAATTTTCAACTTTCAATCGATCCGTCCATGAAAATTGAAAAGACAATGTCTTCAATAGCTATTACATGAAATTTTTTCGCAAAAGGTTAAAATTTTGTGTAACCAACTATAAAATGCATTACCTAATACTATTACATTAATACAAATATCGCTCTAGAAAGTTTCTTATTTATTATTGTTTGTTGTCAATCGACTCGAATATAATTACTGTTGACAACTGAGTTGTAGACAATTAACCAAAGACCACCAACAACTACGACAAAAACGTTTGTATGTGTACCTAGGTCCTAGCCGCTAGGTATTTTTACTTTATAATGATATTACAGGCCAGCACGCGGTTTACGGAATACAATATGGTGATCTAAATCATAAGTTTAAGTAAATTTTTTTGAAAAACATTTTAACTGAATAATGGATTGCTGGGTTCTTATAACTATAATAGGTACTTAGTTAGGCGTACCTACAACCTATAAGTACCTATGTATGTATCTAGAGTAATTATTATATTAAAATTTAAACGTAGGTATTAAGGTATACTAAATCTATGTACGAGTACCTATAATTTGCCCTCGTATTTTAATTTTTTTCTTGTGTTTTTTAAAGTATAATTATGAATAATAAGAATCAAAACTATACAACTGCGCATACTAATATAAAAAATTTAGTAGATGGTTATACTAATGTCTAATCGCCATGTTTATAATATTTATTAGATTTTAATGTGAAAAAATAAATGGGCAATCTGGTTTATTTTACCACAATAATAATATAAAACACAATGTTCAATGTTTATGTCACTATACGAATTACACAAAAATTATTACATAATATACTATTTATTTTTAATGATATTTATTATTTAGAATTTTCATTAGGTATGTATTAGTAGAATATTATACATCTGAATACTCTCTACCCATGTGAGCGTTATTATTAATAAATTAAGAGACCTTTGTTTATTGAAATAAAGTATGAAATATAAATTATTTACGCATATAATTGTATGTAATGTGTTGTACCTACGGAAAAAACAAGTCGATAACGTTTAATTGAAGTGGAGAATTTATAATAGATATTTTATGTAAAAACAAAATACCCAAAATCTATAAAATGATTTAGGTACCTTTTAGTAACAAAAACGTCGTAGGTACTTACCTACTTTGTAAAAAAAAGTTTAGATCAACAGCAGTCGACGTCGTTTGTTTGTGCTCTGATGTAAGCTTTCAACTTTATTTTACGAAATGCGTATAATTTCTACTAAAAAAAAAATTAATTTATAGATTTGGGTTTTTTATTTTTACAATAATGCCTTATATAATACAATAAAAACCTAACCTAATCTATGTTTATAATTTTGTGCTGATTTTCCCGATACAAAAATGTGTTAGCTAATTAATTGTAATAATTTAATTGAAATAACATTTTGGACCATTTAATTAAAGATTTACGAAAACGAAACAATGTCAATCCCTGTATACAATCAAATATTATATAATATTTTATAATATTTACGTAATTTATTGATAGGTATGAACACAAAATAACTTATTATTAAACTACTTAGCGTAGATCGTAATACGATGATTTATTAATTGATTTTTTCAGAAAATTATATACAATACGTCTGTCGTATAATGGTGTTGGTGTATAAAGTGATGTGCCTAATATTTAATCATAACTGTAAATGCGGGAATTTTACAAAAAATAAGGCAATGAACCCGAAATTTTTAGTATTAAGTACAAAAAGCTGTCCGTGCAAGTACCTGCAGTACACTGCAGTTTACATATAGATATAGACTATATAATATATTGTAATATATATATATATATATATATGTATAGGTATATAATGTCATACTGCAATAATATAAAATACTACATAACTGTACTTGCGCCTGTAATATTTTGATCTATTGGATGAAAGCCTACCTATAATGGGTGTATGGTTAGAATGTTACTGCAGCATCCATTGTAAAGATGTCCGGAACACCAATTGTTTCGTCATGCTTGAAATGAGATCATATACACTAGTCACTACTATAGGTATGTCGAGTATAAAAAAGTATGGAAAAATATACGCTTCCAATTATATAATGTGACATCCTATCGAGACACTTAATGCGGTTGGTATCGAAAACGTGATAGTTATTTATTAATTTTTTTTTACGCGCGTGCAAAAAAATGATTTCAAAAGAAATCACGTTGGTTTCGATTATTGCCGGATGATGTTTGATGAATGATGTGTATCACGTGACATCGAACACGTCTGCACATTATAGGTCGCGGAGATCATTCGTCATACTAAATAGATGTAAAATTGTAAATTTTGTAGTTAAATTACAACTATTTGTTGGACGTAACATGAAAAAAAAAATAGAATCCAAAAAGGTACAAATATAGTAACCCTGTAAGTTAAACCCAAGTTAAGAATATTGTAAGTGTAGTTTTTTTGATTATTTTTGCTTGATCATAAATATATTGTTGGTGTGGGTGTTATGATTGTAGTATAAAAATAAATAAAAGAAAAAAAAAATTGTGAAATAAAAAACGTTCTACATTTTAAATAGGTAGAGTACGTATTTTTCTTTTTTTTTTGTTTCCTGTTACAAACAAATCTGTCAATCATGCTTAGACTTGGAAAAAAAGTATAAATTTTAATTCTAACTTAACTGCTTATAGGTACCTATTTTGTAGCAGTAAATTTTAGGTCGATTTATCCATGGGAAACCAAGCGTGTATTCTATAGAATATTTTGGGTGTCATATACTGACACAATCCTGTGCTAGGTAGACCGTATAGTTGGAAATGTATATAGCAATCGGGTATCGACATGTTTTTCTTACGGGCAGTGTCTATACCAGCTACACAATTCTACCGTGTTTTATACACTTTTATTATTGATAGAGAACAGATTCAACCGAAACAAATTGATTTGCAGACACTTTCTAAGTGTTAGATATTCGCAATGGCGTGTGCGTATATAACTGTATCAACAAAATCTTTCAGTATCGCACAAATAAATACACACGGATGAATGACTAATTATTTTTTTTCCAAATATATTAATTAAAAATTTAAATTTCAAACAAATATCTCTTTATATATTTTATACTTATATAGGTAAGATGTTAGATTTTAATTTGCCGGTATTGGCAAAAGGTATAACTAATTTGAAATGGATTGAACTTGTCTTTATTTTTTATGCTGAAAATAATTACGTTGACGGTGTGACATATATATAATATATTATAAATATTATAATATTATGTATATAGTATATTTTTACTAAATTATACTTGAGTACTTGAGACTATTTATTTTAAAAATAAAATACCCATATGTCGTAGATTTGCGCTACAGATGATAACATGGTTGTCGAAATACGTACACGCAATTAAAGAAGTGTATTATTTTGTGATTCGGGTATTTTATTTTTTATAGTATATTTTCATTTTTTCTTTTTATAAGTTTTATGATTTATCTATTATGTATCCAATATTCTATTTCGGTAATTTTATAGTTATATTGTTAGAAAATAATTTCAGTAAGTAAATGAACTATAAACTTAAAACTGCAGCTAAGAATGGTATTGGAATTTGAACTATTTTTTTTATTTATAAATGAGATGAAGATAACTCAATTAGAAAAATGTTGTAAATATTTTTGTTGCAACAAGCTGATATAACGTTTTGTTGAAACAAAATATTTAAAATTACAAAAGTAATGTGATTTAAAAACACAATGTTAAATGATTTTGAATTCGACTTTAAATTGAAAAATCCACACGAAAATTTCACATTGCAAATTCCAACAAACATGTTTTTTAAAGTAGAATGAAAAATCTTTAAAAAAAAAATGTAGACATTTTTTAATAAAATTTGTTGAAGAAGTATGAACGTTTTAAGTAAATGGTAATACTTAAATAATCGGAGTTTTCTAAAAAAAGTTGTTTGTGTTAAACTTTGAACAAAGTGAAAAATGTATTGATTTTACAATTTTTTTCTGTGGACTGCATTTTTTTGGGTACCTATAGTATAGTGGATAATTGCTCCAATTTTAACATACGAAACTTCAAAAGGTTTGGCCTGAGTTAGAATTTTATTTGAATTATTATTATTTTTGAGTCATGATTCATTGTATCGTATTAAATTAAACTATAAGCATTAAACCAATCCAAATATAAAAACATTTCTAGTATTTTATCTAACTACCTAATCTTCTCAGTTCTCGACAATGGCAAAGTGTTCAATGTATTAATGTAAAAGGTAGGTACTAGTTATGCACAATAAATGTAGGTACGTTTACAAAAAAAGTTAATTTAATTTTCAAACGCATATGTTTACATATTTGTGTGAGCTTGAAATGCCATTTGGTTAGTAGACCGTCTAATTTTCAACGCTTTTCGCTTTTTCATTTTCACCAAAATGTTAACGGCCCCATGACAATTGGGTCAAACGTTCACTTAACAAGCCCGCATCGTAATATATACAAATTAAAAAATATGAAGTTTAATAAAAAGGAAATATGAGATTGGTCTAGTGTTATATTGTGTAATTTAAGGACTAGGATATGACCATAAACGAGAGTATATGAGGTTATGTAGTCTAAACAATTTAGTTTGAAATGTAATTCTTATAAAAATTATGATTATGTATATGTATTATATAGATCATTTATATGAAATCAGGGCCTATATACTTGTGACTTTTGTTCGTATAAAGATTAGAATATTAGAATACAATTTTAGCAATTGTTTATCTATATTGTGTACTATATTATAAGGTACAGTAGTTATGTTCATTTAAATATATAATCCATTGTAACCTACTTATAACCATGATTAATTTCTAACTGAAACGTATGGTTTTATTTGAATATTAAAAAAAAAATTACGTGTCTATGTATTTTATAATTAATTATTGAATACAATTATAGGTACATTTGTATTAATTAAATATAGTTTAATTAATTCAAAGTAAGATAAAAATCGACGAGTGTTTCTTTTAACTTGTATCCGTAAATACTTCTGTTGACCTAATTAATTTCGAGACTATAAATGTAAATATAATGACCGCAATGGATGCGTGTTTTTAATATAAACTACTCATATGTATGTATATAGAATAATTACATATAAATGTAATGTCTAATGTAAATGTTTTTTTTTTATAGGATTTAAATTTAATAATTTATTGTTTATAAAATTAAATAAAAACAATACATTTATGTGGTTATGGTATTATTGTATACTTTATTTGTTGTTGTTGTTCTTTTTTTTCTTATTAATTGTTATGTTCATAAATACTTGGCATAATGTAAGTTGAATAAAAACATATACTCGTATAATAGACCACAAAGAAAGCCTATAACGATTGTCACAAAATAAATATTATCCTTCCCCAATAATTTCATTTAGGTATCACTCATCGATATAACCATATTGAAACTAATTATAGCACAAATTAGAACGATTACTTTAAAATATTTAAGAAGAAAAAGCTTATTTAGTAATGAGAATATTTAAAAATAATTTTATGAATTTAACGTGTATATTCTCCTATATAAATTTTCTAAATTGTAATTGTAATTCTATATAAAATAGTTCTACACTATAATATATTTGAATTGTTGGCAAAGTTTATAGCCTATTGCAGTTTAGCTATATCCTAAAATACCTTTATTTATTTTTGTTACAAAACAGTACATCCATACAACAAAAGACTTTATGATCCAAAATACCTTCGCGTTCATCACTGCATAAGAAAATGGACGTGAAACCGAAAAAAATTCTCGTTGATCACAGGATACCTTCTGCCGACACGGACCAGGAATATTTGGAACAATACCAAGGAAAAATAGCCGATAGTCAAAATCGTCAACTGTTACCGTTACAAGAAGACTTAGCAGATTGGATAAATAAATCTTTGGGTAAGTCAACTATACATCATATCTATTATTATAAAATTTAATTGTTTTTCAATCTCTGAGTGTAATATTTTATAAAATTTAGATTTAGAAATAATACTTAAGAACAATTATATCTTTTAAAAATACGCAGCTGGATTCTCATTCTTTTAAAATAACCCTCGGTCAAAATTTAAATCATATTATAATCTATAGATAGAGCTATACGTATACATTGCGTAGATAAATTACGATTGTACAACATTTTATTTTTTGTTAGGAAAAGAAAAATTTACATTTTTCATGTTTTATTAAAATCACTTTTTTCAAAAACCGGTTACTTATACCGCACATTAGTTGATGCATTTTTATTTTTTCTGATCACTGATGTATTTTCTACATCGTGTTTCTGATCTATGTAGCAAAATTGCCAGCAACTGTTATTAAACAGTGTGTAAAGCGCCATATTTTAAACAGTAAAACCTATAGTCTAATCCGTTAATGAAATTATTGATGTTTGAAATATTGAACAATATAATTTAATTATAACTTTACAATTATATAGGACGTAGGTGCTTATATATATATTTTTTATTGTTAAAAAAAGATAATAATGGGTTCTACTGAATGCATGTTCGTGTGGGGGCCAAGTAGATTTAACACAAAACTCATCTACATTAATTATCTGACCTTATGCAGACACCCCGGCAATATTAGTAAATAGCAATGTTATTTATGACATATTTTCATAATTTTTATACAGCTAAGTTCCTAACGTTTTATTTATCCATAAGCTCTAGCAAATCAATTTATTTTAGATTCCGATTGTAGCGTAGAGTATATTGGTATTAACATGTGTTTTTTTTTTTTACCACTATGTACCTAATCACGATAATTTCTTCAATAATGCTCCGATTTTTAAAGTCAGTACTTTCTCTGGTAATGTTATGGACACAGATGGTACTTTTTTTTAACTTATAAAGTTACAGTAAAAAAACTAAGCAAAAATTTATGAAAAAATGTTAAAAATTACGGCAAACGTGTTTTTGAAATATTTGATTTAGATTTTTTGCCATGACTTCCTCAATAATGATCGGAATAAGTTAAAACTTTCACATAATATTAAAATATGTAAGATACAAGTTTGACTCCTTCAAGTTTACTTTCCCTATTGTTGTCTAGTACAGGGAATTTGGAACGCTTGTAAGTATATTTACCCAAAAGCGTTCACCTTCTATTATACATTTTCAAAGCGAGCACTGTTTTGGACGCATAACGGATTTTATTATATGATATTTTTGTTTTGATAGTAGACCAACATCATAAATATGGTTGTTGGATTCAGGAGTCACGCAAAAGGGTTTTGTCGGTATAATATGAAAAACGCGAAAGGCTTATTTTATAGGCTTTTACGTCCTATAATTTGGATGGGTACACGCACAACGCAGCACCCGTGTAAATATCGCATCATTTCTATGTATTTACCGAAGCCGTATTATGTCACGCTAGGTTCATTGCTGTATCAGCCAGTATTAAGTTTAAGTATCGATGTATACATGTATATATTAGTTATTATATTACCATAATATCTGTTCCGATATTTTTTTTTTGTCGTTTGTTTCTATAGTTTTTACTACGATATATAGAATTGTGGCTTGACATGAAACGAATCTCATCAATTACCTATATTTATCATAATAATGGGTAGGTACCTAGTACCTATACCTATAACTGTATAAGTACTGCTTACTGGGGTTGCACTGATAGTTGGATGTGACAGTAAAAGCTCAAAAACTGAAAACTATAAAGTAGAACAAAATATATTTTGTGACAATTTTGATATAGAATAACAAACAAAAGTAAATATAGATATAAATTGATATAAAATGTACTTATATTAGTATACCTATACTGTATTGATATAATAATGTATATACTTCATTTTTTTAAACTACTTTGCGTTATTTGAAGTACTTTCCTATTTAAAAACAAAAGCAATTAACGCTTATGCGTACTTGTAGTATGATAATTAGTAGGTGCATAGTAAAAAGCACCAGTTGACCAATAGTCAAGAATCGCGTTCATGACTAGGTAGAAATGTAGAATTTCATTGATTTTTGTACAGTTTGGAGTAGGTACCTGCTTCTATATATACCTCTCAGCTGTATTTCATTATTCTATAATCAAGATAGAATCGATCCTACTATATTCCAGTCAAAAGATTACATTGTTTTTGTTTATGTATAGGTTTTTCTACACGTTTTTTATTATACGTCATTTACCTATATAAGCACAATATTGTGACTATGGCTACCGCTCTAGGCTCTAGCATAATCACAAAAAAAGTAATAAACTGTGTTGAGGTGTAGACTAAAATGTTATGTACGTAAAATAAAGTAATATTATAAATAAAAAAAAAATTAGAACATAACCATGACAAAAGAAATCGTGACATCCTTCACTTCAGCCTATCCTTCTCGTTTGTCTATTATACATTTATTTGTGGAACAAAACAATGAATATTATTTATACACTTCTAACTAATGATTAATCGATATTAATCGATTTTTCCACCAAGGTAAATAGTAGTTTTTTTTTTAAATTGTTTTTTGTTGATATAATATTGTGCAATAAAATGTTCAATGGTCAACGCGATTCAACAATGTGTACACTATCGAGCATATTGTACTGTTATTCTTTGAGAAGAGTAGTTGTATCCCTCGAGACGTTATATAACGATGTTATAACAATTATTACAAAATATACGTCTAGCCAAGAGGGTGGAATCGATATTATTTTTGGTTAACCCAGTCACTCAGCATCCCCGGAATGACGTCATTCGGTTACACCCGTTCAAAGTCAACCGAAAAATACCGCGAAAAACTTCTCTTGCGTTTTCGGTGCATATTTTTGCATATTTATAGATTGATAATAATTTATACGATAATAATTAAACAACAAAATTACGTGTTGAGTATAGATACATCTGCGTTATTATAATAAATATAGGTATCTATACTTAATGCAGTTTAAAAAATATGTATAAATGTACTAAGATATATCTTAAAGTTGATTAAAATATAGAAAAAAAATTTACATTGTATATTTTTTTGTTTAATGTTACAATTCTGTTTGAAATTGTTATTCTATTTTCATATAAAATATTATATAATATACCTACGCGTTATAGCTGAACGTTGAACATTGCATTGAAGTTTTACAAATTTATCGCAGTAACTATTTATCAAAACACAATATCTGTTTGTATAGTAAATAATGACGTGTAATTAAATAATATCGATTCTCGTATATTATGCTGAATACTGTAGGTATATGCAATCAACACAATGTTTTGTAAAAATATGAAATATTTAGTCACTGTACAAAAGCTTTTTAAATATAATACAGTGTATGACTTATATAAGAGTTGGGTACTGTGGGCCGTCATCGTTTTAATTTGCATCACAAATCACATAACCATTGATTTTCCTGTGTGTATCTGGTCAATATGTAGTGTTGTGGGAAATATGTTTTTGTAAATATTATAAAATAGGTTGGTAGGTACTTATAATTAAATATCGTAATATCAATAGCAACTTTAATTTTAATTTTATTTCGTACTATTTACCAACACGTCTATCAACCATAATATGTTAGCAAAACATTGTTTTAACTTTCCTGCTACCCTTTTTAAATTTACATTTTTAAGCGATGATGACTCATGAAACCATGAGACAATTAAGTTATTTACAAAAAGTAGTAGGAGACGATTGACAGAACGCGTGGAGGGCAGACTAATACTCGTTAGAATTGAGATTTATGGCATATTAATTGAAATGTGAACGAGTTATAAAGTTTATTTTGTATTGAGCGTGAAAAATATTTGGGGAAATATTCGACACAAACATTAATTATAATATTAAAACACCATTAATTTTGTTTGGCCCAATATTAGCATTTGAAATTTGAATATAAGTAGGTATTGTATATTTTGTGAAGAAATATATGAAAATCAACGTTGAAGGAAAAAGAGGTAGAAGGAGACCAAAGAAAATATGGATGAAAACAATTAAAAAAGATATGAGGGTTGTTAATATGTGTGTAGGGACTAGGGGATGTGAATTATCGTGATAAGTGAAGGAATAAAGACGAGGGAGGCCGATCCCAAATAGTTGGGAGAAAGGTGAAGAAAAAGAAGAAGATATTTTGTAAAGAAATAATTGTGATAATAATTTTTAAATACTTATAAGTACCTAATGCATACAACGATGTTTCTACTTTCTTCTATAATTGTAAATTATTTTAAATTGGTATTATGATTTTGCCATAATTGTGATCGAAAAAAATATATTTTTTGAATGAAAACGTTCCTATTTGTATAAGATAGTTTAACTTAATAAAAAAAAAATGTATCCGAACATATAAATAAAGTATATACTACTATACGATAACTAAACTTATTATTTTAGTTGCAACTTGCAGATTTGAAATTTGATTACTTTTTGTAAGACTATAAATTATTTTCGGGAGGGGCAAATGGCTAATCCCCAATCTCCACCAATAGTTGCAAGTTTCTCCTATAATAATTACTTATATATAGAAATAAAAATGAATATGTTATTTATTACACTACCTACTTATTTTAGTTAGTGATTTATGATTTATAGCACATATATTATACGTATCGGTGTATTCTATAGGACATAAATTTAATTGTTTTTTTCTGTTTGTCTTTAGATATTGACTGGCTGAACGGAATTAACATTTTGGATATGTTGGACAACGGTGTGATTTTATGTCGCTTAGCCAAGACAATTGAATGTTTAGCACAAGAGTCTATACTTATAGGACATTACAAAGGGGTACGTCTGCTTATTTAATACAATAATGACTTAAACAAACTTTTTCACTATGAATGTCTTAATGTTTGTATTAAATATCCAAAACTGGAAAAGTTCGAGTTTTAATTTAATTAAAACGACAAAGGATAAATAGAAAATTTTCAAAATTCTGTAAAAGGCTCAAAATTGGTTGGAAAATGTTTAAAACTGTGCAAAATTTGAATTATACAATGTTTTATATACAGTGTGAAAGATTCAAATCGTTTGGATAGCTATTATGAAAGAAATCGCAAAAATAAAAACTGAAATTTGTTAAAAAATAGTTTTTTGCAAATTCGAATGTTTTTATCTATTTATTGGGTTGTTTGTTGATGGGAGTTTTCGAATTTTTTAAAACGAAACTTCAAAGTACATTAATTAACAAGAGCTACTTACCAGAAACGGGTATGAGTGTATAAAATCAGAGCATTTTTAAAGAAACTTATTGTGGTTTTATATAGGAATAAGAAAAATAAACTGCACATTATATGTTAAAACCAATACATTTTTGCTACCTACATTTAGAATCTAAAAAACAGTAAAATATTCTAAAACATAAAGAACCGCAGCTAGGGCCGAAAATTACCGAACTTCAGAGGTAACATATTTTGTAAAAATCGGATGCCGGATTGCCGGAATAAATTTACTACACGAAAAGTTGATAAAAAAAAAAAATATTGTAAAATCAATAATTTTCTCACAAAGCACAGAATCTAAAATGTTATAATAATATTATACAATAGTTAGGTACATTTTTTCATGATACCAAGACTCATACAGCCTACACCATTACCCGTGAAATGTATACCCATGGTACATTGTATTTATACATGTTCTATTCACAATATAAAGATAGTTAACTATTATAGTGAATAAGAAAATTTTAATTTGTTCAGGATCTACCGACAATATCCTCTCGATGCTTTGAATCCGCTGCAAGGCACAGTTTCTTCTCGAGGGATAACACGGAAAAATTCATTCAGTTCTGTCGTCGCCTTGGTGTGCACCAGCATCTTTTATTTGAAAGTGACGATCTAGGTAAGTGATATGCTACCTACGTTTATTGCGTGTTGTAACTTGTGAATAGGTTCAATCATTTTTAATAGTTGACAGCAGAAAATATGTTTGTTAGGTCGAAATTTTAAAACTATCTCTACTAAAAAAAAAAAAACACACACACACACTATACCTATACCTATTTATAAATTGTAAAGCGCGTATAATTATATGAATATACTTACGACGACTTACAAGTTTCGTATACAAATAAAAACATTTTTTGAGTTGAATATGTGTCCGAAAAATCAACTAGAATTCTCAACTTATTTACGTCCAGCCTTATTAAGTAAGTTCATATAAACTAAAAACGCGTCTTTTGCAGTGGTGCAAACTCGCGTGCGTACGTTATACTTA
The DNA here is from genome assembly GCA_017140985.1 of Hormaphis cornu. NCBI lineage: Eukaryota > Metazoa > Arthropoda > Insecta > Hemiptera > Hormaphididae > Hormaphis > Hormaphis cornu. The sequence continues at coordinate 8,750,709 of CM029363.1, read as the reverse complement.
TAGACGTAAAATGACATATGGGTTGCAAAAGAACAAAATGTGCTCATCTTTGAATATCAATTTTAAAATTTTTTTTTAAGTTGGGGGAATGTAGTTTTGTACCTAATGAAAATTCGGTATACCTACCATGTCCATATGTGTTGTGAGGTTTGGATTTTTCTGGAGAGTTTTTAAAGTTTTGAGCTCTCCGGCTCCCCAATGCTCTCCGCATGTTTTATAACATCCCAATTCGATTTTTTCCGCACAGTTTTGCAGAACAAACCGCGGAACGTCGTTCTGTGTTTGATGGAAGTGTCTCGGTTGGCGTCGCGGTTCGGCCTGGAACCGCCGGGTCTGGTGCAAATGGAAAAAGAAATCGACGCGGAAGAAGCCAGAGACCGTAACGACGGTCCCGACGTCGCAAAAAACGCGTGCTGCACGCCCAACAGTAACGTCAGACACCGGTACGTCGACTTTCGCGGCGGCACGATTCTATGATACTCGGATTATACCTATAGGATGACTATGTACTAGAACTGAACGGCAGCCCGTGACTCCAGAATCCTACTCGGGGACGGGCGATATTCTTCAATAAATAAGTTTGCCAACATTTTCGTAAACACACCTACCGTTTTGTCCAACGGTTTCTACTTCCTAATACTTACATTAATTCTATGAATTAAAACGTTTAATCCCGCGATTTAAAATTACTCAAAAGTCATAGCCTATTTTTACTCAAACTGTAACACACATATATATATATATATATACTGGGTACGGTTTACCGTGTGCTGAGTTATTGATATAATAACGTCTAAATTCGTTTAGAAAAAAAAAAAAAGATTTTATTTTTTGTTAGATACACCTAAAAGTATGGGTTGTCGTTGTAGCATTGACGATTGTAGTTTTATCTACCTGCAAAAAATGTTCAGTATTTTTAAATTACTTTTGTGTGTACGCATTACACAGTTCGACCAGTGCGATACCGATGGCCATACGGTCAGTGAGCAAATTAAGAAGAACGGAGAGCCTTGGTGCCGCGTCCATGGCCACTCTAAAATCCGAATCGGACACAACAGACGACGATCACGCCATCGATGGCGGCAACAATCTCAGCGAACTCGATTACAAAGTAATTATAACATACAACAATGTAACAACAGTTTAAATTTTACGTTATTGTAAATTAAAAAATATATACAGTGACTACCGAGCGGTTGGCCACAAGACACCATGTTGGAGTACTTATGGCGATTATTTCGCTTTGGAGTATGGGTTACAATTTAGGGTGGGCCACTGGTTTGAAATGTAATTGAAATTTAGTTACCTACCTACCTAAGTATATTAAACGTTTAAGCAATGGGTTGAAGGAGTGTTTTAAGGGCACTTGCCCCGGGCAGCAGATGTTTGGGGGCATCTGGATGCCAAATACTATAAAAAAATTGTTTTCAAATTTTTACCCTCAATTGAGGAAAATTATAAAAAAAAATATCGACTTAAAAAATAAATATTGATTTGTACTTATATCATTTACATTCCGCACATTCTTTAAATTTTGTAGGGTAAGCGCTGCTGCTGAGTTTTTAATTATTTTGCTTGACTATATAGGTATTGGGTTTATTATTGATTTTTTTATTATTAGGGGTATCAAAAAAAGATTTGATAATTGCATCCAAAAATCTAGATCCGGCCCTGATGGATTTCTTACATAAATTAGAGTTTTAAGCTAGCCCTGTGAGTTAAATAGGTACACAAGTTTTAAATTTTAAAGTTCTATACTTAGCTCAAAAATTTTTGAAATCACTTTGTTCAAATTTTGTATCTTACTTATTTAAATATCGTGTAGAAGTTTCAGCTAGTTCCGATTATTATTTTAGAAGTTATGGCTAAAAACTAAATCAATTATGTCAAAAAACACGTTATCCGTAATTTTTAACGTTTTCCCATAAATGTTTTGATTGTAACTTTTTCAATTTTAAACTCTCATATTCGGAGATCCTTCTAAGAGTACTATCAGAGTCGATAGACCTTTCAGAAAAAGTACAGACTTTAAAAATCAAAGCATTTAGTACTAGGTACCCTAGTTGTTCACAGAAAAAAAAAACACTCTAAAAACAATACATTTTTTACTGTGTTCAGAATCTAAAAATGTTGAATATTTTGTACACGAATATAGTGTTTAGACAATACAGTCAATAATGTAAAAAATTGATATAAAAAAACATAAAAATTGTCAGAAAACAAAAATAAAATGTTAGGTATCTATATACTTATTAGTCATTACTTGTTAATGATGCCATATAAAGCCTAAATTGTCCAAAACCAATGAGAACTAATATGTTGAATTTTTAGTGTTAAAAAATAATTTGAATATAACATCATACAACTTATAATTACTTATGTTACAGGTAAAACAGGCTAGTCGGCAGGCTCTTACACAGTGTCAATGCCAAGGAAAAAAACTAAAACTAAAAAAGATTGGAGAAGGAAGATACGCTGTACATGGCCGGAATGTATTTATCAGGGTAATTATGTTTTTAATTATTTAACTTGAATAGTTTTTGTCTTCAAAACTGAGCAAATAAATAATATAAAAACTTGGTCATCTTGTTGAAAAATGTTGGATTTCATATGTATTTACAAAGGTAACGATCTGTAGGTGATAAGTTATTTTGTGGATTCAGTTAATGTTGGATTGATTTGATTATAAAAACTGAAAAATACTTCAAAATCTAGGATAATAGTTGGATAATAATTTTATTTCTAGTCTCCCCTTATTTGTAAGGGTAAATGATAATTTTTTTTGTTTTTCATTCCTTCCACAAGCTATTGAAAGGAACGCACATGATGGTTCGTGTTGGTGGCGGATGGGATACATTGGAAAACTTCTTAGCTCGTCATGATCCATGCCAAACACCTGGACGTCCAGTTGTTCGAGTTACATCACCTTTAAACCGCACACAGTCACCCGCGCCACCAAACAGTCGAGCACAGTCGCCATCACAACGAAGGTCATCCATACCCAGATACCTTGGGTCAAAGTTTAATTCACCCAACGCATTCAAAACGCTGCCCGAATCCACACTTTTAGCACGTTAACGGTTTCCTAGTTATATTAATATTATATTTTATGTTAAACAATAAATATTTTAATATTATTTTTATTTTTAGTTAAACACATTATATATTTAAATATAAATATATATATATAACAAATATAAAATACATATTTTTGCTGTAGCAGTTAAATTACACTAATAGTTAATTGTTATCCACTTTACGACACGCGTATGTTATAACTATGGAAACTAAATGGCAAGATCAAACATACTAATAATAATAACAACAACAACATTGTGCATAATAGCAGATCAAGTATAAGTTACAAACAGTACAAAAATCAATTATAATTCTTAGTACTACATAAATATCAATCTACCAATATTTTTCTAATTAAAGGAGTAATCAAAACACAATAGTTTAGATGTGATTCAATAGGTAACTAATAAGGATAAACATGAAATAACAACAATTCATTCAATAGGTAAACAGTTTCAACACATTTCTATAAGCTATGTTGATAAATTTCCCTATAAATAAATAATAAAAAAAAATTATTGACAGTACAAAAATAGTACAGATCCCACAATACAATAAAGTTGGTTGAAATGAAGGACTTTAACAGTACATTTAAAGTGTAATACTTAAAAAGTGCATAGTAAATGGTTTACGCGTTATTTTTTTTTTTAAAAAATTAGATTACAAAAGGAAATAACAAGTCTGATACATGTCTGATGTAAAAATTTTGTGACAACACTTAAAACAGACAATTTCAATTGATTACATCCATTAGGTAACAAAAGCATTCCAATGAAAATGAATTATGACATGTTTAGGATGAATTTAGACACACTTCGGAAATTATTAGGTGAGAGTGGGTAAAATTATTCTAAAATCAAATTTGTTGAGAATGGAATTTTAGAATTTGCCCAAATACTTAAAATAAGTAGGTACTAAGTACTTAATATATTTAATTTTACACCTGGAGAATAAACTGTAGTTGGAAGACAAGATGTGTGTCAGTTTTAATATTTGATATACTACAATAGTTGTAACAATCGAAATTATTTAATACTCAAAAACAAAACAAAAATGCTTTGGAAGGTAATATAGTAATGTTGTAATGGAAAGTACTTAGTAATAAATGTTGACACAATGGGTTACAAATTTGCAATATGGACGGAACATTTTACTTTATTTTATGTAATAACGCCTAATATAATAATTGAACTAACAACAACAAAATGTAATTAAAAAATAACTTTCAGATCTATGAATACAAAAAAATGACAATTTTGAGCAAAACATTTAATTGAAATAACAATAATTCAAATAGGGTCAGTTGTAATAAAAAAATATTTCTGTTAATAGTTGTCAATTGTTATAAATTTAAGTATACAAAACATCGCATACTTTGTTAACTAACTAATTGCGTGTTCCTGGCAAATGGCTGACAATTCTTTGAGCCACTCTGCTAGGATTATTGCATTAATTGGCAAGTTAAGGGATTCAGTATCGTTTCCTTTATAATACCTGCAATAGTGTGTACACGCTATATAAATAATTTTTTTATTTATGTGACAATGAATTAATGATTATACCTGTATCCATTGTTTGTTGATTCTAACATAGCTTCTTTTTGTCCAGAATTTTTCTTGAACATAGCTCCAAACGCTACGGATATGGTACGTCGTTTGACTTCACCTAAAAATCACATTACAGAAATAACTAGGTGTATAGAGGGAAAAAATCATTATTTACAAGTTATATACCTCTAGAAAATGGGTCGGGGACTTTCCCACTATTGAGGCGATTACTAAGAGTGTTGCAAAGTTTATTTTCTCGTTCAGTCATAAACAATTCAGCTTCTTTAATTTTTTCTACGCGACCATTAAATTTACTTTCAAAAGTTACTTTTAATGAACGTAATATCTAAAAATAACACAAAATAAATTAGTTATATTATATTTTATAAATTTATATCATCAAACATAATTTTTTCAGCACAAACTTGAAACATAGATCGTATACACGGTTGGAAGATTATAGAATGATTGAGTAACAGTGATTGAATTAGAGGTTTATTGTACACAGATAGACGAGTTATGACGGCGGTTAAACGTAAATTTATTCGAAAATCTTGTTCTGGCATATTTTCTAGTTTTGAAAACAAAGCCTCAAGAAATGGACCTAAACAAAAAAACATCAATGCTTGAAGTTCATAATAAACTATTAAATAAAACATACCTAAACAGGGGTATTGGGTAGTAAATGGTTCTTTTGACTTGAATGCGGACTGTTGTATAAAACATGTAGGTGAATCACTTCCACATGGCGAAGAAGTATTAGACAGAATTTCATCCGTCAGTCGGCTATCATCAGTTATAAGCATTCTAAAATAATACAATGAATTCAAATTTACGACACCCAAACGTACAAATAAAAATTACTTTTCGTTATCTTTTATAGCCTTGAAACTTTCGTATCCACTTGAACTATCATCTGCTGATAAGATACTGTTTTGATCATTTTCTACTTCAGTTGTTTTAATTTCAGCTACAACAAATTAAAAATAAGACTATATTATAATACTCCACATAGTGAATAGTTAATGATTGATTATTTAATACTTTTATATTCACATTATCACATATTATGTTCTTTTGAAGATTGAAATTATCCGTTAAGGAAAAACAATTGTTAAACATAAAGTGCTAACATAAACATATGTCAGAATTAAATTATTAAAAATTTGACAGTAGAATATACAATGATGTAAAATTTTTATTCAAGTTGTAGGAATACATTGATATTATTTTACAGTTGTTCAAAAAATCTATAAGGTGTTTTACATAGAATTTGAAATATTTTTTTCAAACGCAAGAGAATGGGTTTAATTAAGTTTTTTTGAAGGGTTACAAAAATAAATAAATTACAGTCAGCTAACCAATTGTGTGAGATGGACTTTCCCCATCATATAAGTACGTCCAATGTCTAGTTTCCATAGAACATTCAGCTATCTTACTTCGTGCGTTATTTAAATAACATCGGTACTCAGAAAATAAGGTCTGAGAACACATATTTTTATGCCTAAAAAAAAAATTTAATTAACATCTACATAAAAATGAAAAAACAAATCTTCAGTACTTAGTAGTTATACTAACTTGAACAAATCTGGTATTAAAGACAAAAATATGTCGGCTGATTTGCAATAAGAGTCAACTTGTTTGATTCGCGATCGTTGACTAAGCATAATGTGAGAGCAAGGCACTAGATATTTAAGCACTAGTTCTAACATGACATCTTCACAGTTCAGATCTAAAATTGTTTCCATTAAAGCAAGAGTAGCACCACAAACCTAAATGAAAATATTACAAGTAAAAAAAATTAGATACTGTAGTTAACGATTTCAATCAGAGAGTATTTAAAACACGGTACATTTTAAAATAAAAGGTCTATTGACAAGTTTATTTAAGTTAGCTTATTAACTACATACTACTCCCAGTATTCATACTCTTGCTATATGTGACATTAACCATATTCTCAATAACTGCTCCTCTTTGTCTTAAAAGCATTTACTTAAAAATGTATAAAAATTCCCTTCTTTTTACTCAATCATACACATCAGCTTTGACACTATATTGTTTATTCTAAATTTTATGCTGCTAACATAATTACTATATATTTTATAATTGTTGGGACTAAATTGTATTTTTGAAGTTTTGCCATAGATTAAATATATTAATTACATATTTTAATCTATGGTTTTTCTCACAAAGTTTCAATACAAAATTACATACAAATAAATTCAAGTATTTTAGTTTTAATTAATACTGAATTTACTATAATTTATATATAATGAATAAAAAGTTTAAAACATTATATAGTACTTTAAACACTTAATTAAGAAAAACATTGGTAAAATACCTTAAACGATTTATTATTAATTCGGTTGACGAGCAATTCAATTATTTTTATCTTTTCAAATCTTTCACACAATACAAATTTAACAAAAGTTTGTAGAAGTCCAGGGTGTGTAACACTACGAAGCAATAAATCCATGTAAATAGTTGCTGTAGCAACTTCCTCTTCTGCTATCTAAAAACAAATTATAAAAATAATACCAAGTATTTTAAGTTTTGTAATTGATTTACACAAGAACAAAAGCATATATGCAGAATATAAACACGAGTTTTAAAACATTAATATTAAAGTAATAGTAAAATTAGTGAAATTGAAAGTTGAAGTATTATACTATACTCTTGAATTGTAAAGTAGTAACATTAATTTATACAATATAATTTTTGGAAATATGTGGGTATATATTTCAAAAACATTTTAGTTTTAATGTTTAAATATTCTGAATACATTTTAATTTTTAAGATAAAGAACTATCTAAATATTTACACACTATAATTAATAGAGTGCATTATTTAAGTGTAGCTGCAATTTCATACACAATCAATAATACATAAAGCACATGCATTATGTTTATTAGATAAATTTAAATTCAAATAGTAAAAACTAGATTAAATTTTAGTTGAATCAAAAGTAAAATAAAAACAAAATATAACAGACAATTTATTACAAAATATGAAATAAGTGTGTACGTTCAAATCAAATAAACTAAAACTAATAAAAATTTAGTCTAGATCAAATCTATACTAATATTTGATATATGATTTATGTTGAATAAGATATAGATTAAACATACAAATATATAACATTTATAATCATTTCGTTGTTATTAGATAATGTGCATTAAGTAAATAAACAACATTTTGACTTGAGAATTTTCTAAAAACTCTTCACAAAAAGTATATATGTATATGTATATACTTCATAAATCAAGGAGATTGGAAGCATTGATTTTTTTTTTCCGTCTTACACACGCCAATTATGAGAATTAGGATTATTTTTATATCTAACAACAGATCTATTGATGCGATAATTTTTTTGAAAACTGATTTTAATTTTTATGACGCCTACTTTGAATCTAATTTTTCACATTTACAATTTTATAAATCAAATTAAAAAAAAAAAGTTTAAGAAATTCAAATATTTAACTTTTAAAAAACTTAGACAAAAATATTAAAACTGTGGGAAAGTTAATTCAAAGTAAGTATTATAGCAAATTCAAATTAGTTTTAAGAATTTTCATCAATTTAATAAATCAATTCGTATACTGAAAATAAACCTATAATTTGTGTGTGTGTGACAGAAAAATAAAATCATCGCTTCCAATTTGCTTACTAAACAAACACAATTAATTATAATGCAACTTATTCAAAACAAATTTACTAATAATAAAAATATTCTGTCACTTCTCTTTTCTACTTTTTCTTTTTTTTTTAGGCAAATATCATGCAAGTAAATTACACAAAAGACATAACAAAAATCATGTTTTTTCCATGCAATAAATTATGACCACAAAATAAATTTTACCCGCAATAAATGTGCATTGATACTGCAATTATTATTTTCAAAGTCCTAAACATAACAAAACATTTAAGACAAATGAATGTTTTGAACAAGTGAGTAAAATAAAGAAGTTGATCACAAAATTCAAAATAGTAAATGACAACTGGAGGTTTAAAAAAGTAGGTAAAACTAACATTTATTATAAGTTGTTAAATTTAAAAATTATTGCGCTAATTACAATTGTGTGTATAAATATAACCAATTGTACAGTAATGTACAAAACAAGAAATATCACATTACAAATGCTAAAAACTAACTTTTTACTAACAAATAAGTTGCAATATAATTTTTTGTAGTAAAAACCTTTCAAAATTAAAATATGTATTTCAGAAATAAAATAGTAAAAAATACTATAAAACATATTGTAGTATAAAATGTACCCTATTAAATTGCTTGACAAATCTAAATATTTTCTTGATAAACTGATAATAAAAATAAATACTTAAATAATATTAATTATTTAAGTATTAAAATAAGTACTTAAAATTAATAAAATCTTACCTGCATTAAAGCTGGCCCAACAACTGGTAAAAGAAACCCGTGATATAAGTAATCTAAAAGCTGATCATATACAGATTTATGACATATTTTAGCTACAGCATTACACAGTTCTACTGAAGCTAAAAAATTATTCAACTCTGGAACATCTCCTATGTTTTCAGGGCTCAATCGCTGGCAATCGTTTTCAAAATCTAACTTTCGAGGTAATACTGAATACAGACCACTTAATCCAGTTGCCAACACAGGGCTCACATTTGATTTTGAAGTTATAATATTGGCAAATATATCATTAAAACGAGACAATGACACAAATATTAATAGGGCATCACGAGCTTCTTCACCAATTGACCCATCGCGGTGAATAAATGCCATCAATAATGATAATATAATACATCTAAAAATAATAAATAGTATTAATTTAATTTGAAAACTAAATGAGAATGGTCAGTACTCATTACTTACTTTGAGTTTTTAGTGTTTTCTTTTAAAACATTGCTTAATATACTTGGATGATGAGAAAGAACTACACAGAATTGTCTTAAAACTGTAACTAAATGTTTTTCAGTTTCTACTGACAAACAGTCCCCATCATATGAATTTAATATTAGCAATAAAGGATTTAATATAGAATTGTTAGAGAGCAGTTGGTGACCTCGAAACTCTGACAAAAGGACTTCATATACTTTTAGCTGTTCTAATTTTAAATAATTTTTGTACCTAAATGTGCAAAATAACATTGAGTAATTTAATAATATTGAATCAAGCCACAAATTACAAAGGTTTACCGATCTGTTAATAAGCTCCATGAATATAATTTTCCTAACAACTGATTATTTAAAAAATACTCAAGACATCTTGATTGGTTAATTGATTTTGCCGATTGAACATCAAGTAACAAAAGTTTTATTAATTGATTCAAATGATTTATGACAGCCACAATATCATCATACTTAATAACTCCTTTTGTAGTCTGTAAAATGTTTATAAAAAATTATTTAGAAAAAAAATTGTGTATTATTCAGTAAAAAATTGGTCATACAAACTACTGACATAAATCTATAATATAGTTATAATATTTTAAAAAGTGTACAGACTTAGTTTATACGGTTCTTGAGTTATATTGTATATATTTGCTATAAGCAATCAAATTTATTATAATAGCTTACCAACTACAGTGTCAGCATGATTAAGCATTTATGAGGCTATATCCTCACCACTTTTATTTGGCTTTTAACTACCACGTTTTACAATGAAAAAAAACTTATTTAGCGAGAATATAATAATTGAAATAATTATTATTTATATATTTGTTGCTTATATCTGCATTTAGTAAACAAAAAAATGTATAGACATTATGGTTTGTTAAAGTTTATACTGCCACAGCCTACCAAACAGTTATACTTTTTAATGTCCATCTATGCCATTAATTATACTTCTGTATAATCATAAGACCCGCACCTAACAAAAATTTTCAGATAATTAACTTTAAATTTTGACCCAATTAGTGGCTAAAAATAAAATATGTGTACTACCTATGCATTTTTAACTATAATCACTAACTTAATAGTTACTAACAAGCAAAACTCATTACTCACTTGATATCGATCAATTATTTCAAAAGTTTGTTGCCAATGTTTATTGAAACTATCAAAACATGCAGACAAATCAAGATCGTCAATTTTCTCAAATCCTTTATTTCGTTTAAACCAACTCATATTATAAGCATCATACGTAATCAATATTTGAATTTGTAGATACAATTAAACACTATGGTGACAAACAAAAATCCAAAAAATATATGAGTTTAATTGTAAACATAATAGTTATTGTTAAACCAGTACATTCGTTAGAATTTAAACATAAACAAAATTACTTACGACTAAAAAAGTACCAGTTTATTGACACAAATCTTGTACTCAGAAACATTTTATTTAAATAAAATTAATACAACAATAAAAACAACAACAGGGTTTCGACTTAAGACAGAGTAAAAAATGGTTTAGTTACAGGAAAATCTTCTTTTCTTGATTCTTAAGAATTTATTTGGTAAAGTAATTATCTAAAATGCAAGGTGATAACAAGAAATTGTTAGCAAAATAGTTACACAACTAATCCATGGTATATACTAAATAGATAACATCAAGGTTACCAACTGATAATTGATAACAAACATTATACAGGAAAATCATTGAGGTAAACATTCTCTAGAGGAAAACATGGGAACACAAACACAAATATTTTTTAGTTTGGACTATGGTCAAACAAATAGTTACAAAATCAATATTAAACTTACTGAAAGTCAAAGAAACATTTCCAATCTTGATTAACAATTACAGATTATTGAAATTTTCATAATTACAATTAGTAATAAATAATAAAACATTTAAACAATAAAATAACACATAATTATATATTTTGTCCTTAAAAATACTGTATTAATTCTTTATAATATGGAATAACTTCGTTTTTATACAAGCTATGATCTTCTCCGTGCGTTACTTTTAAAATAGACATCCCACACTTTAAGTATTTCACAGCCGCTTCAGAATTTTCAACAATAGAACATATTTTAAAAAGCTTCATGTATAAGATACCTAAAGAAGGGTGACATTCTCCATAGTAAATCCTGAAAAACAAAATTAATGGTTTTTTGTAGAAGTATTAAAAAAATAAAATTAAGATGCTATAAAGATATTTTAATTTATGGCTTTTCTCTTTTGTATTTATCAAATTTTGATTTGTGTATAATTACGAAATTCAATTACATAAATCAAAATGTTACCTGTAGCCGTTAATCAAAAGAATTCCATACTTCAAACTCTCTTTCCATTGTTCCATTTGTATAGCACTTTCAAAAGCTAAATCTATTATTTTAATATGATTTATATTATTAGGATGCAAAATACCATTTTGTTTCTCTAAACACATTTTACAAACATCAAGATCTATTAAAGTCAATAGGAAAATACTTACATTTGTTTACAAAAACATACAATATGAATATATAGACAATAATCATTCAAAACAATTGGTTGATTAGTTATAAAGTTAAAAATATATGTAAAAAGGATACAACCAATATTTTTCATCCTGCTCAAATGAAATTCTGTAAAATCAGTGACATCAAAAAACTTTTTAATTTTTTCTTTACTGATTTTGTTCAAACATTTTAAACAACTAACTGAATCTGAAACCTAAAAAACAGTCAACATTAGTTTATTTATTATATCTGAGCAATGACAATGTCAAGTGGGACAATTTTTTCTTTAACAACTGTGATGCGATTCATTGTTGAATAGAGCAAAAATATGTAGACCAATTACCATTTTGAATGTAATTTTATTTTGACTTTGACTTAACTACTATTTAAAATAAGTAGGTATTCGTGATATAAATTTAATAATATAATAAAGAATTGAAAGACATGTGTTAATATATGATGAATGGTAAATAAAAAATTATTTGTTTCAATTGGCTAACACATTACTTACAGGTAAAACATAAATATGAAATTGTTTTCATCAATATTAATATTTATCAAAATTGCTCTTCTGCTAAATTTAAGAGTAACCTTACTTCAGATAGTTAAAATAAAACTTGCTTCTCTTTGTTTGTTGTTCATAGGAATTGCAGCTTGACATTCAGCGTTAGAGCATATCATGGCATTAACAAAATTTTGTTCATAGTTTGTTGAACAGCGTTTGCATTGGCATAGAAAATAATAATTTGTTTGCAATTCATTTTGCCGTTCTTCAGTAGTTTGCATTAGCTCTAAATATGATATAAACACATGCTGAAAACATGTTATTAATGCATTAAAACAACAAGTAAAATTAAATATTAATTAAACCAATAGGTACCAAATCTGGATCAGTGTGTTCAATGTCAGTAATAGCACTTATTCTTAATGAAGTACCATCAAATGTTGCAGTTGCATTAGGTACACAAGAATGATTTATTACTGAAGCTGCTAAATATATTCCAGTTCCGATAGTGTTTAAATTATCATCCAGAATATTAAATGCATTTATGCACATCTGGCAACAAAATGAATAGGTACTAGTAAATATTCAATAATAAACAATCAGTAGTGTTTATGTTATTTTACTCACTCGACCGTAAATTCCTAGTAAATCTACAGCATTTGGAAGGTATTTTTCTCCCATATACTCCTTTAAAACTTCACATAGTGTAGTAAAATGCTCTAATCGACTGTTATCACCTTTTAAATTTGGATAATCTAAAAAAAAAAAAAATACACTTCAATAAAACTACAATTTAATAATATGAGCAAAAAAATATTACGTGACATGAGATCTTTGAATGTTCTATAACGATTAGGCGCATAATACGATTTTTCCATGGTACCTCCATTCTAAAAACATTTAATAAAATACGTTATTTGATTGTCTACGTAAAATCATACAAATACAGAATATTTAATATAATACAACTAACTTTGAGTTTGATTAATATCTTGGACATGATTCTCGCGGCATCCGGTATTGTTTTTGGTTGAATTTTTTTCATCCTGGCACACTCCTGCTTGTGTTCTGTCCACGATAATCGCTGGCACGTTCGATTGCAATAGAGCACGTACTGGCACCCTGAACATCTTGACAGTTTACCTCTAAAATTGTAACCATGAATCGTTCAAACAACAAGTGCATAATATATTAGAGGTGTATTGTAAATAATGAATAACGGATAAGTTTATAACAATATTTAAAACAATCCACACGGCCGGCTCACTCGGAATAGCAGTTATCGCATTTCTCGTTCTTGAACGAGGATTTCAGTACGTGAACAAACGGTTTGTCAGTCAAAATTGTGTCGCCTTTCTTGAAGCATTTTCTCTTTTTGTCCATGATCGATCGGTTTTCTCGTAAGGTGAAACGGCTGTAAACGTAGGTTTCCTGGCAGCCCGTGTTTGAAGTATGGATACAACCGTGATTATTTATATCAAAAACTTAAATATTTATATTTTTTTTTTCGGGCAAGTTATCAATTCGGATAGGCTCTGTGGCAATCCCTCGGAAATAAAAAAATCCGAAAACAGTAAGCACGCTTTATGTAGCCGAACGATACTGACGTCTCGTCGTCTGGCCGGTGGCCACTGACGACCGGCGAGGACGCTCCCGGACGAAAATAAACAAATGAAAACAAACTATAATAATGTTATCATGAATTATTATAATGTTTTATCGTGTAGGAAGTAGGAACAATAAAATTCGGTTTTCAGATATTGTACCGCGATTAATGATACCTACACAAACACAGGGCACAGAACAAAAATAAATGGCATTATAACTGTAGGAAGTTGATACATTTTCATATTTTTACTAGGTGATCAAAAGGAGATCTTAACTTAGGCCAAGCGACAAATTGCGTACACTTTATAACGAATTTAAGCGTATAATTTTAGTTTACGTATTATTTTAGTTTTTTAATGAATATTCAAAAAAAAAAAAATTTTTGACATTTTTGACTTATATGTTTATCTAAATTAAAATACATTTGAAAAATTGTTGCTCGTAATTGCTGTGAGGTCAGAGAAACAGTACAGCAGTCGGTATTGGTAAATCTTTAGCCGTCTAGGACGTTGCCCGGGGAACACTACGTAGAAGCGATTTGTCTTTTTTACCCCATTCATTTATAATCTATAGTTTCAAATGTATCCCAGCTATAATAGTTACCATTTTGTCGTACTAAGTTTATTTCTATTTTTACTTTTATTTTATTTTATGTTATTCCATATAGTATATTTGTCTAATAATATTTACATGTTTAAATTCGTTGCTCTAGTGCTCTACTCTGTCATACGAAATATATATTAGAAAAATTTACTTTTTGTGGGAATATTACAAACAAAATTTTATTTTTTAACGTTGATTTATCAGTACTTACGAATTAATGAAAAAAAAATGTTATAACGTTGAATATAATTGATAAAACATTATATAATACTATATAACCACAGAATAAATAAAATTATCCTTTTTATTTCATTTATTCTGTGCCATATCAATAAAAAAAATATATAGTGCTTGTTATTAATTATAGAATAATTTAGATATTAGCAAATACTTTCAAATGTCATTTTAAAGTATTTAGTATTGGGTAATAATTTTTTCATACCGTCAGACATCAAACTTCACCACGGTCCTACCATAGGGACTATTCTTATTCTTAATCCTTGCTCTTTCTTGCTATAAAAAAATAGTTCTTATTCTATAGGACCCAGATTTGCGATTAATGGCTAGAAAACAAACTTTTTTCTTTTTTTTTTGAGCGTTTTGAGCGAATTACATTTGCTGGGACGAACGCAGGAAAACATCTTGCGAGGGGGTTTTGAAAAAAATTCAAACAAATTATCAAAATAGTTTATTTTAATTTTGAAACTTGTATACAAATTTCAAAGTACTTAATACTTCGGGAAGTGTTTTAACCCTTAAAACCAACCCACTCCTGTGTTCGCCACTGTACATTCGAATACACGGAAACGGGAAAACGCAAATTCGCAAAAAAAGGAAAAAAAGAAAAAAAAGAAAACACAAAATCGCAAATCACGTTCAGTGGGGCCGTCCGTCTTTAGAAGAAGACCGTGAACAATACACTTTCCGAACTATATAATGACCCACTGTTTTTCACTTTCAATGACTTTTTAGTTTTTATTGTTATTTGCATCATTATAATATATTATAACTTATATTACTCAGTTAGGTATTAATTATGATTTTCTTATTTAAATACAATAACATAATATTTTCCATTTTTTACTGCCATAGCTCCATAGACAAGTATACATAAAGTTTAGTCCATAATGCATTGGTAAAATATTTCAATACATTTAAGGTCACGATAAGTCCCTAATTATCACGAGTTCGTTGTGCACTGGCTGGCTACTGAGCAATTTACATACGTAAAATAGGCCATAAAAATAATAATTTGCTTATTATCTATTTCATAGTATGGCCCCATTCTCATTTCTTATTGATGGCCATATATTACACATACGAACACAAAACAATCATACGAATGAAAAAAACTGATAACAAACACGTAGACCGTTGACTGTAGAGAACAATACATTTACGTAGGTAATGGGTATTTGAAATTCGAACACACGAATGATGACACGTATTTAATCTCTTTCTATAAGGAAAAAAAATAATGAAATGAAATGATGATGATAGTATATAGAACCGACTATCGTAACGCAACATAGAATGGAAGAGATTCCACGTTTGGACTTATTGGCAACTGGCAAGTGTACTTCGCAATAATTTAATTTGTTTCCGCGGTACGCCTTATCATCATCGAACTCGCGTACGCACCTGGTACGATGTCCATGTGCAACACATGGTTCTTGAATAGGGTACTGCGACGTTCGGCGAGCAGAAGAAATTTCGGCAGAAGAAAAATGAGTGCTGTCAACGACGACGATAGCGCGGGCTTGCGGTCGTACGACGTAAGAGAGCAAAATCGTAAACATATTATTATTTCACCTTTCATGTACAATAATTATCCAATGTTCTATTAGTAATCTACAGGTACATTTTGGTTTTTGTAATCCAAAGATTTACTCCTTTTTTTTCTTTCTGTTCTTAGAATTTACTCTCTTTCTTTTCTTACTCTATTAAAACTCTCTTCCTTTCTTTCATTTCGTTCTTAAAACTTGCACCTTTTTTCACACTCACTATGTAATTTATAAAGCCATTCAATATAGTAACCCACTCGGAGGTGCACTCCAATTCGGACATTAAGCTATTACTTTTCCCTAATGCTTTCAATCTCTTTATTGTCTAACTTATTTATTGATTAGATCACCTTTTCTGCCCAAAAAAGTGTTGACAAGAAAAACAATCTATATTATAGGTCCAACAACCTATATAATAACCTTTATCAAGTACTGCGTGAAAAATTGGGGCACTCCTTAGATGAGAAAAAAAAATCTTTTTTACATATCTAGCTCGATTTGTTTTCAAACTTTTGTGACATATTAAATTAATTTACTTTAAAATGACAATGAATTATTTTTAACTGCATTGGTATAATAGTTATTACCCATTTTAACTGCGGTGTTGACAATTTTGCAATATTAGTAAAAAAAATAAAAAAAAGATTCAAGTAAAATAACAAATTGAAAATTCCAGTATTTTGTCTTACAACTAATAAATAATCAAATTTTCAACATAGTATTACCATTGATTTTATAATACACTATGGTAATATGCTTCAAAAAAATTACTATCTATGTCCATTTTCCAAAGAATCCAAACTTTTTAGTGTTATGAAATTGTGCGATTGGACAACTCTTCGCCCGACAAAATGTTAAAAAAAAAAAAAATTATAATAATACATCTAAAAAGAATACTCTAGAGTCTAAAAATACTTCACTATAATTAGCTGTGTGAGTAGTGGAGTACTTCATTTTGCTTAATGAGAATGTAAATTTTAATTAGGTAGATAAGACTTAAATAGGTATTTACTTCAATACCAATTTTGTTAAATTAGGAAATTAATTTAAAAAGAGTAAGTTTTTAATGTCATCCATCCAAATCAGAAAATTATCTGAAATGTTTCAGTAAATAATGAAAAACTTGTAATTATTTATGTTTCTAATTGATTTGATTACCTGCAGCATATTAAATGTTTCAGAATACTGTTAAAATGTTGAACTCATTACAAAGTACAAATTCTAAAATGGTCCGTCATCCAGGAAAATTCAAATTAGGACAGGTGAACACATTTTTAAATAGGTAAATATTTTAGTACGATCCAAACAGTTGTAAGTAGTTACACTTTTAACTGAATTGTGTAATATTGTTGGTGTTAGTAGCTAATATAAATTGTTATGAAGGCTATAAATGAACATAGATGCGGCGTGAGCCATGAAGATTTGGACCAACTTTCAGTCATTCATGTTGCTGGTACTAAAGGAAAAGGATCGACTTGTGCATTTTGTGAACAGTTATTGTATCGCAAAGGTTATCGTACGGGCTTATTTACTTCTCCACACTTAATCTCTGTTAAGGAAAGATTTCGAATAAATGGAAAAGTAATTTCTGACGATCAATTTGTGTTTTATTTCTGGAGTGTTTATAACGCGCTTATTTCTAAACAAGTAATTGTTTTTTTTATAAACTTTTAATTGCATTTCTTATTTTGTAGTCTTATTTATTATAGGTAATATAACTTATATTTACTAATATTCTAGTTAATTTGTATGAAAAATAGCAAAATTAAGCTTTTATTGTATTATCATTGATATAAATATCCTAATTTGCAATCAATGATATTATTGATCGATATTTAATACTATGTCCTAAATTTATAGAAATCTGAAGAAGATTTACCACATTATTTTATGTTTTTAACTGTGATGGGATTTCATATGTTTGTAAATGAAAAAGTGGATGTGGCAATTATAGAAACTGGAATTGGAGGTGAATATGATTGTACTAATGTTTTAAGGTAAATAAGACTAGTTTTTTTTTGTCAACTACAAATTATTTTACATTTAATTTTTCAAATAAATTAATTTTAACTGTTGTATAACTTAGAAAAACAGCAGTTGTTGGAATTTCATCTCTAGGATTTGATCACTTAACTGTACTAGGAAATACTTTACAAGAAATCGCATGGCAAAAGAGTGGAATTATGAAACCAAGCTCTGTGACTATTATATCAAATAACCAACCAAAAGAAACTCATCAAACATTAATTGAACGCAGTGTGGAAAAGCAGGTTTGCAAAATAATTGTTTTGTTCTACATTCAATTAACCTTTATCATAATAGATCATTATTTTTATGTATTTGCTCATAATGTTTTATATATATTTAAATCACAGATATCTTATGTTTTTAGTCATTGTTATTAGAAGCTCCGCCATTTCACAAGTATGTTAATTCATCTATGTTAGGCAATTTAAGTACAGTGCAAAAAATAAATGCCTCACTTGCTATCCAACTTGTCAATACATGGATAAATCGTGAAAACTCTCATAGTAAATATTATTCAAGTTATTATTATTAATAAAGTTAATTGATTTTAGATTACTCCTTGTGGGGTATATTTTCTCATGAGGTAGATTGTATCATTATTTTAAATAAAAGTAGGCAATGACTTCCTTTTTCTAGAACTTTTAATTTCTTTTGTAATAGGGTGACTTTTTTTTTTTTAGTTAGTTTATTTTTGTACCTATCTAAATTTATGTATACCTTATTATTGATGCTTCTAGTTTTTTTATCAAATATTTTATTTAAATAATATTATATTTTTATAAACATAATATTATGTACACATAGATATATGCACATACTATATACCAGACTTCTCCATAAAGCCTGCGTTTTGTACAGATCTTGGGCTATTATTTGCAGTGTGTGTTTTGTTTACGTATGTAATTTTTGTAAACTTTTTTTTTTTTGCTTTTTGTTTTTGTTTGATCTATCATCAAACAAACCACTGACTACAATGTCACACTCTGTAAATGGCGGTCAATTTCATCAATATGAAATCTGCCATATAGTATGTGTATATACTATACTATCTATACTATACTATCTAAAAATATACATAAATCAAATCAAAATAAATTGTGCCTTTACTAATAGAATTTTCTTAATTTTGTAGGATGGTGGGAAAAATGTATTGTTGGATCAAATGGTATGAAACAAGGTCCAATTTGGGACATAAATAAACAAGACCAACAAGTGATAAAAGATATTAAATGGTTAGGTCGTAATCAAATTTTAAATGCTTCACCAAATTTAACGTATTTCTTGGATGGAGCTCATACTATCGAAAGTATACAATTATGTAATGAATGGTTTTTAGACCATTATGATCCAAAGTCACAATTATTTATGTGAGTTTACTAATAATCAAACAATTTAGGAATCGTAATTTTTAATGATTTTTATCTTAAATTTATGTTTAGTTGGAAGGCACTCAGTGAACTGTATTGGTGGTAGGGATTCAGAAGAGGAGGTTTAAGGACATGTGTTCCACCAGTCAATTTTTTTAATGATTTGAATAACATGATTAATTTGAAATTATACTATTTGTATGCCCAATGCCAAAATCTCTTAAATTTGCTATTAAACAGTTCAGATCTACACAAAACCATAGATATAAAACATATTCCTATTGTTTGAGTTTAATTTAGACATTTTACTAATTATTAAAATGCCAGAAATTTGAAATTAGTTGGTACCGAAACTCAATGGAGTAACGACTATGGCTTTGTTATTGGTCATTGTTATAGGTGGGTGACAAGTTTGGAGTATTAAGTTTTATATTAAATTTGTAAGCAATTTATATAATTGCTTATCAAAACTGCGGTTCTGGGTGAGCTCAATAAAAAGTGAATTGTAATAGTGATGATTAATTGAATGTTCTGTTTTTAAAAATGGTTTGATTAGGCACTGGGTATATGTTTTTTTTATGCCATGCATATTATGAGCTAGTGATTGTGTCTATACTATTTCAAATCTTAAAATATATAATTTTTATTTATTTCAGGACTGTCAAAAATATTTTAATATTCAATGTAACATCGTTAAGAGATTACTATTCTTTTTTAAAAATATTGGTTACCGGAAATAAGATAGATTTGGTTTTGTTATGTCCAATAGTTACATCTGTCTCCAATTGTCGACCAGGTAAAAAAATAAAAAGAATAAATGTGTAAAATATTATGTTAACTCATAGGTACAATCATATAATACACTCAGTTCAAAATGAGATTAACCCTCGGTGGCAACAAGTTAACGTTTGCAACTGTCAGATGACATCAATTGTGTTCCCTACCCCATAATGCAAAATGAAGAAACTCCCATGCGCAGAATTTGGCCGCAAAGGTTGAGATACAATCTCATTTTGAACAGAGTATAGTATACTATAGTTATCCCGACCTGTTGTTGCCCATGTATTGTTTGTTATATACAGCAGCTTTTGTTATCCGGCGTTCCATGTGTTACAATTTTGTAGAGTGTGATTTCCATTTTACTTGCTATGTTTAATGAATTAAATCTTTTTGGTATTTGTTTAAGAATATAATAAGTTTAATTCATGTGTTTCAGATACTATTGATATAAATTACAATTACAAGGAACAATTAATCAAATGTCATGATATGAAAAATTCCATAAATTTCTGTAAAGTTGAAGTATTTAATTCTATCAACGACACCATCAAACATGTGGAATTCTGTAGCTCTTCCAAAAAAAATACAGCATTTCGAGTTTTAGTGACTGGTTCATTAAAACTTGTTGGAGGGGTTTTAGAAGTACTCCAGTTGTAATACTTTTTCATTGTTTAAAAATTTAAAATTATTAATCAATAATTTTTATTTAATAAATATAATTAATTTTATGGTCATATTTAATGTGATTGTTCTATAATAAAAATACCTTCTATTATATAATAAATATTTTTATATTAGTTTGCTACAGTGAATTTGTATTTTTTATTGCATTCATGAAATATAGTACCTATTAATAATATACAAATTGGAAAAGAAAATTGTCAAACTAGGTAAAAACAAAACAAAAGTCAATATGAAGTGAATTATTAATATTCAAATATATACTGTATTATTTTATACATTTCTCAATATTCAGTTAAAAAATATTTGGTGGCCATGCCTTACTTATGCATATTAAAGTTGCCAGTTTACCATATTAATTATTACTATTTACTAATTATTATTAGAATTAGCAAGGGTTTGAAGATGACTAGTTTCATAGTAGAATTTATTTTCTACTTTTAAATTTATTATTTCGAGATATTATTTATTATGTTATTACAATTTTAAGAATACTACAGTGCAATTTTAATTTTACTTTCATAATATTTGTCTGCCTAATATATACTTTAAATTGTTTCACAAATAATTGATTAACTATAAGTAGGTACCATAGCAACATTTAATTATGCTACTGCTAGTCAATATACTTGATAGGTTGTTAAGACATTTTAGCAAATTTTAATGGTTCCTTCATTAAAAATTAATAGATACATTAGGTATTTTCAATTTTGTGCACAACTTAGAAAACATTCCTACATACTATTTTTCCAATATGTTAAGTTCATATTATGAAAAAAAAAAAAAAAACACTCGCCGTTGTAAGCTTCTTTACTAGGCTCAGAATCTAAAACAAAATTTAATCATACTTACGTAGACATAGTAGGTATATTATGACATAGTATTGGAAATAGAACAATCTAAACCCTAATAACATACAAATACCCATTGGTATAAGATCAATGAATAAAAATTGAGTTATTTTGCCCAATATCACATCTAAACAAATAATAATTTTGTTCATTGTGCAATACATTTTCAACCCTGTTGAATTGTTTCAATATATTGTACAATCCCAATATCTATTCTACACCACCAATACTGTGCAATATTACAGATTGTGTAAAGACTACTTAAGGGATTGCTTGTAAACAACACCATTTTATTAAAAACAAATTAACACGTCGAACAATGTATTTTAACTGAACATAGCAAAGGTTGCTCAAGTAGACAATATATTTACGGCAAACTATCATACAAATAAAAACTTATAAAAAAAAAATTTTAAAAAGATAAATAAATATGTAGGTATTTTATTAGTTAATAACTTCTGTGGGTTCATCCTTTTGCTCCTCTAGCCTGTGTAAAAAATGTGTTTTCTTTGAACCCATGCAACTATCACACTCATCATTGTTGTTGTCGCTGCTTTCGTTTTCATCTGGCTCACCAAATTTTTTTGGCTTTTCGTAAATGCAACAGCACTTGCTCTTTTTTTTGTTCATGTGCTCGTTGTCAACAGTGTGCGCATCCCAACTGACCTGCTTGCTTGTGTTCTTTGGTTTCTTCAATTTTAAGTGTATTACTTGGCCTTCGCGGTCGGTTTCTTGCGATGGTAGGACCAGCGTTGAAGTGGTCGGCGACTGCGAGTTGGCCTCTTCCATTCGGTTCATATTTTTAGTCACGAGATTACGACTTTCAAAATGCTTCCGTTATCGCGTTTCGTGCGTTGCTTGTACGAGTCGGAATGTAGAAACCATATAAATTTAGTACAGGCATGTACAAACACGTAGCAGCACAGAATAAGTTGAATAATAATAATAATTATAACTGCATATACTAAGTAATTGACAGTACTATAAAATCGTAACAGCAGTTCGAAAAAACAAAAACTTATAAGACTTATAAAACTCTGTAATAAAAACTACTAAAATCATAACAAATTAAACTTTAAACTCTGACAAGAGTGAAGCGTAGGACAAACATTTTCTATCGCAAATCACTTACTCACAAGTGACAGAAGTTCGGAAAGTTATTTACTTATATTTTTTACACAGGTTACTGGCCCATCGATTTTGGAGATATCAGATGCTTAACAATAACAAATTGTTTATGTTTAATGCACAGATATATATATATATATATATACTTATTATATATAAATATGGTTTAATGTTTATCCACGGTCATGCCTACGGTCCAAAGATTTTATATACCGAGGTTTATCAGGTGACAGTTGTCCAACCCCCCATACGTTAATTTTTTTCATAAAATAACCACAGAGATGATATAATTGGTAATGATTGTATCACAGATTAGATAACAAAAATAATTTTTTCTGATCTGTGACTGTATTGGCTACCATCCATGAATTAAGATAGATACGGTCACAGCTGATAAATAAAACTTTTTTTTTTATACATCTGTGTATAGAAGACATTTTCTATACCGCATTGGCTATTAACCTCAAAAAAGTAGAGCGCTTTGCGGACAAAATATTAACTAATTTAAGAGGACACGTGATAACGGCCGACCTTCTCTTCCAAGACCGTGGTACAATCTGTTGTATCCTGTGGCGACTGGCGATCGAACACTACCCAATTACTATTCGCAATCCACCGTCTGGTCCGATGTGTTTAAAAAATCTCTTTTAAGTTTTCTTGTCTACTGTATGATCTTCAATGTTCAGATAATACAATTTACCGTGAGAACAGTGATTTAATCATCCCCTTTTAATCACGGGAAGTTTCGCGACGTTTTTTGTCATCCATAGGAAAAGCGCATCCATGTTTGTTCGCCGGTGTCAATACAATATTTTTTTCCCGTTTGTGTCTTTCTTTTGTTATTAAAACTCGTACAAGTCAACTAGGTAGTTGTTAATTATTAAACATTCACTGTTTCTGCATTTGTTTCGTGTAAAACCGTTACGTAATAATGGCCGTATCGGCAGCCGCCGCGTTGCTCGACGAACTTATGGGGCGAAACCGAAACGACGGCCCAAACGCCCAAAAGAAACCTGTACATTGGGAAGATCCAGAGGTGAGTGTAGTAATCTTTGTCATTCGGTTGTGACTTTACAAGTTCTGTACGTTTTTAATTAATATACTATTGAGGTACACAAGGTGCGGTAATCAGGTAATCTATATTTAAGAAATTAGTCTGACGGTTAATAAGTAGTCTTGCGGAGAACGACAAAAAGTGTAGGCGCGTAACCGACTCTACTACGTACATTTAAAGAAGTTGTTAGGTCGTGGGGTATAACACAATTGTTATTATCTTAAAGCTAAGTTTCTTGACTTCCCTTGATTTAAGACTAAACAAATCTAGGAAAGTCATCCGTCTACAATTTTCTGTTTCTTTATATTAACTGTATCTACCTAAATCAAATAACCTCACTGAACCATTGTTGTTTTTTGTTTTTTTTGGAAACTTTCAGAAGCAAGAATAAAACAATTTTTTGTTTTAAAAGATTGTCTATAGTTTACAAAGCACAGTCTAAGTCTTAATCCTGAATGTAATTACTCAGTACTTACTACAGTCAAACATTTATTTTGGATGGGTACTAATTTTACACTGCTACTTTTGGGTATTCCTAACTTGACCCACATTTTTATTTAATAATATTACTACCAGTATAGCTTTATGTACTACATTCATGCTTTTTAAACCTATAATTGTTGTAGGCATACGTTGGATTATGAATTAACAATCATATTTTATTATAAAGTACCTATATATTTATACATTTATACTTATGTATTTATTTATTTGTTCAAATGTTTATTAAGTAAGTATCATAATTTTTTTTTTCAGTTTTGTAAATTCTTTCTGGTCAAATTTTGTCCTCATGATTTGTTTGTCAATACTCGTGCTGATCTCGGAGTGTGTCCTAAAGTTCATTGTGAGGAAGCTAAAACACAATATAATGAAGCCAGTACCCGTTCCAAAATGCAGTATGAAGATGAATTTGTTGCTTTTGCTACTAGTCTATTAAATGATGTTGAACGTCGCATCGAAAAAGGCAAACAAAGGTTGGAGCTTATGAATAAAACTGAAACGGTTAGTATTGTAAAGCTATTTTGTTAGTAAATACTAAATAGGTAACTTCATTGGTGTATGAATGTAAGTTCATAAATGTAACCTATTTGCTGTCTTTGTTGATAATGGTATAAAAATAAAATCAATAATTTTATTTGGCCTTAAAAGTTGTTAGCCTATTCTATAGGTAATTTAAAAAGGCAGATCATGATTGGATGCTGTATTGTTTATCATGGATATGCGGCGCTAACGACCTCGAATCTTAATCACGTCAAAGGTTTTCGAGGTACATCATTAAATAATTCCCCCCAATCTATAATTTAATTTGTATTAATATCAAATAAGTTGAACAATAAATTGAGTTATATGTAAATATATGGATTACTTGTTTTAAAAATGGAGATTGTGTATACTTTGTCCAGCAAGAGACGCACCTATTTCAGCATATAGACTGACAGCCGAGCAATTATTGCTTAGATTCAAATTCCCTCCCTAACCACCCCTAAATTTGCTAGTCTGAATTATGAAGGATAAGGATTGAAAATTTGGGTTTTAGCAATTGCTTGGCTGGCAGTCACGATGCTCAAAATTGCGCTGTTCTCTGGCTGAACTGAGTATAGTTTGTATTACTTGATCTCTTGATCTCTACCAAGGCACTCTAGTATTATTGTACTTTACAAATTAAAATTCCTAACTTGTTTTTCACTTATAAGTTATGGATTCCTTTTAACTTTTAAGTAAATTACGATTCAAGCAAATATATTTTTGTAAACTATTGTATGTGCTATGACTTATTATTAAAACATTTTTGGCATGTTTAGGTATTTCCTATAAATTATTTTTGCATAATTGTTATTACTTATTTGTTACTTTATATGTAGACTTTAAAATCTGATATCAACTGTATTCATTTTTATTTTGCAGAAAGATAATTCTATGATTTAATATTTGTATTTTTATAAATTTTGAATCAATAACTTAAAATACTTAACTAATCATAAAATGTTAGATGCCCATACCTACTATGTATTTTTACTCTACACAAATTGATTTTTGAAATATTTTTTTTTAAATCATAAGTTATATCCAAAAGTATAATGCAACAAATTTAATATAAGCTTATTTCAATTTGATGCAGTCAACTTGGAATCAATCTTTTTTTAATACTTGTAAATAATTATTTCAATGCAATATTTTGATTTTTGTAGCCGGTGTCCCATTCAAATAGCCAAAGTCAGAAAAATCAAGAACAAATTAAACTTCTGTCTGAAAAAATCAATGGATTGGTACAAGAGGCTGAACAAATGGGTATTCAAGGTCATGTTGAAGAAGCTCAAGGACTCATGAAGCTTTGCGATAAGCTAAAAGAAGAACGTGATGCTTTGAGAAAACAAAACGAAAGCATTCATTGGTCTCAGGTAATTGTTTTTAAATGTTAACAACATAAAGATAAAATATTAAATCAATGTATTGTACCCATCTTGTATTTTGTTTTATTATAGACTTATGAGTTAGCTGCTGCTCAAGAAAAACAAATGGAAGTGTGTGAAGTTTGTGGAGCATTTTTAATTGTTGGTGATGCTCAATCTCGTATCGATGATCATTTAATGGGTAAACAGCATATGGGTTATGCTCGTTTAAAAAATGCTGTTAATGAAATACAAGAACAAAGGAAAAAATATGTTGAAGAGAGAGAAAAACAAAGAGAAGAAGAGAGAAAAAAACGCCTGGAACGTACAAGGTATTTTAGATTTTCTTAGTAGCAAAAAATGTTTTGGTACCTATTTTAGATGATACTTGATTTTATTTTATTTTTTAATCATTAAAACAATAATTTTTTTAAAAAAGTGCCAATCTTTACATTTATACCCCATTTTTCATACTACTCTTTCACAAAGTTTCTGGTAGCGTTTGTTGTATGCATGGTATTTTATGACTATGTTTTTTTTTTTTTAATTTTTAGTTTTTGATAGGTTTGGTAAAAAGAATAAATAAAAGATATAAATTGTAAAATGTATGTAAATGAATTTTAACAAATATACCAAGATACTTGGAACTTTCACATTATGAACTTAAGTATTAATTATTTATGTATGTTTCTTACAAATTTCAGTTTTTTGACCTAGTTACAGAATCTTGAATTTTACGTTCCTTTTGTATAATGTAATTATGTTTCGAATGAATGTCTGAAAATTTAATACAGTTTGATGTAGTAAAATTATACATATATATTTAGTACTTAATAACAATGTACTATATTTTACAAGGTTTGTTTAGTAAAACTTAGTTTTTTTTGATGGTAGACATTCTTCCAAAACAGATTAAAACATATAAATTGATTAAATAAAGTATCATAGGAATTTTGAAAAATTGCAATTTTTTTTGTGGTAATTTTAGAACTTTTAAATTATTGTATATTTGACTAACTAGTTTGCTCATAAATGTAATTTTTGTTAACAATTTAACTGTTGTATTTTATGTTGCAGAAGTAGCTCTAAAGATACAGATAAACATAGCAGCAAGAGTGATCGCGATAGGAGGTCTAAAAGTTCCAGGGATCGATCAAATCATAGAGTTGACAGGTAACTAATAACAGTTAAAAGTTTATATTTTATACCTTCTAAATTTTTTGTTTTACAGAAAATCTGATAGACATGACAGAGATAAACGAAGAAGTAGAAGTCGTGATCGTCGTCATTCCCACAGTCACAGACATAGAGGTAATTTCTCTTTAATTCAATTGATACTTTAAATAAATAAATAATTAGAATAATTGTTTTTTATAACTAGGGCATAATGGAAACAGTCGAGATTATCACTAAAATTGTATCCATCATAACATGACAATTATTATTGAACACTTAAGGTAAATATTGACTGTTTTTGTTGCATTAATATTTGATAGAATTGATTTTTAAAAACTCAATGCTACTGATGAGGTGTATAATTATAAAATTGAGGATGGGGTTTTGCCAATAATTAATGTAACCATTAAATTAAAAACAAAAGAAACAAAAAGTATCCATAAAAAAATATTTTAATGACAACAAAATACTGTTGGTGAAATTATCACATAGCAGACGAAAATGGTCATAATCGGCGCTTAATTTCAAAAAAGTGCTTGTACAAGTCATTCAAAAGTGAGCAGAACTACCAAAATTACATGTGACTTTGTGTCAGGTATTTATATTAAAAGAGGTATTTATATCAAATAAAATAACTGAAATAAATAAATACAATGATTAGTATATTGGTTCATATTGTGTATGTATAATGTATACCAAAGTGCGCCAATGAAGCTCAGGGGAACTTTAAGTAATACTACTTAATTAAATTGCTATTACGTGTGCTATTTTAAATTTTTTGAAGTATTCAATTGAACTTGATGTAGAATTTTATTTCTTAAATTTACAAAAAATTAATTTTTTTTGCTTGTATAAAATATAATTGTTTTACGGCAGATCTGACAATACAAACTGTTATTGTCAAGATATTGTACTTAAACTCTTAACACGTAAAAAGAGGAAACCCCGTAAATATAAAATAATTTAAAATATATTGATTAATTTTTTTTCTTCTATTAGACAGGCATATATTGCACTAATAATCCTTTTAAAAATGGATTAAAACTTCAAAGAATGTTATATTTTTTTATTTTTAAAGGTTTGCAATTTTGTGCAAAAATTGTTAGTATTGGTATGAGAGGAGGTATTTATAAACAATAACTTTTTTTTAATGTATTGTTAACAAATTACAATGTTTATTTCTAATATTCTTCATGGTGGGTTGTAAGGAGAGTTAGAATGAAATTCAATAGTTGTTGAACTTTTGTTATGCTTTAAATTTAAACAATTCAAGTTTTATGATTTAATTGAAAAATTTAAACTTTAAAAGGCTTTTATTCTTATGTAAGCATACTTAAGGTGGTCTTTAAGCAATCTTGTGTATCTGTTGTTTGTTAGTTTTTGTGGTATAATTAAAAACAAATAAATACTCATGTGATTGGTCATAAATATTTGTAGCTTAATCAATATTTTATAAGCATGTTAAATATTGATTTAGCATAAATCAGTATTGGGTGATATTTTATGTATAAATATTATATATTATTAAATATATCTACATTTATTTATATAGGTTAATGGTTAGGTTTAACTGAAAAAAAAGTTAAACTGACATTAAATTGTGCCATTTAACATTAAAAAAATTGAGTTCTTTACTATTACATTTGAGATACTTACTATTGTATTGTGTTTTGTTTTTTTTTTAGGTTGCAATTTTTGCTGCAGTGTAATATAATTTTAATAAATAACACTTATCACCAGTTTATATCATACTTTAAAAAAAAAAAAAAAAATTAAAAATTAAACTAATAAAAATTTGTTGTACACATTTACAATACTTATGTTATGATTTTATTTTACTAAATAAACAATTTTCAAATAAAAAATTAATATTTTGCTTATAATTTAAAAACATATTTACGATTTATACATATTATAATGATTGACATAAACAATTAAAAATAACACATTTAATATTATTTGTCAACTGAGTAGTGCGGTCAGTGCATCAAAAAACTTAGGTCGATCTTTGGTTTGCATCTTTACAATTGATGAGTCAAAGTAATCCAGCGTGACTTCAATATTTGTTCTGTTGGCAACTTGTTCAAATGCTTTTCCAAAAAAACTACAAGATTCAAATTATGATACACTTAAAATATTATTAATATATAAGCTGTAATTGTATGATTAAATAAAAATTTAAAATGTAAAAACAAATTTTTTTTCTGATCTTTTGAAAGTATTCAATCTTGAGTATTTATCATTTGCAGTAACTTTTTATTGATGTCAAATGTTAAGTAAATTTACCCCAGTATTTTGTTTAAAGACAGATAATTCACATTTTTCAATTGAGATTTCAACTAAACAATATTATAAGCTTACTGGAATTTCAGGGGCACAACTTTTGTTTTGGTTTTTTTCTAAAAAAAAAATATATACATTTTTATTTGTTGTGAAACTGATGAGTGTATAAGAAGTAATACTTTTTTTTTTTTTTAAATAACATAAATGATAAAGTAGAAAATTATAAAATTATCTTCACTGTTAGAAAACAAGCAAGACTTAAGTGTGTATTATAGTGACATTTGTTTCCATTAGTTATTATGATTGATCAGTTTAAATTTTAAGCTCAGTTATTAATATTACAGTACAAAAATAAGTATAAAATACCTTTTGGGCATTGTCTCCGTAACAGGAGGGATACCGACAATTAAACAAGTGTCTTGGTCTGAATCGAGAGTAGCTGAAGCAATTAATGGCAAACGGGTAGCTTTAGCTTTACGGCAAGAAGCGATTTGAGCTCTCAGTGCAAACGATGCTAACATAACCAAACAGTGGGGATTGGAATAGTGATGAGAATGCAGTGTGCCCTGCATAAAAATTCAATATTAATAAATAATTATTTGTATAATCAAATTCACATTTTTTGCCATTCTTGGTCATGGTGGAGCTTACCTCTTGCACAATCAAATAGTAAAACGGTCCGGCCAATATCACTTGTCTCATATCCAACGCAGCCTGCACGTGCTTGAACATATTGGTAAGTATCCACTTGGCTTTCTCTATCCCTTGGTCCAACAGATCTTTTTTGGATCTAATGCAAAATTTAAGATTATTTTTTTTGTTGCAACATCTTTTTTGTCAAATTATAATATTTCTATACTCCTTACCGAGATAAAGAATCCAACGTGTTGTAAAAACACTGAGTTGAAGAATTTTCACGGGACTGTTGAATTGAAGAATTTTTTTTAGAAAAATTACAGTTAGTGTACAGCAAAAAGAACAACTTACATTTGTTTCTAATAAGGCTACCATTGAATAAACATAATCAGCACATTGATACCTAGTTTTAAAACCTTCGTGAAGCATGAATGAAGGATAAGTCATTTGCAATAAATTATGTGCATTGGACATTTTTTCCATCATACTGTAAAATTGTTTTCGTAAAGTCAAATCCATAGAATGGTACATTTGGCGACTTTCGGCTAATGGCAACCTAAAATAAATTATTATGTCATTAAATGTTCTCAATTCAGAAAATAAATGAACAAATAAAACACATAAATTACTGTTTTAGATTAAATAATATAATACTGGGAAACAATAAAATGCGCAATAATATTAAGTGTCAAAAAAATAAGGAATTCACCCCATCTCGGCTAAAATTTGTTTCAGTCTTTTTTCTCCTTTAATTGTCCAGAGTTTTAAAGACACCGCAGTAAACATGGAATATCGAAGACTGCATTCAATTGTCCAATGTCTGTATAATGCCAGTAATAAACTGAAAATTGGTTAATGGATAATTATGATTTCTTAAAGAACAACACATGTTCTAAAAGATGTCTCACTCTTTGTCGGACTCAATTCGAAGATTTGTAGAAGTATTTGAAGGTCTAGATAACGATGACTGCGATATATTTTCTTCATCGTCATGATTAATAGCGGAATCACAAATGCGACCAATGTGACCAGCTATTAACTCCACTTCTTTTAGGTAACGCATACGTTCTGTCTTGCCTAAAATGTATTGTTCAGTAACGCCAACGATACCCCACCTAATAGTGATAAGATAATAACTGTACAAGTATTACAAGGTAAACAAACAAAATAGTATATACTATAAATCAATTATTCACCATAACATATCAATAGATTCTCTGTGTAACTTCCACGCGAGATCAAACATTAGCATAGCAGCCTATGAAAAAAAAAAATATATTTTATAAATGTGTAAAAAACGTGGAATGGAATTAAAATGGGAGTACCGAACGTCCATAGTATGAAAATTGTGTGTAATCAAACAATAGTTTTTTTCGATTTTCTTCCCATCTTCTTCTTTCACCTCTTCTAACAAGTGAACTTTGATTAAGTTTTCTTCTTTTGTTTTGTTGTTCTTCAACGTTCTGAACATCAGACTCACCTTCCTCTAGTTCTTCATCTGAAATGACTTCTTCATCTGAAGACTACCACAGAAAATTAGAAAATATATATTTTATGTAACCGAGTAACAAATAATTTACCTCATTTTCATTAAAAATGTCTTCAAAATCGGGAATTTTATCATCGTCATCAGGAGGTGTTAGTACTCTTACCTGAAAAATAATGAAATTTATAATTTGATTGGTCAATTTATAAGATTAATAGTACAGTAAACATAAATGAAAGTTTTAGTAAGTTACCTGAGAGCTACTATAAATATTGCACACATCTGTAGGTCTATGGCTGTCAACAATGTAAAATGTGATGTCTTCATCCGGTTCCAACAGTTCTATTATATCAAACGTACCACCACAATTTATTAATATTACATGTTTAACCTGAAAGTTTTATCACATAAGTATACATAATGTTATAAGCAAACATTCATTGATTTCAGTCAGTTTACATCAATATTTTGCTCCTCAAATGCCTTTTTTAATTCTGTAACGGTTTTAACAGGTACAAGCACGTAAATTATATTATCAAAACGCAACACACTTTGAAGTATTTTAACAGCACAAATTGCATCCACATCGTAGTTAACCAATATTAAAATTTTCTAGAAAAAATAAAATAGAACACTTCTACAAAACAATAAAAACATAGTGAAACTAACTAGCTAAACTAGATATATTTACTAATAAATTATACCATAAAAACGAACATGATATAAAAACCTTAAATAAAAACATTTTAAAACAAAAAATGTGTAAAATATTTTTAAGATTATTTGAATAACAATCACTCAAATTTAACATTTTTATCAAATTTTGTACAGACACATACTTACGTTTTTAGAAATAATGTCATAAAATCCTTTTACTAAATCCTCAACAAACATGTTTAATGGTTGTAGAAATCCTTTTAGTTAAAAATATTATATGTATAATACAATCTACTTGAGGAATGAGCCATCTAAAATTAAAATGCAGTATATATTTAATTTTTTGTGCATAAAAAGTAATTTAATACTGTTTTTTTTACCAAATAACAGTATTCAATTATAATTTTACTACCAACATAAAACATTTCCTTTCTTATTTGCAAAATACAAAACTACACCATAGCTCGTGTTTTTACTTTTTTTTTCTAAACTAAACTAAAATAAATTACTTTATTATAGGTACCTACATTTTTTTTTCTTTGGATTTAAAATTTTTTTAGTTTTATTTAGCTGTTTTACAATTATTTATAAAGTAAAAATAAACTAAAATTACTTTAGTATCACCTACCTACATTTTAATATAATTAATTATAAATTATTTTTAGGTTTGCTATTTTCCTAGATTTGCAAAAAATAAGCACCTCCTTAAAATTATAAGCAATCAAATATGTCGTGAAATGAATTGATAAACGTAAGCACAAATTTGGATTAAATACAAGGTTAAATTGTTGCATTGTTAAATGTTTGAATAAAACATGAAAACCAATATAGGTGTTGCTAAGTTTTCAAAATTATAATGAAAATCTCACTGTGTGCCGTGTGATGTGTCACTGACTAATTATAGACTACGAATTGGGTCTAGTCCTACTTGTTATACTCTTCTTTTGTTGCTTTTGGTTCAGCCAGTAAACATAAGAACATTTTCTATGTAGCTAAACAGTGATCCAAAATCACTAGATTCATCTGGAAAAAAAAGTTCAAACAAATTTGAAAACACGTAGGTGATGGGTACCTAGTGACTTGTGCGGGAAATTTTTAAGGAAAACCTCAAATAAAGTTTGCGTTTCATTGACAGGAATTTTGAATTATGATTTCAGAACAAAAAATAAGATCATAATATTATTCACTAAAAAAGTAGAAAATTATTTGAAGGGTGTTATTAAATAAGAGACCCCAGCAAGATCGAGTCTTTGTTCATGGACGTAATGCCACTGTAGTAGACTTCCTTTTAAATCGTTAAAAAAAATTAACAAATAGGAACTGAAACGATTTGTAAGAAACGTTATTTGCGAGTTTCCCTATTTTCTGCCGGGCCTTACCGTGTGTCTGTCTACAACTCGTCCAAGAATATCATCACGTAATAAAGCAAGAGAGCCAGTATTAGCAGGAAACACTCGTCCTTATTTCTGTCGATGATGTCCAACAACAGCATTATCGGTTCGCATCAACGGGACGTTTCGTTGGCGACGTCCATTCGGAGCGCGCAAAAACACCGGTTACTGGCCCGAGGGCAAGTTGAATAAAAATTACAACAAAATTCGGATTTCGGTGGATACTATATATTACTAATGGAAATTATGACAACACTGTGAAATTTGACCGGGGTTGGAATAATCAAACGTTTCGTAAAATACGAATATAGCGGCCGACCGCTTCGGTACGATAACAACTTACAACAATAACAACGAGGGGGTGAGCAAAAAAAAAAATAACAATGCTCAAATTCGCGGTATAACCTTAAAAAAAAAAAAACACGGACTTTATCGTCTCGACTTACATTTCTCATCGACAGCTGTCGACAGGAACCCAAAAATAACCGAAAAGATCAAAAATAGTGTAAACACGTCGTCAGCCTTGAGTGCAAATTGTATATTATGTTTTTGGCGATTATACTTGGCGAGTTGATGATAACACGGAAAAAAATAAAATAAAAAGAACTGTTTTACTTTATTTGAATGTTTTTGAGTTTTTAATAAACGCTTGCTTTCTACATTTCTGTAAACGAGTTGAATTTGTTGACGTAAGCCTTAAAAGTTAAATCTTACATACGTGATTGGAATTAATTCGTTGAAACGATCACACGTTATTGAAAGTAATGGATTGATATAATGTGTCTTAAAAATTTCCATAAGAGTTCAAGCCAATCGTAAAACATAACTTATTGAGCACTTGAATTGCTCAAAGTTGTACCTAATTTTAGTCAGCAATCCATTGCAAATAAATGAAATACAAACATCAACTGATATACCCAAAAATAAGACCCGCTCGAAAGCAAAACGCTTGTGCAGTACCCGAGCTCTTCATTATCAACTGAAAGTCTATAATTTGTTTACAATTTCTTACACGTCATTGCATTTTCACAATATACATTGTGTACTGAGAAGTTACACTTGTATAAGTGAATTAAAAACTACTTTGTCTCAGTGGTGCAACTAGAGTACAAAGTTTGGAGCTAATACGTAAAAATTTGATATTTAGAGTATATTTATGTCTTCAACTTGGACATTTTAAATTTTTTTGAGGGGTTTTAAGTGGCTTTGGCCCACTACCTATTTGTGTCTATGCTCAGTCTCAGTCACAGACTAAGATAAGATTCTATCTTAGTCCATGTATTGTTCTGTTACAAAAATTATGTTAATATAGTAATCATCTGTAGGTATTTGGTATGGAGTTTTAATGGAGCAGTAACAATAAATAGACCCAAGACTAGTTACAATTATAGGAAAGTATCAAGAAGGCAAAAGCTGTAAAACTCAAAATAATAAATTTAAGGATCATCATAATGTTCAGAAAAATTATCAATGCTATTTCATTTTATACAGCTCAATATTTGGTATAACTTAAATATTAAAGACAAATTAACTACAAGAAAAAGGTGATATTATAATATAAATAAAAAATTTTATTTTTGTACAAAATTTGTAACATACATTTTTAATTATTTATTTTATATGATATCATTAGGTACTCATACAAATAAAAAAACCAACATTGAGCTACAATTTGTAAAATAATGATAAAACACATGTTATTTATAATAAATTATAAGTGGTTAAGATTATTTAATTGTACAGTAATTTTTGACTGGAAAAAAACTCTAGAATTATGTTGTATCAGTTAATAGAGACTGTTAAAATAATAAGTCTGTTCCTCGAATTGAATGTTTGGTAGTGATTGAATCTGTAATTCATAAATTATTTTATAAAGTTGATACTACAAAAATGCAGTGATGATGGCTCTTTTCTCAAAACATTGACTTACTTTAATTTTTTCTTTGATGAACGCCTTGGTTTTGTGGTAAACCAAGTTGATCCAATCCAAACGTTCCTAAGTTTAGAGCTGCTGAAGCTGCTATATCTAAAACAGCAATTAAAAAACAACTTATACAACTGGGATAAACATATTTAATAATTACGTGGATTTACTTAATCCAGAAAATGGGTTAGGTCCAGTTATATCAGGACGAGATGTAAAAAAGCTTGATGAATTTCGACTCTGAATTTGTTCAAAAATATTTGTTTGATCATTTAAAATTTCTCTACGGAAAGACAGATGTCTTGCTTTTAACACTTGAACCTCGTTGTGTATACCATGTAAATGCCCAGCTAATGCTATTACATTTTTGTAATACATTTCGCCTATTCTTCTTAACTCTAAAATGTAAAACTTAATGAAAATCATAAATAAAAACTTTCATTTCAAACAACTCGAACGTACCATCAACAGTGACATTATTGTTATAAGGCAATGTTGCTAAATATTGTTGAGTATTTTCAATTTCGTTCTTTAGAATGTTTCCTTTTTCTTGTAATGACTTGATAAGCTCAGAAAAATATTTAATATTAGATTCCATATCATTTTGAACCATTGCTGGATGATCATGATTACGTTGGGCTATTTCAAAGTCTTGTAAACACTATTTTATAATAAATAAAATGTGTAAGTTTTAAAATATTAATATTTTAACTTTAAAATATAATGTGGTTTTGTTTGTTCCATACCTTATTAGTTTCACGTTTTAACTTTTCAACGGTTGTTTTTTGTTTATCTAAATTATGTTCAATAAATTGTAAATTTTTTTGGCACATAGTTAAATCTCCAGCAACTTCATTAGAACCTTTTGAGGACATGCGAGCCAATTCAGTACTCATTGTTTTTTGTTGCTTTAGAAAATCTCTGAAAAATAGTTTCAATATGTTATTGTGATTTTTTGTTAAATTAAAAAAATGAACATGTACATCTAAATAATACTTATTTTGTTTTATACAAATTATGCCAGACAGCTTTTTTAGCAGTAATATATTAATTAGTATTATGCACATTATAGATATTAATTTATACAATAAATGCATTATACACTTTAATATTTTGATAATGCTAAGTACAAAGGTTATGGGTTCATTATAGTTTTAGAACTTTAAGTACTAACTTTAGATGATTAACTAATTGTAAAACTTCGTTGGGAAGAGGCATTTCAAGAGCTGGTACAGCTTTACTTTGTGCTGAATATGACAAACAAACAGGTTTTTAGAAATATTAAAAATTTTCAAATACTTAAATAAAAATATATATACTTTGATTTAAGTTTGAAGTTGTATCTAAACCACCAAGACCACGAGAAACTGAAAAATAAATAAAAAACCAATATTACATACGAAGTATAAATGTAAGATTTGTGGAATATAATATTAATTTTTTTTTATAACTGAGCCCTACCACAGATTTAATTTCTTTTCAAGTTTCTACATACATTAATATGCATAATATATAAGTATTTATGGATCTGTAATTTAAGTTAGTAGTAACAATACTGTTAAACGAAAATGATATGTTAAATCATTAAAGAGTAAAAAGAAACAAGATTCCAATAACTTCATCTAATTTTACTGTAAATTGTAGTGATTACAGCTATTAACTTTTGTAACTGAGGTAGAACATAATATGAGTTGATTAAAGCTTTCATATATTTAAATATTATAAGTCCGTGTATCAGATATATCCATGTATTGTGTGTATTTAATTTATTATAATAGTGAATACCTTATTCTGTTGATGGAATTCACAATTATTCCTAAACACTAGAACATAACTGAAGACATGGATACATCCAAAAAATTGGTTAGTGATATAATTTGATAGTTGAAAATTTATATTTTAAATTTAAAGGGTACTTCAGTTCAATTTTGGACAGAGAGCTTAAATTTAGTGAATTAGTTAAAAGTTTTGAGCAGTCATTTCAGTCTATTTTACAATAAAACATAAAGGTAGTTATAATACTTACAAAGTAATTGGGTGATTAATACAAATTAATGAAAATTTAAGGAATACAATTAAAATAGTTAATTCTTAATACTTTAAATAAATGTTAATAAAACGTATAGTTTAAAAATTAATTGTTGACTAACCGGGAGCAGCAGTAGTACTAACATTAGTAGCTGTCCCTAATGTTAATGGCGCACCCGTGGATGGCGCTGTAGTTTTGACGTTGAATGAAGATCCAAGTGAAAATGGAGAAGCGGAAGTAGTAGCTGTAGTTGTAGTGGAACCAAAAGAAAGATTTAATGGAACATTTGAAGCTGTATTACCACCAAGTGAAAATCCTAAACAATAATATACATTTGTTAGTTTGATTTTTTAATTCTAAATATAGTGGGTTGCTTTAAGTAATGAATATAAATGTACTGGTTTTGTAAACTAATTCATCAATTATTACAGACCAAAATTTCACATGGTAAATTATCTATCAACTTTTAAATGATACCTAAAGGTATCTTATTATTTTTATGTAACCCATCAGGCAGTCTGATAAATAAAATTACCCGGTGTAGTAGTTGCCAAAGTTGATGCACCTCCAAATGATACTGCTGAAGTTGTTGGAGTTCCTAAATAAACATACATCAAACAAAAATATTTTGTATTATTAAAAAACATTCACATTTGTAACACCTAAGCATGGAATTTACCAAAACTAACTGCGGGTGTTGCCGTAGTTGATGATGGCCAACTTCCTATGGATGATCCAAAACCAAACTGTGGCCTGTTAAAAAAAACTTCCATTTAAATTTTAAACCAAGTAGAAATGAATCTGGTATGTATGTATGTATGTATTCGTTCAAATTATTGATTTTTACAATTATTGAAGGGATAAATTTAAATCTATTAGAATTATATGAAGTAGTATAATAATTTCTACTTCTCAAACATTTATCAGTTAATAAAAAATGTTACACGTTTAAGGGGTAACACTGGAATCATACGTTCTCTCAATAGATTTCAAGCGTTGACATTTAATGGAGAATTGAAATACCTAAGTCTGGAACTTTTATATAATAGAAAATAGGGTTTTATTTACGTTGCTGCAGTCCCAGTGTTGTTGTTACCAGCAGTAGAACCCGCTAAGTTAAACATTGACATATTTTTGACTGAAAATGTATTGATTTTTATGGATACGGTTTTCTTATTCGAATAAACGTATTTTGAATTTTATTAGCTGTTAAAATCACACAAATTCTAATGCATTCGAAATTATCAATTTTCTATATCATTAAATGCTTTATTGTTGACATTTGATTATTTGTTGTTGAGTTAAATGAGTATAATATAGTGAATACTAAATAGAAAATATTGCTTAGCGCTAACATTATTGATAACAAAAAATAGAAGATCTAATTATCTAAAAAATTAGTAACAATAATTTTTGTTTTCAAAAAAATCACAGATTTTTGGCAGGTTGGCCATCATAGGTGATAAACTAATTTCTGTTAACCTTAAAATATTTTTTCATTTTCACGTTGTTATCATGTATCGTTTTCCACTTATCAGACATCAGTTTAGTGTTTACTACTGTTTAGATTTTAGCGCCACAAAATCTTAAAACTTACATTTTTAGATTTTACGTAGAAGCATGTTTGAAGTTCAAATTCGAGTTTTGAAAGTTTAAATAACCATACTAATCTTTATTAATAAATAGTTTTCATATTGATATTATTATTTATGTACATATATAATAATATATTACATAAACAATGAGATATGCTCAGTTGGTGATGGGACCTGCCGGCAGCGGAAAGGTAAAATCTTGCTATTTGTCAATAAGGTAGACACAAATCGATACATTTTCGCATAAAATAAAATACAAATTTTGCTCGCTTGAGTCATTTCATCATATGACAATAAGTGGCTTCTACTGATTGAATGAACACTACTTATAAATTATACTTATAATTTTGTTTTTTTATCATTTATTGACTAGGTACCTATACTTAACTCCCTTTGTGTTTTGTGTGTAGGTATAAGTTCAGTTTATTCGACAATCTTAAATTTTGATGCCGAGATTAAAGTTAGTTATATCCATCTTTGTCTTATTGTTTAGAATTAGTAGATAAATGTAGATTAGAATTTTATACATATTTCAAAATTTTTTGTTATCGATAATAAGTTTGTTTGTTATTTTCATTACTTATGTAAAAAATGCCGTCAATGAATATTGCTGATAATATTACATCGTTATGTTTCTCTATTCTCCAATATTAGTATTATTATTCAGTGATAGCCGTTTAATAAGCAATTATTTAAAATGTGAAAGTATAATAATTAATAATCATGGTTATATTTAGTCTACATACTGTTCTGCTGTTGCGCAACACATTGAAAATGAAAGAAACCAAGTTATCGTTGTCAACTTGGATCCAGCTGCTGAACGTTTTGATTACACACCAACTATAGACATAAGGGAGTTAATTCACATTGATGATGCCATGGAAGATGAAATCTTGCATTTTGGACCAAACGGAGGATTGGTATTTTGTATGGAGTAAGTGTAACTAATACAGATCAACCGATAAATTATAATATATATATATATATATTTTATCGTAAAATAATATTCGGTTTCTAGGTATTTAATTGAAAATCAAGATTGGCTAAAAGAACAGTTGGGCGATGACGATGATGACTATATTCTTTTTGATTTGCCTGGACAAATAGAATTGTATACTCATATGAAAACCGTAAAGCAGCTATCTGAGTTACTTCAGAACTGGGGATTCAACGTCTGTTCAGTTATGTTGGTTGATTCTCAGTTTATGGTTGATGGACCAAAATTTATCTCTGGTTGGTGTTTTTTGTGCGTTAAATTAGATTTGACATTTTGATATTGTGGACTATAATATTGTGTGAATTTCTATGTTTTTTGCATTAAGTTGTCATAATAAAAATGTTTCTAATATTTGAACTCCCATTAGATAACTAATATGAACGTGAAAGATAAATATAAATTGAATTTTAGGTACAATGGCTGCTTTATCAGTCATGATAAATTTAGAACTACCCCATATTAATGTTCTTTCTAAAATGGATTTACTCAGTAAAACTGCTAGAAAGCATTTAGACAGGTATTCTGCATTTAGTATTTACTTAATAGATTGTTATTTTTTTGTGTTTGTAACAAAAGTGTCAATTTAGTTATTTAGAACCAGATACTCGTGCATTGCTGTCTGACGTGAAAAGTAACACAAGCTGGGGTAAAAAGTATCGGTACTTAACTAAACGCATTGGTGAAATGATTGAAGACTACAGTCTTGTTCAATTTGTGCCATTAAACATAAAAGAAGAAGATAGTATTGCTGGTTTACTTCTTACTATTAACACGATGATTCAGTATGGTGAAGATCAAGATGTTCGTATGACTGATTTTGATGAGCAAGATTCAGACGATAATGCAGGAGGTGTTGAAAACTTTGATAATTAAAATTTCAAATATTTATTAGGTATACCTAATCCCTATAATGTATTTAATGACCCTCCTTTCAATAATGATTATTGTTTTTTGCAATAAGTGCACTCTTTGTACGTATTGTACATAAGCAATAAATATTATATACTTTAACGATTATAAAAGACTGATGTATTGTGATATTGGTACGTTCTTCTGAAATTGAAAGCAAAACATTTAAATTTTAAACTTTATTTATTTAATATTTGTATACATTATAATATATACCTAACTAGTAACTACTATATTTTTAAACCAACTTTACAAGTTACTGTACTTCCTAAGTTGTATAAATTTCACTGTAAAAAATATCTTCTTTTTTCAAACTAGGATTCTTATAAAAAAAAAAAGGTATATTCTACTTAAACATTAAAAAATTAGAGGAGTATATTCTACTTATGGTACACATTTCTTTACTTCACTAATCCAAAATTTCTAATCAAAAATAATTGTTTATTTTCTTTAGGCAAAAATGTATACATTTATTATTTTAGGTACTCTTTATTTGTACAGCTATGTTTCAGTTACCGTTTTTCTTTTTTGCTGAGTTTTTCTACTTCTCAATGCAGCAGTTATGTTTCCACAAACAACTGATTCAATGGACAGTTTTGTTTTTACTTCTTCCTCGATTCCTTTAAAATACAATGTCAAATTACGCGACTGAATGTTGTTTATACTTACAACTTTACACATATGACAAACAATCAAGCTAAAGTTAGGTAACGTACCCAAGGTTTTATTCCCATTGAGCTGTTTCACATTTGGTAGAATCTCATTTACTTTTTGTTCAAAATTTTCAATTTTAGCAACAGGACATCCTGACAGAGATAC
Organism: Hormaphis cornu; assembly: GCA_017140985.1. Lineage (NCBI taxonomy): Eukaryota > Metazoa > Arthropoda > Insecta > Hemiptera > Hormaphididae > Hormaphis > Hormaphis cornu. The sequence goes on along the minus strand of CM029363.1, from coordinate 8,708,027 downwards.
ATTTTTTAACTGTTCACAAAAATTTAAGAAATGAAGCTTTGTTAAGTCCATGATTTTGTTCCTGCGAAATTAAACTAAAATGATTGATCTATTTCATTGTTAAATTTTAAAGATTCTAGATTAAGTGCAATGTATAACTGTATAAGTACCTTGATAGGTCTAAAGTGACAAGTTTCACCAGATATGAGCATAACATGAGGTCACTAATATCATTGTCTGAGGCGTACAACTCTTCCACGTTTGGTATGTTCCAAACTCCATCCAATGACTTCAGGTTGCAAGAAGTTACTTTTAAAATTTTCAGATTATCAAGTTTGAACGCAAAGTCTCTGTTCAAAAACACTGTATTAGAACTAAATTTTTTGATGCTATAAGTTGATCAGTCATTGCTGACGAAAAAAAAGTTTTGTGGGAATTTTGTGATCAACAACATGTAAGGAAGTATAATTAAAATAAAAGTGCTTTCCCAATAACAAAATGTTAGAAATTATATTTAGAAATCTGTTAATTTTTAAGAACTGTAATATTTTTTGTATGGAACCTTGACTACAAAATATTGTTGGAGTGTTATTACTTATTAACAATGTAATAACTAATAATGTGTAGATAATTATACAAAAAAAATTTTTTTGAGATAAATGAATTTAATTTTTAATCAATTAAATACTCAATATTTTTGTTTTATTTTTTTGAAAAAAAAAAGCTGGGAACACAAGGTCGTGCAAACTACGCTTTGGAATTGGAAGTTGTAGTTCAAATATAATATCTAATATATGATTACCAAAATTGGTGCATCTATTAACTGTTAAATAAAACTATTACATTATAACAAACTGATAAAATTATAATCTCGAGATAGCAAAAGAGTGCAAAAATTAACCATTAATACCGACATAAAACTGCAACCTTTAAGTAGGTATATAGGATGTAATTATCTTGCTACGTGTAATACAGAAATTGCAGCCTCTTGTATGGCATTTTTTTTTCTTAATTTTAGCTATTCAATGCAATAATAACCTGAAGGACATAAGAAAACTGTCTGTCAAGTCAAGTTCTACTAAATTTGGTACGTAAGTTCCCAACATGCACAAACGGTTAACAAACATAGGAGCTTGTAGTTTCAGTGATGTAACTTCATCCAGGTTTCTGTTTTTAACTGTATCGTCCTAAAAAAAAATGTAGCGTAGTAAAATTGTTTTCAAATTCAAATGGAACACCAAATTGAATGAACCTCTAAGTTGGAATTTGGAAATGCTAATGCTTAAAAAAAAAAACATACCAACAGCGTTGTTAATTCCATATTTCTGTTGTTATTGTTAATCTCGTCCGAATACGGGTCCATTTTAATCAGACATACCTAATAATTTTACTAAAACAATAATAATAATATTGTACACTAAATCTGTGCACTTAAGCAACAATTTCATTTATATTTTATCAATAATAAATAGTGTGTTCCATACACGCGTATTAGCTATCTTGTAAGAACATAGTGTTCTGGTTTGTCGCGCAGAATATTTTGTCCGTTTACGTTTCCACGGTTACCTACTGCTGTTGAATCATTATTATGTTATCATAATATCCTTTACATTAAAATATAATGGTCTAAAAGTTGACCATTTTTTTTGTACGATGACTCAACATCATCTTTAGGACTTTCTGTGAAAATAATCACATATTAGGTTTTTATGAGCCGAGACCTCGTATGTTTGTGGGTTCTAAATATAGAGATTGGACCAACTCTGCCAAATGTAGCAAATTCTCCGTCCGTTTAAAAAAATTCAATTCATTAAACATGTGTTAATATAAAAAAAAAAAATAAGTTTGATCTTTATTTATAAGATAAATTATTACACTTTTTTTAATGTTTAAATTTTTTACAAGTTCAAACATCTGTATAATAATAGAAGTTGATAAAAGTAATTGTGCCCTGACAAATAGATTCAAAGTAAAGGGTTTTTACAGGCTTCAAAATGATATTGTTTTCATTTTCTTAAAACACCAATTTGGTGGTGTACCGTATACGTAAAAATTAATAAAACATAATACAATAAAATATTTATACGTTAAAAATTTTTAAAACGTAAAACAAACCAAATGTTCGGTGGTGGTTTTTCTATTTTTAAAATCATTAATTTCAAGTTCTTACAGCGATGGAAACTGGGGCAAGTCGACGTTAACAAAATCATTAAAATTGAGTACAGAAATCCTTTATAGTCACGCGAAACGTTTTGTGTTAGTCGAAAAATGTAATTCATAGAGTTGGCTGTTGTCAATTTACAGCAGCCAATATAGTCGTCTCGCCCCGGGGTAAGTTGACTGATTTCTTAAAACAATTTTTTACTGACTGAGAATGAAGTGTTCAAATTAACATGAAACGTTTCTCATGACTTTTATAAAAACGTCCGTAAAAATTTCACTAGTTTTAATCTGACAAGCGGTTAACCATCGTATAGCATCGTCAACTTTCCTCGTTATCCCCTAGGTAGGCGACAAGCGAGGTATCGATGAATATTTAACGGGCATTTCATTATTTTAAAACCTCTTGCGACCGGTCACGGTTAAATAAACACACGCCCTCGCCCATTTTGTCGGTAACGTCAATAACGGTTTGCTCGTGACAGGAGACGGTTTCGACAGCTCAACTATAGAAAAATAAATCACATTTTATAATATATGTAAGTACCTATGAGAAATTGTTGAGGAGAAGCGCGCGCGCGTTGCCATTCAAACTCGTCAGTGTTTGAAAGAAATTCGCGCAAAACTCTGTCCGGCTGTCAATTCTACCTGACAAATATGATAAAATATAAATTATTGTGTTAAAAAATAAGCGATAGAACACCTCTACCCATTGCACAATTGATCGTGTCGATGGCGTTGACCAACACGCTGTTGCTGGCGCTCTGTACCAATTGGCCGCCCCCGGACGTAACCGTCACCACCACCGCCGCGCCGCCGTGGAGATGGAGTGAGTCGTCGAGACGAAATGTTTTCAAAACTTTTGTTTGAACAATTTTCGGACGCGATACTTTTTGGCTAGATTATTTTTTCCGATCGAATGTTTTTCGCCGTAAATAGTTTTTGTAATCAATCATTTTCCTCGTAATTATTTTCGGATAATTTATCGGACGCCTAGTTAAACCTAGTCGTGTAAGTTTTAAACTAAATTTCGGGGTGGTTCTTGGCGATAAAATAAAAAATCGCCCGGTAGGAAAAAGAAAATTATTCGAGACCGCGGAGAACTTCTTTTTCCGCAGAGTTGATTTTGTACATCTAGGTAAATGCTGCGTAATCAAAAGTGTTAAAAATCTCTACATTTCACCCATTCAAAAATTGGACCCTCGCGAGCGGTGAAAATCTCGACGGGTGTACTATAATTTATCCGAAAATACTTGTACGAGGAAGATAATTTTACGAAAATCATTTACGGCAAAAATTTTTTTTTTTTGTCAGCAAAGAATGAAAATTTCCTACAGGGCGATTTCGATTTTATTGCCAACAACCACCCCAAATTTTAGTTTTAATACAAATAGTTTTAATATAATATTACAATAATTAAAAAAAATAAATAAATAGAATTTGACAAAGTCCCACAGTTTACACTTAAAAGAAAACAAATATTACGAACCATTTTACGAGGCGCAAAAGTTTTTCCTGCCATAAGTAAGGCGTGTTTTCGAGGGGGAAACGGGTCGTGTGCAGGCACACTTTAGAGCTTATATCTTATAGTTCTCGCGGTTTTCATGGCGATTTTAAAATTTGTAAATTTGTACAGACCAAAGTTGTTGTTTCGTTAAATCTATTTCAGTTTTAGTTTAGAGTCCCGACTTTGATGTACAGAGGTTTTGACTTATCGTTATATGTTTTTTTTTCGTTAGTGTACGTTAGGTATAAGTAAAAAAATATTTGGCAACATATTTTTCAACTATTTCTTTGTACCTGTTTGCGTCCGATCGTATTTAGTTTCCGGAAACAGAGCCAGATACCTCAACAGTAGTGAGTATAACTGCAATTTAAAAAGTCACTTTCAAATTCAACACGAAATATTACGTGGTAAACGGTTGAAGATCGCCACGTTCCCGGTGAGTACTAAAAGTCTAAAAACCTGCTATGTACTATACGTACTTCCGTAATTATTTAGCGTTTATTTTCGATAATTTGTAGAATTCAAAGCCGTTGAGCTGGGTCACGAGAGAAAAAAATGGCACGCTTATCGGCCACGGGATCGCATTCGAAATCATCGAGACGCTTCGTCAGCGATATGGATTTACCTACGACGTAGTGGTACCGACGAGAGAAACTCTATTAAACGAGAACGGTAGCATCGTGTACATGATGGTCAAAGGGGTGAGAAAAAAGATACTGTTAAGTAACCATAAAAAAACAATAAGACTTTATTTCAGGGCAAACAACTTGTACAACAATATTATAAAAAATCATAGGTACCAAGTAAAACAAATAAATATACCTATACTATAAAAAAAAAAAATTGAATCTGTAATACTTTATTCGTAGGTATATTAATTAAATATGTGCGAAAAAATTACCGTATTATAGCTTAATTTTTTTTTTTTTTTAAATTCCTACCAGTTTTGACTATAAACCTCGCAGAGAAAATGTAAAAGCGAGGGAATGAAAAAACGAAAAAAGACCGACATAGATTATACAGACGTGGATATGTTTAGAATGAATAATTAAATATTATGATTAAAACATTATTTAATCGTGTTAAAATATTCTTGACCGAGTCCACAAAAAAAAAAAAAAAAAAGATGTAAGATTTGTACTATTTTCTACTAATTTATTATTAGTTTATATTTAAAATAACGCGTTGCAATTAAACATGTCAATTTTGGTACGAATGGTACGATATTTTAAAGGTGTGTACATTTTGAACGTTATTTATATACTTTTATGCAGTGCTTGGGACAAAAAAATAGAAGTGGGACGCAGTTAAATAGAGTATCAATTTCGTAATGATGTGCCTATACATCATCATTACAAGTACCAAATTAGAAGGGGTACGCTAAAAAATTTTTAAAAAAGAAGGAGGACTCCGTCCCCCCGCGTGCCCCCCGAATCAAGCACTGCTCTTATGTTTTTTTTTTTATGTAGGTACCGACCTACATGATTTACAGGAATACGATGTATTCAAATTATTACAATTATTAGTTTTTTCTTTATTTTAAGCTTTACCACCGCCTACGTTCAACACTTAGTTTTTTCCATTATTTTGATTGCTTTATAAAACATGGAGAAATATTAATCAAAGTAATTTACATAAATTAAAATATAACTATAGATAGAACTACCTTGTGGCTTGCAGTTGTGTTTAATGTTGTCGTTTCTAATTTTTAATCTGTTAGAGTAGGAAAGAAATAGTATTAATTATTGACGATTAAAAAGTATGAAAAACAATTTTAACGGGAAATAATTACGTTTTAAGTTCTTGCCGACCAAGTTACAAAAAAAAAATATCTACGGACTGTATGAATTATGGGTGTAATTTGGTAAGTTTGTGAGGCGTAAAGTTTGAAAGGACTGCGTATAATGAGCAGTTCACGTATTTATTGTCTACACGATACCATCACGTCTGAAATGTACTGAAAATAATGATAATTTATGAATTTGACGTCGTTCAATGATTAATTTCTATTAAACTGACTAAAAAACAACTCGTTGTTAGTCTTTGATTTTGTTAGGTTTACTCGTTGTATTGTATTGACAGTTTTGGTTTCCCATCTCCCTCCTGTTTGCGTGTCTGTTTTGTCAGACTGCAATTTGTTTGTATTGTGGTGCGGTGAGAAATTGGGCTAGCCTACTATTATAATAGTACGTAGTTTTTCAGCGAGATTAAGGGTTACCATTTTTTAAAATAATTTTTGTCTTGTTACACGAAATCAGAGTGAGAAACTTTATTGCTCGGGCAAAATTTAGGTGTGTCCAGCAAAACAGGGCTCAAACAGTAATATTTATAAAATAGTTATCATTACTATTTAAATAGAAAAAATTGTTTCCATATTATTCAACACCCAAGTATTTTAGACATTCCTTATATTTCTTTGGAAGGAATGATTAATCAAAGTGTACTTTCTGTTAAATTGCCATTCATTAAAATAGTTTTAAAACGTAATAAAATTTAAAACATTCATGTTAAATTTGATTCGAAGTATATAAGATTATTAATATATTTTAATTCGTACTTATACTTAGAAAAGTAATAACAATAATTTTAAACGGTTTGATTGTTTGTAGTGCGTTTTACTATTTTAGTTTAGACTTAAAACGATCTCAATTCTAAGTACTTACAAGTTATCGTTGGAAATAGCCAGTTTGAATATTATATAATCTGTGTTTGTCTCGAGTTGTTGGGAATGTGTAGTGAAACAGTAATTATTGTCATAATATTTATATATTACTGGTAACTATTAAATGTAATGAAAACGTTTTTGATGTTTATTGTGAAATTGTAAATTGTTGTTTGGTTCGGTTTGGTGTTTTCAATCATAATATACAGGCGTAAATTATGTCTTAAGAACTGCTTGAAAAGTAATTTGGTATGTATACTTTTAAAAAATGGGCTGTATACTTTGTCGCAAAACAATCTCGCGTGCAATGTGCATTATTGTTATGGTGATTACGTATTATAATTACAATAAACTAATAAAATATATATATACTATAAAAACTGTTTACGACAAGCCACTGAAAAATGGTTCTTAATTTATTTGTTACCCATATCTGTATTAATTTTTCCGTAGAAATTCCAAGTATTTTGACTTTAAAAGTTTTCAAAAAACAACGGTTGATAGTTTTTCTTATCGTTGGCCTTTATAGTTGGTTGAGATTACACTCTTCATGTCCGTAACATAATTATGCACCTACCTACCTCCGTTACACACTCACTTAACAAAATTTTACGTATATTTTAGGAAGTTGATATGGCTGCTGCTTTTATACCGGTTCTGCCCGGACTGGACAATATTGTTAAATGGGGAATAGAGTTGACACAGTTTCAATACGTCGTACTAATGAAGAGACCCAAAGAGAGTGCTACTGGATCCGGCTTACTCGCACCTTTTGAAACCGAGGTAGGATCGACCATTAGTATGATATTTTGTACTTGTGAAAAGTTTGTCCTAACTGCGAAATTACCGACGTAATACATGCACCTACATATATTATAGGTAGTTTTCGAACTATTTTGATTTAACCTTTTGTTTTGGCCACGATGTTGTTGTTGTCTTAGGTGTGGCTGTTGATTTTGATGTCGCTGATAGCGGTGGGTCCGATCATCTACGGCATCATGTTGCTGAGACACAAACTGTGCGGCTACGAGGCCACCGTTTATCCGATACCCACGTGCGTTTGGTTCGTGTACGGCGCCCTAATGAAACAAGGGTCGTCCTTAAATCCAGAAACCGGTACGCGCGACACGTGGATCATACTATCAGTTCTATGTTATTTTAACATACCTATATAATATACGTTATTATAAATATTAACTATCATTCGTTGTTCTGAAAATGATGTACAGCACAATAGAACAGGATATTTTGCGGTACACTCTAAAACGGTTGCTGCAGCCACCCGTTTCGCAGCCATTGATCTAAAACGCAAAGACAAACAAATAATAATTAATAGTTTTCTTTAGGTATATACACTTAGTGAGTGTATATACAAAATAAAAAAATCGACTTTTAAAAACAAAAAATGCATTAAAAGTAAGAAAGTACGATAATTTAAATGAAAAAAACAGCTGGTCGATAAATATTTGAATTTTAGCGCGTACCATAATCACCGGATCAGCAGGAAATCGCATTGTCGAGTGTAAAGTTTATTTTACATGACTCCGAAAAAAGTGATACCTAATTTTTTTTCCGTTTTATTATTTTATACATTTTTGTGCTATATTTGTTCTGTTAAGTCGGTTTTATTAAAATTTATTTTTATTTCATAACAATTATTGTCTTAGCGGAATGCGACGTGATCGTATAAATAATTTATACGTCTATGCGGTTTACCCATATGTCTATGACGTTTGTATATATATACCACGGAACAGACGAATTTCCAAGATCTGTATAGGACTCCTATGTGTAGATCTCGATGAATTTCATCTGTTCAGTGGTCGTACCGCCTGCTAACGCACCTGAGAAACCCGGCGACAAATATTCGCGCGACAGACATGTCAGAAAAGAGAACGTCCCCGATTAAGTCCGGTCTGAACAAACATTGTTTCATATATTATTCGGATAGGTCTGTACATAGTTGCGGTATTTGATACCTATATATATACATGCTTGACGACTAAACGCGCAAAATAATTTGATCGAAAACTAAAAACATAATATATATAACACACGATGTACGCAGATTCCGCTCGACTGATTTTCGCTACGTGGTGGATTTTCATAATGATACTGACCTCGTTCTACACGGCCAATCTGACCGCGTTTCTGACGTTGTCCAAATTCACGTTGCCCATAAAGAGAATAGACGACATCGCGAACAACGAGTACCGGTGGATATCTTCGGAAGGCAGTGCCGTGGAGTACATCGTCAAGATGGACAACGACCTGATGCCGCTGAAACAATCGATGTACGAAGGGAACGGGCAGTTCATGGGGATAAACATCGACGAGATGGATACGATTTTAAACTACATATCGTCGGGCACGTGTATAACGTTATAACTATGCAACCTGCAAAATTTCTAAATTTCTAATCGTTCCTCCGAAGCGTAATAATAATGCGATGTACACTTATGATACGATTGCAGGCACGTTGCTTCTTCACGACAAGAATTGGCTTAACTTCTTAATGCTGCACATCGAACGGTCGATTACGGACGACAGGGAACGATGCCGTTACGTGTTGACCACCGATCCGTATTTAACCAGGTCGATGTCGTTCGTTTATCCAAAACACAGTATATTACCGCCGCTCTTCAACCCATTGTAAGTATTTGTGCCATTTTACAAACGGATATTTTTGCCAAACAGATCCATAAACGTCAGGAAACATCATATTATTATGATGGCTTCTGCAGTACGAAGTTAAGTGTCGTCATAGTAATATATATATATAGTATAGTATAGTACTCCGCGAGTTCATTTTACACCGAAGTATAACATTTTGTTAACCGTGTATCTGTGTGAAAACTCATGAAAACGAAACAATTATTGTGTTTCCGGAGAACAACAATACACAAATCGCCTCGAGACCCCTCGAACTTCATCAGCTCATCGCCTCGACAGGGGGGGTTACACCGAAAAAACTGCCCCCCCCCCCCGAAAACGCTGTTGTGTTTTTATGCCGTACTTGAGCCCGTGTACTTCCGCAGAATGCTGTCGTACATGGAGTCGGGCATCGTGAAGCACCTGCAGACGAAAGACCTGCCGGAGGCGGTCATATGCCCGTTGAACCTGGGAAGCAAGGAGCGGCAGCTGCGCAACTCGGACTTGTACACCACGTACGCGGTGGTGGTGTGCGGGTTCTCGATGGCCGCGGCCGTGTTCACGCTCGAGCTGCTGTCCACGCGCACCGGCTGGTTCGTGGCCGCCGACTTTTCGCGGCACCGCCACCGCCGCCGGTGCCTGAGCGGCGGCGTCCGGTGCGAGATCGCGGCCTACGGGAAGCCGGCCAAGCCCGTGTACCCGTTTAGCCACCGGGACAACGTGAACGCGTCCGCCGCCGGTTTCGCGGCCTTTCGCGGCGCGCCAGTACCGCCGTCCCGCGGACCCGCCGCCGCCGCCGCCGCCAGATGCAGTCCGCTGCAACCCTCGGACGCGTTTCCGTTGTGGTACGACGACTGCGGGAAATCGTCGCTGCGCCGTTTTCGGTACTGAGAACGTACGGCGCGCGCGGTAGCACGAGGGCCGGGTGATGATCATAGCCCCCCGAATCAGTGTTTCGGTACTAATCTACGCTTATAAAAAATCAGTCAAACACGTTTTGAGTACTGTAGGTTTTCGAAAAATAAAAACTCGGTATAATCAGCCGTGTCGTAAAGAGCATATTGCTCGAACTGTATTGAATTAGTGGCCCGACGCAAATTTTAAAATATTTTTACGCACGTTCCTCGTACTGTTTTGTGTGGGCAATATTAGTAACATAACGTGTATGATTCAAGGTAATTGTTCAAAACGTTTAAATTTATTTTGATCAACGTACTTACCCAGACACATTGTGTTATGGTTGAAAAAAAAAAAAATGTAAATCGGTTTTTTTTCTTCGTACCCTTACCCGCGAAATCCTCGCGCACAGGCCCTCTAAATTCTCAAATTAGTATTTTTCACGCCACTGCAGCCCACTGGGTCGGCGATTTTCACCGGGGAACGTCAAGTGGAAATATTTAACATTTCATTCACGATATTTGTGTGAAACGTTTCGCGCGATGCCATATATTATGATAACATCAAACTAACACGCGTTATATCGTGTATCGAATGAAATATTGTATAACATTGTTGCGAATTTTGAAATTTAATTCGGGAAGTTTTTCGTCCAGGTTTCGGGTTCTGGAGCGACATTATTTGATCCACGTACAACAATACTATGTACGTCTGCTTTGTTTACTCTTACGTTTGCCTACTCATTACTTTGTGGTCTATTTTGTATTGATCTTGTCGGTGGCTGTTGATAGCTTTATCGGTATTACGACTGAAATGATAAAAAAATTTAAAAAACTCGCGTTTTTCCCGTATCCATAGATGATTAACTGTTATTGTATTCTGTAAAGTACGTATGAAAAGACGGGCAAATTTAAAATGTGTACCATTATTATTAGTATTGCCGGATCGTTGCTACTTTTCAATAAAAATAACAAAAACGTTGTCGTAGTTATTTATTTTATATGTTATTTTGTTATTGTAGACGTCTAATACCTGCAGTTATCGGCTGCGCTGTTGTATTTTAATGTGTGATTTGTTGTTGTTTTGAGTGAAACGGTCGCCGCAATATATGTACATACATACACAGTGCAATCGATCGTTTATTTAATATTTTAAAGTTACTCAATCCATACTTTGTAGATTTAAGCACAATTATATTTTAGATAAGTCCGGCTTAAACCGAAATATCATGACGGTTGAATGCTGATACAAGGATAACGTTATGTTTTTGTGAGACGTAATATTCGATCAAACAATAATAAATTTAATATTAAAAAAAATACCGTATACTCGTTGGAACAATTCACAGTGATTGTGTGGGTAAACACAACGAAATAAAAAAAAAATTGAAAATATCATAAACAATACAAACTCGATTATCTGCACGTTCTGCGTAACATTTAAATATTTTTGGTTCATTCTTTTTTAAACGATATTGAAAAAAAAAAAAATTATTGTCGAGACAAAAAACAAACACACGCGTCGACGAACGATTTTTCGGTATGAACGTAAAAACGCATTCGCGTCATTTCCGGATGATATTTATACCATTGGTTTCGCAACTTGTGAAACCGATTCGCTAAGGAATATTTTCAATATTTCGCGCAAGAAAACACTTAATCCACGGGTGATCTTGATATTGATCTTTATTTTTGATAACTGTACATCGCTTAACGTAATGTGTTATCCGTTCGACGTGATTTCTGCGAACTCGGCGATTTTTATGCGACCCGCGACAGCTTATCGATTGCGCCGCAGCAGGAATTCCGTCTCCGAGGAAGGAGTTGTTAACAGCTGACGTCCCTTCCGCCCGACGATCGTTTTCCATCGCTCTCCTGTAGTTTTTCACTCGGTCTCCTTCGTTCCGGGCCGCACAGGGACTGACTGTTACTTCGGGTCTCACGAGGCGTACCAGCCGTGCAGACACTTCGGGACCGGCGACTGCGTGACGAACGTGGCTCGGCCCAACTCCGTCCAGCCCTTTGCGTCCAGAACCAGGACTCCGGCTCGGTTCGCTCGATCCGGCCCGTCGCCGCCCCAAACGATCGACGACAACACCACGCCGTCGTCCTCGTCCTGTATTAAGTACTGACCGTATAACTAAGTATCATTTTGAAACAATGGAGACTTTTTTTTTTAATTATTATTATATTCTAAGTACGAAATGTGTGGTGATAAGTATGATATACGGCAAAGAGTGTACCTATAGCTGTATAAATAAATAAGGGAGTAATTCGCGATGCAGTGCAACGGAAAGCTCGTTGGATGTATTGGACGTGTAGCGACTAATTCGTTTTGGTCGCGTCCGGTTTAGAGCTAAATTGTAAATGACGTTTGTTAGTTCGTAGTGAAATTACGATTCCGAACGAGACACGCAACCTGCAGTTCTGAATGTTTTACACATTGTATCGAATATTTTTGAAAACTCTATGACAACGTTCCAATAACGCGAAGAACCTGCGAAGAATTAATTCTATTTGTATGCTTGTTATATGCTAAAATTTCAAGTCATTTCTCGAAGTTGTTGTTGTTTTTGGATCGAAAGTCTAAACGAATTTCAAATACATTACATTACAACAACCCGTAAAGCCGCCGAATAATTCCTAACTTTTTCAAAGAATCAAATTTTTCCGTGAAAAAGTTTTGAATACGTAATTCAAGGTTGGAAACGTTAATTAGATACGAGTTCCATTATTGACAAACAATTTCAAAAATCTCAATTTTTTTATTTTTTATTAATCGTTCAAAGTTGGAGAATTGGACATTATCTGCAGTGATTATTTTTGTTCGGTAAAAAGTCGTTATCAACATTCACCTTGAGTTACGCTTACGTATTATGTAACTATTGTAATACGATAAAATCAGATTTCCCGAGGTTTTCTTGAATTTCTGATAGTATTTTTCAAGCGCCCATTTTGATACGAAAAAGAGAGCCAACATTTCCAACAGTGCGTGGAATAACTTTAAACTATCATACATTTGTGTGTTCTAACTAACTTGAACTAACAATTGAAACATAATAATATTTACCTATTTTCACTTGTATATTTAAGTAAATTTTATTTTTGTAGTTCTAATATTCTAATTATAGGTTTTTTTTTTCAACAGAGTAAAATAAATCATTTACCATTCAAAACAAAAAGAATGTGTGGTGTAAATGTTTTACACTCTTTTTAAAAAAAAAATATCCAGGAACTTCAATTTCAACGATGGTAGTTAAACTAAAAAATTATACACACGTATAGTTGAAAAATTCATACTTTGGCATTTGGCGAAGATACGAAAATTGGTTCACTTGGGTACAAGTTTCGTTCACACCATGTTGCGCGTGTTTTCTTGTGAGTATCCACTTTGATTAGCTAAATAAAACAAAACAACGTTTAAACTATCAAAAATTATTATCCACAAAAAAAAAAAAAAAATGAAAGAAACAGAATGCGTAATATAATGTAAAATTATACAGAAAATACAAAAAAAAAAAAAAAAAATGTAACAAAACACAAATGTTACGTTTGCGTGGTTACATCGTTCAAGTTATTGCGGATTACGGCAGCCGATAAGCACGATATTATTTATTCACCATTCCAGGGTTTTCCGCGTCGACATCCGACGATATCGCGTAGAAAAATCGGTATTTTCTTCCAACATTTTCATAATTAATCCGGGGTGTTTCACAGCCTAGATCGCAGAGAACTTCAGGCTGCACGCGCTTACAATCTTCTTTTTTAGTATCGAAACGACCGTCGTTCATTGGCAACACGAATCTCAAAGGCCGGCTCCGAAACATGGCTGCATAATCCGGATTTTTGTTGAGATTCTAAACATCATTTTAACATAAAAAAACTATTGGCGCCCACGTAAAAAGATAATATTATGGGAAATTGAAGTTTGGCAAAACGTTACTCTATAAGTAAGTTACTCTACTCGTAAAGCTTTGATGTACATGCACTCGATCATGGAAGGATCTCGATAACAACAAATGTCAATCGTCACGTGGTCGTCTTCTTCGTACTGGTTGACGATGTGGAGGTAGAAGAAAGCGTCTGATTTAAACGTCTTCACAGTATCGCCGGTGGACCGCGAGATCAAGTATATTATCGTCTACTCGCACACACACACGAAAATCGGCATTAATAATATACGCGGCGGGGGCTTGGCAAACTCAAAATTATTGAAAGGCAAATATTTTGCCAAAACGTATTTGTATAACGGTTGAAAACGCGACGTTTTTTTTGAATTTTTTCAAGACCGGTACGAAATTGTTCTTCCAAACAACTCACACTGTCATAATTCGGACAGAACGTGTGCTTTTTGTATCAGAACTTAACATTTTCATCTTTAGACGATTATATTACTACGTATCACCTATTTAAGCTTAAAAGTGAGCGATCACAAACAATCAACATATATTACGTGTAAATTCGTTAGGGAAAAAAATTAATTTTAATTCGTTTTTCATTCGACTTATCAACCTGGGATCCTTACAAGTACGTCTCGGAGGCGGTCGCGTTTCGCGTAATTCTATACTTACAGGACAGTCCTGGAACCATTTCAACGCGTTGGACAGCGGGTCCCCTCTGAACCGGTTCATCACGGCTGTGGACAACGAAACGCTCAACGGTTGTTCGACTATGATGAAATAGTTTTCCGTCATGCCGAATGAATGCATGTATCCGGGATGCAAAGGCCACCGGCATTTGACGGATGCCACGACGCTCATTCGATTGAACATATCGTCCGTCGAGTACTGGCGTCCGGTTTCTAGGATGGTAAATGTACGCAAAATACATCCAAAACGTCATCATCGTCAGTCGCACAAAATTGCCAGTGAAATATTCACGAGAAAGAATACTCCGTTTTAACCAGTCAATATATTAATTGTTGATTTAATGTTATTAGTTTTAAAAAAACTTTGAAATAAAACGGGTAACACCATAAAATGGGTGGATGATTTCAAATATTTAGGTGCAAACAGTTAGAAAGACACGCACGAGGAAATAAAAGAGAGAATAGCAAATGGAAATGAATGTTACTTTAGCATAGAAAAGTTATCGATTGTTATCAAGAAAATCAAAAATTACTCTATAGGACGCAGATACACAAGCTATATCTTAGACCATAATGTAGTAACTGCTGTATATGCATGCGAGATTTGGTCCACGACAAAAGAAGATAGGAGAAAACTTGGTACATGGGAAAGGAAAATCTTAAAAAATATATGTGGACCAGTGTAAAAAATAGGAGTTTGTGAAAAAACACCCAGTAAAGATCCGTATGGAAAACCAAATAAACTTCCATATTATAAGATGCAAAAGACCAGATTATGGCTGGGACATGTGTGAATGGGGTAGAATGTTCTCACAAAAAAAGTAAATAAAAAACGCCCATTTCAAAAACTAAGGACGAGGTGGAAAAACACTGTAGAAAAGGATATGACACTGGAATATGGGAGTGTAACGTTGGATTGAACAGAGAGAGAGAGAGAAATGGAGAGACTATTACCGGGGGCAAAGCAGGTCTTAAACGGACTGTTAAGCTGGTGAAGAAGAAGAAGAAGAAGAAGAACCATGTATCGTGAACTGTACAATATGTATCTGAGTCTCAGTAGTTCTTGGTATAGTTTTTAGGAGTATAACAACTGCATACATTGTTTGTTTTTAAAATGCTTTTAAAATACTGCACCCATTATATAATAAATATATTATTATAATAAAAATGTATACACATCTCGTTTGATCGTAGTAGGTGTTTAGTAGGTATACGTTTTTTGGGAACCGTACCTGGATCGAACCGAGGAAATTTGACGACGCAATAATGAGGACCGTCAATTTTCGGCACCGTGGCCAAATTGAAAACGGAACCGTCGGCCGCCACGTGTGGGTGAGCTGTGTGGTGGACGATGCCCGTTTGACGGGCAATATCTGTCTAATTGAAAACATCCGTTACCCGATATAAATTCATTATTTTTTACATAAAACACACACACACATCATAATGTTTAACTTTTTTTTTTGTAACAATATCATCGTATTGTTCGCGCCCTCCCCAACATTTACAAATATGTAAGTATTTTGGAGCGGAGAAAACAATATTGTTGTACGTCGCATCCACTTGGCGTGAGATCAATGTTATTTTCACGAACTGGACATGTGCAGATTGTGAAATTCGTCCAGATTCTAACATGCATTTTTACCGAATTATTTCGTATTACTCGGGTATCCAGTTCATAATGTAATTGTTTTGTCGAACCGAACTACTGAAATTTGTTCACATTGTGAACCAGCAAAAATCGTAGTTTTTAACCGCACAGACGTATTACGGCGCGCATAAGCGAGAAACAGTTCGTTTCAATGTTTGTACACTATTAGTAAACGCCATATTTATGTTGATTTTATGTGCGTCATCGTTGTTGTAAACGTTGAACGCGTCCAATATAGTGTAGCGCTATGCTAATTGTCTGTGTGCGAAACAGTTATCAAAGCATCGATTGAATATTTTAAATAAAAATACGGAAAAGAAAAACGATTATTATATATATTGTATATGTATGTATAACAATATTTGACGCTGGAAATCCTTTATTCGCCGTTCAGTATTAACAATTTTAACAAATAGGACCAAACCGGATCGAAATACTGTCCGGGTCTGATATCTATCTGTTGATACGATTTCGATGTTATTCGTCCGAACTTTCTAGTATACCTGCAAAGCTGCGGTGCAGGGGACCGAGGCCTACTCGCAAATCATAAAATATAAAAATTTCGCGATCTGGACGTCCAGTTTATAAAAAATATTGATTTCTGTATAAGTGGATGCGGGACAGTATTCTCCCGTGCTCCCCATAAATCAGGTCTATGTGGGTAGGTACCGGACGTGCGTGCAGCCGGGAAACGACGCGAAACGGTATCTCAATGTTAACCCTTTGGTAAAAAAAAAAATTAAAAATTAAATTAAATTTTACGCGTTGTTCGCACCAATCGTCGAGTTCGCGCACGCTCGTACATGCGACCGACCGCACTATTTTCTGTACAGAAATGATAAAAAAAACTACAACAGGTCATGTTTCAAATTAATGATATGTAGAATTATTAAAAAAAAAAAAACCGCCTGCGTGTCAATTCGAACATGTTGAACCGAGAGATAATATCGACGTAATGTTATAACGAGAATTCAACGTAATATTGCGTACACTGTTCGGCATTAAGAAATTCACGAGCGACGAACTCCGCGAACGAAATGCGCGCTCTTCGAAACTGTCCATATTATCACACCGGTATAATTGGCGATATTAAATTTTTGCGTTATACGAATTTCATAAAAAATTTCTAAACAGCCGTTTCAAGAGCCGTTTTATACACGCCGTTCCAGTGGCGAGCGCCCAAAAAAAAATCGTCGCAAAATTATAAAAAAAGTACCGTAAATTTTTTAATGCACAATTTGTACGAAAAAATATTTCTATTATAAAATACGTGATTATATTACGTGTGAACTAAAAGTTTAAAGACCCCACGATTGTACATTTTTAAAAAAAATAGAACCCCCCCCAAACATATTTTCAACGGATATCCGCCGATTCTATGCCGTTTTATGGCGTTATTTTTAAATCGAAAAAATGCGTATTTACAGTTTTCAGCGTCTCCAGGGTAGTCGGGTCGATTCTGATCATTATTGGATACTCGGTAAACGTGTAATACTGATCGCCAATCGGGTAGATCGATATCATGGCGTTGTCCGATTGATCGTCTCCCCATTTGAACACGTTTGAAACTCTGCAATATCATAATCGTGATAGGTAGACGAAAATCAAAACTTTTTATTATAACACTATTAAAATGCGATCATCAACCATCAATTTAACAACAACTAATTATAATATACTTATATTCACTTATGGCTATCAGCACGATAAAAAAATAATGATAATTTGCGTGTTGAATATTTGTTTAGCTGTAAAAATCCTATCTCTGTGAAATTTAGTATGATGATCACTATAGTTCAGTGCGAAATGATCGGCGTGATTTTTCAGACATCGTAACGATGATAGTGTTGTACGATGTGCATTATTTCTTGTTAACTCGCGAGAATTACATATATGTATTGGATTTTATCGTAACATTTGACGTTCTGAAAATCGGTTCTTCGCTCCAATTAAAGATTAAAAAACTAATTATCTATGACGTCCACGCACGCAAATAATGTTCTCGAGAGCGCATTATCTCTGACTCGAATAAAACCTTTCTTTGAACTTTATACAAATAAATTTTGGTTAATCGGTAGTTTTTAATTAGAAAACGATTATTTTATCGAGTTTTGAACGGTACTATAGTGTTCATGACGAATCTAGCGTTTGCAAAAAATTACGTTTTTTCCGTTTATACGTTTTCTATACGAATATTTTACATTTTACAAAAAACAGACGATTGTTATACAACAATTGGAAGGGGAGATTTTTGTAAGATTACCTCCTGTAATTAAATCGCTTAATCATAGCGTTCTTTACGCAATAGTACTATGATTTCTTTTTAATATAAAACGGTCAAAATCGTTTGTTTCTTAGTCTTTGACTATTGAACTGCTTTGTGATTTTTATTTTTTATAAATAACACTAAATTTTCTTACTCTGTTGTTTACTGTTCTATAACATCTTATCCGTAGTGGACCATAGGTATACAGTGCTACCTATTTGATTCAAATTCGTTTTTTCGTACACGATTACTGACCATATTAAATACAGGAAAACACTAAATCAAGAAATTCATTATTTATAACTGATTACTGTCTGTGTGTATTGGTACATGTGTTTTGTATACAATTTCGTATAACTCGAAGTATTCGTTATTATTAATTTTTTTATAAAATATATTGTAACTGCACATGTACGACGGTTTGTATAGACTTAGCGTAAAATCATGCTGTGTATTCTATCGAAAATTAGTTTAATCACTTTAAAATAAAATTCAGATAGTTTTTTTTAATTCGGTGTGTCGTATAACCAACAACTCATTTTCAAATAGCGTCTACGTTATTGTAGAACAGCTTTTAGGGCGCGCGATCACTTGAAATTTTAAAAATTCCAACCACCAGTTAATGCGACGGGAAAAAAAAAATATCTTCTAAACTTATACGACGTAGTTATCATACGGGCACCCTGCGTCGTCGAATCGCATTCAGTAGGTATTGAATTAGTTGCTAATTAATTTTTATGCTACGCAGAGTTGCGTCCATTTTTATTTTGATGTACAGTAATTTACAGTAATTAACGAGTCTGTTAAGAAAGTGCAGCGTATTCAAGCGAAATCCAGTGAAACCCGTTTGTGAGTATTCGACTGTATACTTTTACGCGTCGCGTGATACGCGGATCGGGACGTACGTTT
>CM029363.1:8655259-8683757 GCA_017140985.1 Hormaphis cornu | reverse complement strand
AAAAAAAAAAAAAACGAGTCGGATACAAATGTACGATAATTATTAGGATTTTCGAGTTTAGAAAATCCACGTCGAGATTCGAGTGATCACAAAAAATAAATCTGATTTCGTATATCTGTACAGTATTGCAACTTCACGTGCACGCGTCCGAATGAGTACTAATAAAAATGTCCAATATAATATGTTTATCTACACGTATTACGTGTGTAAAACGAGTTTGTAATTAATTAGGTACAGTAAACCCGAAATATGCATAAACACACTGCAAACACCATATAGGTACTAAAGTTACCTAATAATATACATTATACTTATATCCCATAATTGGTTTATTGATTTACGTCCGTTCTTGCATACTCGTATTATGTGTAGCTATAGCTAATAGCAAGTCTCAAAGACACTGCATACTTATACGAGAACAACCGTTTAAGATGGGTTTACGTAAACTTGGTATTTTTTTTTTTTTCACGTTCAATAATGTCTTATTATTTTCATAATTAATACTTTTTGTTTTTGTAATATATACATATAAAGGTAGGTACCAGTTTTCATCCATATTAGGTACAATGATCTTGAACCGGTCGGTCGACGTTAGTACATATTTAATTATTGTTTTTTTATTATACAGTAGTTTATAATAACACCACGTATTATGCATATTATACTTACTGCATTTTCTATCTTCAAAACATTACACATTACGTCGGTCGCTTGATTGTTTATCGACCAAGAAGATAAATACAATTATTAAAGTATGTAAATAGTAGTTAATATTATGTCGAGTGTAAATAATTGCATCTTATCAAATTATCTGCAGAAACGTGGAATCGCAATAGTTTACTATAAAGACCACGAGATTTTAAGATATCGCTTAAATCGTGCTGTAAACTTAAACACTATAAGCCTATATCCAAAAAACGAAAAATTGACAGAATTTAGATTTAATTTTTTAACGGTACACGGAAGTTTTATTGACTTGTTTGTCCTTATTCATATACAATTATTGATGTTCAATATTTATTTGATTTTTCGTTTGACGTTTACAAAAAAATACACAATACTACTAATATTCTTTACCTTGTAGGATCTATAAACGTTAGTCACAGAACAAAACATATTTTTGACGAATAATTATACATACGATAAAACGTCTGAAGAAAAACCAATGTTTTTCGAGTCAATTTTGTATACAAACGTAGTTTTGAATTTGTTTACGACGTGTTTGTTGATAAACTTACCATCGATATTTTTTATAATAATTGCGTATTATGTGTAAAAAACATTAATGATACATTTAATTTACTGCGAATATACTGCATTTTTCCTAGATTTTCTTTATCGAATAGTGATCAAGTGATAACGTTTGAACAGTTTTAAATTCATATAACTTACATAAAAAAAATGTAGATATCGATTTTACAGTAATGTTTGATTATTTTTTTGTAATACAGTTTTCGGACGATAGAATTATCACGATATTTATGTATAGATACCGCCAAAGGTAATTGGACAAGATGTTGAAACTTCATTTGAAACATTTTTTTGAAATTCAGTGCTCTGTATTATTAAAAGGTCCAAAAGAAACCAAAAGTCAAAATTTCCAAACGTTCTTCAAATCACTAGCTCAAATGTTCACACATTGTTAGAAAAGGTATATACTGCGCATTTTAAATTGTAATCGACTTTTAAACGAGTTGAAAAACATTGAAATTTTCTATATTGCTCATTTTCGCAGCCAATTCGTTTTGTAATACCTTATTAATTTTTAGCTTTAATAATTGAAACTCTAAATGCAATACAACACGACTCGCTGGTCTCTGTATGAAAATCGTTACTTTTGTACTCTAATTTAAGTTAAAACGCCAAACATTACATTTTAAACTAGTGATCCGAAACAGTAACCTACTCCACCCACAGCTATCTCTTTTTTTATGTTATCATAACGTTATAATAATTAAAATTTTGTACAAGCATTGCTTACTGATTGGTTATAACCTATACATAAGGACGTATTCGAATACACGGAAATTAGGCATCCGATTTGTATAACAACATGTGTTTTCATTTTGGTGCAAACATAATAGTTATTGACGTGTACCTACAGACTACTACTGTACTGTGCCATATTTTTTAGTGTTTCAGACAAAGAAAAAAAATCTGTTGAAAAAAAAAATTGTATTGAAAGTTAAATTAAATTAAATCTAGTATTAATTAGTTATTTATCATATTTTTTTCTAACAGAAAGCAATTATTTTGGGAGGTCGTAGAAGGACAGAGGGCAAATCTCAGTTACCTAACGAGAAATCACTGCTATAGTACTTCCAAATGAAGTATGCGTGGGGCCAAATTCAATAAACGAAAACACTTATGAATAATTCAACTGAAGTCTTTATCGATGGTACAAATGAAACATAATATACCTGCCTATATAATACTTCGTGTGATTATAATATTAATGACTAATGTTAGTGAGTAACTATTAAAAAAACCGATTTAAAATGTTTGGGTTATCTGTATCTAATAAACATAAATTTGTTGTTATTTTTTGTATCAAATAACAAATTGTACAATAACTAAAGAGTTTAGATAGGTACATGACGTAATACGTGGTTTTGGACTCGCATTTAGTGTAATCTAATAATTATTATTAGGCGATTCTCAGTTCTACATACTCGACTTTCAATTATTTTGTTATCGTTTTAGTTCGATAAAAACTTAAAATTACCAGAAAATGTTTTGAAAATTGAATGTAAGCTGATTTACTTATAAGGACACAAATATCTGGTAGTGAAAACCGTTCGTCACGATTTTTTCTACAGTCGTCGGAATGTTGGGAAATTGGAGAAAAAAATTGTTAATATTTGTGATATGTTTTTCGAAATCAATTTTTAACCAAGACAATTTTATTGTTTAATACTTGAAACTTGGACGTGTTATGTATCTAAAACAAAAATTAATTCCATCCGGTATTCAAAAATTTGTAAAAATAGAACATTAGTTTACTTGGCGGTATTTGATAATTTTTGTTATGTTTTTTTTTTTTGTACAACAGTTTTAAAATAATTTTTTTATGCTGATAAAATTCTGATCTCAAAAAATTTTGTTAATTTTTTACTATTTTGATAACAGTACCCCTATAATACAAGATTCTAATAATTCGCTGATTGTTATTGCACAATTATTCCTATAGGCGAACTGAGCTCACTCAAAATCAGTATTCAAATTTCAATTCAAACTTTCACAACAGTGACTCCAAGGCGAATTCCACGAGTTTCCCCACCCAATCTCAAAATTACCGTAGAGCTAAAGAGCGGGTATCAACGCATAAATTACTATAAATTGTTTTTAATTCTATCAATTGCCTCGAAAATTTTAATTTTTGACTTGGACAAAATAACCGAATCAGTTATTATCTTAAATTTAACAAACCCAACTTACCTAGTTATTTGTACACAACCATAACATCATACTATACAAATATGAAATAATAGATAACCGGTAACATGATACTCCTCATTTATAGTAGGTATGTCTACTAAAACATTAAAATAATTCGAACATTTCAAATCCATACGCTATTTAGTATAATTATTACGATAAAAATGAATTATGTTTGTCTGTACAAAAAACCCCTATCTGAAAACAACGTTTTATCAATTTTCAAGTAAAAATTACGCGTTAACCATATTATACGTTATGGCATACGCTGCAGTTAATGATCGTACACGCAGAATGCAATAGAGCACATTGTGACAGCTTAAAATGTTTTTAAGAAAACTTTTCAAAAGTTTTTTGAAAAGTAGTGTCAAAACATTATATTCTGATTAATTTTCGATAACTACAATGAGGGTTGGATGATAATTGTTAGGCCAGGGTTGATTAAAACTTAAAACCTCTAGATCACAGTCATCTCGGTTATTTTTGTTGACTGTTGTTTTTATTTGACTTATTCAAATGATTTTTGAGCACAATATTCTATTATACGAGCGTAATATGTTATTTTTTCTAATTTTATAAAGCAATCTCGTTCTAATAGTAATATCATAACTCATACTAATACGAATAAATTGGTGTGTTGAATTATCATTATTTTAACTCGAACTAGTTATGCACTTGGGGTGCCACGCGGTATTTAAATAATTAAACTTTCACACTGGATCGGTTAGACCTCGAACTTATAAAATACGAATGACCTAATTGATTTGCGGACATATATATCAATATGAACACAACAGCCAACGTAATACCATGAAAAAATCCTAACAAATTATACATTAGTGTGCAATGCTTTTTTAAAAATAATTTTCAATACGTACCAAAGCGGTAAGTTTTATAATTAATATAATCATAAACCCGGTCACTATAATGCACACAAGATGTGCCGTTATTTTAAGAATATAACTTTTAAAACAATCGTCAACTTTTGTCGATGAGACTCTTCTTGGATTCATACATTCTGCACAGCGTAATGAAGGATATCACAATGATCTTTTTACTTTCATTTTCCTTGAAACACTTTCGGTTCGTGGAATCGCTGCGATCCTTACAAACACGCATAATATGGTTGAAATTTTTTTTTACGAATTCAATATAAAACGTCATACGAATTGGTATTCGAACCTACTACCCTTCACCACAAAACAGTGACTCACTCGTGCAAACACAATATTTTTCACGTAAAGGAACACGGTATAAGTCAAAACGATTTTCACGCGAGACAGAGAAAGAAAATCGCCACATAATCGTGCAACTACCCCCAGTTTTTATTATAATTGAAATGAAAATACGACGTACAAATGTGTTTCCGTGTAAAACATTTTTCACGTTATTTCCCATATTATTATTATTATAACCGCAGTTGGTGGAAAACTGTGCGATTTATTTCGGGTACATTTTATAATTATGAAATGTTAATGAACGCACCCGCGGCATATATTGTAATGTATTAATCTGTATATTATAACCGAACAAAATGCGCAATTTTGGTGTCGGCGAAATCGTGTCCTGCGCGCTATCGATCTGTCGATTGACGACGTGCAGGTTCGTCGCACTCAAAGTTCAAAAATAATGTCGTACTTGCGAATCGTCAAAATTTGTTTTAAATAAATTGAATTTTTGAAATTCGACCGGACCCTAAAGACGTTGATTGCTTGTGCGCGGTTGCAACTGAATGCTCCGAGAGAGGGTGAACTTAACGCGTAGGTGCAGTATACATACTGTATACGTGCAATTCGATTATAGTTACGCAACGCGAGAAAATGTTGTCCGTGTACAAAATAATCGAATTTGAAATGGACACACAAATTTAATTATATCAATGAATATACAGGGCGGTGGTTTTTTTTTTTTTCGTTTTTAGGTTTGTATAGAACACTAATCCATAGTCGCGGTTTTTAACCAGGAAAAATGTTTTTTCTCCATAATTCGCACCGACTGGCCGTATAATGTTCGAATATTTCTTTTCCGGTGGATAATCGAACATTTTTACGTACCAATTCTACTATATACCTGTATGTATTAGGAAAAAAACTCGGGACATTACTTTTTCACGCGAACTTTTCGGTAGGTAGTCACGCGAAGTTATACGAATTATCGACGCGAGACCAATCTTTCAAAGTACCGTCACCGCACTTGGTATAATACTATGTTAACATAACGGTACGATATTATTTTAATAATATAAATATTCCGTACTGCGCCTTTAATTCCATTGAATATAACGTTATGTTATTGCAGCAGATAAACTCCGGTCAAAATATTATTTTCCGGAAACGCGTTCTGTTTGGTTTCCAATAAATAAAAAAAAATATGAACGGCTAATTAAAGTCACGTTGTTTTCAAGTCACTGCGCACCGTAGAGACTGTACGGTAGTGACACTATCCGTGTTCGCGTACAGTGCCACTGATGATATTATAGTATTCGTATAATAATATTATGTATACAACCGATGGTTTTTTTTTTATGATCGACGGTTATTGAGTATATCTACTCAAAAACATAAATGTTTTCCACGTACAATAAAAATTTGGCGTACAAAGTATAACCTACCGAACGTTATGCTGTTACTTTAATGATTTGGACACGTTAATTATTACGTGATTATAAATCATATACAAACGTTTTTGACGCGTAGAAAAGCGATAATATATACGGCGATTTAATGACGATAACAAACTCACGTGATTGTACGAGAATAAAAATAATAAATTCTTTATAATCACCAGACAATATATTACAATACTCTCTGGGCATGGAGATGGACGAACGTATTATTATTTT
This sequence comes from Hormaphis cornu, assembly GCA_017140985.1. NCBI lineage: Eukaryota > Metazoa > Arthropoda > Insecta > Hemiptera > Hormaphididae > Hormaphis > Hormaphis cornu. The sequence continues at coordinate 8,677,477 of CM029363.1, read as the reverse complement.
TTTCCTTGTAAAAAACAACCAATCATAACGATTGAAGATAATGGAATATAATATTAAATTACCGTGTGCTTTTTTTTTTATCGCTAAAAACAATGTAACGCGTTCACGCATATACTTATAAAGAGCTGTTCCGACGGGTTTTCTCGCAGTCGCAGACCATTTTGCAAAGTAATCATACCCGATTTGTTGTCTCCGGTTCGAAGTATTTCCAAAGTCTTCATTCGTCGAAGAATCCGTTACGATGAAATATTCGGTAAGTACTATACGAGTGATATTTTGGAAGTCGTTGCTGATATAGATTTTTTTAAGAACTCATTATAAAGCGGGTTCATAAATTGTACTGTCGAATATCATATAATTTCGCAACAAACCGTTTATTATTGTGTAGAGTAAAACAATATCCACTACTCCGCACAAATCGTTCTGAAAACGTGATAAAAACACGAAATATTAAGTTCCATTTCAACGTGATCGACATTTTTATCAAAATAATAATTCGAAAAACAACCATGAACAATATTATTTATTTTTAAAGCATCCGATTTTTACTGCAAGTAAAGTAAAAAAAATAAAACTATTATTAGCTTGACAATATTATAACGAAAGCTGCGACGACAATATAATATATAGCTTTAATTATTATTAACTACCTATATGAGAAAAATTTTTCCGTTGAAATAGTAACTTTATTCAATCTCAACTTTTTCATAAAAAAAAAAAAAAAGGTTCCCGAATTCACAAACTGTATACATAATGTTTGTCAAAACTAAAAAAAAATTATTCGACCCAGGTGTTTACAGTGTATCTAAATATATATATTTTTTTTATAGGTACCTAATTTATTATATTTTGTCAAAAAATAGATCTCAATATTTAAACGTTATCAATAATGTGATCAAAATACACACCTACGTCAAAATATTTATATTTTTATTTCATATTCCATAAGTATGAACGGAGAAGATGGTTTTTAAAAATATTTTTTTGTTCAAAGCAACCGTTAGAAAATTTTTGAAAAATAATATTGTGCGCGTTATACTTAACAAAAATGTATACAGCTGTATCTTAGTTTATCTTTAATACAGTATGAAATTCAAATTTCAGAACGCTAAAATAAACAAATTTGTTTGATATGTGTAAAAGAATAATAATAATTGTGTTTCTCTAATGCATCTTTAATAGTAACTTTTTCGTATGTTTATTCTGACGTACTTTGTCGAAATTATTACACTTTTATTTTACGCGTATTATACATGATTTTTGGATATTTGGAACGAAAAATTTTTTTCACTTTCACCGAGTATTATTCGGATCTTTTTGAAATTTCGAAAAACACAAAACGACCAGAAGTCTTGAATGGTCCGAACCCAGACACAGAATGACCAACACTTAAGTCGTCCTCGCTGAAGCCAAACGATCATTTGATTTTTAACAAACGATTTTTCTCGTTTATTTTTTTTTTTTTCCAGATGCTCTTGCTCTTCGTTGCGGTGGTTCTGGTGCAACAGTGTTTGAGCCACCATTGCGATGGTCACAAAGACGACAAAGAGCATCAACAAGACGTTCACCACGAGGGAGGCGATCACACGGGCCACAATCACGAGACCCACGAACACCACCATAACGAAGGTGACCACACGGGTCACAATCACGAGGCTGGTGGTCACTCGAGCCACGAGAACCACGAGAGCCACGAGCACTTAGAAAACAACCACAACCATAAGCGCTAAAAAAATACTGATATATTTACGCACAACATACTTTTTTTTTTTTTTTAAACACAGAATTTTCGATGTTGAAATAATTTTATACTTAACCAGCTATATTCGCATTTTATTATTATACTGTATAAGTTTGTTATTGTATTGTTGAGATTTCGTTGTGCTATTGCAAAATTTTTGTACCTATCTATCTCGGAGCTATAGAATTAATGTTTTTTTTATCCTACCGCTCACTTCGTATACGATTATACTATTATTCGCTATTTAATCACTAAATATATATATTGTTGTACTGATTAGTAAAAGCTTAAGCGAAAAAATAAATGAAAATATGATTTTTTTTCACTGACGGACGCGTATACTTGAGTTTAATATGCGTTAGCGTTTTATTTTCTGACGCCGCAATAAATATTTTAGTTACCTACACCTAACAAAATTTTACAAAATACGAAAAGCGATAAAAATTCATTTCCAACATACCGGAGTGATATAACTGTAATTTTAATTGCATCACATTTTCCAAGTTATAAAGAACACAGAAACGGTTCAAACAGTTGTAGTATCGCTGAAAGAAAAATGCATCTTGTTTTTTATTTTGCTTAATAAATGTGTACCTATCGTAAAACCTACATCGTCGAGAATCGGGACGATTAATATTGCAGTAGCGAACTCCTCCTACAGCGAATTCGTATGTCGTTTACGTGTTTTAAATGCAATAAAACCGTTAACAGTATATTATTATATGATGACCTCGTTTATACGGTTGAACGCAATCAGCAGTACCGAAATGATAAAATACAATCCGACAGAACTACAGAAAAGCAAATGTTGTACACGAATTTGTATGGACAGAATTGGTCGTGATTATAAGTTTTCGATTTCGACTGACCGCCAGCTGCAGTGCTTTTAGCTTTTGCTTTCGATAATGGTCGCAAACTGCTGAAAAACGTAAATAATTATTGCTCTTAGAAATTAGTCATTTTGTCGGCGGTACAATCTGTGTGTTCAAATATTCAACAAGAGCATTTTATAGTCTTGTAACGGTAGTACCGGCAACCAGATTACCTATTCATTTAGTTTGTTTATTTTTTTAAACATGAAAATAGATTATTGTTTACGAGATACATAATACGTAAAGTGGATTACGTACTGAAAACCACGTTCAGACATTTTAAAAGTTCCGACATTGTCATGCTATTTTCAGGTGTATCGCAAAATATAGGTATGAGTTCACAAAAGATTATCAAATCTAAAAAGTAAGACAGGAAAACTATACACTCAGGCGCGTCATACTTTTTGCCAGATTATTGACATATCGTCGTACGCCGTAGAAATGTTGTCGTCCGGTGAACTTGACCCCTGTACGAAATGGGAATAACTTTTTAAGGGATCAAGCTTTAAAGACCGGACAAAATGCACAAACAAGCACTAACGAAGCACAAACGAAAGCCCTGGGTTTGAAATCTAATTTTTGAATGGGGGGTGCTGGCATGTCCCCAGCACCCCCCTGTACGTCCCCGGTTTTGGATGTGATACAGGCAAATAGAATGTCGAATTACCTGCATCTACCTCATAAAGCTATTCGTATTTGAATACGATTAACTCGAATTTAACTCGAATTTAGGCGTCAAATGTGTTAGAAGTTTGTTATAGGTGTCGCTGCAGTAGGAAGTATACAGTTATAACTTAAAAACGATAGTAAAATTTTGTAACAATTGAAATGACTTTTTTCTGCAAAGATAATACAAAATACAGTACGGTTATAACATTGTCGTATACATTGTCATATGTTCCAAAAAAAAAAACAGTTTATAACTAATACCCTGTACGATTCGTCGGTTTCTGCATAATATGGTGCACAACAAATTACTGCGGCAGGCGAATGTGTGGATTTTTCGGACAGGAGTGAAAAACTTCTTGGAAGATTTCGCGTTTTGAAATGTGCAGTCGTTCTGCGCGTAAGCGATCTAAAAAACCTCTGCAAGTACGAAACATATTATATGGTTATTAGGTGATTTATGCTCCGTCTCTGTTCTTTGAGTTCGTTACAGTAGCAAACTTTCTGTACTTTGTAATGTGTACCTAACTATGTCTACAATTATATTCATAGATAAGATAAAACGTTAAACACGCCATTAGCGAGTCGCGTGATATTTAAGTGGCTCGATCGTTGTAAAAAAAGTACCAGCTAATAAGAACTGTTTGGACGGGGGTACATGCGCACTTTTAAAAGTGGTATCTACGAATGCACGTGAAAGTCGATTTCAATATTAAACGTTTTTTTTTTTTATTATAAATATCGACATAAGCACGTTTTAACGCAACTCATTTTAAAATCTTTATGATTTTTCTCTCTCGGCTCCCTCTCTCGAGTAACAAACAGTCTGTTGTTGAATTCATATTATAGAAGTTCCTATCTGGTGACTGTTTTCGTTTGTTTTTTTTCCTCTTCACACGTAATAATCACCACGTTAAGACTTTTCAAATTTCTTTCTCGCACTTTTTTTTACAAAGAATCGTTGAATAGCAATTATAGCTCGAAATGGCGTGAGCTTAAAAATTTCACGAGGATTTTAACCACATACTATTAATTAAAATAAGTTGTTAAAAAAAAAAAAAATATATCGATCTAAAAGTGGCCCTGCGGTAGGTACATATTGTATGTTTGTACGGACGTCGTTGGCTGATAATTAGGTGTGCTTAACTTATTTTCAAAAATAATTTGGAATAAACACTCGAATGAAAACAATTGTATTTTAAATAAGTAATAAAAAAACAAAAAAAGTTCTTTGAAATAATTGGATAATTATTTCAATCGATATCGATTTGTTGTTTGAACTGTTATCGTGGTGTATAATAATGATACGGTTGATTTTTAATTAATTACAGGTGTAATACAAAATATATCTTCTTGATGATCTTTACTGAACTGTAACAATAAGTAGGCAGTTGCGTAGTTACCGACCGAGGAAACTTTTCCAGGGTGCCAAATTTAACACGTTCATCAAACCTCCCCCCGTGAAGGACGTCCATTGAAAAAAAAAAAGAACTTAAGAGTGGCGAGCACGACAAAACTTTGTTCGGCCTCCAGGGCGTTGAAGTTACAAGCTACGCCACTGAAGTTACGAGTAATAGATAGATAATCAAAGATAATCGTATTTTTTTGTTGTTGTTGTTTAGGAATATTAGGAAAAATAGCATTTAAAATGCGGTGTTTAATACTTTGATAAAAACAATGGTGTTTTTTTTAAACTATTCGATCTACTTGAACTGCGCAGTTGTCGGGTCCTATACACTTTGCAGCGTAAAGTTTCATGTCCAATAACATCTAGCGGGGGGAAAAAAAAAAATTGTAAAAGGAAGTGAAAAGCAGCAGCTGCTGCGTGGAAAATGACGAACAGAAGTTTTGTTAGCCTTGACTTCATGAGAAACGAGAGTATGCGTCATACAGAGGAGGCGAACGCGTGCAGGACGTTTCTTTATGTTGTTTTTTTTTTCTCGTCTTAGACAGGTGGACATTGAAGGAGATTGGGGGTTGGTCGAGTCGTATACAATAGATACGACAGACAAAAGGACAAATGTACCGTGTCTGTCGCCATTTTTATTTTAAAAGAATCGGTTCTGGTAGGGAGTGTTTACTATTGATATAATATTATGTTCTTTTCTTACGTTATAATTATTATAGTTACCTAACTATACGTCGCAGTTACCCCAATACCGCATAGATCCGTAAAAAAAATAACGAATTTGCAGTACGGAAACATACATCGAAACATTTTTAGACGCATTCGTCCATGTAGAAAAACATACACAATATCCGATTCGTTTGTAGCACACGGTAAAGAAAAAAAGAATTGACAGCTTTATCAATCATTACAAACGTTACTCAATAAACTTAAATAAACGTGCCTATATGTGTCAGACTGAACTGTTTTACTTTTGTACCTATTCTCGCATGTTTCCTTGAAGTTACGCCAGTATGCAAAATAATATACACTAATGTTCATTAGATAATAATTATTTCATCTGTGCGATATTATAATGTATAACTGATTTAGTACCTATACATTTTCGTACTATATAATATATTGTACATAGTACAGTAGTAATAAAAATTTAAACTACTTAATATGAAATTTAACGAAATTGAAAATCGTTCGCGTGTTTTACATGACCGAATCTTATACTTTTATAAAAGATTTTATATTTTTTAGATTTCTTTATACAAACGTTTTTAAAAATTTAAATTTTGTAAAATTATTTTCCGCCGTTTATACTGAACTTTAAAGGAATACAAACTACAAAAATCATGTAAGTTCAATAAAATAGTACGTTTGTTATGAAATTCTAGAAAATATTTTGGTTATAAGTGGTAACGTTTATCAAAATCAAATGTCACATTACCATTGTGTGTTTTTTTTTTAAATTAAAAAAAAAATTGGTGAACGTAGGAGACAAGATTTCTCGAGGAAAAATATAGAGTTACCGGACGTGTAATTTGAATTTTAAAAATCACTTTTTAGTATTTTCAAACATTAAGTTGAATCGTTTCTGTGCAATTTGACAGTTGATTTGTATACTTTTATCTTTACACTAGGTGCGTAGGTATAAGTATCGAGCAACAATTTTTTGAAATTCCCGGCACGTATTTTAAAGAATTTTACCGAAATATCTTAATAAAATCAAACCAGGTTAGCTTAAACTTCAATTAAAAATATAGTAAGAGTTATTGTAGGTATCAAATTTGTACTCGCACGTCATGGATGCGACTTTCTCATTCGGAACGACGGCCAACTTTAAAGAGGCCAGAACAGGATTTTAAAATATAACGAGCTAAAATAGACATTAAATCAATATATTTTAATTTTTACGAGTATACGAGACAACGGTAACACGCCTACACCTATATTGGAAAATAAAATACGTATAAGTGTTAAATAAATATAAGCACCTGTTGAAATGTTAGCTAAATAGGTATGGACGGGACCGTTAAACGTTTGTGTGAACAAATTTAAAAATAAAACTCAAAAAGTTGAGTAATTTTGTGGGTTATAATTAGTACTATTCATTGTTCATGAGTATAAATAACCACCTACATCATTTTTGTATTTTTTTTTTTCAAACTTTGCCATCGGAATATTGTTTTTAAAGTAAACCATCCAGCAGTTGTATGTATACAATTTTCAAAGTGTGCGCGATGAAAATATTATATGTGTTAGCATAATCAGCGGAAATGACTTATTCCATACTTGTTTTCAAGGAGCGAAATCTATACGCAATTATTTTACTTTTCGTTTTATATTTTTTGTGAACGCGCGGCTTTATTGAGCTATGTCTCGCTAATCCCATTTTATAGCTCTGCCCATTTACTTGTGTGTTGATCCATGTATTTGAGCGTGTAAGAAAATAACGATTTCAAAACACAAGTACCATCTGTAGCTATATATAGTGTGACTAGAGAATTTTTGCTAAGCGATAGTAACTCTCGCATCGTTTTACTCGATTACGCGGTCTACTTATTTGAACACGGTTCTAGTGTTTGCATTAAATTAAAAGATGAACTTAAATAATTTTCCGTTGGTAAACTGAACGGCAGGTATGTTGATAAATCCCGAGGAAGGGAGTAGGATAAGATGATTCTTAAACACGGAGTAAATTTATCAGCTCTCATTAACCATCATGTCGTAATGGTTTAAGAACAACATTAGTACAATGTTATATACTATTAAATAACTCATACAACAATGGGACAGCTAGAATGTCCATTCCACCTACAACTTTTGCCCTTAAATCTCGGATCTATGCACACAGCCATAGTTGTGTATACCGTCGTTATTGAGTGTACGCTTCCATCCGAAATTTCTGGTCACTCTGATAGGAATCAAACGAACAAACGTATTGTGCGATTGCGATGTTTACAAATTTTCGCGTGTTTTAAAATGACTTTAGGATCAATATGTGCCCATTGTATTATTTTAAAGCGATCGTGTAATAGTATTGTAACAATTTAATTTTTAGATCGCGACATTATGAACCATATTATTAAAACGATTATGTATATAATACACCTATACTATGTGTACCTACCTATATACTCGTACTGTAATGACTAATTACATTCATCGAAGTGTGTAATCTACATTTTTAAGTACATTAAGTACAGTATGTACATGCACGCGCGTATATAGGCGTAAAACGTCATGTTCAATCGCCATTTCGGAGGGGATACCCCCTCAACCAAGATCGAGGCCGAAGACCTCAATGTCTGTACGACTATTTAAACGCTCGAATAGCAGTTGTCGTTTAATTTATGACTTTATTCTAGAAATAATTATGAATTCTACAAATGCATGTCCATGTTATTATGATTTCACACAAAGCAGAAGTCATAACTTAAAAACGTACGTTTAGGTATACGTATTGCACTCGGCCTGAAGTGGATATTATTAATGTTATATGTACGCGGTGGTAAGTAGTTTTCACGGTTACAATACCGCATACGTATTTTGTTTCGTGCTGCGGTATATTAAATGGATGTACGTTTTTGCATATTCCAGTAACATTACAATATTTGATGAGATGTTGTTTTTTTTTTCTTTTTTTTTCGACTGGATCATTATCCGGACAAACTCGTATGTATAATCGAATAATATACGCGTTTAGGTACCCATACAGGTATTATGAAAATTTAAAATGTTCACGGTCGAGCAGATACAATGATACGACGTTGTCATCCCGATGTAGGTGCGCAAAGTATTGGAAAATCACAATACGAGTAAATCGTACTGTTTATTGTTTAAAATTCACACGAATTTATAACATAAAATTATGTATACTTATTACACGTACCTACTGCAGTTCTTTGTGCGTCTTACAATTTCAGCGGGTATACACTATAAACTACAAAATATACGAAAAAAAAAAAATGTCAAAGGCGAATGAGTTCTGTATAATTATCTGTATTTCATGGTACGTACAACGCGGTTGATGTGCACCAACCATGAACGTACTCGGTGTGGGAGGACAGTTAGGGAGTTTAAACCCTACATTGACTGAAACAACAAACATCGTCAAATACAATTGTAATTCTCAATAACATGTATCGGGTGATTTTCTAAAAGAACAAAATTTTTTAAAACACAAAACTTTTATGAAACTCGAAATTTTCCATGTAGAGGTTTAAAAAGTCATTCATTACAGTTTAACCAATTTACTTTCCTCGTTGTGCTTATAAAATTTTAAGGATCGGTTTACACAACTTATTATTGTTTTTATACGTTTTACATTGTTATTATTTTTTTTTTTTGTTAATAAAACTTAAAAAATAATGACGTGTACCCAAATCCGCAGCTACTAAATTTATAATTTTGGGATAGGGACTTGGAGGAATCTTGTATTGGTTCTAAATTGTTTGTTCACAAAAGTGGTTAAAAATTTACCGGGTAGTTTGATAAAAATTGATCTCAAATACGTGTGTACATTGCGAAAATCGCGGCTGGGCCACCAAAATGAATTATACGGAAAAAAAAATGCAGATTCCTTTTTTCAAACGGTTTTTGGGGTTACCTGACTACGCTTTTGTTTTTTTCTGGTTACATTTTCTATTAGAACATATCATCTGAAAATGTGATTAAAATAATAAAACCGTAAAAAACGCTTCGATGCAAATCTGTACGTAGTGTAAAATTTCTAGAATGACGTGTTGAATCACGTGGTCAGAGAAAATCCAAAAGAATCCAGACCCTCTCCTCCGATCCTTTCGATTTTTTTTCAATAAACAAATTAAATTTTTCGGAGTTTTGTGATTTTACACAAATGTCGTATTTATTTTACCTGAACTACGGTGGTTGTTTGCGATAGGGTGTCGGAAATGTTTTTTTTTTCAACTTATAACATATTATGAGCTTTCATTTAAAATATACATTCAAAGCTTGGAGTACTTCCGGAACATTATCAAAAGCAAAGTTGAAAAAATGCATAATTTTATTCGCATTTTCAAGATTTGAACCCCCTCCCCCGAATAAGGGGATATTAAATCGACTTAAAAATATGCCGAATAGTAGATGTGTTTATAGAGTGGTTATCGCGTGAAAATTATTGCGCACATCCGTGCATTATTCAAATAGTTATAGCAGTTTAAAGGCGAAAAAATAAAAAACTTTTAACGCGAAAATATAGCATGTTTTTTAATTACGGCAGTCGTTTGTGCTTAGAAGGAAAGGTGTCGGGAAGATTTTTTTGTTTTTTTAAACTTATAGTGTATAACATAGACGCATTTAAAGCTCGGAGTATTTCCGGAACCTTTTCAAAAGTTAATTTGAAAAAGTGACTGTTTTCGATCATCGTTTGGAGAGGAAAAGATTCTTAGGAAAAACTATAGAAAGTAAAATGTCCGACGTACGTAAAAAAGTTATTTTGATCCGTTAATTTTTCGAAGAGTTATGGCTAAGTTTAGCGAAAAAATCCGCGAAAATGTCGAAATTCGTCATTATTAGAATTCACTATTTTTTCGGATACTCTCACCTTTTACGGGCGGGGGGGAACGAGGGGATTTTTTCCAACTAATTTCTGAGGGTAACTGGACACGATTTGTGATCTTTTGACGTCGTCGAAATCGGTCCGGTCGGATCTGAGAAGAGTTGGTGACGGACAGAAAAAAAATAAAAGACGCGTCGGAGTAAAATTAATAGCTAAAAATAGCAAGTAAGTGCAAAATCGTTACAGCACACGGTAAATTTGTCCGATTCGCGCGACTCGCGGAATAAGCGTGCCCGCGAGAAATTATGACGTCGTATCCTTCTCAAACGTCAAAATTTAAACTAAAATTCGAGGCGTGCGCGTATTTTTTTTTTTTCCACGGCTACCAGATACCGCGTCGTCGGCGCGCGGCAACCGGTACCACTACGACGACGGCGGCGGCGACCGCGATCAGCTGTTTTGGCACCCGCCGAGGTCCCGTTCGGTTTTCACAGACTTCAGCAGTAGTCCCGTCGCCACCGGTTCGTTAGCATGTGCTCGTAGTCGTCGCCAGTCGCCTCGCCGCTCTCGTCCACGCGCAACCGCACCGAAACACGACTCCGTCGGCGAAAACTCAAAGTATCCACACAAACTAACCCGCGTTGTCGGGGTTTTGTTTTTTTTTGTAACCACTGCTCTCGGGAGAGAAACCCCTCGTTCGTAGTCGTTTTCCCGACGTCGAACGGATCGCAAAGTGCCTGCCACTTATATAGCACCGCACCGTCGTTTCTCGATTCCCGGAAGACACACGCGCTCACCACTGCGGTAGAGTAGCCGCTGTCACGCGGTTCGCGCCGGATTTCGCGCGCGCCCACACTCAGCACGGCGGCGGCGGCGCTCACGATGAATCTGATGTGTACGGAATCGCAGAGGACGTCCGAGGACAAGTGTTTCGCCGAGGACCGGGCCATATTCCGCGACGAGAGGGCGGTCAAGAAGCTGCTGGAGACCGAGTCGCAGTACGTGCCCGAGTGCGACTACATGGCGCACCCGCAGTCGAGCCTGCAGCCGTTCATGAGACGCGTCGTGGCCACGTGGATGTTGGACGTAAGTCGGACCTATTGGTGTTCTGTATTCGCAGCTCTCGTCTTTCGCGCCCACGTTACGTTTGACCGTACTGTTTTGGGAAATCAATGAATTTCAAAAAAACCAATATCGATTTGTGTTTCGTTTGGGCCGCAAAGTCGAGTCGACGCGTGACAACGTCGTCTTCGAATTTTGAAATCCGCGAACGGCGGTATTTCAAACCTGAAATAAACACGTTCTCGGTGTTCGTGATGCGCGCACGTTCGCCAATTTCAACCACTCAGACGTTGGGGGTGTTTTAAATTTTTTCACTCTCGTAGCGGCCCTGAAAAAAAGATTTGCCCCGGGCATCCGAAAGTCTAAACCCGGCACTGGCTAGGCGGGAGCAGTGGCGCCGCCGGGAATTTCTCGAGTGGGTGGGGTCCATATTATTGCGGAGAGAGACGATATTTTGATTTGAACGTGTATAACTCAAAGTTTCTAAGGTAGGTGGTGTATGTTATGGCGGCTATTAAGAAATATTTTAGAAGAGCATTTTTTACAATCGACTGACCGGTCATCACCATCACTCTAAATTTGGTACCAAATTTGTTCTTAACCGATCTTTTAAAAATTTTTGAGGACGCCGCAGGACCATCGCCTTAACAGCGAGAATAGCCGCTACCGAGTGTGTTTTGTTTTCACCCACGTGTATTTTTACGTTATAATTTTATTACGACGTAATACGTGTACGTGTTAGGTATGTGTGTATAACATTTAATTAATACTTTACGTTAATATTTAATTAATACGTTTTTTGATTTTTACGACGAGCGTCGTAAAGTAGCTAGCGTTCCTCCTACTTGGCGCACACGGCTCTTGACCGCACCGACATTTTTAACGCGTTTTATTTTACATACTGATGCTATCGAGATAATTCCCATGTGGGCACTACAATGTTTGCAGTTCGCACATATGATCGCTGTTGAAATTAACGGATGGAATGTGTAAATTTGCTCGATTACTCGCGTACGTCATATCTAACGTGCTTTATATTAATATTATTACGACTGCTGATTGTTGTACAGCTGAGTGCAACCTTTTTTTATTCGAGTATTTTGTTATTGATATTATTCTTATTTTACGAGATAGCAACTTTGTACACACGCCATATGGGTTTGATAAAACTGGTTTGATCGAATTCCCTCGCGACAGAACACATTGCATTCTCGGACTTTTCCGTAAAACATTTTTTCACTTTTGTTTTCCGGTTTGAGAACCGCTGAAAAATTCGTAAAAAAAAAAAAACGGTTATATTTTTTGCGAAAAAATATAATAAAAGCAGTATCAATTTATACAGTCGTTTTCGCGTTTAACGTTGACAAATCCTTGACAAAGTAAAAAATGTGACCGGGTACAACGCCGTAATAAATAATGTTGAAAATGATCAGACGTCGTGTACATTCCACTACCTACTCAAATATGTACCTATTACGTCTGCTGAAACGCTGGGCACGTTAGTAATTTTTACATAAATTTAACCATAATTTTTTCAATCGACATAGTTGTTAAAAAAATTAATGACAAATAATATTACGAATTAAATTAATTTAACTTGAGTCGGGCGATTAAAATTTTCTAAAAAAAAATTGATCTGCATGTTTATGTACAAATTAGTATAAAGTCATTATCATATTGATAATGTACCTATAATAGCTCGATGTTTGTTCTGCGTTCGATTATGGAAACATAAAATCCCAATTAAATCAACGTCAACCGACTCAAAAATCATAGCCCGCGAGTCAGTTTTAAAAATTATTCTAAATCAATTAAAAATTAAAAGTAATCTAGTTAAAAATACTATAACCAACCAAAACGTACAACTCGTTTACGCTCAGCTTTGCAAATGTGCAGTATTATAAAAAGTGGACGTTCCTGTATGTGTCACTTATACGTATTGTACATTACACTACTACACGTGGACTGCGTATAGTAATTTGAATACAAGTCATTCGAAACTGATGCATTATTTATGCGTCACAATAATAAATGTGCACGGGGCCTGTGTGGTTTACGCGTGTGTTATGCATATAATAATACGTTCGTAATACGCTGTACACTTTACATAATATTTGATGTATTTTGAATGTTTTCCTGGAGAATATTACGTTGTATTTACGTTCCGCATGACTTTTGACCGTGAATATATGCGCATTTAAAAACTGTTTACGTTCTTGCTATCCGAGTGAAGCGAAGAATGTGTATTGGTTTTCGCGTGTGTGTTTTTTTTAAAATTTTTTTTTTTTTACCACAATGTTATCACGATAACTTCCGATTCTTAACGTCAGTATACACCTCCAATGATAGGTATATGGACACAGATTGAGGGGTCATAGACTTGAGCGTCTGTAAAATTAAAAAGTTACAGTAAAAAAACCGAGGAAAAAACGTTAGAAATTACGGCCATCGTGTTTTTGACGTACGATCGATTTAGATTTTTGGCCGTAACTTCCACGATAATGATCGGAATAAGCTGTAACTCTCGTATGCTATTAAAATCGGTAAGACACAGTTCTGATACGAATTTCAATACATTTCGAAACGTTTAGAGCTAAGTATAGAGCTTTGAAATTTTCGAAAATTTTCATATTTTTTCAATGAAAAATTTAATTTTCCACAATAAGTTTTGAAAATTCAACACAAAGTTCCCAATATATAATTACACATGCTGCTAAAAAAAATTCGGAAATCCGTAGTCGCATTTTTTATATGACGTAATTGTTGTTTAAAGTTGGAATATTTTCGAAAATTGGCCATAACTTTTTTTGAAAAAAAATCCACCCTGCAGTAGATTCTGAAAGCGTATAAAAAAAGTATTGAAAACCGGTGTTCTCTTGATTGTAACGATGAAATCGCGCACTGTTGTGAAATTAATACTATAAACTCCTCAAATAATGGTCCAATTGGTTTGAAATTTTCACACGTTATCCAAATCAATTTTAACTAAACTAAATACTTTGGTGACTAATTTCTTTATTTATTGTTTGGTTTGCGTTTAAAAAAAAAATAAAAAATTTACGAAATGCTTCAAATATATATAATAGTTACCTATTACCTACAATATCTTGGTCTACTTTTCTACCTTATTTGTCGTATCATGTGTATGTAGATTGGTGTTTCTCACGGAAACAGAAAAACATCATTGGAAAAATCAAAACACACCTCTCTACGCTCGGAATCAAAAATTACGCTGATCTCCTCCTATATAAGAAACGGTCATTTGACCGACGGTCATTCGTAATACTTTTTCGATATTTTTTTTTTATTAAATAACATAATATAGTGACATCCTCAGTTTAGCAGGATAAATATAATAATGCACATAATATGAATTCATGTCAACAACAATTTTTGCACCTATTTACTCCATAAGTATAAAAAACAATCGACATCAAGAACACCGAACCTCATAAAAAATATTTTCTCGGAACAGTTTCAAAAATTCAAAACAATTCAAAAGTTTTTTTTTGGATAGTACAATAATATAGATTTTAGAGTATAGTTTATTACGTGTTATTCACGTGTAAATTATGTAAGTACAGCTGAGTTTTTACTCGGAAAACGGAAACGTCAAAATAATGAGCTGCTGACGATGAAACGAATGTGAATACGTTATTATTATATTAAATAATTATCGTTTGTAAAGCGCGTTTACATGACTGTGCATATTAAGTCGGCTATATCAGTGTCTTTTTGTACGCTTTTTGTATTTGAGCGAGCGGCGGCGGCGGCACAATCGACAAAAAGCCGTTCGCACAAGAATGTAGGTAGGTATAGGTATAGGTACACATGCATGGTGCATCAGTGCATATCTGATGTATATTAGCTTACCTTTTCTTTTTTAAACGTTTTTTATTTTTTCCGACACGTTTCCGAGTACCGAGATTTACCTACGGACGCGCGTGAGAAGTATATATGAACCGCATTAAGCCCGCTCGGAGATGAAAGCGCCCGTGGTTTACGACCGCGTGCAGATATTGTTTGACTTGTTGGTGGTCGATTTTTTTTTCTTCGGTTTTCGTAGTCTGTAAGTCTGTGTAGCCTATATATGCGCGTGTGCGGGTAACGTGAGCGGTAAAAAAAAACTCTTCCAAACGGACCGATTTGCATATGGACACGTGTAGATAAAGAATACCCGATGAGAGTCCTTATTCCTAAAAAAACAATACGCGTTCATCGCTACGCTCAGAATCTAAAATGCATTCTATGTATATATTAATGTATGTGTGCCTAACGGTTTTTAAAATTTGCGATTTTCGAACAATTTCGTACGAAAAGTAATTACACGTTTTGTGCGTACACTATAAAATACGCTGATGCGTTTCTACCGGAAGTAGATTTTAAAACAATGTCCGATTTTGTAAGCTGGCAGTTTGTGAGGCACTTTGCTTAAAAATTGTTTAATATTTCGTCTTTGTCACTAAAATAATTTGACCTACATTATTGTTTATTCGTACATTAAAATAATGTGTATTAATCATATTAAGTATTTAAGTCCAGACTGGATGCAGCAAAATGTGTACACGATGCGTATGCACGTGTAATGTACGATAATATACAATATAAAATATAACGCGCCGTAAAACTGTCGAGTTTTTTTTTATCGCTAAACTCTTTTTAAAGTTTGATGTCAATGTAAAGATTGTAACCGAGATTATAATACTTTATGCTTTCTTACAGTGTGTGTTTAATGACTTCATAGGTAACTTGAAAACTTGTTGCGGTAACCTTCGTAGGTATAACAGTATTTTTTTATGACTCAAGTATGGTTTTGCACGTTCGTAATAGAAAAACGGAAATTGTCCCAACCCAACCGTAAAATTTTCTTATAATTTATTGTACACAGAGAAAAGCTTGAACCTACAGCGTGCCATAAAAAAAAAAAAAAAAACACTCTTTAACGGTATTTTGCGATTACTGCGATTTGACGTTATTACATTATGTTTAGAGTATCGATGAGACTGGTGTGTCGAGTGAACAAGTATGGCGAGAACTTTTAAAATGAGTTTATTTATTTATTTATTTGTGTAAAATTCAAAAAACGCTCGAATCTCAAGTCGCTAAAAATTTTAAAACTAATTCTTTATACGATCTTTATAAGTCTGGACATGGATCCAAATTTGATGTATGTATAATTTATGGTGAAACAGAAAGCGCAAATGGTGAAATTTTCGTTCACTCTTCTTTTTTCTCTTAAATTTAGAATTATTTTCTATTTTTTAATATTGTAAGTAGAGAGCTGCCGTCATGTATAATAATGAGCCGCGTGTGCATAAAAACGAAAAAAAGCCTAGCGTGTGAAAAGAACGTTTTGAAATCATCCATTTTTCCGTTTAGGTGTGCGAAGAACAAAACTGCGAGGACCAAGTGTTCCCGCTGTCCGTGAACTTCCTCGACAGATTTTTGTGCGCCTGCGACATATCCAAAACGCATTTGCAGCTCACCGGCGCCGTGTGCCTGCTGTTGGCGTCCAAAGTGCGACAGTGCTCCGCGCTTTCCATCGAACTGTTATGCTATTACACGGAGAACAGCGTCACTCCGGAAGAGATGAGGGTAAGTTTTTTTCGTTTTTTTTTCAGTGAAATTGTAGCTATAGGTAATAGGTTCGGGAAAACTATATCATCGTCATGGTAATAATATATGTGCGTTCGTTGTGACGCCGCCGTGTGTGGTTCGGTCGAATTGGAGGAAGTCGCGATGCGCGCGTCTCGGTCGACCGTCTTTTTCAACCCGCGCGCGCTCGATTATTATCATCATCTTTCCGGGACGACGAGAAAAAAAAAAAATAGAAAAAAAAAAAGACTATAAACACAAAAAACGAATATTAAAAAATATTATACTAATCGCAGCTGCTTTTGAATATCATATCATACGTGAATAATAATAAAAAAACACTACAAGAAACCGCACCGCAATTAAGGTGCGTAATGTTCGGTTTCCTCAAAATCCCTTTTATTAACGCAACAGTATTATACTGCTTTTGTTGTTATCAACCCCGTCTTATTGTGTCGCGTATATACGCGCGGGTTCCGGTTTTCGTCGTCCGGCACCATACCACTGTCATCGTATTATATATTGTAACAATCGGTCACGGAACCACCGGCAGGCACCACGAGTTTTCTAGCACCGTCCCAGAATATAACTGGCCAAAGAAATATAACTAGCCACCTCAATTATTATCATTACCCGACGACAATGCCGGCGTCAATATAATTAAATATACGATATTATAATATTATGCTCGTTGCGGAACGTCTTATGAATAATTACTCTTATTTCCTGTCGAGTAGTTGCGTTTTCGATGCGTCATTCGCGCGTGTACTTACTTTTGTGTGCGACCACAAATGATGCGCGATGTTATACAGATCTCGTTCGCACGTATTTATACAAACAGAATGTTAGAGATTTTTATCTTATTGGGGATGGTCCGATTGAAAAATCTTCTAAAATACAAAACATACCGATACGCCGCAAAGTAGAGAAACGAATGATTAAAAAAAACATATTAGGTACTTAATGTTTTACCGCGTTAAGCTTTTTGGAGGCTCTTATAGACGATAATTCCGGTCTCGCCGTTTTTCTAATACAGCTTGTGTCAACTATGGATTTCATTATCGTGGAATCCAAACGTGGAAAGTATACATATAGTATACCAAATGCGCTTATAATAATACGCTTTCGAACGATCCGCAGAAAACTCTGCACATATTTATGCATTATACCTAGCGCGTGCAGAATATATTTTTGCGGCTGCAGGTGATAAACTGGTTAACAAAATGATATTGTGTGTTATTATTTTTTTTGCTTTTAAGCGCGCACAAAACCATTGAATTTAATCTCGCTTATTAATTCAATAACTCGATTATACATTCACATTTTGTGATGCACTTTTGCGCACGAAATTAAAATTACAATATATACGTACTATATTATTATAAATTTATTTTGAAAAATAATTAATCCGGCATAAATTGCAGTTGCCCGAGCGTCGTCGGCGCGTCAGAGAGAGCATATCGAGAATAACGCTTTTGCCGTACTATTTTAATTATTGTAGTGTTCGAACGGTGTGAAAATATCGAGGATAACACTATAATAATAATAATATCATGCTATATTTTGCACAAGTCCTTTTCGTGTTAGCAAACAGTTGTAAATAAAAAAATAAAAATAAATAGAAGTCGTTTGGCTGTATTCGTAACAGGTACAAAATAGGTAAGTAATACCTACTTACCTTCCTTATTATTTTTGAACCATACCGGTTGGGGAAAAAATGAAAAAAAAGTTTGACCGATGCATTATACTTGATGTGATTCGCGCAGGATATAGCCTCGGGCTGCCACCGATAATAATATATTATTTCACGGTTTATCGTATGGTACATTTTTTTTTTTTTCACTTTGTTCGTCCGGCAAAGGGTTCCCGAATAATTTTCTCAACGGTATCGTGAGAATATGTAACCACGTAATATTTCCATATACGCACGCGTTTTCGCAGCCATTTACTATAGCATTCGGGAAAACACGTTTGTGCAGGCATATTATACTATATACGACGTCATATTATTACACAAATGGAATATTTAGGGCGGCCTATATATATATATTATGCGCATTGTATTATTCGAGACGGGCGTGTCAAACGATTTTTCGATATTGTTATTTCGCGTCCTACAATGGAAACGCGTACGGATAAGTACGATAATGTTGGCATACTTTTAATATTAAGTATTATAGTTTGAAATGTTGCCGACCGTCCGGTTTTATTTCGGGGGATTTGCGCCGCGTGTCCGGGGCGCGGCGAACTGTAAGTTTTTTTTACAATCCCGTCAACCCCTATACGCGCACCGATGGTCATCCCCCCGGTCAAATGTCCCGCACGGGGTTCCCTGCGTGCTTACACAAACACGCCGCCGTGTGGGCACTTGCTCGACGTGGGCCTCAAACGTGTGTTGGATGTTATGCGAATCGGAGCGAATATCCTCTGTCGTCGACACTTGCACCACCGCGCTCACACGTCACGATATTATTATACATACGTGTGTGTTTCGAAGGTAAGGAAGACACACGCGGGATATACCGGTATCGACGGATTATGCATTGTGCGCACTGCTCATATTGTTATGGTTATTATATAGGTACGACTATTATCATTATTTTGTACGTAATAATATATATATTGTTATATTGTACAAATTTAGATAGGCAAAAAAAATTATTGTTATAATAATGATTTTCGTAAATGTTTTTTTTTTTCCGCGACCTCCGTTGCACAATGTTATTGTGGTGACCACGACGACGGTCGTATACGACGCGCGCTTATTTGTACATAGAAGCTCGCCAAACTCGTAAATCGTGTGTCCGGCTTTTGGGCCACACGCGCCTTTGTAAATGCGCGGCACTTTCCCAGCGCGCTGAGAACTTTTTTACGTATATCATTCCGGTTTCGGTCGTCTCACCGATTCGATTTTCGTTGTTGTCGCTAGATTTTTTTTTTTTTCTCGTCTCGTACGACAGTATATTATAATAACAATAAAATATGGGACCGACGGTAGTGCAATATTTTTTCTAACAAATTTTCTCTTTACTATACATTTCAAGTCAAAGATTCAACAGTTGTTGAGTAATCTAATACATAACCATCGAAATAATAACATGAGTAAGATACAGGGAAAAAAGTCAAAATACCTGTAGGATAATGAATATAGTTTCATTATACATTTATTATGTATACGTTTAAGTAAATTTACGGTCCGTGTGTATTATCATACGATGATTCATTTCACAATCGTCGCATTCAAATATTGTCGTACGCGCGCAAGACAAAAATGTGTATTTTTCATACTCGCGAGCTGATGTCTGTAATGTGCATGTTATCTTAAAGTGGAAAATATCATAAAGCGCTTTACGCACAACCTTTCACGAAGTATGATTTGCTCACTTTAAAGGCTATTAGGTACTCACTGCAGAGAGAGCCTCACTGAGTTTGCGTCCCCACTCCACTCAATATTTCAACACTCTGAGTGCATCTTCGATCTTTTGATTTAGCGGGTACCTCTTAACATAGAATACTCTTAATATAGATTTTCACCATAAATGATACTTTATTTGAATAGTTATTTTAGCTTCTGATGATTTGCCGATTTGTATGATACAATATAGGTAGACTTCTATGAACCAAAAAAAAAAAAAAAAAAAAAAAATTTGTAAAAACGCTCAAGTAATCGAAACGTTCACATTGAGATGTGATTTAAACGAATATCCAGTGTAGTTTGAAATCGCAAAAACAGTTTTGACAATTTTTTACCTATCCTATATTAAATTTTTTTTTAGAAAAAACTTGGATTTTGAAAAGTATATTTTGTTATAAACGGAGATAAATCCAGATAATTTCGGAGCTTAATTTCAGGCGTTCGTTAAATGTTTCCATACGGTGATCAGAGGTAGTCCTCCGTCCTCACTTTAGCCCCCGGACTGGCTGGCGGTAAAAAGTGTGTGAAAAATGTTTGAAAATCGTTTAGCATTCGACACTGCTGCAACGAATATACGACCGTTTTAACGATATAGACCTATATACATATACTTTTACCGGCTAAATTATTATTCCGTTTAAACACTATTAAATCGCCGCGTATTCGCGTATTGAATAATGCGTATTTTGACGGGTCGCGCGTACACAATAATATTGTATCGTGAACGTTTTTACAGTAACGCGCGTTTAACGGCGCCGTATGATGCATCGCCGAGGTCAATTCGGTGAACCGTCGTCGTAGTCGTCTCGCGTGAAAAAATAATATAACAACAATTTCTGCAGTTCGTCCCCGCGACACACCGTATTTTACACACTGTATGTTACTATCCGTCCCTCCGAAACGTTTTTAGATAATATTGTACTGTGTGTAATTTATGAATATTATTTTTTAACGTGAACTGCGACGAAGAAGCGGCTATAAGTCATTGCGCGGTCTAATGAGATTTGAATAAAAAAAAAAAAAAAACGTATAGGATATAATAATATGCGCGCAGTCCACGGTCAACCGGTATAATATATAATAACAATTTAAGTGCGTTTAGATAATATAATATAATGCGTAATATACGACCGATTCGTTCCGTGTCAGCGGATTCCCGTTGCGATCTCGTCGCGAGGAGAAATCGATAAATCAGCGCCCGACGATGATCATCCGCTCATAATAGTATAGCGCAACCCCTTTTGCGCGCGTCCGACTGGTTTGTTCCGTTAAGTTCCCGAGAAACGGACTTCTGCGCACACTTAAAGGTATTATTATTATTATTTCTTAACCGTTTGCGGAAACCCGTTTTTATCGTCTGTAATAAATGTACATCGGCATGATAGTATACGCATTATCGCGCGCGTGTATATTATGCCCATTTTCGCGCGTTTCAATTTCCGTCCGCATTTCTTCGGATTCCGCGCGTCTCTTCTACAAAAACCGTTCAGAAAACGATTGTTCGTACCCTATATTATTATATTGTAACACTGCGAGCGTTAAATTATTAAAACATCGTATGTAATATTATTACTAGATATATATATATATAGAGAGAGAGAAGCCAAGTCGGGTGTTTTTAACGAATTTGTCGATACAAAAAAACGTGTTGAAGCAAAAAAAAATATACTCATCAAGTCTCCAAAAAATTTATCCGATTTACGCTAAAATCACTTCAGTGTACAAGTATATATATATATATTTAAGTAGTTTGATTACTATTTCGCAACGTCGCAAACTCGTAGGTCTGATGTTATTCTCATAGTTTATGTACACTCTCGCGTCTTGCGTTCGATTAACAACAATATACAAAACTATAATACAGTATTAACTGTCGGACGCAATCGAATTTGGCACCAGTACAAAAGTTCCATCATAAAAGTATAGCAACTTAAAAAATCACTGTTT
>CM029363.1:8625615-8655159 GCA_017140985.1 Hormaphis cornu | reverse complement strand
ATAAAAGTATAGCAACTTAAAAAATCACTGTTTTGAATTAGAACCCCCCTCGACGGTACATTTTTTTTTTCTTCGAAATTCCGTGTCGAAACATTTTTAACTCGACAAATATAATGTCATTACGATGTTGTTATTGCGAATAAAAAGCTGCAGTACACCTAAAGAAAAAAAAATTCAATTTTTTAATTCCATTAACTTCGTAAAACTGCAAAAACGTTAGTAAATTTTTACTAAAAATATTTTCCCATTATAAAAATTAACCCCTCGGTGACCATCATTAATCGGCTCCAAATATTGTATATTGTACACCTATAATTCAGCGTCAAAATATTGTATATCGATATATTTTGCTATTACGTGAAGTTTTTGTTGCATAAATCACTTTGATATAGACGGTGTACACTTACTGTACACATCCCTTCTGCAGGTACAATAGATCTGTTTTCGTCTCGACGGATGTTGTCGGTCGGTTGGTGCGTCACAACAACATTTTTAGGAGGCGCGTCTCGCGGGTTTGATGACCTAGTCAATATAGGTCAACGCGGGCCCGCAGTATTTCCTGTCGGTTCGTCCGGGAAAAAGGAAATCTTTTATTCGAACGCGTGTGTATAGAGAACATAATATAATAATAATGTAGTATAACGGCATTGTGCGTATACTACGTCGTACTGTTATAACCCTTTCGTCTTTTCCCACACACTGCAGCGCACTACAATAATAATGTACGATTCCCTTTCAATAAGTTTTTTCAATCGAACATCTACGTCCTAATTACAATATCCTGTACGCTGGAGCGTAGTAAAGAATAAATGTTCCGTTCTTTATGTAAATGTACAAAACGTCGTATGCATATTTGTTGTAGGTGTGTATAGGTATTACAGTACTTATAATATCGATTACAAAATATACGCCTTTTGTTCGACAAAACAATTTTTTCGGTACACCGGCTTACGACGTATACGTATATATATATTTTTTTTTTCGGGGATAGTCATGGTTTGCTAGACATGACGTGTGTGTATAAAATCGTCTTTTTTTCGTGCGTAAAATATAGTAGTAAAAGGAGGATGTGTTTATAATATCGTATACGACGAGCCCAACTCGCATGGTTGTCGTACAACTGTTGCAGCCCCGCGTTTCCTGATGGATTCTTCGTATTTTTTTTTGTTTCCCTTTTGCGTCGCAACAGGCAATTAGTTCCGCCGAAAGTATTATATTATCGTTATTATGTTTTTTTTTCAAGACCTTTGTATCCCTGTTCTACACGCCGCAAGGATCAGAAAATACGATAAACAATTTATTAAAAGTATAATACATGTTGTTTTCCCATGTCGCGTTACACGCTCGGTGGTTCGACCACAAGCGCACGGGAACTTGCCGTGCATAGCTGTGTCGTTGCAAAAACGTACATTAATTGTTTTCGATGTATGAGCGACCGATAAAATACGTGTCAACGAACGCGTATAACGACGCAAAGTTGTTTTCTTCCCGTTCGAAATCGTCTGATTTTTGTTTCCCAGTCGTTAAATTATATTATTATATACGCATTGGTATACTTTAAATACAAAACAAGCGCAGACCGATCCTATCGAATATTAAAAACACGGTATAGTTACCGTAGCAAAATGTATACGTACGAAGAGATTATTTCGAGAGTTGACACCAATGGTGGATTCAGATGGGGTCGATAGCCACTCCCGTTCTAAAAAAAAAGGCTTTTTATTTTTACCGATGGTCCAACTCAAAAAAGATTTCGAGTGGCTGTGCGCGAACATTTGCACGCCGAGAGTGTGTTTGATGCTAAAACTATTTTTATCGATTTTCAAATTTCCGGGAGCTATTCATTAGTTTAACTACGATTGCGCGCTAATTACATACTGAAATCGCCCACCCTGGTTTTTTCGATTCTTTCCGCCCCTGGTTAACACGACGTGCACTATCGGGTGTTGTCGGAAATTTATTGGACGCGGCATAACGCGACTATCCGTACGGAACGGTACCGCGATGATGTGTGCGGCTATGATTTAAACGGATTTCATTGCGTTGTTGTAATAATAAATTTTTCGGTTGAAAATTTCGTAAGTCGTTCAACCGATTTGCGGGCTGGTTGCATCTCTAATGACGTACAATGTTATTATAAACGCGGCGTGTTACGATCGCGTATTATTTTATCTCACGGAATGCCAGAGCGAACAAACTGTATAGCGCGTGCTTTTGTGCTGCTCGGGTTGTAATTATTAAAACGAAAAGAGTACAAAAGGCGGGAATAGGTCGAACGCGTACGAAAACAATGTTCAATTTTTCACGGGCCCGTGGCTCCCCGAATTAATGTTATGAGAAGTGCTGCGACGACGACGACTTGTCCGCGGCGTGTCGGGGTGAGTTTGGAGTTTTTCACTACCCCTGAGTTTAGCCACGGTTATCAGTCACGCGGAGAAGCCGCGCATCGCCTAGTAAACGAGCTTGTAATTTGTCCGCGTTTATTGGACCGTAATTATTATCGTGTTATAAATTACGTTGTTTCACGTGCGTTCAACGTTGTACTGTGCCATAATATGCAAATTCGTAACGTGTGCGTTCGAACGTGTGTAAAACGCAAAGTCGTTACGTTTTCTACAATACGTTTAACCGTCTGGTAAAACTGTTGTACCGGTGGTAATCGTCGTAAAATAAAAAACTTTTTTTTTTCACTAACTTGCGCGTTCTATTTACGATTATTTTAATAATATTCGTATGACCGTAGGATTTTTTTTATCTCATTTGTATAAATTTCAACACGTTTAAATTCACATAACGTAATAATAATAATAATAGTTCTTTACGCGGCGGGTCTTTGAAATTTGTCATGGAGATTTATAAAATGGGGGTCTATAACGATCGCCTACTGTACTGTAACATACGTCGTAATTTACAGTTTTAATCGTTGCGTGTATTATACAGATAATAATGGTATCCATTCGATAACTATTTACACGTTTATGCCTGTACACACAGCCCCCCCGTATGATTTTCGTTTTCTCGAAATTTGCCGATGAACTTTTTGTTCGTTTTCAAAAAAAAATAAATTTTTTTTTATCCGCCGCAATCGTACGATACGCGTATAGAGTAGTTGGGTACGTGACTTTTATTATACCTACCGTGTTGTATAAATACTATAATAATATATATATATATGTATTTTAACTTAACGTCGCGACTCGCGAAACTGCACTTCACACGACGACCCGCTCAGAACAGGTTCCACATCCGCCGCTGCAGACGAGATAGTTTCGAAACTATCGCGTGCTTCCGCGCAGCACCGCCCGGAACAATACCCGCTTGCGTTCCTGGGGTTCGTCTGGAGTTTCGCAAAGGAACGAACGGAGAGAAAAAAAAAAAATTGAATTTTTAATAACAATAATCCAGCTGAGCCAGACGTTTTTTCATTGACCTACCCTAAATAAAATGTTCGTGCACGACCCGGACACGGCTGCAGCGTTAAATGAAGTGACGAAACTGACGGCGAGACAATAATGCGTCGCTAGAATTTTATTATTTGCATTCGCCGCGACTGCGATTGTATAACAGTATAACATTATGCGTCCTATAGGCGTTAAGAAACACCGCTGCTCCCCTTGAAATTCGTCGTGCAGCGTGGCAGAAATATTTTCGGATACAAGCGAACTCGGAAACTTATTTTAACCAACGAGTTAACTTGTACGATGTATTGTGCTCTTTTTTCGGTGGAAATATTCTCGTCAACGGTTCGCGCGCAATCGCTAAAAACGATTTCAGCTGCGGTCGAGAACGATTTTCACGTAAATACGTATTTTTTACACGTGAGTTAAAATAAAATACGCGATTTTACTAGTGGTTTGTTGTTGTATGTTACGAAGCTTGGTCGCGCAAAATTTCGAAAAATATATACTAATATATATTATATTGAATTGAGATTCGTTCGTATATTAATAATGTTGTATGCGGTTATAACAATGAAAACGTACAAACCGGAAAACTCTTTTCTTAGCGACTGTATAAAATAACTGCGACCATACAAAAGAGCGTACATATAACATAGTGTATAATGACTATAATGGGTACCGCGTTTTTTTATAATACGTACCCCATAGCGATTTGTTAAAAAAAAAAATACCCAACACTTAAATACTACGCGTTCGTATCGATACAATGTTTTTAATTGTTTTTTTTTATTGTTTTAACGGGTCTTTTGTACTTGCAAACGACGATCGTGCGACCGTCCTGCAGACAGATTATACGGCGAACAGTTTCGCGTTTCGTAATTTTCCTTACTACTCGTGGGGACCTCTCGAACCCATTGAAATGTCGCGGTCGCAGTGCCGCAGTTTATCGAATGAGAAAAAAAAAATGAAGTATCAAAAACTTTCGTACACGTACGAGTAAATTCCTGCAAAAGCACATATTGTGTGTGTTATGATGTTCGATTATTTTTTAACAAATGCGGCAGTAATCTGCAATTTTTTTTATTCTGCTACCCGTACGTTATGCCATACGCCAACCATGTTATTACGTCGAAGAACGACTATTGATGTACCTGAACGTATTTAAAAACTTAAATATTTTCCATTTGCACAGGAATGGGAGATGTTGGTGATTTCCAAGTTGGAGTGGAAAATCGTGGCCGTCACCAGTTTCGACTTTGTGGACCACATAATGGAACAGATAAAGTGGAAGAGACGAAACGATTCAATGCTTCGAAGACACATGCTGACGCTTATTTCTTTTTGCTATATCGGTGAGTACACGTTATTATAACAAGATTGTCTTTTTACACGCAAGATAAAAATCCACGCGAATGATCCCTTTAAAATATATATAGGCACGTGAAATTACGCAAACGTCCTGTGACGTGGTGGCAAATCGAGGCAGTTGCTTCCGAGTCATTTATTGATTCTTGCCAATCAGGATAAAACGAGGATAATAATTATTTTAGGGTTTCAAAGTGTGCCGGTTGATTAAGTTTTTTTTTTTTGAAAAATACAAAAACAAAAAAAGAATAAAAATGGATGCGTACACTGGTCGAGTGTTTGAATTTGGTTTCCTCTGAGCGTTTTTGAGTTTGCCACGCCTCACGCAGTGCTCGAGTTGACAAAATAACTGAAGGGGGATCGTGAGTATAACTACGTTTATAAATAGAATTGCGAGCTTTCCGATCACAGGGTCTGGTATATTTGAAGAGGTAAAATATTTATAAAAAAAACGAACGGGTACTCCGTTCCTTCCCCTGAAATTCGAGCACTGCAGTTGTTGACGATCGCTGCCGCGCGCGTTTCGTCGGAGATCAACGACCGAAAATTCGGTATCGTCCCGAACGAGTTTAACCCACATTTGTGTTATTTGTAATACACCAACATAAACGCGTAAAATTATTACGACGCCACGTCAAATCGCGTAAATAAATTACAGAACAAAAAATTTCAACGTGACGAAGTCACCACAGTTCATCGCTGCAGTGTTATAACAGTTGTGCCCAAAGTGCGGACTTTTAACTCGTATATTTAGTGTGTACATTATCGTGTAATGAACTCGTGCGGCACTCGTACAAATTATACACGTAATTCTTTTCGTTTGCGAGATACACAGGTAATATATGTATGTATAATATAATGTGGAACTCGCGGGAAAAACAATTATTTGCGTACATCCGATATAGGTAACTACTACTATTGTAAACATTGATGGCGCGCCCTCCGATGTATACAGGTGGAACACGTTTAGTTTATTTCCGCGGGTGACAGATTACCGTTCAAAATAATCGGCCGACGCGCGTTGATAAAAATTCAAGTTCAAAATTATTTCTTCCACCCACCGAAAAATCCCTCGAAGAAGAGTCCTCGATAAAAAAACCTTTACATCGCAGAGTTGTGCGCGAGTGCTCGCGTCTTTCATGACATGTCCACGTTAGTAGTTACTATTTAGTATACACTCCGCGCGGAGAGAGAAATAATTGTCGTACCAGTCAGTGTGTATACATCTACAATGTACAAGATGATGAGTTAGGACGCCTTCCAAAAAATATCGGAGCTAATCGCCGCTCAAATCCAGCTCTCGTCGTCGCGCGCCATATGCTTATAACGCGTTGATTATGAAAACATCAGGTTGATTGTATTTCGCGATGTTAATTAAAATTAATTACGGTCTTATAACATTTAAATTGAAAGAGTTACCAGCTATTTGCATCCCAGTTACACTGTTTGTTGCCCTCGTACACAGCGGTCGCGTCCTGTGCGGACGACTGCAGGTCGAAAAATATGTATTTCATCATAACCATTGCTCATAATACGTGTACCAATAATTAATACGCTCGTAGATATTAACTACTCGTATTATAGAATAATTTCGACGACGAATAATGTAATACGCGTTTCGCTTTCCGCGGCTATTCACCTCGCGATTGCAATGTCAACGCGTTAATTTACATGTTTTTGAGTGAGGTACATACAAAAGCGTTTGTGTACCGATATGTATATTTTATTATTTATTTTTTTTTTTTTTTTGTTCATGGTACCGACTATAATATAGGAAACGTTGTACGTATTAACGATTATTCATGCATATATATATATATATATTAAGCTGGTTCGACTCAGTGGCGTTAACAGGTTGACGTATTTGATACCTATTGTACACGTGTATTGTTTTAGCCGTCCAAGGTTAATTCGCGGATGTTTCGGCCGAGAATCGAGTCGAAAGAAGAAGAAATGTGCAGTGTGTACAGTTTGAAAACGACCGTGTAAAAAAGCCTCCTAACCAACGAACCTCGCAAGAGACGCGTTATCTTTTCATACGTTTCCTGCAGCAACAGCTATCGAGACAGTACCTATAGTATTTTGTCTTTAACGCGAGCGCGTGTAAAAAAAAAAAAACGTGGGTCGGGCTTAACAAACTTTTGACCGATTAAATTATAATTTACGAAACAGAAACAGAAAAAAAACTGTACATAAAACGCAATGTAATTTTTTTTCCCGTAGTTGTACCTGCAAGCGAATATGCGAGCTTCGTACAAAACGTACGCGCGAGTATTTTCGGTTGGGGAAAAGCGTTCAACAAACTCATCTCAACAACTTCATTTTCGTCGGTGTACACCACCCATATGGTTGTCATCGTATAAGTACGACGCGCGATATTCGTTCCCAACAATCGCGTTAATCGTTCGCTATAAATATACGCGCGAACAGTGACGTGTCCGTGACTTTTTTTCACATTCCTGTATTTGACGGATTTCAACTTCGTTTCCAGTTTGATTTTTCTGTACACGACAGTGCTCGTCGAGAGGAGACTTGAACAGTGGTAACGAAAAGAAACTAATAGGATGTGCATTTCGCGCGGCCGTTCGGATTTCCGCAACGCGTTTGTGGATGCTGCGTACGTATGACGTGTACCGCGTGTGTGAGATTTTTTTTTCCAACGAAGGACAAACTACAAAAATATATGTTTTATGAATTTTTTTTTTTTCCTTACAAACGGAAATTAAACAATCCAAAATTGTTTTCAAAGTGTAACTTGGAATTTCGAATGGTAAAAATCACACCGCAGCGGCCTTAGGTTGGACCGACTGAAGGATACCGTGGTATTATAACGCTTGTACTGACCACGTTCCGGCGGTGATTTAAATTGCGGTTTGAATTAAAATACATTTAACAGTTTACCCCGAATTTCGTTTTAGGAATGTTTTTTTCTGTTAACAATTTTTCGTACAATAATTGCTTCTCCGCTTCTCAAAGTCGGCAAAATGAAAAATCTATAAACTCCGGTGGTACTTTGGTTGAAGCTTTTTTTTTTCTTTTGCTTACTCTTTTACCCCAAAAAAAAAAATTGGATAATTTTTGAAACGTTCGGCTTTGTAACGGCGAAACTTTTACACGATATTCAAACGGGCGAGATACTGCAGTCGCTTGACGGATGTTTCGAGCTAACGCTTTTGAGTTAAATGTATGTATTTTTCTTTTAAATTTCTTCGCAAAACGGTTTTTACTCTACTACCGCATTGCTTACGAATATAATACGTACGTACATCTGTTTGCGTTTTATGTTTTATAACCTACTACGCGTTCAATACCTATGATCTAGGCGAATTTATTATTATTTTTCACCCCGCGAACACACGCTGACCGCCGCGGCGGGATAGTCGGGGGCTGTACGTCGTCGTCGCGCGTTACTTATTCGCGCAGCTGCTTCTCTCGCGCGCCGCACATAACATTATATATATTGTACGATAATAATATATTCTGCGAAGCCATTGTGTGCGCACAATATATATGTACTGTATAACTATTCTGGCGAGGACTTTCACTGCAGCGCGCAGTACGCGACGTAGGAACAATATAATATAGAAAAATAGCAAAAGAGACCCTCAAAAAAAAAAAAAAGCAGATAGACGAGACTTCCCCCTCGTTTAGCACGCGCGCCCGTGTGCACTCCGCATCCCCCGTCCGCGTGTCACCGTTCCATGTGTTGTACGGTATTTTTTCTTTTTTTTTTCCATACGTACCGGTGTGTGTGTGTGTGTTTTGATTTGGTAAATAGCTCCGAGATTCGTTTGTATTATATTATACTACCGAATACGTGGAAGCGGTTTAGTAGGTGTGGGTCGCGAAACAGAGGGTAGGGAATCGCACATCAGCTGCCTGCCGCCGCCTCCGTGCAGTTGACGAATTTGACGCACCGCATATTCCTAGAAAAAAAAAAATAGTTCTACACAATACTATTTGTCGCTGTATTATTAACAAAAAAAAAAATAGTGTGCGCACGAAACGCCCCGAACAATCTAATTAAAATGTAGGTAAGTACATAACATTATAAACCTATATAATACTATGTGCACGCTCGATGTTTGCATAGTGTATTATTTTAGCGCTGCGGGTTTGAATCTCGGATTGTTCTTGCGCCGAGAGTCTTACGGTTTCGATTGGAAGTTCTTCTGTATTTCTGAAAAAAAAAAATTTCACGCTCCAGTTTCGGCGCAGTGTTGCTAAGGAAAAATCTAGCGCTTGAATCGCGACCATGCTCGAATGGTCGACATAATTTTTACTGATTCGTCATTTTGCGTGTATACTCGAAAAGCCTTTTTTACAACGTGCCTCCAGTCCCTCGAAATTCCTCTGCCGATATTTACTCGATTCGGCCACGGATAGTCGTGTATAATTTGTTTTACATCCGAGCGCGTACTACACATTTTTAATCTCGACGGAGTGGGTTACACCGACAGAGTTAGCCGGACATTGGAGAAAGATAATTTTTACCCACAGTATTATTTGAGTTTTCGAATAAAAATCATGAAGGGAAAAAAAAATGTATTTTGTTCAGACCAAAATTTGACTTTTAAATCCGTTCTCTGGCGCTGAACGCAAAACCGTTCGACTTTCATTAACATTTTATTCCGATCACGTGTAAATTGGCCAACCGTACAGCATCGATTGACGATCGTGGTTCGTAATAATTTGATGTTTTTCCACCCATTAAAACGCGTTACAAATTACACATTAATGCGGGTCAATCGCTCAAAACCGCGAAACGTGCGTTAATTATTAATATTGGCGACCACAATAATAATATGTTTCCAATGGTTGATTGATCAACGCGTTTTTTGATTTTTATACTGGCTGTCACATCCAGGCGTATGATTTATCGGTAACCGTAATTAAGTTACACGCGCGCGTTGTTTTCTAAACGATATTTTTCCCGCAGTCAACGTGGCGCCTGCATGGGGGATGTATCTGCAGAGGTCATCGAAAAACAAGGGAGTAAAACGATAGTATCGTGAACACGTGACGTTTAGGTTTGTATTATTTTAGACGTTCCTTTGCTTGACCGTGGACGAACTGGATTTTCAAATTATAATTTCAACATTTCGAGAACAATAATTGTTGTATACGTCGTGTAAGTCCAACATTTAATATGCGATCGATCGAGTGATAGGATAACATAATATATGGCAATTAAACATTTAGTATATTTTACAAAGTGGATATTTTGTCGTAAAAAAAAAAAAAAAAAAAATGGCATATTTTAACAAACCAGATTCCTGACTTTTCACGCTCGTTATTTGACGGGACATTCATATTTCATGCTGAAATAACAGCTATATAAATATATATGTATATGTATATAACTACATACCACGACTGACGACTCACTTGTACCATCTGTGTTGATACGCTTTAATTTTGGATTCAAGTTTTACATTTTGGTTTATTTTTTCGGATAGATGAGAGAATCCATAGTATGCAAGTAGTAATGAACTGTGGTAGCGAGTTGAATGAATGCTAGTGACACGCAAAATGTAACCATTAACATTATTTGAATAATTCTGATTTCTATTCGATATATATATGCGTTTTTATAAGTTTACAAAAATATATTATTGTACGATAAATTACGAAAATAATTCAAAACACGCGTAATCCTACCTACATGTATGTTGGCGTGAAAGTTTAAAATTATTTACCGCGACGTTTTAAAATAATTTTAAGTAGCTATTAAGTTGTTTTTGATTTAGCTATGAATCATCGTTTTTTTCGAACCTCTTGAGTATTGCGTTGTAGCGTTTATATTATAGGAGTCATTTACACTGTTCACTTCACAACTACGCATTTACTTTTTTTCTGTTCTTCATACGTTTTCGACACATTTTTAGTTTGTTTATACGAGTGTGTTTGTTTCTATTTATGTTTTCACAGTGTTAGGACTACCGCGTGTGTGTATATGTATATATTTATCTTTATTATTTTCTCCAAGTGTTTTCCCGAGTGGCACGCCTTGTTTTTAATGTTTTGCATAATATCACTCGTACTAATATACCTATATCGTAGTCTCGTATACCTGTGTAACCCCCCACGGAGTTAATCACGCGTGTAACGACACTGCAGTTGCCTTAGTCAATTGAATAGTAATAATAATAATAATAATAATTAAAAAATCCAACAAAAAAATGTGCTTTCTCGGTTCATTTATTTCGAAGTGGACAGTTTATCGTGTATGACGACGTAGTCTCGGTTACGCGTAATGACGCGCGTGGCGCGTCGTGCGCCCATCGGTAGTTTTCGACTTTTGAAACGTATATAATATGCTGTAGTTGAAAAACTTAAAATGTTTAACGACGCGTTTCTGCATATTTTTAATCATCAAATATTTTATTCGTCGACTTTTATAATAGGCCGTGTTCAGTTGTGTGTCATGATATGCCCATCGAATTCGTTCAAAACGGACCAAAACTTTCGGACCGTTATGTGCCGAACAGGTGACGCAATACGGCAACGGGGGCCTGTACGACACGTTTAACTAATAACGGGTCCAGTTGTCTGCAGCCCCAGCGAATATTGTTGAAATTACGTCCCCGATCGCGTATTGTAAAAAATGTGTTCCTCTCGTCGTATAAACACGTCAAAAGGCGCCTTAAAGAGACCCCGTGATGGGCGGGAAAAATGCAGCCGCTGCGTCACACGATTAAATTTAATAAATAATTTAGTTTTCAATTATCGAAATTCCAAAACACTTTATACACACCGGGCCGATCGATTTTAGTCAGATTATTAGTATCAACTTGACCTTTTTATATCTGTTTAAACAACATCAAATAGATTCGACTTGCGTGGAATTCGATACGCCGTCAGTTAAAAAAAAAAAAAAAATTGACTTAATCGCGCGTTGTTTCTGCATTCTCATTAAGTAAATGTTTTTCGAGTATGGAAACGCATCCCCCGTTTGTGACGGAAATCGCGTAAATAGTTCCCCGAATATTCGGATGCCGGTAAGTAGTTTAGAGCGTTAAATTTTTTTTAGTCTCGAAATATTCGGAGAATAAAAAAACCCGTAATTTTCGGTTGAAAACACGAGTAAAACGTATCATCTGGCGCTATAATTATTATTAATGCCGTACGTAGAACGTTACGGAAGAGACGTTGTAAAGGAAACGAAGACAGAAACAAATAGTATAATTATCCTGCAGCACCTGTAACACACGCGTGTATGCACGCCGATAGAACGCGATGATGTTATATTTTGTCGGAGGATGACACGCCGTTTTTTTCGTTTACGATAAGATATGAACCGTACATTTTGGCCGGTCGATGGCATCATCCGTAAGGGATGATTTCGTCGGCCTCGCAGGACGGACGCGCGTGATAAGACGCGCTGGTGGTTATTGAACCTCGCGCTGCAAAGAGGCGCAGCTATTGTCCGCACGTGTCTTTATAATATAAACAGTATGTACGTATGCAAACTGCACGGGTACATGATAATATTACGCGTTATATATTATGCATACGGTTATGCTTAAAAAAAAAAAAAACGTGTGTACAAAACGTAATTTATAAAAGCGTTTAAAAACACATTTTACCTGTATGCAATGTGTAGAACTTAAAAAAAGAAATTTCTCGCCTATCGCACAGATGCGTATAATATTAATACATGTTGTACTTAATGTAATACGCGATGACCTCCATTTTAATTTTTTCTAAGTATACGCTCAATTATTGCTCTCTTTGCTACTACTACTACTACTATTACTACTAGCACTTTGACTCTTTCTATATTGTATAATATCGCTACCACTTTACTACGCGATCGCTAAAATAGGTGTACGTGCAACGGCGGCGCGTAGCAGCTGTACAACGGCAGACGGCGTGGATCGAGGCGAATGCGGGATGTGTTTTAATGTCTTGTTGGTTCTTTTTTTTTTTTTAATTCCTCCGTAATAGAGGAAGTGTTTGCCGGGGGGGAAACACAAAAAAGACAAGGTGCATTCTCGACCGTCGAGATGATGGAAAGCTATATTATCTGTCGTCGTGGCCACGTTTTGAAACTCATTATTATGTTGCACACGTGCAGATAGGTTGTACGAATTGGTCGATTGTTTAGAAAACCCCTCGCGCGAGTGTTAACCCATTTCTAGAGTTCATGCACCTTCAAAAGGACCGTAAAATAATAATATCGCTTAGGCGTTGTATAGTATACGAAGAGTTGACGACGATGAAAAGAAACTGTTTTAAATAATAAAAATTTTCGACGGAAACCAAAAAACGAGAAATCGGATTAAAACGTAGTCCAGCCGTGTCCTAATAAATTCCGCGAAATCTAATCTAAATTTTCCGCGTCGACTGCGAACGTCGTTTGTCGTATTGTTTGCGTGTCTGCATCGCGGGCAGGCAGGGCTGAGCGGTTGCGGTTCAAACGTAGTATCGTTCAATATCGAAAAAAAACAATTCCGGGCGAACTGCAGTATACACGCCCCGGTAAATTTTTCGAGAATTTCAGAGTTCTTGTAAAATTTCCGAAATCACTTGGCCGACCTGTATCTCGCTTATTTTAATATAGCGCGTGCGAAAGTTTCTGCTCGTTCCGATAGTTACTTTGCACGCCGAAAAACAAAACCGACATGACGAAAACACACGTTTGCTGCCGCACAATTAACGTTTCCGCACAGTGCAGTTTTTTGGTCGTAACTTTTTAAATTTTGAACTCTCACAAACTTTTGAAACGAAGAGTACCAGCTCGGTCCGAAGACCCGGTTCAGAAGAGGCGCTGTCTTTAAAAATCGTTACGCTCAGAATCTGTTCAATATACGACCGCATGCCGTAAAATTTCTTGACACTATAACTGCGTGATAGGGGAAGGTGAAAATTAGTCGAGTTTTTAAAAATCCGTGTAGAAAACGCGATCAATTTTTATAACTGTTTTATAACTGCGTTTATTTATGGTAATTCGCCTTTGGAACACTTATCATTTAACGGATCGACGATCTGTATCGGCCGAGTCACCACGTGTTCCGCGCGTACCAGGTGTATGACAGAGAGAAATTACACACAGCAGTACCTCCACCGACCGAGCTGCTGCTGACGCTGAGGGAACAAATCCTAACATTGCAGCTGTCCTCCTCTCCGGGCAGCTGTAACAATGCGTCTGACTCTTATTTTTTTTCTCTTTTTAACATTACACGTGTATAACAATATATTATTATTTTATACGTAAACTCGAACGCGTTATACAAACATCGTAAATATGTTTTTCCGTCATTTCATCTCGATTAATATCGTCATTTCGGTCAATAGATATTATAATGTAGATATTTATTTTTTTTTTTCATACGCCGCGGTAGTGTGCATCGTTATAATAAATAAATAAATACGGCGATCCGATATAATTAACGATTCGCATCGACAAACAGGGGATAATTATTATTGCGGCAGTCCCTTCGTGTTCGTCCACGTGTTAATATTTGGAATAAAAAGCGACGCGCGCGCGTTAATTATACCGAATGATTTTCGTGTTTTTTTCTGGAAAACGACCACGTAATAACTGGACGTGAACCAAAAATGATTTGCCACCGTTTTTCGCGTGTATCATGCACCTACTCGAAAGACCGCATTTTTAGAATATAGGCGCGATCGCCACTGGCGCAACACGCTTTTAAGGGGCGAATATCCAAAAGAGTTTCTGTCGACTTTAGAAAAAAAAAAAAAAACCTAATTTTTAAAAAATTTTAACCGATGACAGTATCATCATAAGCAAGATTGTGTATGTTTTTTAAAGACTGTTTCCAACTGTACAAAACTTAAACTAACTAATATTTTTAAAATATTTTTTAGGGTCATCCTAGTAAGCCTGTATAGCTAAACCGAACCATTTAGGCAAAAAATAAAAATTATGGGATATTCCCCCTCGAGGAGGGGCTGCATCTCTTGCGCGTACGCGGTTAGGTATAGAAACGTTGAAAAATGTTCTATCGCCGCAGCACATTGATTCAAACGTAAAATGAATACACGAAACAGTTCTATACGTCTTGTCGTAAACACGAAAATAACCGCTTTTCAAAATATTAAGCAGGCTTTATGAAGACAATCGCGATGAAAGTGTGCGCGCGCGCGTGTTTCCCCTGTTTATTTTACGTCAAATTTTTTGTAAATGTACGCGTCATATACAGACTCGTACACGTTATTATACTATTATTATTGATACTTATCCCCGTGTAGACGAAGGGAGGAAAAAACACAAAACGACACGCGAAGAAAAGAGAAAAACTACGTCTTTTGAGCTCGCGACGGGTGCACACGACTGCATCTGTCTCGAGGGAGGAAATCCGCAGCGTTAAATACCCGGCGTGGCACGCGACCGTTGCCTTTTGGACTCGAAAGGGACAAAAAGAAAAAAAGAAAAAAACTTTTGTTTATAACGACTTGCTGCCCGCACAATAGTCGCGCGATAAGGGCGTTTTCGGGAATAAAACGCTCGACGGGTTTTTTTTTAAAAGTATATATAATAATTTGACGGGAGTGGAACGCCTCCCGTTTTCCACTCAAAAGTCTCGCGTGTGTTTTATTATGTATCGCGTTATTATTATCGTGTACAATATGTGCGCAAATGTCGTTAAATTTCGCCTTTATCGTATAAAATATATATAACAATATTATTGTTATCGCGTTCTGGTCAGAAATAACAAAAAACTCGTCGTAGAAAACAAATGTTAAGCGACGCGTAATGAAAAAAAAAGGGTAAAAGTACAGATAGGATGAATGTAAATAACTCTGAAGAGAATTTTTTCTCTTCAGAATTCGATTTTTGATGGTCCTCCTTGCTGGTCGATGTAATTATTAACCGCGGGTAATTTTTAATTATTTTTTTTTTTTTTTACCGTATAAATGTTTTTTCGTATAGACGGCATGTCATTTTATGAACATGGGCTACGTGTAATTTACGTAACAGCTATACACATCATATCAAAAGCATAATACGTATACGATTTTTTTTAATTTGTTTTAAAACGACATAAACTCGGTAAATAATCGCGGTAATAGTTTTATTTATTTTCCGCCGCGTCTTCATTAGCAATCTGAAAAGTGAAATTCAATTACGCGTTTTGTGCACACAAGTTAATAAAACATCTCGGAGCCCAATTAGATGAACCTCTGCAATAGTTGTTACTGGTCTTTGGATATTATAAATTAAATCGCCGAGATCGTGCCGAGGTGGACCGCGCGTAGTTTCTCGATTTACATTTAAGTCGATTATCGTTAATTACTACTAATACGCGAGCGGTTTTTTTTTTGTTGTAAAATACTAGTTTTCAACTGGATCGCCGTAGTATTATTATACGTGTTATTAGGTTATTCACTGTTATCGTATCGACGATATCCGCACGCTCGCTCTGTTCATAAAATCACGATCAATTAAAATACGATCTCGTCACGTTACGTTCCCCCATTTTGTTTTTTTTTCCGAAAGATCGTCGTACAAGTATGTATATATCGCAGTAGTTTATACACTGCGATCGGTAAAAAAGTGTGCGATTATTATTGTACAACAGAGCGAGAGCAGCGTACATTGGGGCGTAGGATTCCGTAAATGTTTTTCTCAAGTTACGTACGCGTTAAATGGATTAGGGAAAAAAAAATTGTTTTTATAATGAAAAAAAATGTATATCTCGGCCCACATTGTTGTAGGTACGTATCCAACCGCCTGCGCTCCTCGTTATTGGCTCTGCAGATATACGTTTCAGTCCAAAAATCGTACGCGCATTATTTTCAAATGTACAGCTCTATTACGTTTCGTAGCATAAACAAACAAACTGTACAAATATTTTGAAATTTTGAACCGCTGTCGATACATTCAAACGGCTGCAACAAACATTACTGCAAAATAGTTTAAAGGAAAACACGATAACGAAGCGAAATAGTGAAAATTGCGCGTATTGTCATCGCGACGAATCGTTAAATTTGCCAATTTAGTTTTTCGTTTTTTATATTATCCAACAAACGCCGCTTTTTCCGACGCGTTTCGTTTTGCGTTTGCTCGTTATATTTTGTCGCGTGTCGTTATTAACGTTGTATGTTTTAAAAATTACAAAAAAAACCGAAAAAATAAAAAAATACCTACGCTTCTGAACACGTACGCGCGCCTTTCCGAGGGCCTCCCAGGAGCTTCTCACATGCACACATCATATAATATAGTCACCATTAAGATGTTATGTTAATACTACGCGCGACAGTGACTGCCAGACCGACTGTGTTGCTATGTAGAATATTTTATTGAAATCGATTAGAGGCAACGACCTCGCGAGTGTACGTCGTCGTAGTGCGAGCGCACAATCGAGCGTATAAACATACACGACATCGGTTTGGTAATATTTAGTTAGGTACATTTATTTGCAGCGTTTGTCGCGCGATATCCTCCGAAAAAAGTTTTGTAATTTTACGATTGCCGCGGCTTGTAGAGATACGTTTTGTGTGTATATGAGCTGTTTTTGCTGCGAATCGTCTTTAAACGCGTTCTTCTCTCCTTCGCCGCCTCCCGCATACGACCGTTTTTTTGGTGGGCCGCCTGCGCTTGAAAAAGCATAAAAACGGTCCACAATCTAAAAACGTACGAAATAACGGCCGTTGATGTCGACGTAATATAATTTTGAATTTTTCATCTCAAACGGGTACACATATATACTTTTGCACAAAATTAACAGCCCGGTATGATTCTTGTCATTTGCAGTGTAAAATATAGTGAATACCTCGGTACACACAAAGTCGATGCTCTGTCTGTCGGGGTTCGGATCCGTATTCGCGCGAAAACCGACGTTTAAAAACTGCTCCGGATTTACGCATTCTTGAAAACAGACGATCTCCTTGCGTCTACTGCACATCCCTGCGCACTACCAGCTCTCCTCGTGTCCACCGCTGTTAATTACAAGTGACCGTTAAAGACTTGTTACCACCGGAAAAAAAAAAAAATTCACCGACACCGTGTGTGGTTTTCACCATTCGCACACGATGTTTTATTTTACTATAATATAACGCGCGTCGTCTAATAATAACCGTGCGTGGCGGCGTCATTGTGCACACGCCGCGGCGGCGGCAACAGGTCTGCACCGACGGGCGCGTGTGCCGCACCCTGCGCCGGATTTATCTTCTTCCGTCTGTTAATTCTTTCTCCTAGTTTTTTTTTTCTGTCTGTCTGTCTCTCTATCGATCGTAAAAATAATTTCCTATACGGTGACGTTTTATCGCTCTTATTAACAACTCTCGCGTGCTGGTAACAAGAGAAAACTATAAAAAAAACAACAACATATTATATACTAGTAGGTATTATACCCTTTTAGGACGAGATAATACGTTATATCGCCTAGTTTTCGGGGTGGTGTGGTGACTGGGAGATGATATATATATATATAAAAAAAGCAAAAAAAAAATATTATGGCCGTTTTTATTGGACCTCGCGTCCTACTAACCTAACCGGGGAAAGGCGTTAAAACTATAACCATAAATACGCGCGCGCGCTCGTTTCGACACCTCGTTTTTCGTACATAAACGAGCTCGTCGTCGAAACCGATGTCTCATTTAATCCACTGTTTAGGGGTGGTTTTTGTTATTACCGTTGTTTAGGACCGCGGCTTTGTCGCGGCGCAATACGAGTTGCGGCGCGTATTTTATTATCATCTCATTTATCGTGACAGACAGGCTGCGCAGTGAGATTCGAATTATTTATATTTTTCGTAATTTTCGTTATCCCAAACAAACCGTTCTAACTGTAGTGGCACTGTAAAATGTGTAAAATAGCAGTTTTTACGCGTAGAGTTCTTTTTTTTTTTTACCGATTTTGAAATTTAACGAAAATATCACGTCACGTAGTACAAACAAACTCATTGAAATCCTATACGGACGTTTTCCGTGTGCGGTCGATGACGTTTGAACCATAAAAATCGCTCGATCGACACGTTTTTCAAAGAAATCGCCCGTCGAACCACCAACGCCGTTTATCGTTGTTGTTGTTGTTATTTTTTTGATGAACTAATATAATAATATTAGTGTAAACACGTCCGAGTAATCATCGTCATTGTGTAACCGTCGGTGTTCCGCATAGCGCGGTTAAAAAACAGAGAAGACGCGTGTAACGACCCGTAATTTTTGTTTATTTTTGTACAATATAATAACACCGTGGTCATATTATATGTAGGTATTATTTACATTCCACACGCGACGGACACATTTTTTTCTTGTATCTGAAGTACATATATTGCAAATTAGTGGTATTCTTACGAACGGTGCGTCGAGATTTAGACGAATTTTAGTCTCTCGATGTGTAAATACAATGTTTAATACAATATTACGATAATTATTGAACGCTATTTTTCACCGAGTGAAATTACATACATATATATTATTACAATACTTACTTCCAGTAGTTGTAATAAAAACGCGAAAAAAAGTGTTGTATGTTTTATACGCTAAAAATTCAAAAATTTTAATTATACCCATCAGGATACAATTTAAACAAACGTGTCCCAACATAGTAACACGCGCGTATAAAATATCCATAATTTTTCAAATCGGTCCTGCAGTTTTTGAGTTTACGAATCTATTTCCTCCGTTCGTAACACATTATTATGATTCCATACGTGATGACGTTCGACTGCGCTATGACCGTATATCGTTCCAATTGTACCTGCATAATACTATAGTGTGTTGCAGTCGGGCTAAACAAACACACACGCTGCGAACGAACGAAAATGTACGAACGGTTTTATTTTATACGTTTTTTACCTACCTACGCATAACCCGTATAATTTTTTTATCGATTTTCCCCCGATCCTATAATATAATATATAGTACGTGGATATGTTATTTACGATAATGTATAGGTAAACGCGCGTAGATCTTTCCGACGGTGTCAGCCCGCTCGATCGAATGCAACGTGATATAATGGCCGTCGCGCTCACAAAATTCGGTTGAAAAAATGCGTGTTTTTTTATGCATTATGCGGATGACAAAAAAAAACAAAACCCGATTTTATTATAATAACAATATATTGTACACGACAAGCTCCGCAGCTGCTGCCCCGAGCAAGCTTTTCCCGAGCGATTATAATGCACCTATATATAACCTGCGCCCGACCCGGAAGGGGTGAGGAACGATTTTCATTTGCGGGCTGCATAAACTGCTGCACTGCACGCGCATAACGTGTATAATAGGTCTATCAAACACAAAACCCTCGAGACATTATCATTTTCACCGCGTCCCGCTGTTCTCAGGGCAAATAAACTACACACGCACGCGGTATTTTTATACGTACAGGGTTAACGCCAAACGATACAAAAAAAAAAAAAAAATAATAGAAAAGAAAGAGCGTTTTTTAATTGTAACGAATGGCCAATATAACGGTCTCTCGCGCTGCAGCAGGGGTGCACGCGCATAATAATAATAATAATAACACGTAGGTATATGTCGTCCGTCGTCTTTTGCTCGTTTTATATAATACTACGTATATTGTGCCGTATAATAGTATAGTAACAATAATCCGTCATAACCGCGCGACGTTTTGTGTGCCGTAGCGCGTCCCGCCGACGATCACGGATTTGCATATATTCTCAGAGGTCCCTCTGCAGCGGCGGCGGTGGCGGCGGTCCCTTCGCTCGCGCACCTGAGCAACGACCCTCTTCTACACGGCGCGCATTGTCCCGTGACGATAGCGAAACGCCCCGGCGGCGCGGCAGAAGAAGACCCAAGAAGCATGCAAATTAAGTCCGTTACCCTTTTGTGTCGTACACCGTGTGCCTCTTTTACCATAAATCCGTTTAAAGGACGGCAAAGGTCGCGGCCCTCGGGTGCTCCGATCGTTTGTCAAAAACCATCATCTCTTGTCGCGCTCCGTTTGGCCGTCCAAACATGACTCGGCGCGTCCGAGAAGAAAACGGGTTAAGCCGGTCGACGACGGCCGTTTGCGGGACATTTGAAAACACGAGTATTGTGCTGCTGCTGCTGCAGATGAGACTCCTCGATGATGGTACACGCAGATTAGTGTAAATGATTGATCGCCGATCGTTCGTTTACGGCCGTTGGACGTTCTAGTGCCGTGAGAGTGTGCCGTGAGAGTGGCATATTTGTGCGTTCGCGGGAGCCGGAGAGAAGAAGCGCCGTTGTACGTTATATATCGTACCTTTACGCTTTTTCAACGGTCAAAACGTGTACTCCGAGACGACTTTTTTGCGTACCCCGTTAAATGCCCTCTGTTTAGCACGATACAAACGTGTATATTGTCAAGACTCGTGTGTATTTATCATCCTTGGTGAAGGAGACGGCGAAACGTAACACAATAATACATGGCTGTGGTGTTTTATGATGT
The DNA here is from genome assembly GCA_017140985.1 of Hormaphis cornu. Classification (NCBI taxonomy): domain Eukaryota; kingdom Metazoa; phylum Arthropoda; class Insecta; order Hemiptera; family Hormaphididae; genus Hormaphis; species Hormaphis cornu. Next base: position 8,634,039 of record CM029363.1, on the reverse strand, counting down.
TAATTGGCGGTTTGCGGACAACGAGACTCGTCTTGTAACATATATTTTTATTACCGTACGTTGATGAATTATTACACGTGTATTCTCGTCGTGAAACCACCGCGTCTTCTTGCGTTTTTCTCTTCTCTCCTCCGACGCGTTCCGAGGGGCGTCGTTCGCCGGCGTAGGCGCAACACATCGACGCGTCGTGTTTTGTGTACTGCATAACAATACGCTTGCTCGTACGCGTCGTGTGCAGAAGACAAAAGAAAAGAAAGTCGTAAAAATAAATCGTTAAAAAATTCGCACAACAAATAATAGAAACCGACGTACACGCGTGTTTAAAAAAAAAGAAATAATAATAGTACCGCGTGCGACTGTTGAGAATCGGAAAAAATGACCGTTGTAACAATAATAATAATAAAAAAGTATAACAACAATAATATTACAATAATAATAATTAACATGAATCTCGAGGGGGTCTGCCGCCGCCGCCGTGTCTAGTCCAGACGGTATATTTCGCTACTACAACAGACTGCTGCAGTGTTATGCAAAATTCCACCCCCTCGGCGGCGGCGGCGGCGGCCTGAGAAAAAAAATCTGATTACAATAATATCGAACGCGTATGTAATGTATTCGCGGCTCATTGTGATCGTCGTCGTTTTTTATTGACCGTCGGCCAACTCGAGCGAAAAAAAAAATTATTCATTCATAACAAACGCGTCTCGTAATGTCTCCGGATTACTACACGACGTCGGCGGAGAAGAAGCGCCGCGAGCAGGGCGAGAAGAAAAACGGGGACGAACCGGTCCGCCGAGGGATGACGCGGCATCCGACGATTCATCTCACCGCGGACGAACAATAAAAAAAAATCCCCCCGGTCGCGAGGGACGCAGCCCCTGTTCCGGTGTGCTACGGGGGGAGGGGGGGGGGCGACCAGACGTCTGGGACGTGACGGCGGGATTCGCGTCGCCGCAGCCGCCGTGGGTCCGTCGGCGGCGGCGGCGACGCGTCTGACGCGACGTCGGTGCGGCAGGCAGCTGCGCGCCTCCTATTGTGTTCGCGTTTGCGCGCGCCAACCGCGCCACGGGTAAATAACAATATTGTTTTATCCGTCGCTATTCCCATGATATATCACCACCTGGCACACCGTACAACGCAATTATTATATTTTTACTACGAGTACTATGAACGCCGTACTGTCGTCTTACTGTTTATTTATTTTTTACGCGAGTCCGGCGCGCCGTCGAGCGCCACCGCGGCCGCGCCGGCGTTTCGCGCCATACGCCGCGGGACGTAAAATGATACACGGTGTGGCGGTTCCGGGGCATATCGAGTTGTCGGGAGGAGGAGAAAAAGGCAGCGTTGATTGGAACACCGCTGCCACCGTGTTGTGCGTACACCTAGCCGGATCTGTGGTTTTTTTTTTGTTAGGATCTCGCGACAAAGTCGGGAATTTTCGACGATTTTTCTTGGGAACACACACAAAATCGCGAACGTTTTAAAAGCGATCGATTAGTGTTTATTACCGTATCGCTCGATTCATACCTGTGTTATGATATGTATCCGTATTTATTTTGTATAATAAGTTTTTTCAAACGGTTTGTGAACGTAATAAATATTGTATTTTGTTGAAAAATTGTGTCCGCAGCTATAAAGGTTGCGAAACTCTGATAAAATTTTTCCATTTTTTTTTAATTTTCGTTTCGACAGATTCCTTGTATCAGTTGAGGATCGCGTTGCTTTTTACACGCGAATTTTCTAAAAAAAAAAAAAATTTTACAGTGTTTTAAACAAATAATAGGTACAATTTATCTGAAATATTTTCGCGATTTCATGGTCGAGTCGTATAATATAAGTGTTTACGATGACAATTATTATGTTATTTTTGTAAAGTTTTTATGGAAGAATTATTATGATGGCCAGGTAATTTTTAAAATATTCAACCGTGATTAACAATGTTTTACCGCTATTTTCGATTAAAAGTTGATACTGTAAAATTATAATGCCGCGCGTGTGCACCGCGCACCAACGACGAATTATTTCGTCATTCCAATCGTGTTCGGCGGCGGTATCTTGGAATTTCAAAACACAAACACATCTCGGTATTTGATTATTGAGCCCGCTATTTTCGTCTCAAAATACAAACAGAAAAAAAAAATCGCTGTGATTACAGTGTTAACGCGGAAATGATGGCGATAATTCTGTCGGAGTTCACGAAAACAGCTGCATATGTGTTATAATAATAATTGCTTTTTGATAGTGGAAATTCTATTGATTTTACCGTCTTCAGAATGAAGAAGTAAAAAATTTACGATAAGAGATGAGACACGTGAACCGGTGTGACCCGGTCGCGCGTAACGTTATTTGTGATTTTAGTTTTGAAACGGGGAATGTTAGCAATCATCGGCATATCATTGGGTCAACGAATCGGACGTTTTAAAAACGGTTTGGTTGTTATTATTTTCATTTCACACCCACTTTCGACCGCGTTTTTCCATAAAATCGTATACTTTCATAGGCCGGTCGTTTATTGGCACTTGAGGTGTTCTTGGCGCGTATCAAAACAGAAAAACGATGCGCGTCGATTAAAACAGATTTTTAAAAAAGTCCGAAATAACTCGGAATTAAATTTGTTTTTTTTTTCCTAGATAACGCGTGTCGTTCGTCCTTTCCTTAATCGTATACATTACATATCGTACAGTTAAAGACTGAGAAGTTATCCACCGTTGAACAGAGAGCTATTTGACAAACATTTTTTTTAAAAACGAAAATACGACGTCGTGCAGTTCGCTCGTTCGCCAAATCCTACTTATTATTGTGTAAAATCTTGTATTTTTTTTTTTTCGACGTCCCCTCGTCGCAAGCCGCTCGCGACCCCTGCACTCGTGCGCCGCGCGCGTTTTTTCTGCACCAATAGCACACAATATAGTGATAAATTTCGGTTAAATGATTAAAAAACGGTTTTCGGTCGCACAAGTATTATTGTCATCATCGATCCCTCATCGCATCATCATAAGTTACAGCTGCAGGGGGTTCAGTTTAATGTTGATTTATTCATTGTGTTTTTTTTTTCCCCCCGACATACTGATCTTTTTCAAAATCACCGCGCTTTTATTTTAAAATTCATACGCGGTTAAAGATTATGGATTTTTCGTACTAAAAAAACGATTTTCGGTACAAGGTTAAACCTGCAACGAACTGATGACGCCGAAAATCACCACATGCGTCGATTTTAACCGAAATCTGCGAAACAAAATCGTCGTATACGGTGCCGCCGCCATATGTATAGGTGCATTCGAAAGCAAAATACGTTTAAGAATATGTACGTACTTTAATCGATATTTTTTCGAGCGCGCGTTAAATGGAACCGTACACAAACATTTTAATCAGCGAATAATTTAGATCGGTACCTGTGGTGCAGTGTATATAATGTGTTAGGTTACATGGCCGCGGCTCGCTCTTTCGATCGTTTTCACCACTATATAGTCGTTCACCGCGTACGGCGTGTATTTGAATTTGAACGAATCCTAAAAAAATCATAAAAAAAACTTCAACAGCGCTCTTTTGTTCCCGTTATCGAAAACTTTTTGTACGCCTATTGTGTGTGCAGTATTGAATAATACCTGTAAAACAATATGGACGAAAACGTCGATGTGTGCATAGGATCTGCGGTGCAGTCTCGAGGGCTAATTATTTAAGCGAATTTTTCTCGCAGATCCGGTGGCCCGTGAAAAATCGAGCGTTTTCAGGTATCGCATAAAACAAACAACCCCCGTTACGTAGACGGAGCTTGTGTTGCGATATTACTATATTAATATAGGGTACATTTTTCGCGGAGGACTCGTGTAAGTTCGCGACGTCTGGCAGTCGAATACTTCGATTTAAAAAGAACATTTTTTCTATTCTTTTTTAACTCGCGATTGAAAAAAAGATTTGGAGAAAAATATGTGCAGCAGCAGCAACGGGGATAGCCGGAGATGGAGCTGCGTAATAAGGAGCTGTACTGCACTAGCACGCTGCAAGATTCACGAGAAGAAAGAGCGGAGAAGAACAACAATACAGTGAAATCTGCAGTGACGGGATGGAAGGAAACCGCTTTGAAAGGAGCACCGGAGGACCTAGGAGAAACGGATCGGTCGACGGAGATCCAAAAAAAAAAAATAGGGAATAACGTCGTTTCGGCGGCCAAAAGCTCTAGGAGAATCGTTGTACAAAAGCCGCAAGAAGAAGAAGAGGATTTACTAAACAGAAAAATATAGTAGTTGTAAAAAAAAAACGAAACGGAAGTACCCGCAACACCACACCCTGTACGTACGTGTCGGTTCGGCGATCGCATGTTATCCGTTTCGCAACCCTTTTTTTTTTATTTTATTTTTTTCTAAATGACTGCAGAGCGACGACGAGGCCACTCCAGTCGTCGTCGTCGTCGTCGTTATATCGGCACACTCGAGAGCTGTGCTTGTAGCACACCCGGTCGTCTCACCGCAGGAGCGACCGTGTCGAAAATATAATATTATTAATATAATAACAATGTAAAAACGGTATAAATAACAAAATGCTAATGCCCCGCGACAGCAGTGTGTGTGTGTGTGGCGTGCAGTGAATATTATAAAATGGTGTGTACCCCTAGGAAAAAAATCGACGTACGCATTACCGCGCGACCGCCGAGTGCGACTTGCGTCTTGCGGTTTTCGTCGATATAGTAATTCCTATACCCCGATAGAATTCGGCCGCCCCGGGGGCGATGGATTTTTGACCGAGGGGATGGTGTGTATTTTGTCGTAAGGGTATTATAATGAATGACGCGATATTATACCGCGGCGACAGCATTGGCCGAATGCAATTTGCCGTAAGTTTCTCCGCCTCCTGGACGTGTTGTACCATACGATATTGCGAAACAAAAATCAACTCTGCGGTTCACACCAACATTACGCGATATCTCCAGATGAGAGGAGGAGTCCGTGTCATGCGATTTCTCTATTAGCGAATTCTCGAGGTTTTCTCGAGTTTTTCCACGCGCGTACTCCCGCCGCGATGATACGCGAACGGTGGAAATTGTTTTCGTCCAGACGGCAGCAAAAATTCGAAAAATCGCGTATTAATCGCGTATTTCACCGTCGCCTCGGTCGTTTTGAACGGTTAGTAAACTCGATTGAAATTTTACCGCGTTCTGAATTCCGCCAAATTATTTAAAAAAAACAACGCTCGCGATTCGCGGACGAAAACGTTCGGCAGCAGTGCCGCGCGTTATTTTTTAAACAACTCGCGGTGTCTAACCCGGTCGGAAACGTGTCACGAGGTGTTGTGGGTTTACGTTCTGTACGACTTGGGATAGAATCATCTCGGTTCGACGGTACATAATAAACTGCGGCGGTTACGGTCTGTTCAAATCATTCGGAAGAGGCGTGTAATCAGAAAAATCACAATTTTTTCCAGCAGCTCGGGCCGAAAATCAGCGACGTCTTCAGTAATTCGCCCGTTTTTATACAAACAACAGTAGAAGCGATCCGGCAAACACTCGGTTACATTGTATCAGCTCTCTCTCGAACCATGTGAAATCTCTGAAATTCGATTGTTATCAACTGGCAATTCCCTCGCATTTAAACACTTTGTTCTTTACGTCCCTGTACGTGTTAACGGTCTGCGTGGAAACCTAATTATTCGTCCCAAGCTTGTATACTGCAGTCGGGGCGTTTGTGCGCCCAACGTAAGAATCGTCGTTTTTTCTACCATTTTTTTTTCCTCCCCGTCAAAGGCATTTTTTTCTCGCTCGTATTCGATTCCCGTGGAGAACGGGGGGAAAAAAAAAAATAATAATATCCGCAGTTAAACAATGCGCGTTGGTAATTTCACGTTCGCACGACGGCGGGGTCTCCGCGGCAGCCTTTGTGCCGCCGCGGCGACGAGAGACCCGCGCGATTTCTAATCATTAGAAGACGACGACGACGACGGCGACAAAAAAATCGAACGAAAAAAAATGAATAAAATCGTGATTTTTTTTTTCTTCCGTGTGTACCGCGTTTTTTGCCCCGCAGTTCTTACAGCGGCGGCCCCGAGGGTGATATTTTGGATTTCCGTTACCGTTTTTTTTTCGTCGCCCCTTTGCAGCCGTACACGGGTCGTCGAAAAACTCGTTTTTCCCGCACGTATTAACACGACATTATTAAACATCATTACGCCGCGTTTAATTCCCGCGTCCCATTCAACGAGAAAACCAAAAGAGTTCGTTATGGTTTTATTTAATAATTTACGCCACAAATGTCGTTATAGGCGCTCGGCTAGGTCTTCTCGGAGCGTGCAGGAAACGCGCGCGCGCGCGCAACGGACCGAAAACGATGAATTCCAAACGAAACTTGGCCGACATTTGGTGAATTCGTTAACCGCGCGTCAAGACGAATGCGTCGAATATCATTACGACGGCGGAATTGTCTTTTCGTGTTTTCACGCTGTATTATGTAAATAATTAACCCGGCCGAGTGCGAACCGTGAAGAAAAACGGCCGCGCGCGCGCGCCTCGAAACAAACGATTATTAATAATAATATATTATTGTTGTGTACGATAATGTCGTCCTCCGAATAGCGCCAACAATCGACGCCATATGCGTGCGTCTCTCGCATGATAATATCATGTCGTTACGCGTATAGTTTTTTGTTTCTCGAGCTGTTATAAACGTAGTATTATCGGTATGGTAATCGTCGGTTTGTACAGACAGCTCTCTGGTATACTGCCTGCTAGGCGAAAGAAAACGAAGAAAAGTGCGAGTCCCCGTCGACCTCGCGGTCCGAAAATATCCTCCGCCAAACGGACGTTGAATGTTTTCCGAGTTTGCTCGTAGTGAAAAATAGTGGTAGACCTAAAAAAGTGACTAAAATTTATTAAAAAAAAGCGACATTTTTTTTATTCAAGACGTTTATCCCTTACAAATGTGTAACGATATTAATGACAGTATTATACGTGCAGTTCTAGGATGACTCGTTTACTTGACAACAAAATCGCGCATAAGGCTACGGTATAATCGTAGTAACATCTAAAAGTAGTTTCTATACTTATTTAGGTATTGCTTTGTAATAACGTACTTTTTTGGTACTAGTACGAAATCGATTACTTCTAAACTGAATATTCGAATTGAACTTTTTTGTCGCACTTGTGTTTACTACACATTTTTCGCAACAAACCCTACTTCTGAACATCGGTTTCTATAAAATAAACTGCGTAAAACCACTTTTACTTCTGCAAAGTTTTTTTGCCCTACAGCTTTTCAAGACGAGTTAATTTGCTTGTTAAAAGAGTTTTTTTTATTTTTTGAAGTGGGAGGGAGCAAAACGTCGAGTGACAAAAGTGACTAATTTCTTTCCACCCCTGTGATATTGCAGAGCAGGGGCGGCTCCAGGAGAGATCGTGCCCCCTCGGATCAAAGAAAAACCACAGATCTGAAATAACTATAACAAAATAACTATTTTTTCTCTAGGTAACCATGTACGTCTGTGATTACTATGGTTTTACAATCGAACTGATGGCGGAAAAAAAATTTTTTTAACTTTCGCATTATCTGAAGACTGAAAGTGCTTGAACGCCATTCTCTTGTTCCGCCTCCGTTGCAGAGGAAACCGCGAGTTTTAAGGCGTACTACCAATATTTTGCCAAAATCAGATTTTTTAAACTCGCCTCTTACGATGATTTGAAAATATTATCTAAGACGGTTTTTGAAATTCAAATATTTTTAAACGTACGAATACTTAATTTTCCTGAACCTGCAACTGACCTCGCGCAAAATTGAATTTATAATATATATATATAGCGTTTTCTCATACTACTACGCGATAAAAACCCGGAATTCTACAATCGCCGAGTGATCCGTGTGAAAACGCGACGTAACAACACTGAATAGACACATTATTTTAATGCGTTTCCGAAAAAAGCCCTGTTCAGGCCTCCGGGTGTATTAAACTGTGAAGGGCGCGGCGTGTTTTGTTAAACGTGTTTTTTACGGTCAACATAAAGAGATTTTTTTCATAACACCCGCGGAAGTCAACAACCGACTGCAACAGGTTTTTAAGTTTTTCGAGCAATATCGATCGCGCACTATTCAAATTTAAAGATGGTTAATTATTTTTTCTATTTTTTTCTACTATTACATCGGCACGCAGCGACGTCGTATTGTTGTTTCGCGTCGTCGGTATTCTACGTATTTACCCATTTTTTTCCTCCCGTTCGGCGATAATCGTGTGATGGCCGGCTGGTTATCGTATACTCGACGGGATAACAGTTGTGCCGTTAACCCGGTCGAAGCGCGTATTCGGGGGCACGCTCTGGAGGTACAAGGATAATTTAAGGAAACAGTAATAATAACGATAATAATAAGAATACTGTTATTATTGTTGTTGTCGCGGCGTTTGTGTGCCGGTGGTATACAGTAATTACGGTTTTACGAATATCGGATA
>CM029363.1:8467032-8610615 GCA_017140985.1 Hormaphis cornu | reverse complement strand
TATAGTAATATTCATGATTATTTTTTAGCGACTAAGTGTTTTTTTTTCATCTTTCTGTCATTCGTTCAGTCTAATATATATATATTTGGACCGTATCAATAAACTTTTTATTATTTTGTTCTTTATAATATAATTCTATAATATTATGTTATATACCTTATACTATTATGATAATAATATATATATACAAATAATTATTATATTTTAAAATTAGTATTTTTAATCGTACAATGTTCTCGCGAGCACAGAGCTCGCGGTGTATACAGCTACAAACCAAATCGAAATCAACCCCCTTTGTGTGTTGTCGTTGTTAACAGCGATGTACCCACCCACCCACCCCTCAAATCCCTCCTCACCCGCCTATATCCACTATCTATTAAGTACTTGTATTGATGTTCACTTTTTTTCTTTTTTTTTTTTCAATAATTATTATTATTTATTGTGTTTTTTTTTCCTCTCTTGTACGTACGTACGTGTTTTTGAAAAATGTTTATCGAATTTTTAAATATACGAAAATCAATAAATTTTAACCTATAGCCCGCATAAGACGTTTTTTTTTTCCTCCCCCTCGCCTTCGTCACCAGCAAACTGAAGTCGATAAACATATAACATACAGGTGATAAACTCAAAGTATAAGATTTTTGAGACTATATCGATTCACAGCCGGCATTCCGTTCCACGAGAGATAAATCAGTTTTCGCGCATCTCACCGCGTCTTCGGCGATGCCAGACTTCCTAACTTAGCCAAACTTTTCTGCAGACGCGAAACAAATCGGTTCCTTTTTGTTCCAAGGATAAAGCCGGAAAGTTTTGAGGACCGATTATTCTCTCGTGTGGAACGGAGTATTACATGCTGTATAGCGAGTCCAAAAATTAAAAATGTGTAAGCGCGGTATTAAAATGCGTTAGGAAACGCGGTAAATTCCGAACAGACGTTCTCAAAATATTTACCATATTGCAGTATGATTTTTATACGGATTATAAAAAAAAACTAGCGTTCGAATGTGTTTTTTGAAATTTTCATTCAAATAATATGTACGGTTTCTATATACGGTCTCATCTCCCTCGTCAGTTCCATTTTGACTCTCGTATTTTTATAATATAACAAACTTTCGTATTCGACGAATGACAGTACTTTTGGCTTTTTCTGAATTGAAAATAGATTTTGTATACCCACAAGTTATCAGAAACCTCGTTGTGGAAAGTAATCCAGATTTCTCTTCCGTTTTCGTTTTTCCCTCGCAGAACTTGGAAAACAACGATAAAAAAAACGCTTCAGACCAACTCGGATCGCCCACCGTTTGAGGTGTCGTACGTTAAAAAATCTGAGCAATTTTTTCTACTTGAAAAAGTGATCACAAAAATCTACATCGACTTGTACAAAAAAAACACGTTTCCCGCGTAATTGTTTGTCCCACGTAAGAAATATACGGCCGCCCGAAACAACGAAAATTTCAAAGTTCCAAAGAATAAGACAGAAAACACCGTTGTAAAAACAATGTGCATCCTTCGCTCAGAAAATATCAACGCTGCCGCAAAAAGTACCTGCTGAATAGCATTCCTGCCCCGGTTCGTTGGATTTTAACGATACGTTGTCGATTCGCGACGCAGCGATCGTAAATATCGTGCAGATGACGAAAAAGACACAAAAATTAAAATAAATACTCGTCGTCGTCGTCTCCCTACACAAATAAAATGTTATTTTCCCGTTATTATAATACCGTAAACACGTCGAAACAGATCGTTTCGAGGATAACATTGCAGCAGCACAGTTGCTGTATACATTTTATACGAGTATTTTCGGTCACACAACCCCGTGGTGTTCCGTCCGCCCCGAAATTACTCGAAAACTTTGTCACACGTTTTGTGCGCAGGTTCATTATTTAATTTTTACTCGTGTGAAAATCGACGTGAATTATTGTCAATAATATAGTTCAAAAATATACTGTGTATCATTATTACCCTATCGCGATGTGTGCAGAGTGTCGTGCCCGGTTCCTCTCGTTTGAAATTATAGGTTTCCAAAAAAAAAACAACAACGATAATCGTCACGACTCGATGGATATAGGAGGTAGGTACGTACGTTTTTTTTTCTGCAGTTTTTACCCTTTTCTCGCTTTTTTTTCGGGGGTGCGATAGTTACTATCATTATTGCAAGTAATAATAACATGTATTTGCAGTGTAATACACAGTTACCGAACGTATTGCAGTACTAAAGGTATTTTTGTAGATGCCACCATGCTATACACATTGTTCGTGCGACATTGTAGCCGAATTTTCCGCGCGCATCAGTTCCGGTCAAATGACGACGATTGCGCATGTTTTTTTTTTTGTTTTTTTTCACCCCCGAAAGCGCGGGGGAGGAAGTGAAAAGATTAAAAAATAATAATAAAAAAGCCGAGATCGCTATCGACTGTGCGTGTAGGTCGCTCGTGGACGGGGTAGCGACTGTATCATGTTTGGCTGAAACATTTTCAAAGTCGCGGCGCGTGAAAGAAGCATTTCCAAACACAACACGTTTGATTTCTTATTTTTCTCGTTATTCTTCCTATTGAACAAAATGTACCTCATCCGCGACGTGTTCATTTCATGATTTGACAAAGCACTATAACATCCATCAACCGACAAGATCCTCCTCTCGTGGCGTCAAACAATCTTCAAACACACGTTAGCGCTACGGAAAAACGGTTCACCAAAGTTGATCGAAATAAATCCGTTCACACAACCATCACTCTCGGAGACGTACTCCTAGGGTTTTTCTGTTCCCTATTTTTTCTCCAAAAATTTAATATTCCGGCCTTAGATCAAAGATTAACGCGGGCCCAGAATTAAGAGATTAGCATTGTCTTTGCACGCTCAAACCCTTACTACGCAGCAATAAAATTACACCTCCGTTAAACTGCTTGTTCTACGAAACGTTACTGAAACCATTACTGAAACCATTACGGCTTTTGGGGCGATGCAAAAAATATCATAAAAATCCAAACTTTTCAAAATGTTACCCACGGAAAACTAACTAGGTCTCAAATAATACGTACCGACTTAATCAACTGACGATGAGGCAAAAATATTTTATAAAAAATTCCGTTTGGATGATCATCAAAACCCGCTAATGACAAAAAACCTGGCCACATAGATGGTTTTACTATCCGTTACATAATTTTATAAACAAAAATTAATTGATCAAGGTAGTATATACGACAAAAAAATATACGCAACAACAACAATTTTCGATTTTGTGACAATATATTATCACAAACATTCAATTAATTTACTTACAATTTTTAGCACGTTTGTGACACACTAAATATATTTTTTTACATACAATGTGATGCAAGGGCTTAACTAACTGTTAATAATTTTACGTAATGTTGGATTTATGTAAAGAATAGCATCTAAAGTATAAGGTATAAAAGTAACAATTATTTTAGTAAATAGCAGTTTGTGCTGTGGTTATTTAAGTAATAACTAGAAAAGTGTTATCAGTTTTAGATTTACTTTTAAAACCATTGAGTTATTGCTGAAATATAAACATAGTAATAACACCAATTGTGTGGTAGTTTCAGTTTTTTAACGACAATTGATCGATTTTCACACTTGGTAAAATCTAGTTCAGGAAAGTTGTTAAATTACATGATTAAGTTTGTTTTATTGGTATATTATAACAAGAACATTACAGAGCTATTAAATTTTAAGTTAAGGGTAGTACTCTGAAAGTTTTACAAAGTACTATAATTCTATATTTTATTTTGGCGTATACTGTAAAATATAACAATAAAATTAATAAAAAACTCTGAATCGTTATTAATTTCAACATCATAACAGGCAAGTTACACAAATTTCTGTACAATAAAAATGATTTTTAACCAATTTTATAACTAATACACAATTGAATAGTTTAGATATAAAAAATTAATTGTTATAAGTGCAAAAATACAAAATAATGAACCAATAAAAAGATTAAAAATAACTATTTAAAGTTAAAAAAGATATTTTTAAAGACGTACAATTTCAATCAATTAATTGATAGTCAATACTTTGTTTGTAGAAGTACCTGTTCATTTACATTTTTTTTTCAATAAACATAAATACGAACCATCAAAATAAACTGTTGTCTAAACGTCATTGTTTATACTGTAATCGTATACTATTTTTTCACATACAACATAGCTTAAGATAAAAAAAAAAAAAATAAATTATAGGAAAAGTACAAAAAATGTTGTTGAACATCAAAATTGTTTGGATGAAAATTGAGGTGTTGATACGCAATCTGCACTTAAACATTTCTTGTTTACAGCCATGGTCAAAGGAAGATTTACTCTTAAGCTAGGGTACTGAAATTTCTAGAAATATAGAGAAAGTATTATAATTTATATTGGCTTTTTGTACCGATCGTTTTTAGAAAAGACACAAACTTGATTTTTATACGCAATATCCAAATGGGACATGTACGGTTCGGGAATGGCAACAGAGTCTCCAATGATGGGTCCTTTACCTTGAGCCAGATTGTAAGCCGATACGACAATACACGTCAGTTCTTTGTCCACCATACAAAACGTACTAGACATTTGAATTAGTTGTTCGTATTATAACGCTACATAGCCGATTTTGATGTTATCGACATATTCAAAAATGAAACAGTTGGCCATTTACAACGTGGCCCGTGTTTGTAAACAACAGATTTACACCGATGCAGGTTTGTTTACAAAGTAGGACCACTCGGTAAATGGTGTCAATTAATAACATCGATTTCTAGTGTTTTATATATCTGTGAGTACAACACTTTTTAATTAGATAAACTGCTACTTACTAGGGGACTGCTTCTTCGTGGTAGACAACACATACGACGCGACCACAAACTACTTTCCCGGTATTTAAACCGGTTTTAAGTTTTGAAAACGAAACGTGCTCCAAAAGTATCTGACCCCTAATTGTTTTTATTTTGTTCTTGTACAAACCCAAACAACTTGAATCTAAAGTCTTATTTAAAATACATGTTAGATCAACAGAAATGACCATACGAGTGTTAAATAATAATTTTTCTTTCGGTACCTACCTCAGTCATTTGTAGCAGTCGTTTATTTTTCATCTGGCCCTTACGCTGACACAAGGTATGGGTCGACGTTACGTACTTCAAGAGATCTTCTAAGGTTTCTTTAGCTATATCCCACGTCGGATCCAAAATCGTAGATTTTTCAAAGCTCAACAGAGCGTCCGTATAAAATTCTGCATATTTTAAAGCCTAAAAAAATAAAAATTTTAAATTGACCGTGCGCACGAACGAGTCTAGTAAGAAAAAACATTAACTCACAACGCCTCTGTTGAAATGGAGATCGGCATTTTTAGCAGCTTTAGGGTCGTTGAGCTAAGATTAAAATAGATAAAATAAAAACGACGATTAATATTACAAGACGTCCATTAACTCTTACAGCTTTGTCGAATGAGAGAATGGATTGGCCTAGGAGTTTGTCTTCTTGTTTTTTGAAAAACAATGATAGATAAGCGTTGCCGAGTATGGTCCACGATTCGCCGTCAACGTCGTCCAATTCTACGGCTTCCTTTGCGTACTCGACGCCAGCTTCGAGACTCTCCATGCAGTTCTCGCTCGTCAGCAACCGGGCCTCTCTCATAATTATGGATAAGTTGCGTAAAATTATTTTACTTTTGCCCTGAAACACACAGAGATTCGACGATAACCAACAGAAACGTATTACCCGACTATTTTCTTCCAAAAAAACTTGCATGTTTCAACGAGGCTAGGAAACAACACTTTGCTTCTGAAAACCTCCGTAAGTGCACCAGACACTCGCCGAGCGCGTTCCACGCGTCCAAATGCGTCGGGTTGAGTTTGACGGACTTGGACAAAACGTTGACGCACTCCTCGCTCACCGGACGCACGACGCTCCACGTTTTCCCCAACAGGTAAAAGTACTGCGACTTGTTTTCGGCCACTGCGGCGCCTGCGGAGTGTTCGTTAAAGACCGACGATGTGTATAATCGATGCGTGGAAAACTCACCCTCGTTCTCTCTGAACAACGTTGTCACCGCGCCGATCTTCTCCGCGATCGTTGTCCCATCGTGCGGCGGCGGCGGTACGTTCTCGGTTTCGCGTTCCGACAGCAGCCGTCCGTTGAACTCGTACAGTTCTTCGACGGCCGACTGCGGGGACAACGTACGTGACAATGTGACGCGTATAAAGCCGGCGACGTTTCCGTTACCTGTAAATAGTCCAGCGTGGGCGTGCGGTTCGGCGGTTTCGGCTCGTCCAAGTCCAAACTCGTCATCCGTTCCGCGACGTCGTCGTCGTCGGGTCGTTCGTCACCACCGCCGTCGCCCTGCTGCCGTTCACCGCTCATTGTCGTCGTCGACGACAAACCCCGCGAAATTCGGTCACGTAAAAAAACGTCCTGTGCAACAAAAAAAGAAAGACCATGTCCTCCCCCCGCGGTGGATCTTGTCGGCCGAATTGTTCTCCGCGAGTTTTACACGAACGGTTTTAGAAGAGAAAGAAAAACTCCCCGCGCCCCCCGGCAACACCAGAAGACGAACAGAACAGCTTTCTTTCGGTCGAGATTTTTCTTTTAAACAACCGGGATCGAATCGGCAACGACGACATGTATACGCTCATTGTCGTCGGGTAACCAGTGATAACCGGACAGACCTAATGATACTATATACTGTTACAAC
Organism: Hormaphis cornu; assembly: GCA_017140985.1. Classification (NCBI taxonomy): domain Eukaryota; kingdom Metazoa; phylum Arthropoda; class Insecta; order Hemiptera; family Hormaphididae; genus Hormaphis; species Hormaphis cornu. The sequence goes on along the minus strand of CM029363.1, from coordinate 8,603,928 downwards.
CACAGGTCTATGGTTACAACCGGTCCACGACCACAATGTGTGTTCTTATCACCAACCCGCGCACTATCACTATATATATAAGCGTTCGTGTAGGCAACTGAACATACATCTAAATATTTTGTCTTGTGTTTTTCGAAGCCAGTTGCGCGCCCCCTTCGGATCAAACTCAAAATCACCCCGATCTGCCGTCCGAAAGAAGTATCCACCGTTTTGTAATTTTTCAAATGTACATAACTTGCGTTGTGTATAAATAATCGCCTAATTATTGGTCGTTTCGTCCGAATTGGACGTACCCGACAAAACTGCACCTATATAGAAGAATCGATCGATAACGTCCGGTTCGATACACTATTGTTGTGTTTGCAATGACTATTATAATTGTAACGTCGGCGGATTATTATGAACGTCATCGATTCCGGTATGGGTAGATTAATTTTTTGTACAAATTTGGGCTCGTCAAAGAAACCGATAAGTATAGGTTTTTACATGACAATTTTTCGAATAGATCGTTACTATGATTGGTTTAGTAAAACATTTCAGTACATTTGAATCAAATCGAGCCAAAAAATGTAGCCCTAATAGAATCGTCTTCTATACTTTGATCGTACTAGCGAAAAGAACACTCGTCAGGTCGTTCCTAATGCGTTGCACTCCTTTCAAAAGATATTACATTGGACGCATACGTAGGCGGCTGTTATTGAACATTTTTTCAAGTCATAACACACAAAATTGAAAATAATTCTCTCGAAACGCCTCAATTATTACTGGAAACTTTACACGAAAAAGGTTAAATGGAATCTAAAATTTTCATCGATTTCAACAATTTTCCGACTAAACACGTATGTACAGAACTTTGAAATTTGAAAAAAATTTGCAGTTATATCAATATAAATACAACATTAAAACTTGAAAATTTCAATTACCCAGTACTTGTTGTAAATTATTATTGTGATTTCTTCTCTAAGTTTAAATTTTTGTCTTCTATTCAAACGGTCAAACGAATTATTTCAAATGATTTCGACTTCTTTCGAGTTGAATTAATACATAAGAATATGCAATTTTAATGTACGTTCAATATTACGTTTAAGCCCAAGGTTAATAGATAATAATCCGTTAACCTTGATACACCACACCGTCCAAAGACTTTTTTTATAATAATTAAAATAACTTAAAATAATACGCAAAATAATTCGCAATCTATTTCTATACGGAACTTAAAAGTAACACGGACTGTACAACAAAAACCGTTGCTCACTTCATCGACCACCACTAAAGTGATAACAGTTGTTAAATAAAAGACGGGGTGATAACGTACCTAAGAATTTATTTCTTTTTTGTATTATTTTCATTATTGTTTTTTTAATAACTATGTATTATTTCGTCGTCGATACTGGGTATTAATTTTTTTATTTGTTTTATTTTGCGGTGAAGTTTTTATTCGTTTTATTGATAAATTAATTATTATTGATTGTTGAGCAATAATTTCTACTTATCGGCCAGTTGAGCTGACCGAACAACTCGCAAACAAAATGTAATTACTATTTCAACACGGAAAAAGTAAGCGAAACGGTCGTATTATATTTCGTTAAGGACCCTGTTTTTGTGTGTGTGCCTCGTCACAATACTTTACTGACTTATTTTTTTTTTGAAATTTTTTACGTTGTACACGCTCGCATGCCGCCCTCTATAATTTATTGTTTACTTCCTGTGTGTTATTGTGTTTTTTTCAATTTTATTACGTGTCGCGAAGTACCAAAATTCATACTTGGATCCAATTGTGTTAGTTAAGAAAAACAAATCAAAACGTTTTGATAGGTAACTAGAAATAATTTTACGTGTTTCATACCTATCTACTTAACTTTGTAAGTATTTTTACCTATCCTACGGTACGGAGAAAAAGCGTGATCCATTATTAAGAGAAAACATGTTTAGTGGAATCAAGTTATTTTCCGTGACAGTTGTTATACTCGTATCAAACGTGTCAAATTTCATTGAAATATTACATTTATCTATCAATATGTTTTTGGTTGCTCAGTATTGTTTTAGTTCATCAGCAATCTTACTATTTTGTATACAATTGACTCCTCTCTTTAAGTACTTATTGTAACATGCATAAAATAAAATGTTTCATAGAATGTTGGTAGATGATAATATGTACCATAACATCGAGTGCACAATTCAGATACAAATATGCCAGAGTCTAAAGGCTTCTTAATTGTCAATAATTTTGAGTAAGAGTTATTTGTTTAAGAAATTAGAGTATTTTTCTGTATAGTTTACACCTGATGAAGTAATAGGTCAATAGTTGATAGGTTGTACCTATTACCTAGACTATGCAGTTAAATGTCGTGGAAGGAAATTTAAAATGTTAAAAATACCACACTCTGTGCGGTGAGAGAAGGTAGCTTGCGTTTGAAAATGTTTTCAAACTTATAAATTAATTCATCACATATAAAGTTGTAAAATTTAAATTTAATTCTGAACAAACTTAATTCACATTAATTATAATTTATATTTTATTATCCAGTTCAAGTTTAAATGTTGATTTTTGATTATATTTCAATAGTTCTATGAAAACTGAATGAATCATTATAAGTACACATTTTTATTTTTCACAGAACTAAGTTTAATTTAGTTAATTCACTGAGCAATAAATAGTCATGTACCGAGTTCAATGGGTATTAGTTATTGGGATTTTTATAAAAATATTTGGTACGACATCTTGATAATCTTTTGAAATGTGTTTTATTCAAAAATAAAAAAGAACGGAGGACAGACTCTTGAATTTTTAAAAAACATGATTGGATAATTAACGAGGTAGGAGTGTATGACAGCAAAACCACCAAGTTAGATAAGAAATAGGTACATTGGTGTTTTAAATGTTTACAAGATGCACGAAACACACTTATTAGATAAAATATTGGTAATTTATATTAGTTTTATAAAATTATGACCGCAGAAAAAGAAAAAAAAAAAATCTTGCTCTAAATTATTGCACTTATTACAATGTATTGATATGATAATCACTTTTTGTAGTATTACCAGTTATTAGTGCCAAAATAGTTGTTTTTATTTTTTATTAATAGAGTTATAACTACCATATTATTATACTTGACAATATTTTTATATAAACAAAATAATATTACGTATTAAATACATAATCGTAGTACTGATATTTTATAATTTTTTTTTTTAAATTACTATAGTTGATATTTTTCAAATTTATTAAAATTTTCTCTGTAGAATTCCGTACAAACCTTTTATTGGACATCCTCTTTGAACATGCATAGCACATTTCATAAATTACACGCAAGAGATGTTTGTTATCACAGCTGTACTAATATACACTATGAATTTTATAATGGGACCTAGTTTTTAATTATCAAATATTTTAATCATAATTCATACTTAAAATATGTACCTATAATTTTGTTTAGTTAAATATGTGATTGAATTGAACAGTTAGGTATAAAATGATAAATTGTCTGCATTATTTGCTTAAAAAATACATACCTATTAAGTGTTTTTATTTGATTTTAATTGATAACAAGAGGCTTCTAGTAAAAAATATGAATTTTGAAGTTAAAAATATTCCGTGTTAAAGGTTCAATTTTATAAGTTTTTTAAGTTACAGGTGTCAATATGTCATTGTTCTTACATTAAATACTACAATTTTACATCAACTTGTATTATTGTTGATTAACTAGGTAAAACTGAATATTATTTTTATACAATCAATGAAAGTGTAACTCTTAAATAAGGATGTAGTATATAAATAAGGTATAGATTTACTATCTCTTTATTATTCAATTTGTTCGGTTCAGTAATTAAAAAAAAAATTATTTAAAAATATCTAATTTGTCATTTATCTGTGTCCATTCTCTTATATATTTATTTTAGTTTTAATTTTTTTTAGTGTTTTAATTAAATTTTGCATCATGAAGTCTACCGCTAAACCAGATTATGACAGAACATTCCAAGAAGATCTCGAAAAAGCTCAAGCTCTTAGTATGGAATCATTGGCTCTTGAAGAGTTTAGAAACAAAAAACTGCAATCCGAATCGTCGTCATACAGTGAGAGAATTTCAATACCTACTTCTTCATCTCAGACTCGTTCAATGTCACTTACAGGTTTGTTTATTTAATTTAACTAAATAGAATCGTCCAATTTTAAGCCAAATAGAAAGCAACTATCTGTTACTTAAAACTTACTTTTAAAATTTATTATCGTTTGGTTGACATATTGAGTTGTTGACTGATTGTTACATTTTTAAAGTGAATAATTCCAAATCCTAGTAAAAGTATTTATTTAAAATCATTATAACTAATAATTTATTACCATAGTTCTTTAAAAAAGTGCTTGAGTAAAAGTTATTTGTCTAAATAACATCAGTACTCGCATTCGTTATTAAAGAAAAGAAAAACATAATTTGAGAATTATATACCTAATTTTTATTTGGTCGTATTTTGTATTTATATTGATACTATGCTTAAAAAATGCAGCAAGTGCTCTGTCTTGCTCTTCTTTTCTCCAAGCACCAATGTTTAATGGCACTGATGTCATATTATGTATATTAATAATTTTACAAAGTTTTTACAATATTGTATAAGTAACATAGTTATCTATTATTTATATACCTACTATACCTAATGTAGTTCTTATCAATTGATTTTCAGAAAAAAAATATCGAGGTAAAAATATTTATTTCTATAATTTTAACTTTTAATTATTTATTTATTGGTTTAGTCATTTTTCTGTTCAAGTGATTGTGTTAAAACCAGAGGCATACTCAAATTACAATATATAAATATAATAATAAAATACTACGTATATATAATTTTAAAACATTATATCACAAATAGGTAAAGCTAATTTAATTGTTTAATTTCTAAATTCTATTGTTTTAAATATTAAATGTGTGGATTGTGTTGAAAAATGATGTAAAAACAAGTAATAATGTTAAGACAATTCCATATGTTTTGTATTTCATACAAAATTAAATGATATTTATTTCTATATTAGTTGGTGCTGGTTAGTCAACATTAAACAGAATTAATAAACAAAATTTTTATTGACATGTTATCACATCTAACAATTATTTTATGTAAATAGTATACAAATAATAATAATAATAATAAAAAAAACATTAAAAAGTGTTCCATCTGCTATTGTCATTGATAAGAGACTGCTCATTTGCGTGTTTTCTTAAAAGATAAATATGTATTGTTTTATTTTAAACTTTACTTGTAACTGTCCACATTTTTTAGTAATGCATAATATGTTTCCCCTTTAACACATATTCTTTTTGAATATTCCATTTGGTATAGATTGTATGTTTCAAATATGTAATGAAAACATTTTGAATGGCAATAAAATGTTTCGTACTTTTTTTTTTTTAGAAAAAACAGTTTATTACAATGACCTACCTAGATCAAGGCCCAGACCAGGATCATTTAATACAGGTAATATAATTTTCTGTGCTTGGTTTATTGTATGTTAGCAATCAGCTTGTGTATGCAAGTGTGAAGTAGTTACAGTAAAATAATATTTTAACTTTTCAGGTGAACCATTACTACCACGAATAAAACCTCCACCACGTCGTAATCCCGCTATAGTTAAAAAAAGTTGTACTAATGATTCAATTCAAGATTTGTTCAGCCTTAATTCAACGCCAATTGATGATCTCGTACAAAATATGGATTCATTTAATGTTCTAGATGGGTAAAAATGGTTTAAAAAATGTTTTTTATAATTTATGCGCGCTTATTAGTTATGAAATTAACATGATGAATATTGTAAAAAAAATTTGAGTTTGGTTTTAGGTTCCACTAAACATGTCTGTCTTGCTGTTCTATGCTATGAAAACTCAATTTCTGATTATCAGTGTTGACTTTAAACGTCTTTTTTATTCCTTCACGCCATATTCAACCACCCATCTTTTTTAATACCTTTATATTGTTGTACGTGTATTTTTTTCCTTTTGTTTCTTGTGGCAAAATCCTTAAGTGTTTAAAATTTACCAAAAATGATGAATTATTGGACAGATATTTGAGAATAGCTTGAGACATTTGTTAAGTGGTATGAACCTTGCCAATTCTATGCAATAAACACATTCTGATCTTATTTAGTATATAGCAATTTAATTTATAATAATAACTTGTGGGCATAAAATAATATGTTTTTACTGATAATCTCTTTTGTTTTAACAGGAGTAAAACAACTTCTCATAAAAATGACAGTAATTCAACATTCCAAAATTTAAATCTCAGTACAATAAACACATCAAATATTATTTCAAACCAAAGTCAATCTAGTGGATCACACAATCTTCAACAAAACATAGATGTATTGTATCAAAGTGGTTTCCATCCTGTGAATTCCACTGGATATACACCTACAAGTTACCAAACAACAGTTCCTTTTGAAACTTTCTGGCAAAGGCAAACCACCAGCAGCTGGTCTACTAGCAGTGTTATGCAAACTCAACAGTTTACAAGCAGCGCAACAAATATGCACACGCAGGCTCCACTTGCTGAAATAAAACCGAAAATATTTTCTCAAAACCTTGTAAAAAAACAGAACGACAATAATCTCATTGATTTAAACTTTTTTGACAGTATAGATAATTCTAAAAGAGTCTTTTCAAATGGTAATAGAACTAGTGTACTTGAAGCGTTCGATCCGCTTCTCCATAACCAGTCAAACATGAGTTCTTCTGAAACTGATCAAGGTACTTGTACATGTTTGTTTTTAATTCTTTCAAATTATCAGAGAATAATATATAACGTTGATTTTAATAGACAATAATGAGTCGCTTTATGCTACTTATGATCCATTTGATTATATGTATTCTCCGTCAATCTCATCTCAATCATCAGACCCAATATACGCAGCTGTTATAAAAACTCCCATCAATTCACCTCCGCCATTACCACCAAGGAGTTCCTTAACTCCAAAAGAATCAAAAGTAAATGTTCGTTTTATTTATGTTATATTGCTATATTCATATCTAATATATATTTTAGGTACCACAAAGTTTAAGTTATGAAAATGTTGGTCTGGTTAAACGACCTTCAGTGTTTTTTGATCCGGAAATGTTGGCATTTCATAAAATGGTTAAAAATGTTAGAAGTATGTAAATTGTTTTACTAATGAGTAATTAACAATATTGACTAAATCAATACTCATTATTTTAAATTTAACTTGAAAATTAAAATGTTTTTCAATTTAGAAAAATTTCAATATACTGATTCAAAAACAAATGAAGGTATTGTGGTATGTTCAAAATTCGAAAACAATCTTCATCAAAATACTAGTACCAAGTTTGTAGTTTACTGTGAACCATTTAGAAAAACACCAATCACATTTACTTGTGATGGTAGGACATATTTACTTTGTTTTTTTGAAAAAATGTATAAATTATGTTAGTTAATAATTTTATATGTTAGTTGGAAGTAGTGTTGAACATGTTATATCACATGTAATTTGTGAGTTGGATCTGGAGAATGCTCATCCAAATGATTATTATCTGAAAGTTAAACACTTTTCTGAATACATGCTGCCAATGGATACTCCTGTCATTCATTTTGAATGTGTTCATGAAAGCATTAAACTGGACATAGATGTTGAACTCGCTCTCCTTCATAAGAGTGATATTGTTCACATGTATGCTAGACAGGTAAAATTACTTGTTCATTAGTGAATTTATATGTTTTAAATCATTTTAACGTTTAGGCTCAAGATGATATTCACGACGACGAATTGACTTTGAGTGATTTGTGTCCCAATGAACCATCTCAACCAATCACGCATGATACTTTAAAAATTCTTTTAGGTACTAACCATTTTGTTGAAACCATATTGAGCTGAGACCTAAGTGATGCATGTATTAAATTTAATGTTTCATTTCAGATACATTTGATGGTGAAGTGCTTAAAATTCAAGATCATGCTGTATTACTCTTTAAAAAGCGTACTAAAACACCTTTGCTACCTAATGGTGTTCAACAAGCTGTAAAAGCGTTGACTGCCTTTTTAGGCAACATTGAACCTCTGGATTTAACTTTATCGATAAATAATTTTGTGTCATTGTGCAATGAAATTTCAAATATTCAGGTAACCTACAAACAAATTAAAGCCTGCAGTTTGGTTAATGTATTTAATATTTATCGGTTTGATGTATTTAAATTAATAAGTTGTGATGTCATAAAACAGGATGTGTATGGTTCACGCACTGAAGTGATTGCAGATGATGGTTCAGATTATTCTGTTGTTAATCTGAAATTCAATGAGACTGAAAAAGTGGATCATATCACTAATGTGTGTTTAAAAATTAAAGAAAGTGTTCAGTTATTGATAGAAAATTATTGTAAAGCATTTAAAGTTAATTTTCAGCTAAATTTTCACTCTTCACAACTAACAGGTACACAAACAAACTTTGTTTATCTAGTATTTAGTAATTAACACTATAATAGCAACTAATAATTTATGTCGATACTTATTACAGAATGACATTATCAGTCATTAATAAAATTATTATTTTACAGGGTCTAAATTATCATCAAAAATTCAAGATAATGTTGTAATATTCATAAGCTGTTTGCATAGATTATTTTCTTCTTGGAGTCATGATGAATATTTAATTGCTGCTCAAATTTATCACGGAACTAGACCAATTGGCAATCCGGTTCTTTCAAAAGCTGTTATAGCTGAACAATCAATTTATAAACGTGTTGTTTTTGACACGTGGTAAATAATACTTTTAATAAATAAAATGAAGAGCATTTTGTGTTTGGTTAACTATTCTAAATTTAAAATTTTTGTTTTTATATTAGGCTAGAGTTTGAAAGTATGAGTGTATGTTTGTTGCCCAGAGAGAGTCGTTTAGTATTAGTTGTTTATGGAAGAACATTCAATACGGAAGGGCAAGATTCATCAGCCACAGTTTCTCAAACAGAACTTGGCTGGGCTTCGTTACAATTCTTCAATGTTGATGGGTCAGTTAACAATAGTTTTTCCACTGCACTGAAATACTTATTTTATTAAACTTATTTTAGAGAATATTCTCAAGGAAAACATCTGTTATCACTTTGGCCACCATGTGCCGATAAACGTCTTGGTCCAGCTCCAGCATCGGGTACACATCCATACAGTCATTCACATCCTGTCCTTAGTATGTGCAAATATATTTATATGTGTGCTGCTTATGATATTTTTGTAGTATAAGTGTTACTTTTTTTTACAGGTGTTGAAGTTCAAGAGTATGACTCAATAATACTTTTTCCCCCTGTGGTTCAAGCCATACAAAAAAGTAATTATGATGATCTTAGTTTCGATTTCAATAGTTTAGACTCAAACACGCAAGAACAGTTGTTGGATATAATATATCAAGACACTTTTACTAGGTAATTAACTCCAATATTTTCCGATTAGTTTCATATTGAATGTATTTGTGTATTATTATTATATACGTTTTTAATTTCATAGACCATTGTCAGAAGATAGAGAAGTTTTATGGGAAAAAAGATATTATCTCTTATCAAAACCTAAAGCTTTACCTAAGGTATTATTAGCCGCCCATAGTTGGGACAATACGTGTTTGGCCGATTTACATTCAATGCTCAATTCTTGGTCGCCTATTGATCCATTAGATGCACTACAACTATTTTTACCATGGTGAGCTCTTAAGAATAATTTTTAACACATAAACCTCTTTAAAGATTGCCTATGAAATACCATGACATGTCCTATATTTATACACAATTTAAAGTTTATTTCCTAGGTAACCAATAAAGACGTTAAAACTGTTAAAATGAACTGCGTATTTTTGTGTTTTTTTAGTCATTTAAGTTGGAAAATTGTCTAAATGAAACTTGTTATCTAAATCAAAAATATCCTTCCAGTAGATTTTGAAAATTTAAAAAAAAGTATTGATAAAACAATGTTTTTTTTTTTTTGTTAATTTTTTTTAATTCGTATCCTCTACTCTACTCAGTTTACCCACGCGACCTAGATTGATCCAGGCTTTTTGAAATTTTAGTTATTTTTTTGGTTATGATCCAAAAACAAAACAAATTTCAAAAATTCTCTGTAACATTTGAAATGTTGACATGTTTGGATGGGTTTAACTAACATATAAACGTTAATGGAATTAGTTTCCAGATATTATCATACATTATTGGAGTAGATAAATTTGAAACATATTTAAAGTTGGTGAAACTTCTGTCCCTCTGTGCACTTCATCAATTCAAACACTAGTACTCTTTAGTCCAATGTGACAAGCTACACAAAAGGAGGACCACTGCACTAATTGTTTTTGTTATTGTATTTTAGTTTTCCCGATAACGAAGTGCGTCGCTTGGCGGTCAAGCGAATAAGGCTGCTGAGTGATGATCAATTAATTGATTTTCTCCCTCAACTGGTTCAAGCCATAAAACACGAAACGTATGACAACTCTTCATTGGCTGAATTTTTGTTAGAGAAAGCTTTGTCATCACCTACAATTACACATAAACTTTATTGGTTTCTTGTCCAACCTCTCCCAGGACAGTCACCCCAGGTTTGTGTTATTGCGTAAAAGTAAAAGTAAAACTTATAGCTTTTTCATCATTAAATACAATTTATGATTGTAGGCAACATAAGTATATGAATATAAATATTATATTTATTATTTATTAAGTATTTTATTCGTAGAACTCATACGAGGTTCATAGTCCTGATGATAAAACAGTAAGTGAGGCACGATATTATAGAAGATTGCAATTGTTACTCAGGGCCTTGATGGCAACTTGTGGTGAAGCACTTAGAAAGTGTTTATTTTCTCAACAGCTTTTAATGAAGGTATACAAAAAAATAAAAATAAATGAAAGTTGTTTATTATTTTGTAGCATTAAATAAATATACTAACTATTTAGTAATATACTAACTATTACTTTTTCATTTCTGTAGGATTTATATGAGACAGCTGAAAATGTTAAAAAAAGCAAAGAATCTCTGCGGCTTAAAGTACTCACCCAAGGTCTAACAACTATTAGTGAGAATTTAAAGGAAATGCCCTCTTGTCTGCCACTTAGTCCAAGTATGCAAGTTTGCGGCATACAGACAAAGTCTTGTTATTATTTTCCCTCCAATACTTTGCCCTTAAAAATCAATTTTTATTGTTTGGAACCAAATGTCATAGTTCCGGCCATTTTTAAGGTAAGAATATTGTAAGACAATATAAGCTATTAATTATTGATGAATACATTTTCAATAAGTACAAAGTTCTAAATTTAGCTCAAAAGTGGTCAAAATCGTTTGAAATATACATAAATAATTATCAAACTACCTTTTACAGTTTTTGGACTAAAAAACTAAGACAAGTATGAAAACAATTTTAGTTTGATGTTCCATTTTCGTAAAATCTTTCATCCTTGTTATAATTGTATTCAATTGAGCAATTTTTCTATGATTCAAGTTAAAAGATCTTAAGAAATACGCATTAGGGTCTAAAATATGACATCACCGTTAAGAGGTTGGATTATGCTTACAACTATTTTTAAATTCTGAGCGCAGTTTTTACAATTATTTTTTATTTTTTTTGTTTACTTTTTTTGGGCAGAGGTCCAATATTTACAAACAATAGCATTGAAGATTTTTTTTTTAAATTTTTGGTTACGTTTAGACTCTAAACATGATCAAAAATTTAAATAACTCTAAACTTATAGAAGTTATAATGGAAAAACCAAAAAATTTTTAAAATTTTAGTTATTTGGCTACAAGTTGTAATGATTATCCATATTAATTCATTACATAATCATAAATCAAATTAAGTGGCATAAAAAAATTTTCACACTTTGTTGTTAGAAGTTTAATAGTTTGAAGTTTTAAGCAATAATAACAATAATAATTAATTTTTTAGTTATCTTTAGCAATCATTGGTTAGGATTTTTATTTGATAAATTTTACCTAGTTCGTTTTTTATTTACTATAAAATATTGATTTTATATAAATTTCGTAAATTTTGTATCTTAAGAGTATTTAAAATGTTTAAATGTAATAGATTTCAGCATATTTTCTTTTTGGTAGTTTTAATAATTTTAATCTATCTAGGTAGGAGACGATTTACAACAAGATATGCTGACTATACAAATCATAAGGATAATGGACAAACTATGGTTAAAAGAAGGATTGGATCTAAAAATGGTTACATTTGCTTGTGTACCAACTGGGGAAAAGAGAGGTAAATAATATATATTATAACAAAATTATTGTTATAGTTCTTTATTTGCTTATTTTTTTTCTTTGTTATGTTTTTCCTTACTCTGTTTTAATATTTATACTGTAATATTTCAGGTGTTATTGAAATGGTTACAAATGCTGAAACTTTAAGAAAAATTCAAGTCGAATTTGGATTGACTGGTTCATTTAAAGATAGACCAATAGCAGAATGGTTGGCAAAGCACAATCCGTCTGCACTGGAGTATGAAAGAGCCGTTGTCAATTTTACAGGTGAATAAAAATTTTAGCATACAAATAATAGAAAATTACAATCAGTAATTACCAATTATTTGTATTTATCAATTAGGTGTCAAATTTATTTGTTTTTTCATCTAATTTTCTGAATTAGAAACCTGCTTTCTCTTCATGTAATTATGTAGATTAACTATTAAAAAGTTTTATATTTTAGCATCATGTGCGGGATATAGTGTTGTTACTTATATTCTTGGAATATGTGATCGTCACAATGACAATATAATGATGAAAACTACTGGACATTTATTTCACATAGACTTTGGGAAATTTTTAGGTGATGCGCAAACTTTTGGAAATTTCAAGAGGTAAACCTGAATGTGTTTTACTCTTTATTTAAAAATATTTACATTTATTATTTCCCTGTTCTTTAAAATAGTTAATACTATTTGTTTTATTTCTTTACAGAGATCGTACTCCATTTGTTTTGACTTCTGACATGGTGTATGTGATAAATGGTGGTGATAAACCATCAACAAAATTTCAGAATTTTGTTGATATTTGTGTTCAAGGATTTAATATTGTTCGTAAACACGGAAATCTGTTATTGAATTTATTCGGATTGGTAATAATGATTATAGTTGTTTTTATTATTAACTTTGATACTTAAAAAACTAATATAAATTTTAATTTAATTTAATTTAAATTATGTAGATGGCGTCTTCTGGAATACCTGGTGTTACAATGGATGCGGTGAATTATGTACAAAATGCTCTACTTCTAGATCTATCCAATTCAGAAGCAGCTGCTTCTTTTGCTCGCATGATTGAAAACTCATTGAAATCTCGTTTCACTCAGTTTAATTTTTTCTTACACAACTTGGCTCAAATGAGATTTAATAATGAGGAAAATGGTTCCGAATTACTGAGCTTTGTTCCAAAAGTATACACGTAAGTCTATTCATGACATTAAAGCTTGTTCAGTACCTATTATTATTATTATTATTATTGCTTTGTTAAATGCTATAGGATGGCGCAAGAAGGAAAGATCACTAGTGTTGAAGTTTATGGTTGTCAAAAGCGATACGATCCTGAAAAATTTTACATTTACATTTTAAAAGTTTTTCGAGAAAACCAAAGGTTTCCTTCGTATTTGTTTAGATCATACAAAGAATTGTCAGAATTACAACAAAAGTTACTTTTATTGTTTCCATTAGCTAAATTTTTAAAGTAAGAGGGTTGTTACTGTCTTCTAATGTCAGTGTACTAAGTATAATTTTTTTTCAGTTTATTAAACAGTAGTATCCACGTGGGGCGGTCGCATATTAAGCAAGTAGCAGTCAAAAGACGCGTTGAAATTCAAAATTTTTTAAACACATTGTTTCAAATGGCTCCCGAAGTGAGCCATTCAGATTTGGTTTACACATTTTTCCATCCTCTCTTAAGAGATCAACAAGAAGCCAGTACTGAAGATACAAAATTAAAAGGTAACCAAATGTTAAATAATTTTTTTGACATTATTTATAGGTTATTAATTGTTTATGTACATTTGTCACTTTGTATTAGCTAAAATGACAAAAAACAAAATAAAATATTTAATTTATTAAACAATTACTACACTTAATTGCATGGAAAAACATGGCGTTGAAATTAATTAACTCTGCTGAGGCTTACTGTTTAAAAAACAACAAATTTATTCAAATTCATATTATACGTTTCTTTCATTTTTTTTTTTTTTTTTTTATAGTAATTAAATAAAATTTTTGATACAAAACCTCTAAAACAGTTATGAACAGTGACATTTTTATTATTGCAATCATAAGACTGGTTTGAAATACTGAAAGAAAATATATTTTTAAAAAAATTCCACATTTTGTATTTCCACTGCTTAGGTATATGGTTCTAATATTTTTTAAGTAAAGTGTAAAGACATAAACTTATAGTTATTAATATTTATAATTATTATTTTAAAAGTTCAATTGTGACACAACCAATTTCGCTTTAAAATTGATTCCTTAATATTTTGCCTTATTGACAACTTTCATAAATTGATTGATTTTGAATAATAAATTGAATGAATTATCTAACCGTGAACTGTAAGTTTTTAAATCTTAAATAATTTTTCTCTACTAGTAAATAGAAAATAATTATGCAAAACATAAATTTATCACGTATACCTCTATATTATATATATTTTTTGTCTTTGCCTTTGCCTTCTTCCTAACAATTTGGGGTTTGTCACCCTTGTTCTAGACTACCACTTATCTTGATCATCTCATCCCCTTCACGCACAGCCCCATATAATTTTCAATAGTATACAATTGTCTCTTTTTCAGTCTTCCTTTATTATGTAGCTATTTCTTGTCATTACTATTCTTGTTACTGTTTACCTCTTCACCTCTTCTTCCAAACTCCTATTCTATTTACTTTGTTTTTTACTTATACTAATACTAGATAAATATTTACCTATTATCATACAGATCCCACATTATACAATCTGTACAAATGTCTACTAGGTACTTTTAGCATTTTCATTAATTATTGTTTACTATTTATTAGCTACAAATTAAGTGTGTGTAGTTTGTTGTGTTATTTAATTTCAAGACAAGTTCATCAGCGCAAGTTAATTAATTTCTAAACTTTATTTAATTCTTAACAGGACCAAAGAAACCAACAGTTAGGGAAAATAGAGTACTAGGTGATTTGAAGTTAACTTTGCACTATCAACGCGGAGCATTCATGGTGAGTAAAAACTAAATATATTTGTTGAATTTTGGACTATTTTAAAATTTTGTTAGTTACAAAGAACTTGCGATTGTTTTTATGAAAAATACTGTCAATTGAATGCTATTGTTAAACATACAAGCATTATGCGGAAAGTTTACTTTTTTCTGCTCCAAAAAGTTTAATATTTTGAGTGTAGCAATGAATGTTTAAGTTTGTCAGTAATATTTTATTTTTTCTTCCATAAAATATCTGAAGTTATTTTTGGAAAAATCACAATTACTTAAAAATGTAATATACAACTTCTAATTAAACCTTTCAAAACAGTGACTGACCTCCACTGCAAAGTTGTAATGGTTACTCCATCTAACTACCCATGCAACTTAAAAGATACACTTTTTCTCAATTTAAACGCTACTTACCAGTTAAATAAAAAATTGTAATGCTCCAAAGCTTGTTTTTTTTTCTGTTATAAATAATGAAAACTTATTGTCTTCTCTCTTCAGGTATTATTTCTACAAAAACACAGAACTGGAATTTGTAAATACTTGTAAATTTAAAAAATATTACTTGGTTGGCGATTAATTCAGTACCGTTATCACTTACAACTTTTGCAATTTTGTTAGAATTCATTTTTGAGTTGAGTCACTTAGTCATATTAAATTACTCAATAAAAATATTTTATGTTCTTATCACACTTTAATGTTGTCATGCATATTCTAATTTTTATGTACTTGTTTAATTTTTTTTATTTTTAGAAAGCAAATCATACTTAAAATTGTATTTAAGTTCAAATAATAATAGAATTGAATTTTTATAGATCATGGTACATCACGCCAAAAACTTGCCGTTAATCGCTGGAAATCAGGAACCGTCTACATACGTCAAAGTGTATTTGTTACCGGACCACAATAAAGCGACGAAACGTAAAACTAAAGTTGTTAAGAAGAATTGTTATCCATCATTCATGGAAATGGTAATCACATAAACATTACTATAAAATACTAATAATCATAATTCTATGTAATGGGTTGTTGAAGTTAGTAAAAAATAGAGTATTGAATATGTAAGTTTTACATATAGTTTTTACATTTTAATTATGTACCTATATGTTATTTAGCTCTAACTAACTTGTATGGATTAAGAAAAATTTTATTTTTCTTACGTATCTAGTTGGAATACAGAATGCCTATGGACGTTGTCAAGTATAAAATTTTACAAGCTACCGTGTGGAGTCATGATTCATTACAAGAAAATGAGTTTTTGGGTGGTATTATCATTGAACTCCAAAATATTGATCTGTCCACAGAAACCACATCTTGGTACAAGCTGGCTAATGTGCACAGATGATGACGTGGCACTTTTCAGTGGTACATATTGTTTAGGCCATGCAATTTTTGTTTTGTTTATTTTTTTTACGGTTTTAGAATTATATTTTATGTTTGAGCTTAACCAAATATTTGTCGTGTCGCGCTGTACGACATCCTTCTTTTTATAAATTGCATGGGATCATGTCTGGGTGATGGGTGTGAGCTTACTTCCATACCTTGTTTATATGTTTTATCTGCCGAACATTTTTAATTGTTGTAGTTTATAGTTTAATTCAATCTTTAGTGTTTGTTGAACTTTTATCTAATGATACAACCAATACATAAATCTAACTTTACATTTAGAGCTCGTAGCGCTTAGCTGTTTCAAATGATCGAACGATGTTATGTGCCTACTCTTTATTACATATCGATTTATATATTATTGTTATTATTTTACTTTGTTTTCATAAATATCATTATGTATTGTAACTTGAAGAGTAGTCTCTTCTGTACTTTGCTTATGGTTTTTATGAACTTCAATCGGTCTCAAACGGTAGACTATATTTAAGTTATTTATTTTTTATACTATGTTATTTTTATTACCGAATTTATTGTGTACTAACCAAATTATTTTGTTTATACATTAGTATTTGTGATTTATTATAAGAAGAAGAAAAATGCTTTGTAATTGTTAGGAGTGAGATCTATCTTCATTCGATTATTGTTTTTATATGATCTAACATTATCATGATAGGTACATAATATTCAAATGTATGTATTTTGTGTCAATACAGATGGTTAATTTTTACAACTATTTTCAATTGATGTGAACATCAAGAATTTTGTAATTGATAAAAATCAAATATCATATTTTTAACATTTTTGATCATGTTTAACTAAATTCTATACATTAATAGGTAACTTTAAATTTGTATATCATGCAGTATTTATTTGATATTTTCTGTTACATTTGTATTACACTTTCAACTTAGTGTACAATGGTAATGAACTACCGATTTTATTGCTTAGTCAAAACTAATTAAGAAAACGAATCATTATTTAGCGTGTTCCATAAAAAATGTTAAAATCCAACATACTTTTTAATGTCTCGGTTTGGCAACTAAATTTCTACCCTCAAATGACTGGCAATATGGTGTTCCTAAATGTTGTACATATTTACATATTTCTACTTGTTTGAACTTGTTGCTTGCTTTGCTTATTGTTGTTCGTTCTGCCCGATTGAGTATTGAATTCAGTAACTTTAAACACAAAATAAGACTGAAATGTAAATAATTTATGATTTACATTTACTTGGCATCTTTTTCAAATTCGTTCAAAAATCAAAACCGATCTATTTATCTTGATTTTTTTTATAGATAGTTTTATTAATAAAAAACTTGTATGACAGTTAGGTAGTTTGCCCATGTTTCATGACATAGTTTGTATTTTGTTATTAGTATTAATTATTTATACTAATGTTTGATTTTATTTGTTAGTAGTAATAACATTTTAATATTTATTATCGAACACAGTTTCATTTGTTTTTTTCGCTATGGGTTCAATTTGATTTTGCATTGATGGGTGAAGCCCTCCATATCTAGATTTTCGGCCAATTTTCAGCCGGTTTATGCTCCAAAACTAGCCAACCGTTTTTAATGAAATTTTTGTGAGTATAGTATTCTAATATGATTCATAGAGTGCACAAAAAAAAAAGTTTCAAGTTGATATTCGCTTTTTTTAAAAGTTATCGCAGCCTAATGGGGTGGACCAATGACTGGGGTTTCCCGCCCGCGCCATTAAAACAACATTTGAGGTAGATAGGCTGATAATGTTTTACGCCCGAGTGTTCTAGAAAATTATACCGCTTAATATATTAACCTAGTTTAAGTGTTGTTAATTTTGTTATGTCATCGTTGTGATACGTGCGTTGTGAACTGTTTCGTGTTTTGTGTCAATAATATTGTAGTTCAAAGACGTGGTTGATTACAAATTTTTAGGTAATTTTGTCGGTTTTGGAGTTAGAAGTTTGTGGTTTTGGTCAAAAAGCAAATGATTTTGCATGAACGTACTAAATATTGAATTTAGATAAATTTATATCCTTACAGTATTACATTCAGTATCCTCGTAGATAAATTATACTTAGTTACACTAATGTAAGCCGTCTTACTTTTTACCCCAGACTTCTGGTCCAGTACAGAGATGCTAGAGTTAGGCTTCGCCCATTTGCGACCATGTCACCCTCCTAGTTTATTTCTAATGTTAAAATCAAATGAAATGCCTTAATAATCTAAGCCTTTAGATCTTAAGTCAAGACATACTTGTTAATGGTAGCAATTATGATTTATGATTTTTATCATGGTACCCACGAAGACTAGAGATCTTTACACTTCATGCTAATACCTATGCATAATTAATTTGATATCATCATAGTACACGTTTTTTTGTATTTTGTTGATTTTTATCTTGAAATTATGTTAGCTATTTACGCGTTAATTATGTAAAGGTCTATAGAAATGATTTATTTTTCATCCTTTATAATAATTGTTGCTTTTAATCAAACCCGCGTAGTGCTTTTATGTTTTATATTAGGCGTAAAGTTCTTTTCCATTTTAACCGGATTATAAAGTGTATTATGTCTTTGTACCAATAAAATATTTATGTTCAAATTTAGTCAATCGTGTTTTTATTTGCTAATTATAGGACCACCAGTTTTTAATAATAATACTTACTAATAAAATATTAACTTAAAAATTAAATGCATTTTGAAAACTGAGCGAAAAAGGCTCTATATAAAGGCTCTATATAAAGGCTCTTTGTTCTGATTTCACAAACGTCATGTTCCAACGGAATCGTGTTCGAAAATCGTTCGTTTCAAATTCTTTTGCTCCAAAATAGTTGGGATCAACTGTTTTACAGAACTATTGTAACCATTTTTACCAATTATTCGTGGGGACAAAATTTAACGTCTCACCAGGCACCTATAAGCGGTTGTATATAAAATGAAGCAATACGCATTTGGTAAAAGTGATCTTCAACAAACCAAAGTCTCGTTCGTCTGTGCAAACGAGGACTAAGAAAATGTTCAATGTGACCAGACAGTCTGCAGATACGTATTTTAGCCACCCGTGGTACCAGGATCGCATTGAATCCGACGTTTCGTGTACGACTGTGAGTTAACTCTTCTAAAAAAAAACGGAAATTAAATTTTGATGTTAATTATTTTTTTAAGACCTAAAAAAGAAGGTATACACGCCATTAAAATAGACATTCCCCGACCATCTGGCCTGTTACCGATTTAACCATTCCTGGTCACTGTTTCGGAGAAGGTCTGAATAATAAATTGTACGCTACATTTTTAAGAGATGACCAACGAAAATGACGAGCAGATTTCAATGCACTCAAAAAAAAAAATACATTTAACGGTTGTTAAAGCCTTGAGAATAATGAATTGCAATTTACGCAAAAACTAAGTAAACGATATGTACCCAATATCGTAGTAAAATACTAACATCGGGAAAATTGGCCTAAAAAATTCTAGAGGCCTCGGAAAAAATCGAACCCTCGAAACTCTCTCGACTGAAACTTTCTCTCTCACATCGACAATATTATTTTTCAGGCGCTGTAAATTCTTAAATATCTGAGTCGTGTTTGTGCTACGATTTTCTTCTTCAAAACGTTTTTTCACAGGTATCAAAAAACAGAAGTCGAAAGAACCGGTCGTCAGAATTTTTTATTCTATTCTTACAATTGATGTCGCGCCCCAGAGTCATAAAACTCTGAAACTCGGAGTTTACAACGAAACGTAAACGTATTTGAACGTGTCCAATCGCAAACAACGATAACGTGGTTCGCAGCTTCCGCGATTTGTACGTGACACATACATTGCAGTAGACCGGACGCGAAAAAAAAATTCTTTTAAAATTAATTCGTCCCTTCTTCTTCTTCGTCTTTCTCCCGACCCTTTTGAGATCGGCCACCTGTCCTGCAGTTCCTCCACTGTTGTCGCGATCATTCGAATCCCCCGCGCGCACATTAACAACCCTCGTCTCTTCCGCGGTCTCTACCCGTTCTTCTTTCACCGTTCACAACTGCTCTTAGGCAGCAGCAGCTTCAGTTCCTCCCTGTTCTCGTCGCGCGCGCCCATCCCGGCTTGTTTGTCCGTCCACTGTCGACGCAACACCGGCCATCCTGGCCATTCTCCGCCCACGTGCGTCCCGAAAACGTTGTCGAAAATTTTTTTCTTTCAAACGTCAAATGCGTTTGGACGACACACTGTCGCGAATGACAACGTTCAACCTATAATAACGATATTCCAATCCGTATCAGTGGGGGGTGGACGAACATAACGTGACGGCGCCGGTGCCCGTGGTGTGGAGAGGCGCGCCGCCAAATGGTCGTCGTCGTTTTCGGCGCGACGCTCCGCACAACCGGTCCAGTGTCGATCGCGGCGCACGTCCGCTGTACATCTCGCGCGTTTTATTTATACGATTTAATTTTTGAAAATTTTCGTATAAATCGATCGTCGTTACACGGCGCGGCCGAGACGAACACCACCGCCGTTAATTTCCGTGGAAAATCGCGCGAATTCAATTATACGCTGTCGCGATCGTTGTGAATCTACGCCGGTACGATATATTTGAAAACGCGCAGGTCCGCACGAGCTGGAGATATATTACACGTGTAGATCACGCGTGCCTACAGGGCCGGCGGCACGGAGAAAAACGTGAGTAAACCGATTCTGTGCGTAAAATTAAGATTGTTTTTCGTACCGGGTTACGTCCCGTTTTGATCCGTATAACGCGATCGAAAACCCCCCGCGGGCAGTACGGTTGCGCCCCCCGATCGAGGGTTGGTGAAAATAGCCCGTGCGCAGTGTACAGTGATCAATTTAAGGTGATCGCTCATCATCCCTGCGCTCGAAACACGCGGGCGTATATACCTGAGGAATTGCGAGAGGGATTCAGCGGTCGTTTCCGAGTTCTGTGCAAGCTCGACACGCATTGTGCCTGCGTCAAAATCGACTTCGATGCGTAATATTTTTGGTTTCGACGGCGCGAATTCGTGGCCGATAAATTCCGACCCGCCAACATTGAAAAATCTGAATTCAACAGTGTCTTACGAAAACGAGACGCGCGAAGAAAGCCCATACTCCACGAGCGAGATATTTCATTTGAGCAACTCGTCGTTTCTCGGTTCGTTTAATGACGTGCACACGATGTATATTACTTTTTACTTCAGAACGCTGCGACGTCGTATCCGTTTCGGTCGATTTTGGGCCCTGGACGGCCGAACCCGAACCATCTTCGTGGCGCAAGTAAATAAGTAAAGGGAATATTTTTAGAATCCTGTTGGTCTTTTATCCGTCAGGTGCTGCGGGGACTGTTTCGCGAGAAAGTTCCCGGTTATAGATTCCGCGAAAGTGTCGCACAGCGTACAGAACTCACACGGACGAAATCGAAATTTTGGGTTTTCTCGCCTCTCCCCCGTAGCTTTCAAAGGAAGGTTGACCGAATTTTTTCGACGTCGCCGTTGAATTAAGCGAAAACACATACTTCGATGATAATTTAAAAAATATTCAAGCGTCGTACCTACATTGAAAAAAAAATTAACCGAGATAAAACACGAACTTTTCAAAACGCTTTTTTACGTTTATCGCATTTAAACTGTGTGTGAGAATAATTGTAAAATATTTTTATAATTCTAACATGTGAAATTACGAAAACTGACTGAAAAAATAATTGTAAAACGACAAAAAAATAAAAAAAAAAAAATACATAAATGTAATGGCAGAACTCGGACGATAACACTATACGCATCGGATGTTACAGAATCGTTAACCTGGTTCGATCGTACGGGTCTCGAATGAATGCTATTAATCTAGTATTAAGCGTGTAATAAATCTTTTTCTTGACTTTTATTTTGGAAAAAACAATGTAAACGTTTTATGTAGTACACGTAGTGTATACCACCGCGTGCTATTGATGTTATTAAAAAATAAATGTGAGATGAGCGTGAAAAACAAAATATTGTAAAATTTGTCTGGTCAATGGCTTTTATTTTTCAGTGATGGACAATAGATATTATATTCAGCTTTGCGACTTTAAATAAAAGTTTTGTGTTCAGACGAAAAATGTATTGATATAAATAATACAAATGTAACACCAAACGTACACAAAAGTAGTAAAAGGTATACCCACGCGAATAATGTACGAATGTGAAGTTTACAATCGTATTGGTATGAATTTGCACTGAAAATTTTTTGGAATTAAATATACTACAGGTTTTATAATTATTTGTATAAATTTTACAATAAATACGCGTATGTAGGTACTATAATATACTTGGTATTTAATTTATTTTCTCAATCCTAGAATTATACATGACGATTTTTGATTTTATAAAAAATGTTTATTGTATACAAAAAATAATAAAGATTTTGTCTTTTACAGTATTACCTCAATAATAATTAAAAACCATTATCGACCTTGTTTAGGGGATTTCTTTGCTAAATTTTTCGCTTTGAAAGGGTTCATACTCGAAACAAGGCTGAGAACCTCCAATGGGGCGTATTTTGGAAAACATTTCGGGCAGGTCCAACTATGTCTAGCTAATGCGAATATCTCGAAGTTGACGAACAAAATGTCTCAAAAAGATACATAGGTGTGTACAAAGTAATAAAACAAAAACTTGGGTATTATTTGTATTTTTCGTTATTTTAATTTGCAGATTTTTCGGTGTTTTTTAAAATAACAATATTTTCAGCTGATCGATAAATCATTGTATAAAACATTGTTTTTTTTTTTTTTGAGATTTGTCGTCGTTGTTTTTTCATTTTTGATACGTATAATATTTAGAGCTTATTGCTCGTCTCGTGTTGGCGGCTAAAAACGCGATTTTTTTTCCCGAGGGGAAAACGCCGACCGAAAATTTAGATTATACCTATAAGTATACAATGGAAATTTAAATCGGACTATTACTATGTGCACGCACAAGTATAAAATACGATTTTTTTTTGGTTGAGAATTTTTACAAGCATCAAAACGAAAATAGAAATATAATTTATTAATGTATAATTTCTGTATTAGAATTTCGAAGCAGTCTAGCCAGGGGTGGACAAAACGGTAACCCCAGCCCTCATAGGCGTTTATACGTTTTCGATCTTAATTTATAATAATACGTTTCGGCTCGCCAATTAATAGGTTTCTGCTGTACAGGCGTATTGGCCCGAAATTGTTCCTTGAAGCAAAAGAATAAGCAAAAGCAAAAAAAAACTCGGAACAAAATGATATTTTATCAATTCAAAATATATTTCTCGCGATCGTATTTTATATATTAACGTTCAATATACTGCAATATAATTTTGCACCTTACATTTGATCTTTACAGAGACCAGCTATAACGTACGTTCTATATATATTATAGGTATTTATTATAAAATATAAGTGTGATATTTATAATAAACGTGGTGGTATTTGGCGACAGTATTAACGACGATAAATTAAGGTCAATTGGCGGCCACGTTATTAGATACCGGCGAAAGATCCGCGTGTGCGGAGACCACAGGTGACCGTTTCGTCGACCTCGCGCGTTTAAATTTTCCCATATTATTATTATTAATTACTGTAACGATCGATGATGATGATGACCAATTGATTTTCATTTAACGAAAATTTTCCGCCCGCCCGCGAACAACTGTCACATAAATGGCCACCAATAACAATTATTATGATATTATAATAATTGATTGGAAATCTTCGACGCCGCGCGCAATAAACGAGAAGCTGTTTCTTCCCGCTCGGAACTATCTTATCGTCTTTCTATTCGCGGACGAAGACGACAACAATAATATAAGAAACGGCCGGGATCGAGTGAGGGGGTGATTTCGACGGTGTAGGGACTACGCTTTGGGTGGGTCAATGGTTTGGAAGTCGTGGTTTAAACGTATTATTTGATGTCGTTGCCTCCGAGAAGACGATTCTGGGCGAGCTCTGAGTTGTCTAGTATATATGTCTTGGTAAATTTTTCGAGAACTTCAAAGTTCTATAATATACTTTGCCGAAACATTTTTTCTAAATCACTTGAAACTATTATCGGACTTGTATTTTACCTATTTTAATGTTATATAAAAATTTTAGCTCGTTTCTCGATCATCATTTTGAACGTTATGGCCAAAAAAAAAACCAAAAACGATATTATGTAAAAAAGATCGCGGATTACTACGTGGGGGAAAAATAGTGTATTATGCCTAGCAAAAACATTTTTAAATCTTTTACAACGCGTATTAAATTAATTTGGTACACAATTAAAGTTTGAAAACGACGTGGAATAATTTTTTATAACGATCAAGTTTAATAGCCGTTCAGCTGACGTCGGATTCGGCGATTATGCCATTTTCGTCGTTTTCGGCACACAACTCGGAAAATAATAAAAATTTCGAAAAACAAATAAAATAAAGTCGAAATCCCGACTTTTGTGCGGTATTCAACGCAACGAATGGAGCGCTCCTTCTACCCGAAAACGTCATTAACGAACCTGAACGTTTCAAATTTTCCTCCGTGAAATTCTCGATTTTTATTTTTTTTTGGAACGGAACTCAAATCGTAAGGAAAATTTCAAAAAAAGCTTCAACCAAAGCACGACCAGAGTTTATTGACTTTGCGTTAGAGACCGACTGACTTTGAGATCGAAGCATTATTTCTTCCGTACGAAAAGTTGTTGACAGAAAAAAAAAACATCATTGTAAAAACAACACGTCCCTCGCTGATCTCGGAATCTGAAACGAATCGTGAGTCACTATAGTGGAGTAGTAGTAGTCGGTCGTACTAATTTGGGTGGGTTAAAAATTTTTTATCCAATATTATTATATCTATATTATGATCCAAACGCGAGTTACATACCTCATTATAAATATTGTAAATTTCAAAGTCTCATGATGTATTTAACTCATAAAATAATTGTTTTGAAATCTTAATCGCGATTAAGAGGAAAAGTCGAATAATATATACTATATTATATCCACCGCGTCCCGAGTCACTTCGTCGCGTTTCCCGCTAAAAGCTCATCGATTTTCGCCGTCCATTTCCGCGGGGACAACACAGGAGGTTGGCTGAACTCCCCCGACCGTTTATATACGAATCGACGTGTGTCCGATCCTCGTTTTTTCCTGGCCCGTTATTTTCGTTTGTATTTCACGTTTCACGGATGATCAGAAAAACATCTATATCCAACTTTTTTATATCCATAACTATGCAGAACTCGGAATTGAATTTTTCTCGGGAGTAACTTAAAGTGTACCTAAATATTTCAGTATAGAGCGAAGAACGGATGATGAACGTTTTAAGTTTTAACCCGATCCTCGTGTGTTTATCTATACTATATTCGTGTTTTTGTACAGTAATAAACAGTTACCTTAACACGGGCAACGCAAAAGTATCGTGATCTAGCCGGTGAAGTAGGTCAACGATTTGTGTGGGTTACTGATTCGGGACGTATTTTCGACGTCTATAACGTATCAAATTTACGAGCGATGATAAACCATCGTTTGCGAAATCTATGTACCATCTCTTTGAGCGAGCTCGACAATAATAATTATATACACTCGTAAATTTTTAAATACACTCTCGACTCTAAAATGGACTAAAATATAAGGTGTGCGTTTGTTTGCGATTTTTATCTGGTTAAAATAAACGGAAAATATTTCAGTGGTTGTCTAAGTATAAAGTTTCCAAACACTCGTTTACACTGCATTTAATTGTATAGGTTTTGGCGCATGTTCAAAGATTAAATTTGTTTATAAATTTAATTTGCACACTCGTGTTTTTAAACGATTAATAGATATTAATATTAACTGAAAAATTAAAAATCATTACAACTCAAACAATAGGTTCACGTAAATAAATACATTCACCCACCTCCTAAAAAAGGGTCCGTGTACGCTCAAATTTTATAGGTAATACTGAGCTCCCTCAGATTTGTTATTTTCGTAAGCAATGATTTACAATCGTTCATAAAATATATAACGTGATACAAATTTTAACTAAACTTTCCAAAACGGTAATGATTCACCTGCAGCAAAGTCGTAGTTATAGTACTTTGTCAAACTATACTCACGCAACCTAGAAATTTCCGGATTTTTCATTTAACAATCAGTATAACTTTTTACTACCTACCTAGCTATATATATATATATATATTAAACGTTTTGAACACAGCAGTAATAGTATAGCATAGGTAATTAATACACGTGGCTTTTATTTTGTGTGTACACGCCTATAAATAAAGTATCTAAGATAAGCGAGAGTAAATCGTTTTATTGAATAAGTTTATACACATTTTTTTAAGAATTTTTCTCAAAAGGTATTTCAATTAAAATAGTGTTTGTACGTTCGTTGTTTGACAATGCAGCGTTTCTTATTAACCGCATTAACGCATTATGTTGCGGTACGTTGTTTTACAGTTTACAATCCGAATGGAATAAAGCAGAAAACAATTTTTTTTTTTTTGATAATCATCGAAAGAAACTAATTAACTACTTTAATAGCATTGTAAGGTTTAATACAGCCGATAAAACTATTTTGTTCTGTTTAGCACAACGTGTATGCAAATATTTGTGTGTGAGTGTGTAGAAGAGGTATATTGTATGTACTAAGGAAATTATTACATGCGTCATGTAGGCGCTTTGATTATTTTTTTTTTATGCTGCTCAAAGCAATTTCTCGAATGTTCGAATCAAATACGTTTTCTGCAATATTTATACCCCGTGGACAGCGGTGAAAATTCAAAATAACGTCCAAAAATTTGTTCTAGAGTTTTGTTATACATTATATTTTGTTGTTGTGCTCGCAACATAAAATATGATACGAGTTAATCGACATTCTGTATCGGTTTTGATGATAAACAACAAACTAACGGCGTCGTCATAGGTACGTCGAATATCATTTCTATCGATTTATAAGAAAAATACCAACATCGGTTGTTTTTCTTAACGAAATAATCTCGAAAACGCGATGTTACGCGTAAAAATAAACAAGAATATTTTTGATAACGGTTCGCTCTTTTTGGAGAAAAACCCTAACAATTTTTTTATAGGTACATAATTCACGAAGATCAGTGGCTGTTATGAATCACGTAACATCACGGAAATTTGTGAGACGTTTAAATGTAAAATTGATGAGCCAATTAAATCGCGACGTAGCCTTGATTTTTACTTTAAGTATAATACACTTAGCGATTGTTTCTTCGTCGATTACAGTAATTATTCTGAAACTTTACGCTGCGGCAATAAAAAGTTGTGGGTTTTTTTATTTTTTTTTTTGTTAAATTTTACAATTCGATAGAACTAATTTAACGCCACGCTCCGTGTAACTCAACGTCCACTTTTGGTACAATTTTTTCACGCAGGTATTATTTATGTTTTAAAACTGTTGTTTACCGCACTTGACCGCGAAGAAGTCCGCACGATTTTAGCTCTTATTAAATTTTAACCGAGTTAACACCGCGGTCACATAACAAACGGTTTTAGCTCACGAACCGTAATATACGTTATAACGTCGCGAGTCGGATAAATTTTACCGTTTAAACTTACCACCGAGTTATGATCGGGAATTTTTCTCGTTTGCTGGATAAACTGAGCTGAAATTCGATCCGAAAATTCGGTTTAAGTTTTCGGCAACAACGTGCGTAACGTTTTGTAAATTTACGTATAAATACTCGGCGAGCATTAAAGTGTGGCGGTCGAGTGAAAACCAACCGCGGGAAGAAGCCGACCTACGTACGTATAATTATTGATGACCCGGAGAAGTTGCGGGATGAATTTGCAGGAAATGGCGCAGGAATGGACCGGGATGCCAAACTTTGGGTCTTATTGTGGTGTTTTGGGGCTCAAATCATAATATGTTTTGTACGTATAATTACGGTATGTCCGTCACCTGAACTATTTGACGCTCAGTTTAGAGAGAAAAAAACAATTTCAAAAAATAAATATACCGATTCATATTTTTATATAATTTGGGCTGCGAAATTAATACGTCAAGTCGAACACGTGACAGCATCGTATCTGTAAACGAATTTTGAAATTCGTGATACACGAACAGCTTGCAACAAACGCGTTTTAGGTAGGTTATATATAGTTAGTTATAACGTGCGAGTTTGCTAGTTTTTAATTTTTTTTTTCTTTAACTATTTATAGATATTGGGGGTTAGTTTTGATTTTTCCAAACGCGTATACAAAAAAAAAGTGTTGAAAATTGGTGTAGTTTGGTTAACGTAACAATGAAATTACGCTGAACTGGCTAGTCGATTGTGCGATCGATACTAGAACAACGTGTCAACTCCTAAAAACAATGGTCCGTATGGTTTGAAATTTTTACACGTTTTTCGGAATTTTCGCACCGTTTTTATTGTTAAATTTGGTTAGGACGTACTATACTGGGCTCGATTAGAACGTTACTTTCGAAGGTAATAATCGTTGCTCTCGGATATCAAACAATGCGTCTGAACCACAACTTCTGAACTATAGTGGCCACTCCGTCAAATTACCCGCGCCGCGACCTAGAGTGATCCCGGCTTCCTTTTTTTTACTTTTATACAGGAGCCTCGAAAAAAATTACAAACAAAATCGTGCTCGACGGATCAAAACACGATAATATAAATAGTATTGTGATGCGTAATTTTACGCGTCAGCAGATCCACACCGCCGCCAGGTTCAACGTACGAAGTCGCGAAACATTTTTCAGAACAACTTTGTTTTGTTTTGTTTCACCTCCGCGCGATATGTCGTCTATACGTATACGTTCTCTCCCCGCGCGAGAGACGTCCCAAGGCCGTCGTCTTCGTCACCGCGGGTCACGGCGTCATCGTTTCGTAGCCGAAGTCGATGATTTATACGACTGGCCGTTTGCAGAGGTGAACTATAGGTTATAAAAATATAATATGCCAAACGTCTCCGAAGCCCGCAAAAACCGGTATATTTCGCAATATCCTTCGCGAATATCACAATATAATAAGGCACCTACCAATACCATTCGATATTACAATACCAAAATGCGATACAATAATATGTGTTTTGTAACAACGTAGTATTACGCGTGCTGCAGGTCGCCACTGTTTTTCGCCCCGCTGTCTCTGATAAATAATTTTTTGTCGATCGCGAATTTCTCGTTTTATACATCGTCTCGTGTACAGCAGGTATTTTTAGTAGGCGCGTTTCGCCGGCCATTCTCTTCAATGAAACTAAAAGTATCTAAACTCGGGTTTTTAGTGAGCCATACAGTTAAGTTTGAAACACTTTACGTTGCGATATACTTTTTGAAAAATGTGTGGATGCCGAGGGTCAGACTTACTACCGATGGAAATTTTCTTGTGAATTGTGGACCGATATTGCGAATTGTGTACAGATATTGAAAAAACAAAAAATGCCGTTTTACACCTCGTAAAAAATTATCCGGTTTAAATTTAAATATTTATCGTATACATTCTCTGCTTTTATAATGTTATTGTGTTCTATTGATATTGGTATCGGAGCATTTTTACTACCCTAAAACAAAACGTGTTTTCAGAAAATACATCATTGTAAAGTCAACAGCTACATTTTCTGCGCTCGCTCGGAATCTAATAATTAATATTTTCGATTTATTCGATCGTAATAATTTTCGCTAATGTCCAAACAATGTCAAACAAATACGCGCGCGTGTCCTTGGAGAGAAACATTGTAACTGTATGTAGCACATATAGGTAACGTATAGTCGAATATTGTTCGTGTAGCGAACATCGGTTGTTTTTTTTCATTTTGTTACGTATCAATCTATTTTGTCGGATAAAAAAATTGTGATTGATATCCTCGTTATACGTGTATGCGGATCGCAAAAAGGTACAATAATTAAAATTTTTTATCTCATTCTAACCGGCCGATGATGACCAACGTTCGAAACTAGTTGTTACGAAATGTATCGTACAAATACTCTGGCCATTATGACTTTTTAATAATGTGTATATAACTATACTATATTTGAGCATGCGATCATACATTTTTTGCAGTTTGCATTGTAATAATATCGTTGGTTGAAACAACGCGGACACGTAAAAAACATGGAAGCGTTTGACGTATGATCGAGCCTAAACGGGTAATTGATTGTAATTATTGTCCAAATAAATCACTCTCGCGTTCCAGCAATGGCACTTACAATATCGTTTTAGGGGATTTTTTTTGTTCGTCAACATGATTGCGGTTGACGCATAATATACTTTGTTCGTAACAACAATATTTTATTATGAAATGTTCACGCTATATTTGTATTAATATATTATGCCCGACAAACCGTCGTTGAAATATCGTGCCGAGAGCGTTTGAACGATATTCGATATAAATATGCGCGCGGATCAACCTTCGTTTCGACGGGGTTCGGTTTCGGTCGCGGAGTATGATTTTCACACCGTTTCATCACCGTGGCGTAATCGTGAAAAAAAATGTTTTCCAAACGGCTGATGAATTGAATTTCTTCACACGCCTAGCGTTTTTTATACCGTCTCGAAGCGTGTCTCGAATAGGGATAAAGTTTTATGATATCAAATTCATCAAAAATGTTATACGAATTTTAAAAGTGTGCATTTTTCGTCCACTAGACCAACAAAAACGCGATAAAAAACGTGCATATTATGTGCAAAACGCGATTAGCACAATGTACTTACTTTAATTTTTAATTTATCTTGTACAACCTGCACTTGAAATACTTAAATCGTCTCGTTTATTACCGCGAAACCGCAGTAGACACACACTTTAATGAAATGTATATGTTACAATAATATTATGTTCAACTGTAATATTTTAATGATTCACAACACTTAGGTACTGCGACGCTGTTCTGCGAGCCTGTCCTTCACTGATATCTTAACGCGGCTTTTACGGAGAATCACTATAGTATCGAATTATGTACCAAGTATGGTATTTTTGATAATTCAAACAATACAAACCAAAATCTTTTTAGAACGTTAAAAAAACTGTGACAGATCCGTAGACTTTCGTATAACAGGGACAACAACGTGCTGAGCTCGGACGAGAAAATATCATTTACCTATAAAAACGTGCCGATATACGTTGCGCAAAACACATACGCCGGCAACAACGTCGTTTATTTTCGCTTTTCGGCGATTCGCGGGAGAAAATTTCGTCGTCCGCGTGCGCCTTTATCCCGGATCGGTTTCCGCGGTTCGTCAACGACCGATCCGCAGCAACGAAGGTTAAAGTTTCGAGGAAGACAAAAACTAAAAACTCGTCAACAATGTTGTGTTACGAAAGAGTGCGGCAAACGGACGGACATTCCGCTGTGCCGGATGACTTGCAAGCTGAAAACTTTTTGTGTTTCGCATTGTTCTCGCACAAAGTAGGAACATTATGCGATGTACACATATTATTGTTGTGTTTTTTCTTCTTTTTCTGTTCTTATTGCGTCGTCACGTCACAAACAATAACAAAAAAACAAAAACCGTAACATATTATCGCACTCGCTAATAATAATGTGATACATGTGACTCGCATACATCGCCGTCGCCGCGCTGCACGATCTTTCCATTGAAATATGCACAAATATGCGTCACGCGTTTCAACCACGTATTCTTTTTGTTTTTTAATAATTAATTATTTTATTTCTATACTTAGCGTAAAAATTTTCGGAATTACTTGATACTTTTAGCGAACCTCGTATCATATACCTGTGTGTTTGAATATTATGTGTAAAAGTTTCAATTTGGTCTTTATTTTGGTATAAAAACCGAGTCGATGTGTCAAACACGCGTTCGCCGCATAATTAATGTTTCTCCTTAGTTTTTTACGACTGTAAATGTTTCAATTTTGAACTTTCAAATTTGAGAACCATCGGGGTTCGCAGACCTTCGTTAGAGGTATTGACTTTAAAAATCGGAGCATTTCTTATACACTTAAGTTTGTTCACAGAAGAAAACATCATTGTAAAAACAATGATTCGCTCAAAAAGGCTAAAAAGGCTCGTTACACTTACAGTTGGGGACTATAATACGATAGGCCGGCGTTATGTTTAAATCGATTATTTGCGTGAAAGTGAAACTGACCTTCATCCGTCGGCCGCCGCGCGCGAATAAACAATATAAAATTTAATTAAAATATATGTTTTCAAAAAAAAGAGTATTGTTCGTAGACGTTCGTTTAAGAATGTTTTGTTCGCATCACGAAATTCGATTTTCAACAACGCAGTCAATTTTTTAAACTCTAATAACTTTAACAAAAAATTAATTTTGAGAAATTGGCCAATGGTGTATCTGGAAATATGTACCTATAGATTGTATATTTGATGTTACAGACTTCTAATTACAACATTCAAACGGAAACTTATTAAAATAGGTGAGACACGCAGGTTCGATGTGAGTTTCAAGCGATTTCGAAAATACTTTAGCTGAGTGTAGAACTTTGAATTTCTCGACAAATTTACCGGGACGCGTTTTCTAGACAACTGAGCTCGCTCAGAATCGTTTTTCCCGAACGCGACGATTGCTTTCGGATATTAAATAATAACACGTTTGTTTTTTTTTTTTCTCTCTAATACCTGTTCACGCGACCATCCCCGGGCTCGGGGGCGAATCACCCCCGACCACTCCCCTTCTCGTCGGACCCGATGAGGAACGCTTCCACGTATCCCTTTGATCCGACCATCGTTCCATTATTTTCCATTTTCTTCTCTTTATCATGAAACTTTTCCGCCGCGGCCGCAATATCGTCTTGTTTCCGCGGAACACGGCGGTTTCGGACGAACGTCTTAATACTGTTATTAGCTTTTCTGCGATTCGCTGTGAGAATTCTTTACCATCCCGACAAAAGCCGCGCTCTGTGTGCGTGTTTCTTACATGTTTCGTCGAAACCAAAACGACTCGCATTGGCGTATTGTGCGATGTATGTAAAATAAAAAATAAAATTAGTCAAAAAGTTAAAATAAAAAATAGTCGTTCTCCGACTCGGAACAAAAACGTATTATCGTAAGCGATAAATTATTCCAGTCCTACAAACAACCGCCCTATGCGTACGGTGGCTGCAGTGGATCGGAGCGCACCGCGAGACCACCGGAGGCACCGTGCAAATAAGATTGACCGTCTCTTCAGTTTTTTTTTCCGCCCCGAGGATACACGTAGGTGTACGTGTTGCGAATATTATTAAAATCGAATTATCGAACGGAAAACGCCCCCCGTACGCAGGTCGTCATACAGTCGTCGTGCTATAATTGCGCAGACTACGTAAAATCTCCCACAACCTTGTGGCGATAAGTTTCCGCGTGCTCAAACACTGGACGGTGTGTAGTAATTAACAAAAGCGTTTTGTTGTTTGTCTCGACCGAACTGGATAGTGAAACGACTAAAAGAATCGACGAATTTACCAAACGGCATGAATAATATACAGCGTAGGTACGAACCGTTACAAATTATAATAAAAGACAAAGCGTTATTGTAAGTATTTTTTAAAAATATCACGCGTTATGGTAGCACGATGTTTTTACTTTTATCGATGTCTGTGCAAAATATCGAATAACCGTTCGAAGCGCAATCTTCGAATACCACTGACATTGTTTAGATTTCAAAATTTGAGCGAAGAAGCCAACGTTTATAGTGTAGTGCGTTATTTTCTGATCGAAACGCAGACGCTTTCGCGTAGTTAACGTTGTACTTTAGCTTCGATAGTTGTACAGTCAAGGGTTGTGAACAACATTAACCGTCAAAACTCGTTTATAAACACATTTTGTGGTAGCTGCAAAACGCGCAATAACTTTTTAACTCGAATCGATTTTATCGCATATAAGTTATAACGTTCTAGACGAACGCGAGTTTATTTAACACGAGTGGTAAGATTTATACGACAGTTCAACGTTGTTCGATGTTCCTTATTAAAATAGAATACGGATCTAAAAATCAAATACACGGTATGAAAAAATATGTAAATTCGAGAATTCAGAAAAAATACTTAAACATTTATTATTTATTGTTTCATCGCGTTCGTTGCGAGAAAGTACAAATATTTTTCTACGGCTGCCCCCGCGTACCTGCACTTAAACGAAATGTACCTACAGCTGCTATACTAAATAATATTTTGAAAACACGAAAAATTACATTAATTTACTGTATATTTTTATCGCAAAACAACCGGGCATTTCATATTATTATCAGTATTGTACAGTAGGTATTTTTATTTTTTGTATTTTGATAACTTTTTCGTACAACCGTTGTAAAAATGTTCTCTTTCGGTACTTAGGCAAAATGAGTATATACGCCTATTAACTATGTTTCGTTACAATTATTGTGACGTGTAATGCCATAAAATTTCCATCGTTATGATTATACCCATATTGTGTACTGCAGCGTATATCAATGCAGCCATAACGTTTAACATTGTGCGAGATGGGTTACATTTGTAAAAATCGTCGATTCGACCGCGTTTTAGTATTTGCCGTTTGAATACAAACAAACTACACTGGATCACAAATAAAAACATAACACGTACAGCTACGCTCACGTATACGAAGACAACATGTAAGCAATTTCGACGTTTACAGTCGTTTTAACACATTATTAATATGTACAAGATATAATTGCCACTGACGAAATCGGACGGGAATCAAATTATTTGATAGTTAAGCAAGAATAATATATTACATAGTCGTGTGACGTTATTGGTCATCATGCTATACAGAAACGGTTAATTATCGTTATGAATTTGGTTCTTGTTTAACGCGTGGTATAAAATATAATTATATATATATACTATTAGATACCAATAATTTAAGTTGAATACAGACGAGTGTTGTTACATGACCACCATTAAAACGCAATTTGTTACGAATATTCTGTTTACAAAGACTCATATACCTACTACAAGCAATCAACTGCGGTCACCTCCCGCAATTGCAAATTCTTAATTTTTAACCAATTGTTTATTACATATTCGCGTAAACATGTGGTCATCGATTTCTACGTACACGCATATAATCTGTTTACAGCCTGCAGTATATAAACGTTTAACCGCTATACAAATTCAAGTACATATTATTATTATTAGTCTAAATACGTGTTGTGAGTTCTATTGAAATACCTAATATTTTCAAGAGTTGATTTATATATATCGTATGGCACGATGCGTAAAATATCGCCGATACCAATTTCGTACAGGTAGGTACTGAATTTAATATGTAATTGCGTTATTTATATTTTTGAACGATTGTTGACAGCTGCAGTGGACCGTCGATTAGTTTTGTTTGGGAGCGTTCAAACCCCATAGACCGACACTACTGACTGTTACGGAGAAAGACGACAAAA
The DNA here is from genome assembly GCA_017140985.1 of Hormaphis cornu. Taxonomy (NCBI): domain Eukaryota; kingdom Metazoa; phylum Arthropoda; class Insecta; order Hemiptera; family Hormaphididae; genus Hormaphis; species Hormaphis cornu. The sequence continues at coordinate 8,568,122 of CM029363.1, read as the reverse complement.
ACAACAATCATTTCATTTTTTTTTACTTCATTTACCAGCTACAGTAGTGGCTGCGGCATACGTAAATGATCGTTCGTCGATCGCGACTATTATAATTTACAAACCGTACAGCGTTGAGGCCTGTTTATTTTGCGCGAAATATGCTTTGCGTCTTCTCGTCCAATTTTTTCGGTTTCAAACATAATAATCAACTTTTGCACCACAAACAGGCACCGATCTATAGAAATCGGCGAATTCGGAGAGGCTAAAATAATGCGCGCATGATTAAAATAAAATCAAAGCGCTTTAGCCTGCCGTCCGACGCGGATCCGTGCTTGTGCGCGCTGCTAATGATTTTACGAGAAAATCCTGGCACGTCTGAAATCGCAGCTGATCCAAATGGAAAACGATGTCCCTCGTCCGTATACACAACAGGTTTTGACATGTTTGAATTTCCGCTGCTGTGAAATGAAGCGATTTGCAGAAGAAAAATCCACTCAACAAAACGAACACGAAAATATATACATATATATATACTTAGGCGTATTTTTTATAACGACCCCGGAGAAAAAGCTGAGAAACAATTCTAGGTCGAGGATGCGTGCAGACGACAGTCGTGAGTCAGCAGGTCACCGTTACCGCCACTGCCGCTCGGTCGCAATCAATATTCCGTTTTAATTCTCGTACCACATAAAGGTGTTGAAAATAACATATATATATATACATGCAAACTGTGTGAATATTATTGAGTTGTCAATGCTGTTATTAATGCAATCGTTGTTATTGATTTCTATTTGATGTTGAACAAACAAACGATGTTCAAACTTAAAAGACGCGACGATACGGAATTTTGTGTTTTTCGCGTAATATACGCATCGTACGTACCTACTGGCTTAAGTTTTAACGTAATAAATGTATTATTTTAAAACATACGACAAAAATTTTAATAAAATCCAATAATTCTAACGATACACATTGTTACGTATCTTAAATCTACTGTGGAAAATCCATTATTCTAATAGAAAAACATTTCAAAATACTAAATTATAATAAAAAAACGTTGTGCTTATAAGGAATTCGATCAATTGAGAAAAGTACACTTACTACAATTATTTTGAAAAAGTTTGTAATTTTTTTTTAACAATGTACAAGTTATATGTATTATATTATGACAGTCGATAGTTGATAATTTTTTTTTTTTTTTGTAAGACGGCGTTTTGTTTAGGCAATTATGATACACGGGCGTAAATTTTTATACGCACTGCAATTAAAAATGTTAATTTTAAGTTATTTATAGTTGTTGATTAAATTCTAAGGTAAACTAATGTTATTTACTGGCAGCATTTTTCAAATAGTTGTTTATAAAAGCTTTGCAGTAGTTTAAAATTCCTTATGATAGTGTACTTACTAATATACTACCACAAAATGTTGTTATAGAAATTAGTTTTGAAATACTAACAAATTACTAACAAATCACGTACAAACATTTTAAGGAAACGGTCGTGTTTTATGCAAAAAAAACTTTTTTTATGTTTTTAACCGTACAAATCTAAAAATCTCAAATCATGCAAAAATACACGGAATTAAAATGCCATAGGTACCAGGTTTCTTCATTAAGTGTGTAAATTTTTTAGCTGGTAAGCAACATTTACGAGCCGTATTTGACAATAAAAAGCCAGTAATTTTTATATTTTGGTGGCCACGAGCGAATTATCATAAATCGAATTGGTTTTTTACATTTTTTAAATAACACAATAATTGATCTCATGGTCTTAGACGTGCCGTGATCAATCGTTATTGTTTCAAATTTATATTTTGTTTTCATTCCGAGCTTATGTTTTCGACAAGAGCTGTCAGTCCGGTATCCGAGCCGATCCGGTGAACTATACGCTCTAATGACTTTCATGTACGACGAGCACCTAGTTTTTAATCGGTAATCAATTTGGGTTATAAACTGTAAAAGTTTTCTCCGTTTTTTTTATTCGTTTTTGGTGGAAAACTGTTTATTTTTACTCATTTATCGGTATACACATAATATGATGTTGATAAAACTTGCCTTGTAATTAAAGTATCTGATGCTGAACATTTAAATCAAACGTTTATCTTTTTTCTTTTTTGCAGGAACTTCAGCTCCGCCGATAATCAATTTCCAAGTCCTCCAACGTTTTTGTCATCTCGACACGGTTCGCAGCACTTTCCGAGTTTCTGGCTTATTATAAAGACAGAACTTTGAATGTCATTTGAAAAAAAATCGATTTTTTTTACTTGTGACGAAAGTAGAACGAGGCGATTTGGCTCTGCACTTTTGTTACCAATTATAGACGATTTGCGTGGTTTTAAACTTTTTTTTGATACGATTAAATAACTAACGGATAAAACGCTAAAACTAAAAGATTAACCGCAAATAATTGTTTTTTTTTTTTTAATATCTATTTATTATGTCGTTGAATGGCAGTAAAAGTTTATAGAGTTTGTTTTAAAGACCCGTGTCTCGTAATATATATATATATATTATATTATATCTCTAATTCATATCATAAAAAAAAATGCATCTATGTTTGTTCATTTTACTAATTAAACACACCAACATTGCCGTATTCAATAATATACTAATATAATATATTAATATACTCCTAATGTCCGAGAGCTAAAATAGGAAAGAAAAACGCTCTCTTGAATATTTTATGCATTATTGGATTATCTATACTTGAATTTCCGTCGAACTAAGTGCAGTGCTCATTCATTTTTTAAGGAATGTGTGTTGTTTATCTTTAAATGCATTCTGAATGCAAAAAGTCTTTCGAACTAATTCGTAGATCATAATATCGTATTATTGATAGTATGATTATCGTGATTTAAAATTTGATCGATAATTGTTTATTTTCCATTGTTATCATATGTTTATGCTTTGATTATTGCGATTTAACGTCCCTTTTTGATGATGCTGTAGAGTACAGTATACGTGCCCTGTCGCCTATTAATGTTCGTATCTATATTCCTATTTTAATTTTTAACACCAGTGACGTGAGTTGCGCCAGCTCATCGGGGTGGCAAAAAGCAATTTTCATCGACAGTTCAAAACTAGATTTTTCGAACAAATATTTTAAAAAAGCCGGGATCGCTTGGGTTAGGTTAGATTTTAAATCATGTTTTTGAACTCGTGTTTAACGGGATAACGCCTGGACCCCCAGGGCACGAGTTAAAAAACTTGCAGTTTCTGATGTTAAAAAAATTAAAATTTAAAATACGAATTACGAACTCGACGACGTCGCGTTGATACGGATTCGTCGCCGCTACTCGCGAGGGAAATAACGTTTAACCCTACACGCGGCGTAACGACGAGCGGTATTTTATAAATAAACGAGCAGCCGGTAAGTTTTCGGCGTTAGAACGACGCATAGGCAGAACGCACAGGGTCAGCCCAGCCAGATCTAAATGCGTATCTACCTGTGCGAACCGACAAAAGAAAAAAATAAAGATCGTTTTTTGTTTTTTGTTTTTTTCTACGTCCTGTTTACACGTTTTGGATAGAGTCCCAATGAAACCGCGCGGCAGTAGTCCAGGACCGATCGGACCGCGCGGGAGTCGAACCGAGCTGAAAATATGCCGAGCGTACCGGAAGTTTTTGCGCGTAAATTTCGCTCGTTCCGACGTGCCGATCGCCCGGTAAAACGGCGTAAAAAACGGCTGCCGACCAAAAAAAAGGTCAGCAAAACACGAAATGTTTGTTTGGTTTACAACACGCAGTGCGGCGCCGCTTTTCGAGTAAATAATAATTACACGTAGTTCGTTAAACGGAATAACATGGACAAGGACTTTGCCGAAAAAAACATTAACGTCCGCAGAATTTACTCGGTTCAGTTTAAAACCGTTGTCGCGTCGCCGCGACGAACGTCACAAAACGCCATTTTTCAATCGCATTTCAATCGTACTTTTGTTTTTTTTCGAAAACGCGTCTTACCGAATTGTTGATTCACCGCGTACTCCGCGGAATCAGAGAGAATCGCCAGAACCGACCCGTTTAACCTCGATCATCTGAAATCGCTCGTCATCCAACAAAGTATCGCTAGCCAATGTGCCTATAATGGTTCCCAAAATAGATTTTTTTCGAAAAAAAAATCTCCGTTTTGATCGTTTCTGCGGTTCTCGCGGATAATCCGTTAAGGGGCCACCGTCCCTCAATGTGTTGGACTTATAACACCCCTGAAGGCAAGTTCCGTCAGTAGGTACCTACGTCCTAATGCGCGGCGGACCAAAACTAATTATAAAAACAGCAGATTTGCATTCTGTGTGTCCTACATCGCTTATTTTCAAATTTTTTCTCATCAGTTTATAAATTTCTCGAGAAAAATGTAAAAAGCACCAAAAGTTGTGCTTTGCAAGTTGATTTTTAAAAATGTGGAATGTAGGTGACACAGACGACGTTCTTAAGTTTTCTCAATCCATTTACAAAGTGTCGTATGTGTATGCAAAAGTCTTTAATGCGCGTGCAGTATAATTTAATTTAAGTGACTTAAATAGGCAATATCGTGTAGTGTCAGTAGTGTGTGATAAAAGCACGGTAATGACTCTTTTACAATACGTAATTTAAAACTATGTGACCGGTACATTGTTTTTTTACATTGTTTTCAATAAAACTTCTCTGTGACTTTGTGGTCGCCTAATTTATTGCTCCGTAAAGCCATCGACCGATCGATTTCCTGTCCCCTGATATTTTTCTTGACTACTAAACGCGTCCGGTTTTCGTTATTTTGCCGCAGATGAACGTGCGGCGCTACACGATCGACGGTTAACAACGACGCCGGTGCAGTCCACGCGCGAGACATGTCCTCGATCGCGTCCGGAACGGCCGCGGACGCCAACGTCGCGGACAGCGGGCCGCCGGACGTGGTGGCCGCGGCAGGCGTCGACGACGAGATCGCGGCCGGCGGCGGCGTAAGGCACGCGAGCGTGCCGCAAACGGACGCGCGCCAGCGCCGCATGCAGGAGACGACGGACAGGCCGTCGGCAAAGGAGCCGTCGCACCAGCAGCGGCAACAGGCGGACAGGGGACTGGGCCGGCGGTCGCCAGTGGTCCTGCAAGGTGTCGCGGGCGGCAACGGTGCAGGATTCAAGAGCAAGTTGCGCAACTCGTTCCGGACCACGGCCAAACGGATCCGGCAACAGCAGACGGCCATCGACGCGCTGGCCAAGCACAGCCAAATGCTCGGGTTGCACAGCCTGCAGCAACAGGCCAGTCCCAGGGCGTTGGCGTCGCGACGTGCCGCGTCTGCGTCCGGCGGTTGGGTGAGAGCATCTCCACTCTGTTGTCGATAATACTGTCCATAAACTTTGATTTTTGCCCGTCAAACGTTTGACGTTGTTTGTGGTGGATTAGATACGATAGTAGTTAATGTCAGAAGTTTTCGCACCTATATACTGAGACGAAATCACAAAAGTTAAATTTTTTCATTTCGTTATATTTATCACGTTCGTATGTCACTCAAACAACGTTTTCTCCTCGAATGTTTTCGGTTTTATCTAACTCGACAAATTTGCGGCAAAACGTTGCGCGATTTTTACACGGTTTTTGTTTTCGTGACTGTTTCAAATGCATAAACATAGCATAGTATAGTACTGTGATTAGTGGCTAGAAGACGTTTCGTCGGTAATATCATTATTAACCTCTCGGCAACGAACCTCTCGTACGATTTTATGTTCTGCGTACTATGTATAGTACTGTTTTTGAAGTGTGGCTCCTAAGAAACTCGTAGTAAATAATCAAAAACATTAATTCGAATCGGTCGTACCGCGAGTCATCATTGTTGGGACGAACACGTCAGAATCGATGATTGGGTTTAATGCTCGGTTGACATGAATTCAGTATAGGCGGGCGACACGAAATCCTCGGGAAAAACAATAAAAATATGGGAATTTTTCGTTAGGCCGACGTATACTGTATTGTTTGGACCGTCGTGGACAAGGTTGACATGAATGCAAAAAAAAAGGTTGAGAACCACTGCTACACGGTCATGTTGTATATTATGATGTAGTAGCGTTCTGGACGTTTATAAAAAATGATCACTCTGTATAACTCGAGCTTGCGGCTTAACGCTTTATCGGAGCCCTTGTCCGCGTGACGCCAAAAGGTTTTTTCCTTTTGGCGAAAATCCGTTTCTGACCGAAAATCTGGTCGAAAATTCCAAAACGGGCTCATAAAAGTATACAATAATAGCAGCTACTACGCGTGTACACAGCACGAGCGAAACTTCCTGCTGATACCAGCCTCGTTAAACGGACGCGTGTGTATTATACACCACACTTACTGTATAATAAATATCTCCGCTGAAATTTAATGTTATATGGGTTTTAACGTTATAACCGCGATACATATTGCTGATGGAGCCAACGTGTGTTGTAATAACTAATCCTGTGATCGGCTAACCAAATCCCGAGGCAGTTTCCAAATAATATAGTATTATTTTCAGCCCATAACATGTGGTGGATTATAACGTGAGTAAAATATCCAATAACATACGAGATAATACAGTTTGTCGGTATAAAAACATTGATCAAGACTGCAGGGCGCGAGTATCGACGACTCTTTTTGGTCCGTCAATGCTTAAAAGTTAATTGAAAAAACGAAAGGTTGAATTTAAAGTTAATTTTGTTTTTGATTAATCAAATAAAAAAAAAAAAACAATAATCTCAACGTAAAATAGAGATAATATTTCATATTTTTACTTCACGTACCTAGCATGACATTTTCTCCGCTTCAAACATTTTTCTTTCTCGCCGTCTTTTGAAATTTTCTCCTTATAGTAATACTTTTTTTTTTTTTTTAAGAGTTTTTAAAAAAAAAAAATTATTACAGATTAACTCGAGGTTAACGTGTTAAATCAAAAAAGAAATTAACTCGATCGAAACTGACTTGACTTTCTATCTTAACATTGACTTTTAACGGTTTAATGCCCGTCCTTGACAATGATACCATTCGTACAACAATGGTGTACTGACCACGTGGCACTAATCCATGTTACAGATGGTACTGGAAAATATTTTCATTTCGTTTGTGGGATAAGACGCATAAGTATTTTAAAATTAGTTTTTATGACGGTTTTGAACAATATCCTTCGCAAAAAAAAAAAAAACTTCCGAAAAATCGAGAAAAATAATACTCGATAGGTAGTATAAAACAATGTACGGTTTTTTGATAACACCGTCGAACATTGAAAATACCAAAAACTAATCATTGTTTATAAAACATTATCTAATTAAAAATTAAAGTCTCGTTCTATAAAATATGTCAAATTATAAAAGTATTATCGTTTTCGTGTTCCTATGGGAATAATTCTCATACAATAAATACACATCGCATTTTTGAGTTGGTAGTACCTATATTGTTGGTATATTTTTTTCAATATTTTTTTTGTGGATGTACTATGAAAACGGTAGCATCGATCGACTAACTTTTCGATATAACTATTTGAACTAGTCCTATACATCACCAAAACCATTTAGTTTTTGAACAGTGTGTCGATGGAAACATTGTTTATAACTCGGTGTAGCTTATGCATATTTTTAGTTAGGTTTTCGGGGCGTGATACCCTAAATTCGTATAAGATGTTTTTAATTTATAAAATTAATTTTAATCTTTTTAATATAATGAAAATAAAAGGTGATTTAACCTACTGTTTCTTCACAACGTAAAACAATAATTTTTTATCGATCTAATTCGAGTGCCTGTTCATAAAATAATACATTTATTATTTTTGTAACTACTTCAAGCGTTGTCCGTGAATACGTATAACAACAGCGTTTTTTGTTGATTATTTATACGTTCTTCTCGTTGATATAATATTTATTTAATGTCCCTCCCGACTGTTTTAATTTAATTTCGTCCATTAATTTCACTGTTGTTCTCAAAGTTTCACAATAAACACTGTGTGCAATAACAAAACCACCGTTGAACCGAGTGTTAAAAAGTACAGTCGAATGCCCTTATATACTCGGAACGTTAAACACTCGTCCAAAATTTTCCGTCCAAAATTCGTTACCTTTTTTATCAGATCTTAGTAGAGCAGCATTTAATAACCAGTCCAAGAGTGTTAAAAATCGTTTTTGTGATGAGAATCTTTCGTTGTTCTGCTGATGTTTTCGAGAGAATGATAATAATAAGTTTTATCAAAAAGCCAAGAAGATATGTTTGATGTCGAAAAATCTTTGCAGACAAATAAAAACGACATAAAATGTTTTTTAAGTAATTCGTAGATGGAATCTCGAAAAAAAGCTGCAATGTCTTATAAAATAATAATAATCCATAAGAACATATACTACAGCGCATAGGATTTTTAAATATAACTATGTATTATCATTTAAAAGTGAAAATTATCGTCATCGTTTTGATCATCATATTTTAGTATTTCCAAATAATTTGATCACAGCTTTGTTCCGCGAGATATATCAGACCGAATTAACAACGCAATGGAATCCAATAGACGTTGTAATTAATTTATATAAATTGATACTGTTGAATTTATTTATTGTTTTATTTTTAAATCTCCTGTTCACAATTATTAAGTTTTTGCGTGGAATATCACGTAACGCTTTACATTTTTTTTCTCTTTTTCTCTTGATAATTAGAGGTATATGCCGTTGATCAGAGTTCGATGTGTTTGTTTCAGCACGAATTTTTCTGAATATAATTGGACATTTTGGCGCAACAACTTTGTCGTTAAATTATGTACATTATTAATCAACGTTTGTTCAAACCAAATCATCCGTCGTCTATAACGTGTTGGCATTCCGCAAATCAAATACTATATGTACGCGTATTCCATCGTTATAAAAAAAACCGTCGGCATTTACTTTTTGTCGCTTCCTACACGGGACGATTACACTATTTTTAAAAAAAAACAACAGAATTTATTATTTCCATGCTTGATTGTTTAAAAACATTTTAATTTAACGCACTATGACCGAGTGAGATTCTCACGACTCAATTACATGACTATTTACATAGGTAAATTATGTGTTTTTTTTGTTAATTAATTTTAATAACGCTTTATTTTGTCACCTCAAAGAACGTGTCCTGTTGCACCTACCTCTGTTATATGAGTACTATTCTTACGTATTTCTAAGTGAATTATAATGTGATTAAAATTTTTCGCCTCGTTGCATCCCTTAAACGCGCGGTTTTCACGATTCTCCGCGATATCTACGCCCGGAAACAACAAAATTACTATACAGTAATATGAGTAATTATAGTCCTTCGCACCTGGATGTAAAAACTACGCTAAAAACGCTTTGTTACGACGTTCAACGGAACACGAGCATAGTAGGTACGAAACAAACACAATTATTACAAGCTAGTAGGTATATGGCGCCGCAGGTGTTTGGGACGACAAAAAACATGTCACTGTTTGTCGCTCGATCTCACCGCTCGTTTTATAATTGTGAATTTGATAAACTATTAGTAATAAATCCGATGGAATCAATATACCAACTGTAATGTGTACACTGTTCACACGTAAATATTACGTGCACCTAACGGGTCATAAATTATAACGAAAAGAGAGTTTAATAATGAATAAAAAAAAAAAAAAAATTATGAAAAACCAGTAATATTTTATTTTTTATTTTTCAACTAACGCAAACGCGTTCAAGCCACAGATAAAAAAATGTGTAAAACATTTTGCTATTTGCACACAGCATAAAAGCAATATACGTATTTTCAAAAATAAAACTATTCAAATTTAATCAAAACGACTTTCCTCTATACAGTAAGTCAATATTTTTATAGTAAATATTAAATATTGTACGAACATTGAAAACGTTAAACTGTGAGAAAAAATCATGATTTTACTATAGGTGCTCTTTTTACGATTTTTTACTCGAAGACTCGTGCTATTTAACGCCTTATGCGGAGAAAAAAAGGTGCTTGGTTATTAATTTAATTTGGCAAATACGTTGATTTTTTTAAATTTTAATTCGTACCCGAAGATTAAACTTGAAAATTATGTTTTTTCTTAAAAAGTTTTACGCTGAAAATAATAGTTTAACTGGAATCGGCTGCTACATTCAGCAGCGCAAAAGACCAACTTATCGTAAGAATAATTTTTTGATCTGTATACGAAATCGTGCGTGATAATGATACATAACTGACATTTATGCCAGTTTTTAACAGTGAGACTCATTTTTGCTGTTTGTACACTATTCGCTTGATAAAACTCAGTAAATCGGTGAAAAATGCGTGAAATGTTGTCTGTACACCAAAAATAAACTATAACGATAAATATGGAAAAAGTTAAGGCTCTCGAAATTAAATCTAAATCGTAAACAAATCATCGGTTGACTATCCCTAAAAACAGATTTGCTTCAATTTTAACTCCACTTTTGTTTTTCTTGTTAAAGAATACTTACTAGACAGGAAAAACTTATCCACTAAACCACCCACCACGTGTGTATAAGGGGCAAAACAAACTGCCAACTTAAAATCGTTTTAGCCATGGAAATGAAGTTAGTCAAATTCTTTGCAACAGTGTTTTCAACGTTCAAAAGATACACCACTTCACCAGTCTCTACAGTAAAAAACAGTTAGACTTGAATTGTTAGTATTACGAATCCAAATTTTAATTACTTACTCTAATCGTCGAACCGTATTATTAGACCAATCTCCAAACTCTGATCAACATAATTTAAGTGAAAAATAAACCATAGTTTTTTTTAAGTAGGTACATTTTAAAACTCTCATTTGGGCGATTTGAAAAAACATCGCATATGACGTATTTATATATATATATATATATTATACACAAGCTACAAATAAAATGTACATAAAGTATATTTTTGTCGTTTATTAAATTCATAATTAAAATAATGTCTTACATAAGAAAAAAAAAAAAATGCAATAATATTATAATAAAACGATTCCGATTATTGTACCTCCACACGTATTTGTACGGCGGGGCTCAAGTGTACGGGTTACTGCAGCTATTATTATTTATATTGTTGCACGAAGACGCCGCTGTTTGAATGTCGTAAAATGTGTGCTTCGTTCCAACAAAATATTTTAAATTTACATTTTATTCTATACGTTTTGACGCCTTGACGCGATGTAAAGTAATATTCGTGTCGTTTCCGCGATGTAACTCTTTTGCTATAAAACGCAGAAGATGTGGGACTACACGAAGGTATAACATAATTATTATGCTATCTCTCTACAATAAACAATCGTAAACTTTATAGCTAGTATAATTTATAATACTCGTGTTACCCACAAATAATAATATAAGATAATTATAAATTATCATAGGATGTACAATTGTACTGTACAGGATCATTCTTTTGATGAACTTTCGTTATTTTAAAAACGTACCTGTAGATACTATTATTTTTTCCGACCAATTTACTATTCGGAATTCGTGTTCATTTTTTTTTTTTTTTCAACTCTTCTTATATTTTACCAGCATCGTGTGCCAACTAAGTAAAGTAGCTGCAGTTTTCCCTATTAAATTTAAAGAATGCAATCGATATAAATACAAACGAATGTTTATTTTTTGAAATTTTTTTTCTTTCGTAAATTTCCTAAACTGAGGGTAAAAAGTTTAAATTTTGTTTTTTTTATAATATTCGACGTGCCCCGAACATCTGCTGCCCGGAGCGAACGCCCTTAAAAACTTTCCGTGAAATCTGGCGCGCTGGAGAGAGTGGTACGTCCTATAATAATTACAGAGACGTTCACCCTTATACTTTAAATAAAACCGAATAATCCCATTTTTTCTCGAAATCGTGTTCGACTACGACCTTATACTACAATTGTCATTTACGCCGCGCGTAAAAACAAAGATAGAAATTGAAATAAAATACTGCAAAAAAAAAAAAAAAAAAACGAACTAAGAAACCTCGATTATTCATTATTCTAACAATTTAACTTTTGTCTTTTTTACGTGTCAGTAAAACTAATTAAATATATACGTGTTTTTCTTGTTGTGATATATTCAAATCACCCCTCAAAAAAACGGTCCTACGCCACTGCAGGGGTGTCGTCAGTCATCAAATGTGCCATCCTGTACACGATGCGCACACACATTTATGTATGCGTGGACTGAATCCAATTTTTTCGCGAAAAACGACGAGCGTCTCACGGAGAACTGGTGGATTGTCCTCCCGAACAGCCAGCCAACACACCGTTCGAATTTCCGTCAATATTTTACTTTTTTTAGTGATTTTTATTATTTTTTTATTATTATCGCACGTCTCACGGCCGTGCGTGTGTGTGGGTTTTATACGATATTCAGGAAGTCTCGGCCGATGATAATTCTCGACCGCGAATGGACCGAGTGGATTAACCGGCAGATGACGTATAAAATATATTACAATAATCGATTCATTTTGTTCGCAAACTCCGCCGGTGAAACACGGTCGTCTTTTCGCGAGCGTTTTGCCCGTATAACCGAGAGTCAACGAACATTTTTTATCGGGAGGGAAAAAAATATCTCGTATACTTAACAGATGATATGCTTAACGTATTATAAAACGTGCTTTTTCGCTTCCATCGCCGGACGTTTGCCGCAAAAACCGAAACATGCCCGGGTCTTTGTGTCTGGTAAAAAGCGAATACCCGGCGATTACAATAATAGTATACAGTTTTGTTGTGTTTTCAATTACCGAATTCACTGTTTCATTGTTTTCGCGTCTTGCAGGAAGTCGCCGGCCAGACGTCAAAAAGGCAACAAAATCAACAGTCCGGCGTGGCCATCTACTCGTCGTCGGGAAGCGACAACAGTCTGGGCAGAGAGAGGTCTCCGACCATCAGCAGCTATCCGAAAGGATCTCCTACACTGTGGCCTGGTGAGTAAAGGTTTTTTGTTTTTATGTGACAATATTATTATATCGACTCACACTATCGTATTTTTGTTTTTAGTTCATTTCAATTCAAGTTTGTAATTTTAATTAATAGTTTCAATTCGCGATTATAGTACATCGTTATTTTGATTCATAATGTAATATACGTAAAAAACGATTCAATGCATTTCGGTTTCATTCTTGAGTATAGGTACTTACTTTCCGAATTTGACATGTCCCCATTTTCGGGGTCGGTTATGATCGTTAGATATTAAAGTGTCATACTTTGTTTCAAACCAAAATCATTCTTTAGGCTAAAACCTACGCGCGGAATAGGTACGTAGTAAACACTTTAATGACACGCGATATTTTGTAACATTTATTTAGTGATAATCCGTCATATTACTCGAGAGTTGAGTAATATTTTTAAATTGATTGGACTAAATTATATTTTGATTAAACTCGTTAGTTTTGCTCATTTATAGCTAAAAATAAAGTACCCGCATAGTGGTATATATGCCCGTGGCACGAGTTCCTTCAAAAAATATAAAATAACGTTCTATCAAACACACTAATACAACGAAAAAATGATACGCGCTTAAGATATTAAATTTCACTTGTCTAAAAAAAAAAAATGTTCTATTTTAGTTAAACGCGTTTGTCATCCGTAAAATGCACACTTCACGTTTGTTAGTTAACGACTTTATTTTTCCTCCGCGTATCAACTTGTTACGGCTACAATCTATCGGGTTATACTTGCATTATAATATTTACCAATGTACGAATTTATGATTATTAGTTATTATCACTACAATTTGTTGTTTTAATTTTATGTTTTTCGCGCTCAAAAACGATTTTCGAGCGCGTTTGTACTTCTTTATATCAAACATTGCGAACCAAAAAACGAAACCGACTGCAATATTCTCTCTTATTGAAGAGTACTCGCATTTTTAGCGTTACTAGAAACGCACAATCTTTGGGACAGAAAAATATTGTTACTCTTGAAATATTCGGTACAGTTGAAACTAGATCGTTTCTCGAATTTCGACGTCTTTCGGTCGACGTGCCCTACGCAAACATGATTAACACCCGGGATGGTCCTAATTTAAAGGATCTTTTTATAATTTTTATAAATAATGATCCAAAATGCAAATGTTCGCAGTACCTATTATTTTGTAAAACCTATAATTTTAAATTTAGAATCTATAAACCTTCTTAGTAGGTACAATCCAAAATATATTTTTTGTTATACTAGGTTAAACATTTCAAAAATCAAAAAAACAATTATGAACGTTTTTACATTGAAATTGTTTTGCTGTACTATATTTTTTAAAAATGAATCAATTAATTAAAATGTATATGAACTGTTGGATAAATGAAGTGTTATACTGTGTTATAATTTCAAAAATTGTATTTCTTTATGAGTTAAATTTAAAACTTTGAAACTTACAATTTGCCTAATGAGTATGTACCCAACTCTCAGTTCCGTCATACTAGATAATATTGAATTCAAATTTTTATCCCACCCAAATTAGTGACAAACTCCACTATAGTGACCCGTGACTGTTTTTTTTTTTCTAATCATGAAAGTGATTGTCGTAAAGTCATATTCAGTCATTTGAAATATTTCATACAATATTTCAATGAAATATTTAAAAATTTTACATTCTCATGAATTTTCAAAAATTGCAGGCGCCAGCAGCCCATTAGGAGGTTCGCAATTTTCGTTGGCGGCGCCGAGCACGTGCTGCTGTCAGCACGCGATCAACAGTTGTCACAAAATGATGATGGAGAACAACAACAATATGTGGCAACAGAACTCGTTCAAACACAATATGGTAAGAACTTGTCGTAATGTCTTGTAATAGTACCATACCTACTCAGTGAGATCACTTGATGAAATGGTTTCATACCAATGTTTGTCGAAAAGTCGTTTTTTGAAGTGTATTTACTCGCGAGACTTGTGTTTTACGTGTCCGATGTTTTTGAACACTTTGTATATACATATATATATATACTGTGCTGGAATGATCAGATTTTATCGTCATTTGTAGCAAAAATGCTCTGCAGATAAACAATACAGTTCACACTGCTTCTGGCATCACGTACATCAAAACGGGATAAATACATATAACCATTGTCAAGTCGGACTATGGTATTATTTTTTAACTTTTTTAAAATTTTTAAAGATAATGTCATCCTTTACAGGTACTATAGGCGTGTTGTCAATATCGTTTTGGTTTTAAAATTTAAAAACTGCATACATTTAGCTGACTATATAATATAAACTGCGCATAATGTTGTATTCGAGTGGGTTATATATTACAATTTTATAAATGTTTAGTAGCGTCAAAAATCCAAAATCCTCTTAAAAAACTAACAACGATATTTATCGATTCCTTTATGGTAAATGCTGAGTCCTGTATTCGTTCAAATAGTTTCAAAAATGTTTGAACGACCATCGATTGATTGTATAGATTATAAAGGTATTTAGTCGTTGTCATTTTGATGAAATTATTTAAATGTAGGTGAGGAAAATACAACTAATCGTTTTACCAACTTTTGAACCTTTCCAAACCCAAATACAAGTTTGTCAACACGTGTTATTTATTGTATTCATAACTAACAGGTTGGGTTTAAGGTGTATACAAAATATAAATACGTGTTGATTTCTAAATCACTCTTGTGTGTTTTTGAAAAAATGTAAAATCCTAAGTAAACTAGTAAACAAATTGATTTATAGCTGCTTCAGTAAAGATGGGCAGTCTTTTTTACATCAAACACCGTCGTCAAAAGGTTTAATTTAGTTTGAAAAAGGTTTTTAATTTTGTGCTGCAGGTGTTAAATAATTTTTGGTATTTTAGTTTGAACAGTGCACTGTTTACATATTATTATCTTATTATGATATTCAAATTATTGCAAAATGTTCAACGCGGGCCACACATAATTGCTTCACGATTCACTGGTCGCCTATAATCTTAATTTAAAAGTATATGGCACGGTTATAACCAAAACAATTTGTTGTGGGATTATTCCTGATTGTTTGTACATACCATAATAATGGCGAGTAATATGACCGATCAAAATATTTGTCTTTGGGAAAAATACGTTCTTTTTTAATCTTGTGGGAAAATTTTGAAACGACGTTTCGGATATTATACGATAACCAGCTGTTTTTACACTCAGCACAGTGATACATTTGAGCGTTTATGCATTTTGGCGGAAAATATAATTATGAATTTCTTATCATCGAGAGTCACTCAGGCTTTTATAGTGTCGAATTCATCGTGCTCTTTGATTTTTTTTTTTCGCAGGGCAATAATTCGGGACCGAAAAACTCGTACGAAGACAGCGACGGTCTAACGTGGAGGAGGTTACACATGAGCAGAGCAAAACTCAAAGCCACGGCAACAACGTCCGAATTACTGTCTGGATTTGCAATGGTAAACATACTATACATTTGCAGCGTAGAACATTTTTAACACATTTGACACGGTAAATCACGCGATATGCTTCTTTGAATAAAAATAAGAATAAAATGAATAATTCATTTTTTTCTTATTTTTTATTAAAAGAAACATAACAACCGTATACGTACATGATTTATGAAAAATTCAATACAAAGGAGTTTTCATTCTATACTACTTTTTTTAGTAGGTACGTTTTTTGACCTTGAATAGCTTTTAAACTTTTTTTTCCCCCCAAAAGGTACCGATTCCGTTATTCTCAAACTTCTTAAAAAATCAAAATATTTTTTAGTAGGTGTTAAATTTTTGTTTTTTTTTTTTTTTTTTGATCATATCAATCTAGTTATCGTATTTTTTTGGTCGATTTGGTTAATCGGTAATAATTTAAAAATTTGTTTTAAAAAAATAATACCTACCGAGAAGAAAATTTCAAAAATTATACGAAAATAATTTTTTGATGCGGATGAAGTGTCATACTGTATTATATATAGGTACGAAACCACGCGAATAAAAATATGAAATATTATATTTTTATTTTCAGTCGAGGTAATTTTTTTTTTTTTTGTTAGTAAACTTTTTTTTTAACGCGATAAAAAAAATTAAAACCGTAACTCTTAACTTAACTTGACTTTTTGCTTTTTTTAATGAACTTAACTGTTGAGTGTTAGTTTGCCCGCCCTTACTTATATCAATGTGTATATGTTAAACTTGAGAAAATCGCGCTCGGTGGTTCTCGCAGGTGGCTATGGTGGAACTGCAGATCAACGAGCCGACCATGGTCCCGGAGTGGCTGTTCATCATGTTCGCCGTGTGCACCACCGTGCTGGTGGCCGTGCACATATTCGCGCTCATGATCAGCACGTACCTGCTGCCGAACGTGGACGCCATCAGCAAGCTCCAGAGCACCAAGCTCATCCAGGAGTCGCCGCACGAGCGCATGCGCGGCTTCGTCGAGCTCGCGTGGGCCTTCTCCACCGTGCTCGGGCTGTTCCTGTTCCTGGTCGAGGTGGCCATCCTGTGCTGGGTGAAGTTCTGGGACCATTCGGTCCGCGCCGCCATGGCCGCCACCATCATCGTCATACCGGTGCTGTTCATATTCGTGTTCTTCGTGTTCCACTTCTACCGCAACCTCGTCGTGTACAAATGCAAGTCCACCGTGTCCGACATCAAGGAGCTGGAGGCCATGAAGAAAAAGCTGGACGACGCCGGCGCCACCAAGGTGGTCTGACACCGGCAACTCCGCGGGACGACGCTTTTCTCCATATATATATATATATGGATAGACGCGATTTTCGTTTGTTATTATTATAAAATTTTTGTTGCCACTGTCGTCCCGTTTATATAGCGACAGTTATTATTATATTATCATACTATTGTTCACGATTTGCCGTGGATTCGTAAGGAGAGGCGCGTAAGCGATTCAGTGTAGCAGGGTCGGTCTGAAAACTTTAGGCCTGGGACGCAAAACATCTTGAGGGCCCCTAAAGACCTAATGAAGGACACGTCGTACACCTACCAAAACCCTATAAATGGGAGACAGAAACACACGAATTGAAGCCGAAAGCGTAAGTACAGATGAGTACGAATGTACAATGCGAACCGTCTTACCGCGCGGAACCTTTAGCATTGTTGCATAAAACAATTACCCTGGGTTCGATAAATTAATAAATATATTACCCTGGGTGCAGTCGACAACTTGACCGTTAGTGAAGGTGCCACAGATATAATGTTATAATGTGACTAGACAGCCGTACCAGCTGGCGTCAAAACTCTAAACTTTAGTTGTTGTTTTCAATGAACTCTACCCGTATTTAAATCAAAACGAATTAACGAACAGCTTGACATTTTTTTTTTTTTTTTCATCGAAAAGCGTCGAACGTTTGAAATATCAAATCGGAAAGTCTAAATTTTTTATTCTTAATGTACAGCTTATCAACGGTTTTTTTTTTCTTATTTTTTGTGTAATTTTTTTTATTGGAGCTTAAACCCTTTCGGCACAAGCGATACGTTTTCGTAGGGAAAATTTTAATACGCATTAAGATAATGACTACTACATGTTATCTATACTGCTCGTGTAATCTCATTCGTGTAGATAAATAAATATTTTATGTGGGTATAAAATACGGTGGAAACTATTAAACTACTAGCTGATGGATGAATTTTGTAGATTCCTGTGTATGGGTTTTTAGCTCCTGTTCCAATAACCGTGTAAACAAGGACGTCTTTGATGTAACAAATTAGAAAATTCGGCCATTTATCGACGTAAACGTTGCACGTCGGTTGTTTTATACATTATATCTGTGGAGAAAACTATCGGAAGTGTATTATGGTCTAAGCCCCTAAACAAAAATCATCCCGTCTACATTGGAAAAAAAAGTTTCGCTGTATGAATCGCTTATGTGCGGTCTTTCTTGTCCTCGCTGCGTGAGGCACCTCACAACGCTTTTTCGGCGATTAATTATTTTGACATTATTATTTAATATTTTCACATCGCCTCAGGTCCGGCTCGCGGTTTGGGCCACGGATTTCGCACTCACTGCTAATAATATGTTGTCGGGTTCCTACGATCGATAGAGGGACGTCACGTTTTTCTGTGATAAGTTTATTACTCACGCGTGTTTTTTTTTGTTTTACTTACTCACCGTTCGTATCATCATTTTTTGTGCATCCTTATTACGACTACCTACGTATTTATATTTGTTTATTGTCACCGCTTTACTTTACTTATGCCACGGAAATATATTTTGAATATTTATAACGAATATCGCATAACATTATCGCTGTTGATTTGTTTGTTATGTTTGTGGTCAACGGACCTTCGTCGAAAAAATCAAAAATCTGTCAAAATAGACCAAGGTCTGTGATCGAAAAATCTGATTTGTCGTACACAAGGTTTTTACGATATCAGATCCGAATAATTAACGTCGTCAACAACATAACGTGTAACAC
This sequence comes from Hormaphis cornu, assembly GCA_017140985.1. Lineage (NCBI taxonomy): Eukaryota > Metazoa > Arthropoda > Insecta > Hemiptera > Hormaphididae > Hormaphis > Hormaphis cornu. Next base: position 8,548,902 of record CM029363.1, on the reverse strand, counting down.
CGGATACTAACTATACAAAGCGTATAAGCGTAAGTGTACGTTGTTCGATGAGGGCACTGCAAAATTTCCAACAACAAACTAAAATGCACCAAAACTCGGGCTTTTATGGCATTGGTGGATCTTGTTGGAAAATTTTTGACAAATTATTATACGGCACTGATTTTAAAACGAACCGCCTAGCATTACACGCTACTACTATTCTCTTGAATAATGTAAAAATTTACCGTCAAAAATCGTAAAAATACGCTCAAACGTTTAAAAGGTTTAAACGCGTACGAATGTCCCTCGTCACCAGAGTTCTCTGCGAGATAATAACATTTTTTTCTCGATGTTCGTACATTTTTATGTCATTTTAAGTGGGTAACGCACACTCGCAATAAACGCCTCTCCGCGCGCGGCCGGAAACGCCGGCGACGTACAACGGCCGGGGATCGATAACTGGGTTAGTGCTATACGGCCGTTTGCGAGACTACTCGCGAAAGACCAGAGGGAGGAAAGGAAAAAAAATTAATATTTCGCTCGCAATGCGACCGCAAAACGAGGGCGCGGCACCCCTAGGACCCCCGCCGCCCCCGCTCGTCGCACGTTTTAAACGGGAATTTCATAATTTTCCTCTAAACACACCACAAAGTCGTCGTCGCGCGAAATGCCGAAACGCGATTTTGAGGAGGTCGACCGCCACGTGCGCTCTCCCCCGTGACGTCGTCGTCCTATGACTCCGAGAAAACATTCGGTCGTACACCTCATTGTTTTTTAACGAGAACCAATATCACCTCTGAACGTGTTTTACGAAATCCATAACAACGTGTGCAGTCCGCTTATTAGACGTTAACGATGCTCTCAAAACCAAAAAAACTACGTGCCCGAATACAAAAAAAAATGGTTTTTTATGTAAAATATTAAATATCTGCACGTTCGGTGGCGTATTTAAGGCACGAGGTGCGCTCCCCGTAAACCATATTTTTACATTTTATTGAGTTTTATTTTTTCGCGCAGTCGTATTACACGATCAAATACGATATTTAGGCGTGTCTATTGATATACCTATTCAATCTTTTTGTTTTCCTCGTACTCATTTTGAAATAATCAATACACGTTATAAAATATAACGTGTGACAAAAGCTCCGCGAATGATTTGACATTTTCATTCACGAGTTGTTAGGGAACCGATTTACGAAATCGGAACAATTTTTTTGTACTCGATTGCAAAATACTTTGGAACCGTTGTTCTGAAAGTGACACGACGTCCCATTAGCTAATGATAACATTATGTGTTACGTTATATTATATTATTACGCTACTGCGGCACGGATATCCGTCAAAATCCGTTCGTCCGTAGCACGAATAATTCAGTGTATAATTTACCGCCTAAAATCCTTCGCGTTAAACTTAAAAGCAGCGTAAAATGTTTTTTCATCCCTTAGCAGAGAATATTACAGGTAGAGAGAGGAGTATATCCTCCTTTCGTACGTAGGCACTTAGCTCGTGAATTATGAAGAGTGTATCTTTTTTTTTCAGCGAAAAAACAACACACAACGCCGGTTTTCTATTAAAGATAATACTGTATTAAAATTGGTACAGCTGGTAAATTTTAGTTTATGTGTCGAATATTTTCGGTAAAACACTTTTTGTACAGAAATTTGAAAATCATTCGACGGTAAACAAAACAACAATCGCGTTCTGTATAATTTCTGTATCGAGTTTTCATCGAATTCATCGTACATTTCTAATAATTAGAGAAGTTAATCGATATCGTTCGTTTATAGTTTCTCCTTGTTACGTTTGTTTAGTAGGCTGATTAGAAAATTCTCTCGCGGTTAAAATATTGAAATTATTGAAATTCTCGTGCATTTAAATTACGGCACGTCGTCTATTGGAGCACTTTATTTTTGCAAAATAAATGGAAGTAACCGTCCGTTATTTATTGCTGCTTTACGCATTTTAAAATTAAATCATAACAGATCTCTGCGTATTAAAATAAACTATGTTAAATATAACACGAGATAATCAAAAAATTACATCCGTCATCAATTGTAATCTCGTAGATGTATAGTCGGCGTCAAAAAATATTTAATATCACGGTTAGAACTTATATTGTTGGTTGAAAAGCATATAATAAAATTGCACGGTTTCAAATTAATCAGGATGAAAGCTGAAAATATTTTACTGCTGTTCTATACACAATAACAATGCAACTGGTGTTTAAATTTTAAAAAAGCACTAAAATGGACGATGATTAATGACGTGACTGCTCAGAAGACATTTTCAAGGAGCCAAGTGTAGGCAATTACAGTAGCATCTTGAGTGTACTGTGTAATTATACGAATGATATGTACCTCAACCCTTAAACTTTATTGTATCACAGTTTTTAAAAAAAATTTTAATTTATCTGCACAATGATATGTTGTGTAAAATCGTAAAATCACGTTGGCAGAAAAATAACAAAATTATCTCTAAAAAAATCCAAAAACAATAATATTTCAATACAGAAAATAATGTTTTGGAGTGAATTTTAAACGAGCGTTTCAATTATTTGTAAGATATAAGACAAAATAATCGAAAATATGTTTTTCATTAAATTTCAGATCAACTCAGTTTTTTTTTTTAAACGCGTACAATAAAACGCGTTCCAAAATGAATTCACTTTCATAAAAACACTTTCCGTAAAATATTCTTTTCTCAAACCACCACTAGTAGTTTATAAATGACGGATATTTAAAAGTACAATGAAGACGAAAATTTTAAAGTATTTTGTGTTCCTTAAACGATAAAATTTAATTTGGTTCTTAGCTGTAGAAAAAATTTTGATTGCAGATTACGATTTTTTTTCATTAAAAACTAAACAATGTAGGTATATTAATTTTTATCAAAAATCATTAAACGTTATCCCACTTTAAATCATTACAATGTATTTTTTAAATGTTTTTTATCGTAACTGTATATTATGATTACTCTATACGTGAATTAGAATGTTAAAACAATCGGGTAAATCTGCATTGCGCTATTATTTATGCGTTGGCAATAGCGCAGATATCGTTGCTAAATTAATGCGTAAAATCCATTATAAAACTTCATTCATTATAATAACCTTCAGAATAAAATAATAAATTACAAATTATAATATTATTTAAGCTTACTTACTAAAATGTCCGAAACGGTACGTGGAAATGTACCTTATACTTCATAAGTTAAACAGCTTACCGATATATTAGTTTACGTAAACGATGCATCAGAAATATTTCACTGTCAATTTTCATAATGTTTTATTACGAATAAGTCTCGTAAAACATGAATATCATACCTATACTCAAGGTATTGAACGCTTTTTCTTTAAAAAATGAGTAGAGTGTAAATTTTGATGAATGTGTCTCGTAAAAAATAAAGTAGAAAGTCAAAGTATATAGATATAATTTAGTATAAAAATGTACATGCCAGTTTATTCGTTTTTAAAAATATAATTTTATTTTTCTGAAAACTCGTTCAAAAATATTAATTTACTGTCTATACGCTATATATATATATATAGGTACTGACTAGGTAAATGTTGGAGCGTAGATCGTTAGTTCGAACGAGTCGCTCGGTTCAAGATGAATAAACATCGATCAAATGAGAAAAATCGTACTTATCAAATTCAAAATAAGCGACCATTTCGTTTAGCAAAATGATTCCGGAAACAGCCATAATATTACAAACTGTTTAAGTCATGTAACAAACTTGTATAGGCACAAAAATCGTAGTATTTTGATTTTTCGCGGTCGTTTTGAACCATCTTTATACACACTACACGCATTAAAACGGGACAATAATACTTTTTGGCCTACACGCTGCTGCGAGATATAATCGAAAACGGTTTATAATATATATTTTGACGAAACGCAATTTGCGGATTGTTACGACGACCGCACAATGTAATAGTTGTTAATACGCAAGTTTATTGATTCTCGTTTCGCGAAAGTGTTAATTTTATACCGCGAAATCCCGCGTGTAATTCGACGCTCAGGCGGTTAATTCGACGTCGGACAATAATAATACGACATAGCATTTAAGTGCTTAAAGCTAATAACGCGTATTTCGATTATTATCATTTATCAAACGATCGACGAGATTCAACAATAATAATTACCGTTAGTTAATTTAAAACTCATAAGTACAATAACTAATATTTGATACGCCATCGTTCGGGGGTAAACGACTGCCTGGTGGTAGGTACGCGTTTTCTTTTTCTCTTCATTCTTTTTTATCTTTCCCCCAGCTTTTTGGGGTCGGTCACCTTCGTTATATTTCTCCACTTATTACGACCATTCACATCCCTTACACACACATTAACAACCCTCATACCTTTTTCAAATGTTCCCATCCATCTCTTCTTTGGTCTTCCTCTACCTTATTTTCCTTCAACGTTCATTTTCATAACTGCTCTTACTGCTTCAGTGTTTCTTCTCTTCTCATTACATGTCCATTTCCCTCAACTCATCTTATTGGTCTCGCGGTCTAGCATTCAGACTTCTTTTATATAAGCTCGTTTAATTTAATTTACTGTCGTGTACCGTTTGCTTCATATTAAGGATAAATGTTATCTCGAATAATAATTTGTAGTATAAGATCCTTACTGGAAATTTAGAGTTTCCTGTGTACAGTAACAGTGCAACACCGTACGCGCTGTATGAACTGTGAAAGTGTTGACAAAGCGTTAACTTAATTGAATACCGTCGAAACTAAGACAAACACTACGCTTGTTATAATTCTATGGGTATGATGTAACTTTCGTTTTGAAATAATTGACAATATCAATATGCAATTATGTATAGTGTAATTCGTAAAACACAACAAAGTATATTATCTAAAAAGATTAGATTGTAAAATGCTTACGGAAATAACGATTCCGAGTGAGCTCTGCAGTTTACCTACATAAAAATTGAACCGTAACTGTAGAAATAATTATTATTGGAGTTTATAGGCGCGATAATTATTAAAAAGGGCGAAAACAGATTAAAATTGTCTTAACTAGTTAGAATCATACTATTTTATCATCATTAGAAAATTATTTTATAACTAATATACTAAAAAAAAATACATCGAAAAGTATCAAATACCACGGAGTTATTGAGTGTTATGTTTTCAGAATTTTCCTAAAATTTGTCAAAAAAATTCCAAAAATTAATTGCGATATAAACATAAGTTACGCAACAGTGTCTAATGTCTTCGTTACGAATGATATAATCAAAATAACTCCGTTTTATCAACACTTATTTTATATGCTTTTAGAAACTACTAGGTAGATTCTTTTGAAATTTTATGATTAAGACAACAAATGTTGTCTTTGTGGTCCATTTTGAGTTGCTATATATTATAGTATACTAAATGTCAATATATGATATAAAGGTAGTTATGGATGAAATTTTTTTGTCCCTGGAAAAATCACATGAGTAGGAAGGTAGATTATTTGTTTTACTCAGAATCTAAAATGCTTTCAACGTTTTTTGGTTCATTGCAGTATACTTCACAAGCTGAATAGTTAATAATGTTTGGGTTTAATTAACTATTTATTGTTGCGAATAATAACGAACATTTAAGTAACAAACCTGAATGTTCCAATAGCGTTTTAACAGGTTAGAGAACAAATTAAACAAACGTGTTTATCTAAACGCATTCAAATAATTTTAGTAGGTATTACAAAAAAAAAAAACACTATGGGATACCTCCAGCTTATAAATTATCACTTATGTATTATATTGTGTTTTGTACACGTCTTTTGTTGTATAAAAGAAAAAACGCTTTCCACACCACTATCTCATGAGCAAATTCTAAAAACTCCAAGTGTGTTGATCGTTCTATAGTATTTTTCTTAAAATGATTAATGAATCACTCAGCTAGTTTACAAGTGTGTTGTTGTACGGGCCATCTTATTGTTCTCAATTTCCACATCTCCACATCGTATGTACAATAGAACCACTCTCAACGCTGGAGTTAGTAATTACGGTACCTAAGTACTAGAAATTAAAATGATGCACGACAGTTGCGATGACAAGCATAATCACCCTTGTCATAATAGGCATGATGAGAGGAGTAAGTGATTTGCGCCAAAATATGAACACCTCGTACAATTCGCACCATCCCAACATTAATTAATACGATAATAATATTATAATAGCAGTTAAAATAATAACGATGCAAACAAAAAATTCAACTTTTTTTTTTTTCTCCTGAAAATCCTTGAAAAAATAATTGAATTTTGAAGAATTAAAACAAAAAATTAATGGTGTTTTACTTACCATACTCAAAACTTGAAAAAAAATATACCTGCAAGTAGTTTTACATAATATTATAGACATTGAATCGGTTACGAAAACAGGGAAGTATCGCGGTGCGATTGTACAAGTATTATGTAAATTAACCAAATATGTGTTGGTCAATAATATTTAGTTGCGCGCCATAAATTTTATCGCAAATAAAAAGAAAATTTATCTTCCGCCGAAAATCACGTCACATATAGAGGCGAATCTTATCGGCAGAACAATGAAAAAATAAAATAAACAGTGTAACCGATGCAAAGTCATAGTCGACGAGCGATATTAACGATTTTGAATTAGTTATATGACTATTATTATATAGGCGATTAACTCGTATTTCACGGTCGTCGTTTCAAAATACGAATTTGCGACGATCTTAGTCGTCGACCGTGAAGCCGAGAAAATCGAAGTACTACATAATCAACAAGATTCCATAAGCGATAAGCCTAATAATACGATGAAGTGTACATTTTCAATTTGTATAATATGGTAGTGTTATACACAAATATGCAATAATCCCGTGATGATATCGAGGAGGTATATATTTTTATAAGACTGGATCAAGTGATGAAACTTTTTCCTCGGTTTTAACCTCGGTAATATAGATCGGTTGATACTAATCTATATTACCGAGGTTTTGGGAATAAAACTATATGAATGTACCTATGAAGAATAAAAAATAAAAATATGTATTCTCTTTATAATTTGTAGCTGGTTTGATTTTTTCCATAAAAATTGGTTATTTTGTGTTGAATAAGTTTTATCATTTGATCCAGTCTTATAAAAATATATACCTCCTACCGAGGTCCCTTAAGCCCTCAATAATTATATAATTATGCCCGCCGACCTGAATACGCCCCCGAAATATCCGTAGCGGTTTATGCCCCAAACAATTATTTACGAAAACAAAATATTCCTGACACGTTTCCACGGTTACACAAATTTTTGCCGCAACCGCAACCACGTAGGCTTTGGTTTACCTACACGCTGCTATAAACACCGTTTAGGAAAAGTGCCGATCGGAAAAACGCAAAGGAGAGTGACGTTTCACCCCTGAAAATAAATTTTTATTTTTTGATTACACTTGTTATTTATAGTTTGTGCGCATAGTTTCTAAGTTATTGTCAACTATTTATTAAATATGACATCAAACTATTTTAACAATATTAAAATTGTTACACAGAAATTTTAAGCTCGACGTTTATCCTACTTATGAATATATATATACCTATCAACAAAATAACCAATACGCAATAGACAAGCTACATTAGCTAAATAATTAAATTTCTATACATTAAATAATACATTAATAATTATAGGTTGGGTTAGTTTAACATTTGTGATATAAAAATAATTTCCAAATAGCGTAGTCGTGAGGGACAAAAAAACTAGAAAGTTATCTAGATGAAAAAACCCGAACTAGAATAATCTGGTCAAAAATATAAGATTATTTTAGAACGGAATTCGTTGCAAAATTATTATCTAAGATACCTAACATTTTTATTGGATATAAAATTTTAACGATTTCAACTTAACACCTTGACAATAATAATCATCTTCATGACTAGAACAACCAAGTATCACTTTTCAATCCTAGACAAAAAAGTTGCAGGAATCTGCGTCCTCGTTTTTATGTAAGTAAGTATCTATAACAGTATAGGTTATTCAACTTATTCTATACGAGTAGAAAGGCATCAATCGTAGCAAAAATAGTAGGTGTGTCGCAAAAAGTATAAGTAATTAAGGCAATAGGTATTAAGTTTAGTATTCCGAAAATGTTCGTTTTTAATTTCACGACGTTTAATCACAATTATGGTGAAGCATAAATTATTACGTACAGTAGGTAGGTATGCACGCACGTGATACATACAAATAAGTGTTATTTTCATATTTTGTTTATGTACGCAAAACCGAACAATAGCGATTTTCTGTTTGATACCCGCGGGTTCGCATATAGGTTTGTTCATAACGTAAACACGATTCAATGTGTAGAACGTATTGTGGTATTGAAAAAGTTATTGATCATCGATATTTTTTAAATTTTTTAAATATAATATTATGCCTAAAGGCATTTTTTCTCAGTTTTTTTTTTCAATTTATTCTACCATATTATCATACACTTCAGGGGGGTCATTTCAATATTTGCTAGAGCAGGGCAAAAAAATGACAATCCCAACAGTTGAATTTTCTATCGGTCTATATAATGAACAGATTGGCAGCGTTTTTAACGGAAGCGGCCCATATTGGTCCCAGAACCGATTTTGAACCAATTCGGTTGAATTTAGACTAAATAAGGGTAGGCTGAAACTTTTTGAAATCTAGGAATGGGCAAATTCATACTCCCGACCCACTCCAAATGACATCTTTGATACATTTATTTTTGATATGTATCTTGTAAGTAAAGTAATATTATGTGTAACGTTCCGTTTAAGTCAAAGTATTTGAGAAGAGTTTCAAAACGTTTGAAATCCGCATGAAAAGTATTTTAACAACGAATAGTTCTGAAAATTATTTTACCTGCTTATTTAAAGCACACCGTAATAAAAGTAATTATTTATTACGAAACGATGACGTTTATTAATTTTTTTCGATCTCCAAACTACATACTATAATTTATAATAACGTGTATTATTGCTTGGTAAAGGTTATAATGTACGAGAGTATATATACCTATTGGCAAAAACTGGACTGAAACCGATGAGTGGACAAACGTGATTGCCCAACACTGTATCATTATATCTATATGACCGGATAGGTATAAAATAACACAACTAAAATAACCAGTTCAATCGGTTGTATTATGTTAGATTGAACGAATTGCAGTAAATTGTGATTTTATTTTTGAAATTATATTTTTTCTAGATCTTTGTAAAGAGTGACATAAAATGTATGCTGCACGGATTTTATTTTATTTTTTCTATATTAATACCCTTATTCTCACTATACAATTATACTTTTTTTTATACAAGACTTTACTTGCATAGGGAATAAAAAATCCTAATGTTCTGTTTAAAAAAAAAAACCTTAGTATTAATTTTTTATAATGATGAATAAATAACAATTAAACGCCTGCTAAAACATATAATAATATGAATATGTATGTACTAATGGTTCCTTATTAAAAGTTGACATTTTGATAAATCAAAAATAATTATGAAAAAAATTTTACCAAGTCGCTCGTTTTAAACTGCTGTCCTGTAACTGTGTCGTAAAAGAAACACGGAAAGAGTTTTTATTATTTAAATACATATTAAATAATTCATTTTATATTATTACGTAGTACCTACCAACATTTTCATGTGATATTTTTGCGTGACGTATAGATACAATAAATTCTCATTACCAAATGCATTCAATTTTAAATGAGGATTTTTTTTTTGTTCGTAGATTTTTAAAATTCAAATATACGTAGTTGTAACTTAAAAAATTTTAAACTTCAGGACAAACATAGACTTTACATGTATAAATGATTTAAATTACATCACAGTATGTATAATCGTACCGGAAATACACACATACTTTTTTTATAATTATTCCTCTTTTATGGGTTTTTTTTTTTTCAAAATCGTTTACGTAATTACATTGTATGATTGGATACTTTATTATCTACCCTGAAACATGAAGGGAACCAAATGTATCATCAATAGAAAAACATTGTTTTAGAGGTAAAAGTGTTTTCCACTTTGGGTGGTAATTAATTTTTATGTATGAAACGGCTTAAAACTGTTAAAAATGTATAGAACTTTATTAAACATTATTTTATTATTCGTTAATTATTCGCTACTGAGCAGATTATAAAATATTTAGCAAAACCAACTGCAGTCGATTGACACGAACAGGTAACATACCTATAGTAACATGATCAATGAACCATCAATACATATTTTTAACGAATAACGTATAATCACGAGTCACAATTAATTACATAGTTTAAGTCAAGGGCGCGAGCGAATCGATTCTTGATAATATATTGATAGGTAAGGATAACTTACATTTTTATTTAAAAATGAGAACGGAAGGAGTAACGGATTAGTAAGCTATCGCTTTTTTTCGTACTTTCGTTTGTAAATATTTTATCGCTAGCAACATACAACAATGGACAATTTGAGGATTGTAATAAAACAAAAAAGTATGAACATACTGAAACTGCAACACTGTTAGAAACTGAAGGCGGAATATCGCAGCTATTATTATAATATTGTTTCTCCATTAGTTTATTCCATGCCAATTTCCGAGATATTTTTGTCTGATTTACGTAGGTTCGCAACTATAAATAGTAGTATTACGATTTTTCGTAATCGTGTGTAAGTACTTATGCTAATTATGTAAACCACTTTTTTTAATAGCAAATCTGAAATACCGAGATCGTTTTCTTTTATCGTATGAATAAAATTATTGAAAAAAAAACTATTCGTTTTTACAAATCGGACCTGCGATATTTTAAAGGAACGAGTTGCATTTCGTAACAATTTATATTTATTTTTTTTCATTTTCGCTCCTCCCCAAAAGTGGTTCGATTGAAATCATAGCACTTTTTTTTTTCTTTCGGAACGGATGGCGTACAAACCGTGTGGCCCACGCAAAGTCGTAGTGCTTTTTACACAGTATAATCGAAACTTACTTCACACCATTTTTTTTGTACAAACGATGGAATAGAAAATTTTGACGATCCGTCAAGGAATTTTCGTAATATTTTTATTGCCGTATAACGTTTCAAACTTGCCTAGTTGAAAAAAATAAGCGCGATTATTGTTATTAGGCGAACTTGGAGAAAATCACAGACGTCGTACTTACGTACTTCAGGCGGCGCCCGGGGACGAAGCGACCGCCACCGGCAGATGTCGTTGCGCTCGCTGCAGCTGCGGCGGCTGCCCACACACAATTTTTTTGTACGATAATGCCGATGGTGCAGCGGCGGCAGTGCGAGCAGGACGGCTTGCGGGAAAAACAGGTCTGACAATCGATTCGAAGGCCTCGGTCGCTTTTTTCGCCTCGTCTTTTAATTTTCGTTTTTTTTTTTCCGCCGCTGAATATTTTATACTTATCACCAGTTCGGCAACATCATTGTCGTCGTACTACGACAACAATTCGCTCTTCATTATCGGCGGTGTTCTCGGGTGTCGTCGGTACGCCGTGGGGAAAAAAAAAAAAAATTCAATAAACGGCGTGTTTCGTAATTTTTAAATACGTACCTAAATCGTGTATACGTTCAAGTAGCGTTTTACCGCGATTTTTTTTTTACCCGATTCATGCATGTTATTAATTATTCGTGAAACTCGAATACCGCCGCCCGACGTTTCGCCGGAGGGACACCGCAGCTCACACGGTTAGGTTCGCGCACACCGTACCGTCCGTCAGTCGGTTCGCTCGCTGCTACGACGTGATACCGTCGCAACAGAACACCCGCGCAAACCGAAAAAAAATAATATTACATTTCGAACGGAGAAGAAGGCAGCCCGAAAGATGCTCATCAAAGAGTTGTAAGTGTAGCCCACTATTTTTTTTTTTTGTAGAAAAATCGCTTACGAAACGTTTTTATCGAGTGTGTACAGCGGTTTGTTCGACGACACGTACCCAACATTGAGTTATTAATTTTTTATTTTGTTCCGCTGGTGTCGATTTTTTAATTTTTTTTTTTTTTTTATTGCCACCGTGTTTCTATTTGCACACGTTTTTCTCGAGCCGCCGCGCGTACTGCTCATACTGCGCACCTGCCCGCGAACCCGGCTCGTACACGGCGATTGTGTCCGGATTTCCGTTCTTCTTACGTCTGCTGCTGTGAAATTATCACGCCACGATCTCGCGCGAGATAAGGAAAAGAAACGTTTTTTTGAAAAACGCTTTCCGAACTACACGGCACGCATCATGAGCTTTCGAGAATCGCTCGCTCCTTTTTGTTTCGAACGATTCGGAATGTATTATTGCAGCGCGAACGAAACCGTGTGGTGATTAGGAACGTACGATACAAAACCAAAAATAATGTAGTATTGACCCACGAGCCGAAACGACACTTTGAAGACGACTTTTATTTGAATTTTTGTACTTTGATGGTCCGAGAATTTTTTTTTTGTATCCAAAAATGCTCGACTCGCAACTTGTTGGGACGGGTAAAAGTACAAACGCGATTGAAGCCAATTCAGACTGTACAGATCGCAACAGAATTTTGAAATGTTTTTGGGATTTGTTGGTTTTTGCCGTTTCACCTTTAATATTCATATTCTAGAGTCTCAAAACGTTTGAAACAACGTTATGCGTTTACTTTATATCTTCTTTACTACCTAATTAGGTTGTTGAAAATTTCAAATGTGGATTTGACACAATTTTGGTTTTTATTATGGAAGTTTTTACTTGGTAAATTTTCTGTTTTTCTTATGATGTGTTGCGGCAATAACTTCTCTGAAAATTGTTCAAATGTATTGAAACTAACTATTGAAACAATAACGTGTACTTATAAAAACAACAAATTTAGTTCCTTGTGAAGTTTAAACTTCTTAAAAATTTTGACAGACTTTGATAGTCTTTAAGTTAAAAAACTTTAAATTTACATCTATTGTTGGGTATTTTACTCACTGCTCATAAATCACATAATTTTTGTAAGCTATGTTCTGTATGTAATTTTTGATATTGGTAAATTGTGCAAGCAACATTTTTTTGCTGTCGCATTTATATTCTCAATATTTCGTACAAAATGTATAATAATAGTAAAATTATTGACTTATTGGTGTGTACTAAAAAATTGTTTTGTCTATACGAAATACTTATACCATGTGTGTTAATATGTTTTGTATGTATTTGAAATAATATAAAACTTAATTTTTTGTTTTAGTCGTGTGGTGCTACCTTTAACAGTTGAAGAGGTTTGTATTCACACAGTTATTATTGTAAAGTTTTTACTGTTTGTTTAGGTTATCAACTATCATATAAACTTAAAATAAAAGTTATTAGTTTTAGAACTAAGTAATTTACATATAGGTAACTACTTAAATTTTGTTTAAAAAACAAATATTTTAAATATTATGTAAATCTTTTTGAAATGTAAAATAAATAAAAAAAAAATAAATAATAATTGTTAGTGTTTTAACGTTTTTAGTACCAAATTGCCCAGCTGTACTCAGTCGCTGAAGCCAGTAAAAATGAAACTGGAGGTGGTGAAGGTATTGAAGTGTTAAAAAATGAACCATTTACCAATTATCCACTTTTGGGTGGAAAATATTCAGAAGGACAGTATACTTACAAAATTTATCATTTAGCCAGGTAATTGATATTATTTAATCATTAAGTATTTATTTTATACTAGTAAAAAAGTTGTTGGTAATGCAAATAACAAGGAAATTTTTTAAATTTTGTAACAGTATCTAATATTAATTTAAGTCGGTGGTTCCCAACTGATGGTCTATGACCTCATCTCGAGTGGTCAATGAATCACAATGTCAAAGCTTATATTATTTCTAATGGCCTAGGTATAAATTTCATTCAACATATTAGGAAATAAGAGGTAAGGAAAGGAACTATGTCCACGGTAATAGAAATTTGCAAAAGTTGTACCTGCCTATATTTGAGTTGGGAACCACTAAAATTTAAATAGTAAGGTATATGTGTTTTATACTAACTTCTAACTTATTAAATTCTTTTATTTGGTAAATTTATGATTTATCTTATATTTTGATAATCATTTAGAACATTTAGTTTTATTAATTGTATAATACTGTTGTATTATACAAGAATTTATTATTATTTTTAAATAATAATTGAAATGTCAGGTTAGGTAGGTACAACCTTGTATAAGTGTCTTAGCTAGTTTTTGGATGCTTTTAAAAACAAAACAAATGAACCCTATAGCCGGTTTTGTAGCATACTGACACTGGATGCAATATGACATTGGATGACATGTTATTGAAGGCCATTAAACTTGTATTAATATCAGTTATTCTTTAATTCACGTTTTCTAACCTTGGTAAGGTAAAATATTAACGTCTTAACTTCCTAATAACACTTTTACCTAATAACAAATTTCCAAATTATTTATACAAAATACACCTATGCATTCTTAATGTTTTTTAATTTTGTACATAACAAACACATTCTTCAATAAAATTTGTATTTTGATAGAAATTAAGTAGGTACTTTTTAACTTTTGTTATTTCTTAACATTTAAAATACGTAATTCAATGTCTGGAAATGTTTAAATAATTAAATGAAAGGTACATTTTAACTTTTGTTATTATGTTATTTCTTAACATTTAAAATACAAAATTCAATGTTTGGCAATATTTAAATAGTTAAATAAAACTTATTTTAAAATAGCATTAAGCGTATCATTAATATTACTTTTAAATGTATAAAACATGTGGCACTGGCATTTGAATTAGCTCAGTTTATGTTTGACCATTAACAATAAATTTGTTCAGTATTTTTAATCACTTTTGTATGCCTACTTAAAATTTGTGTAAATAATTTTTCAACTAAATTTGTATTCTTAATCTTTATTATTTTTGTGGTTAAATTTGATTTTAGACTTTCTATTACTGAAATTTACCAGTTTTATGAATGATTTGAAATTAATAAATAGTTAACTAAATGTATGGCCTTGACTTATTATTACTTTTTAAAAACCTACAATTTTTTTTATTTCTAAATGTACCCCTTTTAAGTTATTAACTTTTTAAAACAATAACTAATTGTTGCATAAAACAATACAAATATTAAGTAACACTAAACATGTCCATATTTATTTATAAATTTTATTATAAAGCCATTTTGTATTTAAAAAAATAAAAAAATTTAAAACTTTAAAGTTTTTCTTCATTCTGAAACCAGTTAATATATATGAATATTAACTTAAGTTGATACGCCTCTTTGTATTTAATTGTAATATTACAAGAAATAGCAATTAACTAGCAAACAATTAAACAATTATAGGTACTTTTTATAAGTTGTTTTTGTTCTTTTATTGATGACTTCAAGGAGAATCAAAAATTAATATTTAGTTTTCTTATTTTGTTCAGAGTTATGTCTATTTTTATTATACCTAACCCATATGTAATTAGTAGACTGACAACTAATAGTTATTAAACATTTGATTACTTATTATTTTGACCTACTACTAATTAATTAAAGGTTAGATTGAATGTAGTTTTAATTATATTCCTATAACTTAAACTGCTGGAAGTATAGTTTTGGTGCAATAACTATGAGTTAATAACATGCCTAACAGGTTTTAAAGAAGGTCTCTTACTAAACACATGTATTATATGGTTAAAAACTGCAATGGAAATTTTTTTTCTCCCCAATATTTTTATTTGTTCTTAAGTATATAACGTAAGAACAAGAAGACAACTTCTTTCATTTACATTGCAAATATAACCTCAGAAATTGCCAATTAATCAACAACATATTAAAAAAATATATATCTCTTTCTTAATCCTTAAAAAAACTTTTTTTTTTTTTTTTTTTTTTTAGTTTCGATTGTGGACATTTGATAAACATTTACATTGCATCAATTTTTGACAGTATTAGTTTATTATTAACTAAACTTTTAGTATTTTTAAGTATGTAACAACGTATATTTTATATTGCAGCAAAGTACCTGGAATGATAAAGCTATTAGCACCTAAAGGATCCTTAGAAGTTCACGAAGAAGCATGGAATGCTTACCCTTACTGCCGTACCGTGATAACAGTAAGCCTTATAACTGTATTAAATGTAGTTGACAAAAAACAACTGTTGTAACTTGTATATTGATTAATCTATAATGTTAAATAAGTATAATGAAACATTCACATATTGGTAAATTGAAACCTTTTTCAGAAATTCAATAGAAAAAAATTGTTGCGTGTTGTTATTCATTTATATTTTGTTATTTAAATGTATAAATTATAAAACAATAATCTTAATATAAATATGTTTTAGCCTGTATTATGTGTGTAGTTTTGGTTTGTTAAAAAAAAAAATATACTCATACCACAACTACACACAGGTTAAAAATAACTGTTAAATTATGTTTTTAAAATACTTTTCTTGTAGGTATTACAAACGTAAATTTTAAAAACATATTCTCTGTACGTTAAATGCCTGTATATTACATTTTTTAAACATATCTTTAAGTGAATTTCAATCGTCTATGACATCATTAAGTACAAAATTATAAAACAATATATTAACTTAAAAGTAATATTATTTTTATAGAACCCAAATTATATGAAAGAAAAATTTATCATAACTATAGAATCGTTTCATTGTGCTGATCGAGGAACCCAAAATAATGTAAGTGAAAGACAAGATTCTTGGGATTGAAGCTATAATTTCAATGTGCAAAGGGATTCTTGTTTTGTTTGTGTACTTGGGCATTGAAGTCATTTCTTTATGCTTGAAAACATTATTCCAATAAAACTAATCCATCATAATATCATCACTGCGCGTTGTTAATATAATATGTTAATTCAATTAATATACATGGTTACAATGATATTTTTATATTAAATTTAACATAAAATACTTAGAAATAAAATGATTGCTTTTTATTTGGTGGTTTTGCTTGTACATACAGAATCCAAATTATATGAAAGAAAATTTCAGTTTAGTCATTGAGTCGTACCATATTGCCGATAGAGGTACTCAAGAAAACGTAAGTGTAGTGTCTTTAAATTGTATTGACACAAAATATCTATTACTTTTATGTTTATGGCCTCTCACAAACCAACACTGTTGATAGATGCTTTTACACTATTTTATTATTTTAATTTAAAACATTGGATCTTGTATTATCATTGAACAATTATTTATTTATTTTTTTTTTTTTGCTTATGCTTTAGCTATTGTAAGCATGTTATTTCTTATTTGCAATTTTTATTATTTATTGTATGATACATTTATACAAATAATATGATTTGGTTTGTTCACTTCGATAAATAGATGTTATTCTGAATTGCACTAATAGTGTTTAAACACTTTAAAGTTGAAACATAATATTTGTTGTAAAACAGGTTGGTACGTGATAATATTTAAGTATTGTAAGTATTTAATGAATTGTACAACCCTGTGATAAATTATAAGATATGCATTTTAAGTTAACTGCATACCAATTTTATCACTTGGTTGTATATTTCATTAGGTATTTTCAATAGTTAAATATGTCATTTTTTTCTTATACATACTATTGGACAATATTTTTGTTACTCTATATAGATTGCTGATAATTTATAACTGTTAATGCAATTTGCGTGTGAAACTTGAATTATTTTGTTACAATTTTGATAAAACCATATACTGTCTTGAATAAGAATTAATCAGGCATAAAATCTTACCACAAGCTTTGCTTTTTCCTGCTTGTGTTGTTTTCATCTAATCAGTATCTTGATCTAGCACTTATATTACTATTGCACTAAAGTACTAAATTGTGATGTGAGTAAGTGGTCATAGAATAGTGTACTAACAGATATGATGCTATGTTTCATCTCCATTCTATAATTTCATTTAAGACACACTGTAATATAATATAGCTAGCAGCAGTTCTCTTTCTTTTTGGTATATGAAATCCTTAAATTTTACATCATTTTCCTGCTATTGATTTCTAAAAATTAACTTTAAATACTATTGTATGTAATAAATTGCTTTTATATATCATATTTAGTTGTTCTAAATTACATATTGTTTCTATCATTAAACATGTTTGATATCCCATTCACACATTTTCAGACCCGATTTTGAATGACAAATTGTCCATTGAGTACTGCTGTTATGTTCTATATTGCTTAATAATGGAAATGTTTTATAGCTTCAATAGTAAATTATTTTTAATATTTAATAAAACAGGTTCATGAATTACCTCCTGAAAAACTAAAACACCGAGAAGTTCAAGTAATTGATATTGGTAATGATCCTGTTCCATCTTCAGACTATAAAGAAGATGAAGATCCTAAAATATTCAAAAGTCAAAAGACTGGACGAGGTCTTCTAACTGGAAATTGGATAGAAACGGTAAAATTAATCATCATTTGTTTTATAGCTAAGTAGTACTATTTAGTAGTAATGCAATTTAGTTCATAATTGTTATTTTTGAAAATAATTGATAACAATGTTGTTTATTATTTTAGGCAAATCCAGTTATGACCTGTTATAAATTGGTATCTGCAGATTTTAAATGGTTTGGACTTCAAACCCGAGTAGAAAATATAATTCAAAAGTCAGAGCGTCGTCTGTTTACTAACTTCCATAGGTTTGTAGTCTGTTTTTAACTTTAGAACTGTTGAAACTGTTAATTTGTTATACTGAGATTTTACTTACCTTTATAAAGTCTTGGGTATTAATATATAACATGAATAATGCATAAAAGTATTTTTTCTACATTTTCTTGTGTATTTAGCAGTATTTTATTTAGAATTACGTAATACATACATTGTTGTTTTTCATTCCCTAATATAATACATAATACTAAATAAAACTTTACTTAACAGGCAAGTATTTTGTTGGATGGATCGTTGGCATGGATTAACGTTACAAGATATTCGTGAAATTGAAGAAAAAACTCGAGAAGAATTAGACAGAGTAAGTTTTAGTTTTTAGATCAATACTTTATTACTCTACCGCCTAATTATTTTAATTGCAGCAACGAAACGAAGGAACTGTTAGAGGAATGAAAGCAGATGCTGATTAAAAATGTCAAAAGCATTTTTAAACCAATACAAATGCCTTGATATTGTATCGTCTTAAACATTTATGCCATATTTTATGCTAAAACACCAGCAAAGTTGAATAGAAATAAATAAAACGGATCTTATTCACTTAGTCTATTTTAACTAACTTTAAATTTTACAAATTAAAAATTATATTGCATATTTCATTCTAAATCAGTATTCTTAACATGAATATAAGTTATTGTCATACCTACCGGCGTGTATTTTTAAAAATATTACTTATTTGTTAATAGTTTTTTTTAATTTATATGCATAGAAAGCCAAGTCATTCCACTTTCTATATATATTTTGTTATCAGTTCTTCCTTTTCTGTATTTATTTAATACTTGGTATATGGACTCACAGTTCCTGTGAATATTCATGGTGATTGTATAAAGTAATAATAGTCAAAAACGGTTTTTAGTTATTCTTATCACAATGATTTTTTTTTTTTTTAAGTAAGCATAAATGTGTTATAAAATGATGCTAAATTTGAAAATAAAAATTTTATTAGGTTTTAATTTTGTTGTTACCATATTTGAAAAAAAAAAAACATTTTAGTGCACACACATAATATTTTGTTAGGATTTTAAAATTTGCTAGATTAGTAGTTATTTCACTACAATGTTTAGAATTGTTTGTTTAACTTGACAATAATGATTTTTTGTTAGATGCATATTTTTTCTTAATCATTCAACTGCTAAATTTTGAATCAATGAGTATTAGAATAGTGTGAATTAACGTTTTGTCAAAGTACGAATCCAATCATTTTATAGAGAATGTATAGAATTTGACGAATGTATAAATTATGAATTGGTATGTACTTATGATAATTTCTCGTCTTTAGTATGATGTAATAGATTTCCCAATCTGAAAATGTATTTTACAATAATTAGCTACTGCAACAAAAATAACTACAAGTAGTTTTAACGCACTCTTTTATCTTATTGATTATTCAATAGAATATTTTTATCCTGAAAAATGTTCATTTGACAGCAATTATTGTAAATTACCGAAATGTAATACGTATTAAATTTAAATGTATCATGTTTACGGTAGAAATTAATTTCAAATTTTAATTCTTTTATGCAGCATTCTTATGTCTTCATACACCCAATTTTTGATAGATGTGAAATATGCAAACGTTACTTATTTTCCTTTTTTACGCAAAATAACAGTTTCTCGTGTAAAATGAATTGTAAATATCCATTAAAGAAATGTAAATTGCTTGTGACAGTTAATGAACAATAAATGTATTTAAAAAATATGCTATGGCTTTATTTTCTCTATAGAGCTATAGCTTTACAATTCATATTATGTTTGTTGAATGTTGTTGATTGATTTAAAAAGTTTAAGTTTATTCATATTTCTAATGTGAGACTTCTGAAAATAATTTTTAAAAAAAACATATTCTTTTCTAACTATTTATCGGTTTTTTTAATATATACACTTAAATGTGTGGTTATTATGCTAACATAAACTTAAAATGTCATTTTTGTTAAATTATTTGCATTTCTTTAAACTATATATCTGATACAGATTATGTATACTATACTCTCTGTAATGATGATAAAAAAGGATAAAATCAAATGTTGTCTAATGTTCAGTTATAATTATAAATTAATAACTATATTGTAAATGTATTATTTTAAGTGCCAAAAGGCTACAACAATTGCATATTGTATACAAAACCAAATTTCCAACATTATTCTTATAATTTAAAACTATTGCTTTTGTATTAATGATTTTTGAGCAAAAAGATTCGATTACTATTTATAAAACCATTTTAGTTATGTTAAAATAAAAAAATTAAATTTATACTAAGAAAGCATTGCGCAATGCTGTTTGTTAAATGTTATATTATTATATATT
Source organism: Hormaphis cornu (assembly GCA_017140985.1). Classification (NCBI taxonomy): domain Eukaryota; kingdom Metazoa; phylum Arthropoda; class Insecta; order Hemiptera; family Hormaphididae; genus Hormaphis; species Hormaphis cornu. The sequence continues at coordinate 8,528,069 of CM029363.1, read as the reverse complement.
ACTTATTAGATGTCTCGTTACAGTGTTGTTTAAGGCAATAAATATTGGTTACTTGAAAACTGGTCCGTGTTTGAAAAATATTTTTACACCTTGGATGATAAAGTACAAATGGCTTGTATAATTATCCAACTTTGTCTCAGTCTCAAGGAAAATATTCAAATTGTGCTTTCCTTTTTATTAATTAAATTTTACTTTTAAATAGACCAAACATGTTCTTAAATGAACACTGGGATATTTTTTTTTTCTTACCAAATGTACAAACAAACTAAAAAGCTAGACACTTAAAAAATAAGATTATTCAATATGATTTACAAAAGTTCAAAGAAATTAAAATTTATTTCATACTCGTATACGTATTGATTAACATCTTTAATCTTAATAGATTATAATACAAAACAAATGCATTATGTGTTTAACAGCATAAGTGTCTAGGAGAAAGTTTATGATAAATCAAAAATTTAAATTTATAATATACAAAATATTTTGTCAATTACTGAATGTAATTCAGCGTCGCTGTTTTTATAATTTAATGAATCGTTAAATAACTAATGAAAAGCTGAAAATGTTGAAATTTGTATTAGACCTGCGTCTTGCTGGTATAAACATTGTGTCGACATATCAAGCATGAAAAAACAAATGTTTTGTGAAAAACACATTTGCCACTTTATCCATTTTTTCCTGTTTTTTATTTTTTGGGTATTGTCTTTTTTGTGATCAAAATTTAAAAAAAAACAGAGATATATTACTATTAGAGATATATATTATTGGATAATGGGTCTACACATAAAGATTGGAGTATTTTTCTAGGCGCTTTTGCTATACATGACACAGGTCGCACTCACAAAAAAAAGTACATCTTTGTGAAATCAATAGCTTGCCCTCTTTTTTTCAGAAATGTTTTTAATTTCAAATTCCTCGAACAGTAAGTATCGAATCTAATAAAAAAGTAAGTAATTTGTTCATGTTTGCAGCAATATTTATAAATATTTCGATATTTCATACAAATTTTTTCAACCATAGCTGACCCTAAATAGTTGGAAAGAAGAAGAAAAAAAATTTTCCTATCAAAAATAACACTTGGACTTTTGTTAAAAACATAATTTCAGTTTTAAATTATGATATAACGACGCCAAGAACCATTCTTGACAGTTTAAATGTAAATTTATTGAAAAAACAAATAATAAAATGACAAAAATATCAATGATAGTAGCTAATTGCATCAAGGTTCATAGATTGTCTACAAACAACCTTGAATTGACATGGCCATAGACATCACTATATAATCGCTATAACGGTTGCCTATACAAAGTTCCTTAAAATTTAATTTTTAAACTTTGATAAAGGAATAATGATGTATGATTTTAACATTTTTCGATTTTGTGTATTGTTCCCAAAATATTACGAGCATATTGTGTCGTGACTTCCCATCCGGGTCGTATTTATGGGATTTGGTATTTAAGATGTTGTCCCCGAAATTTCAAAAAAAAATTGAACGTTTTCAATCAACACTACTTACCACAAAAAATTGAGGAAAAAACGTCTATAATTGTTGCTATCTTTTGTTTCTCTATTCTTTATTGTTGTGTATTTGGTGTATATTATAGTATGTTTTGTATTTTAGAAGATTTAGATTTTTTTATCAGCCCCCCCAAACAAATATCTCTGAACAGTGGATGATATGCTCACCATTATAATTTTTATTATTATTATTTATTATTTATAAGGCGTTTAACAAGCAATCACTAATTAGAATTGTATGATAGTGTACTGCCGCTGTGTGTTTTCTTCTATTCCAGAAAATGAATAAATGTACTTACGGATTTCACACTATTCTCATTTGTCACAAAAAACCGAAAATGGTTTCAAATTTTTTTTTTATTTTAATTTTTTTTTATTTCGGAACTCCACTAAACGCCATGTAGTCCATAAAATTTTTTTTTTTTTTAAAAAAAAGCCGAGATGACATGGGTAGTTTGACGGAGTATAGCGACTACGCTTTGGGCGGTTCAACAACGTAACACGGATAAGACAAAAAAAAAAAAAATACACATCTTTGTAAAACCAATAACGTCCTGGCTTCGCTCAGAATGTAAAACCGTACATAGTAAATTCTGGGCGTTTGGTGGGAAGCTCGTTCGAGTAGGTCGCGGCTTTGGGTGGGTCGCTGCAGGTTTTTCCTTCTAATTGAAAATGACGCCACTTGCTCGCAACACCGGTCCAGTATAAATATAAATAAGTGTGCACCGAACGATGATTCACCGATCGTAAAAACTGCGTAGGTACCTTATATATATAATGTCATTATATTGCAGATCTGCAGTGGACAGTGACGTCATTAAGAGCGCCGCGGCGATTTGGAATACGGCTCGCCCACCGCAGTCCGCTCGGCTAATAAGCGCGTAAAATATGCACGCACGTCACACACGGTGCTAAAAATTGGAAAAAAAAAAATAGAAAGGGAGTGAAAAATAAGAATAGTTCCTGTTTCCCTATACTTTTATACCATATTACAATACACAGTAGAGACTACAGTTATAATTGTAGCCGAGGTGCGCTTAAATATTTTACACAAAAATTTCGAGGAGCCTCTCGTTGTATTATTGTTATTACGTCTCAACTTCCTAACGTTGGTCCAAAACTATACCGAATGTTTATGAAAAGGTTAACGTATTTACAAGCCTATTGTACTCGTTGTATCCCGTCCCTGTCAACCGCGGTATAGGTTAATTACTCCATACCTTATGGGGTAATTACCTACTTTAGAATCAAAGCTGTTACGGTGCGCGTGTACTATTTGGAAACTTTATACGTCTCTATAATAATACTGACACGTATCGAGTTTTCCACAGAAAATTGTTTTTCGACCACGGAAATTTCTCAAATCTATCGTACCCAAAACATGTACAGTTAATAATTGGGGAACTCGCGCGCTATAATTATTTGTAATTTTATCATCAATCGCAGCTATATATATCATGAAATACGAGAAATTTTTTTTTCCATTTTCGTTATAAATTTTCTAAGATAATTTATTAAACGTTAGAACAACGAACACTGTAATACGAACGTACAAATTACAGGTAACGTTGGGGGGTTTAACGCGTTATATACGTACACGAACGTCGCGCGCTTGCGTGTGTGAGGAGAATTATTACGGCGGAGCTAAGAGCCGCCGCGAGAAGAAAGAAAGAAAAAAATCGTTATACGTCCGCGATCGATTCGTATCGGGTTTTATTTTTCCATGAGCGTCACGTTGGCTGCCTGACGGGTGCGGCCATATTTTCCAGTGCGGCGACGACGGGAAACGACGTAACGTCCCGCTCGCGCTACACACAAACCGCATCTACGTTATTCCGCCGCCGCCGCAACAGCGCACCGTAACCGCCGCCGTCGTCGTCGTCTCACCACACCGGGCCACTCGCGTTGATGTCGCGTCGTTAAACGTCGTTTTTAAAAAAAAAAAATTTTTTTCCGCTCTTAGTGTACCAATAACGATTCTCGGTGTTCTCGTCGCGGTTTCCCCGTTTTTTTCTCCCCGTCACGGACGTTATTTCCGCGTCGCCGCCGCCGCCGCAGCACACGCGTCCGTCGCCTAACCCCCGATCTCGGCTCGCGCGTCCGCCGCCAATCTCGACCGCCCGTCCGCCGTCGCTCGCCACTCGCCACTCGCCAGCAAGAACGGTCCACAGCGCGCCGCCAGCCATGTCGGAAAGAGAAGAGAACGTGTACAAGGCGAAACTCGCCGAGCAGGCCGAGAGATACGACGGTAAGTGCCGAGATCATTTTTTTTTTTGTACCGAGACGCGGTCGTCCGTACCGTGTCTCGGACAATTTGGATCGACGTCTGTTACAAAATTATAAAAAAAAACCCCTTGTGCCATCCAGTACAACATTGTTGTACTCGACGTTGTTGCCGGATAATACGATCCCCCCGTGTCCCCCCTCCCCCGCTACCGACGACCTGTGTCCGTTTTGCACCGATTTTCTCCGTCGTATTGACGTTTTTGCGCCGGAAACGCCGAAATTCCGGGGTTTTTGGGCGAAAAATATCGCTACTGCGACGCGATGGCCCGCCGCCACCTCTACCGCGCCTCGCGCCCAAATAATCAATACGTATAATCGGGCGCGCTGTGTGTATACATGTATATATTTTTTTTTTTTTTTTTTTAGGTTAGCCGCATCGCGCACCTATACCTAAGCGCGCGCGCGCGTGTGTGTGTGTGTGGGCACGTTGCGATGTGTATAATTATAATGTGTAGTACAACAATGCACACGAACGCGTTGACGAGCGTTTATTTTACTTACCCCGATGCCTAAATCGTACTGCGTAGTCGTAAATTATGATCACGAATTAACGATACTGCGATTTATTTGCGCTCTGTACACGCGCACACATCGATAGAAAAACGTTATGACCGCGGCGGCCCCGTTGCCGCCGCCGTCTGTTCATCCCACGCGACGCCGGAATTCGGCCCAGTTTTCTTAATCGCTCCCGTTATAGTTGTTGCGCACCACCACCGTGTCTGTCTTCCGTGGTCCGCCTTCTACCGTTGACGGTCCTGCTTCCCGCGTTGGTATTTTCCCCCTCCGTCTCGAGGTTTCCTCGAGATAACTCCCCCAAAGTGTGTCCAATTGAATTTCCCGAACCGAGTTTTCATTAAAACGCTCAGATCTCCGTTTGGTTTGCTCCTAAGGATTGGTAGTGTCTAGGAGGGCCGGGGGGGATTCAAGCAAACCTGAAACGCTCTACCTAAACCTGTCTGTGTTACCCTCAAAACAACAACAGTAATTGTTCCCTCTTTTCATTAGTAGCGTGATGTTGGTGGCGTATGAATTGCGAAACAATGTGGTTGTCCGTTATTTACTGTCGAAATTCGTATGGGTCTGGAATATTCACATTCCCAAAATAGGTTGTTACTCAGGCAATCGTTGTTGCAATAACACTAATTAGATACCTAATTAATAAGTCGACCGTTAAATAAGTAGGTGCCTGCTATACAACGATACTTATCCAGTGGTCAATTAATGATCATTGACTAACTAATTAGTCTCGAGTGTATTGAATGAAGTCAAAAATGATATACCTACCTACTTATAGCTTATAATAATACGTTGGTAGGTACAGACTAAGGAATTACGTGTATTAATGTGTAATTTTATTTTGAATTATTTTCTAGTTTTTCTCAATACTATCTTCAATATTTACCTACTATTTTTAATTTTATAATATTAGCTAGGCTAATGTTGTTGATTTTGAGATCAAGTTTCTACCAACTCGAAAAAGTGTGTTTTTTTAATTCAACTATTTTCAATTGTAGATAATAGTCTTGAAATGTGTAAACCTAGGTAGGTTATTTTTATGTCATAAAAATTTGTACCTCAACACGTTGTTAACTAGCATATTGGGTAGAAAATATAAGATTTATGTAGGCACCTATTTATATATTTTTTTTTCATCATGTGTTCATGGGTATTGTCAACATTAATCTGTAGTATTAACCTACTATTTACATTTATTATATTGATTCAAAAACTTCTTAAATCAAATTTTTATCACGTTAGCTCCTACCTATAACTTACATATTAACACTATATTTTAGCAATTAATTTGTTTTTTTAGTATTATATTTAAATATAAAATATAAACTTGGTAGTATATATAGGTATTTAGAAAGACAAACCTATAATTAAATAGGCAATGGCTGTATTCCAGACAACATATATAATAAATAACAGTGTCATCTCTTTTTATCACAGTTTGTATAATGTTACCACAGAATATATTATGTGATGTTACCTTGATGTTTGGGTAGGCGCATATACACCAACTACTCTTCAAGCCTTAAAAGTGCATAGGTAGGGACATACCGAAAACAAGAGTTGCCATATATTATTTTTAAATTTTAATAAGCTATGCCTATCGATAAACATTCTTAAAAATACCCATATTTTTGGATCTGTAAACCAAGTAGGTATCTAAGTATCTAACATTCCTAATTCCTTGACAATAACGACCCAATATATATGTATTTAATAGTTGTTGTGGGTTGTTGTCAAGGTAATCGTTTATGTATAGATAGGTAATCTAACTTGGGTTATAGTTTGTTATAATTACATTTTAATTTTTGCCTATTTAATTAAATAAGTACCTGCCTACATACTGGAACGTGATTTTTAATTTTTTAACCAGCTAACCTAGGAACCTATTTAGATATTATACCAATATTTGGTTATGTAATACTATTTTCAAAATATTTATTTTTAGTCTACCCAATTTTTTCTTGACATTTTATGTATCCCTTTACCAAAATGTAAAAAAAAATGTTAACAAATTACTTGATAGGTTTTAAACAAGTAGATTATAAAAAAATACAAAATCAAATTCTCAGCAATAAAAATCTGGTAGTTATGCCTGTCTTCTTATTTTTTCAGGAACCTGCAATTAATTTTACCAAAATTTAGAACTTTTTAACTATTTTTGTTTTGTTTCTACAAAAAAATATATTTTTTATCTAAAAATATAGATAATTCCTATATAATCTAACAAAAAAAGTGACAACACAAAAAAATACATAAAATTGTAAAAAGTTGCACTAAAAATTTTTAGATTACTAATTTGTACTTGTTTAAATCATATTTATAACCAATTAAGCAACGAATCCGAACAATAGAAAAAACGTTGCAAATGCAACAACATCCTATAACTTATTTGGGTTATTAGATTGAACAAACAAACTCAGTTTAGACTATAAGTTGATGTAGGCTTATAAGTATGTTGACACGGACAGCTCACTTTTCATGCGGTCTTAGTCTGAAAAATTCTCACAATTACAGATGATAAGTAATGACCTACCTAATACTAATTGCATCCAAACCCAGACACCACTACGTGACCAAATTTAATCCTAAAACCTTGGTTATAGATGCTGTACACAGTACAAGAGCTTAATATAGGTCATACAGATTGTCCTCAAATTTTAACTTGTATGATATGATTCACTAGATACATTATTAGCGATTAAAATAATATTTTGATTGCGTAATGTGGTGGTAGATCACACATAATATTCTATATTGTGCAGTAGATTACTCATTGCATGAATGCCGAAAATTTTTAAATTACATAGAAAAAACACTTAAATTTTTCAGTTTTAAGACTCAAAATACAATCATAACCGTATATATATATTTTTTTTTATAGATAACAATTTTAATAAACATTATTGATTGATTCATAGTATTTGAAGAGGAATTATTTTTTTTTTTTTTTGTCATTTTGAATATTTGATCTTGTTTAAAATTGTTCTTATTTTTATGGCAATGATTTATATTGCTTTCAAATTTAATAATGTTAACCGTAACTCCCTTTCTCAGAACTTCAAAGCCACCACTGATAGTGCCTTTTGGTCTGACCATTTAATAATATGAGCTTAATAACATATATCTCTCTATCTCTCTATTTCAAAAATTGTTTTTAGTTATAGTTTATAAACATTAAAACCCCAATTATTGAAGGAACACTGTAATAAAAAGAAAAAAATTGGAATCAATTTGTAAGAGTCCATAATTTAAATGCAATGTTTGATAGTTATTTATCTAAAATTAATTATTTATCGTATTGTAATAATAATTGTAAGAATTTTTGTTTATAATGTTTACATCAATTATATATTTATGTTTCCAGAAATGGTAGAATCCATGAAAAAAGTAGCGTCTTTAGATGTTGAATTATCCGTAGAAGAACGAAACCTTTTATCAGTAGCGTACAAAAATGTTATTGGAGCTCGACGTGCTAGCTGGCGTATCATCTCAAGTATTGAACAGAAAGAAGAAAACAAAGGTGCTGAAGAAAAGCTAGAGATGATTCGTCAATATAGATCACAGGTATATTTCTTACTTAGATCAAACAAACTTAGTAATAAAAAGACAATTAAATTTTGTATATTATTATTTATACTGTGTATTATTTAATAATTTTTTAGGTGGAGAAAGAATTACGAGACATTTGTTCAGACATTTTAAATGTACTTGATAAACACTTAATAGCTTGTGCTGCCTCTGGGGAATCTAAAGTTTTCTATTATAAGATGTAAGTTATATATTTATTATATCATTTATAGGTGTATATGATAATATGATTTCTAATATATTTTGAGGGCAACATAAGATGTTTTTTTATAAACATCCGTTTTTAGTTAGTAGAAATGATCCAATCTTAACATATAGATCTCACAAGATAGGTGATTGGCACTAGATGGTACTTTGAAATTTTTTTCTAAGTTGTGATCCCCATAAACAAAATGTTCAAATTTTCTAAATATTCCCAATGAATTGAAATTCGTGCACACATCATTATGAATGGTTAATGTTTGTTGTGTGTAGTTGAAATCAATTTTTGAACAATTTACAAAGCTTTATAATTTTGGAGTTAGTAGGCTGTTTGATAAAACCTTTAATTTTCAATTTAGAGCTTAAACATAAATACAATTTAAACATTATATTAAAAATTTAGTATATAGTATATTATACCCTTCAAAAGCAAAATTGCTACTTCAACAAGCTACCCACCCAATTAGTAGTTGTTACACTTTTTATATTATATAAAATATTCGATTCTTAATTGTTGTGTAAAGCGTATTGGATTTTTAAATATTTTTATAGGAAAGGTGATTACCACAGATATCTTGCTGAATTCGCTACTGGTGATGACAGAAAAGAAGCTGCTGAACATTCTCTGGTTGCTTATAAAGCTGCTAGTGATATTGCTAATCAAGACTTACCTCCTACTCACCCAATTAGGTATTATTTCATTTTTATTGAAATAATAAATTTTATATTTTAACCTACATTAAAATTTAAAAATGTGTTTTTCTCTGTAGGTTGGGTTTGGCATTGAATTTTTCTGTGTTCTACTATGAGATTCTCAACACCCCCGACAGAGCATGTCATCTAGCTAAAAAAGCATTTGACGAAGCTATTGCTGAACTGGATACATTGTCTGAAGAGAGTTACAAAGATTCCACACTGATAATGCAGTTGTTAAGGGACAATCTAACTTTGTGGACATCTGATATGCAAGGAGATGGTACTAAAATCTTAAAAAATTAAACTTTTTCTATTACTTAACTATTTAATTCTGTTTAGGCACAGAAGCTGAACCTAAAGAGCAGCTTCAGGATGTTGAAGATCAAGATGTCTCATAAATGCCTTTTGCGACTGCGCTATATTAATATAACTATAATTGTCATCGAATAACAGTGTCTGTGTACAAATAATATCAATATGAAATAAAAAAAAAATGCATTCAATAGTAAAACAGCCCTATAAATAAACACGACTCACTCCAAGACTGTCAAATTTTTTTTTCGTACACTTTGATTTTACATTAATCTCATAGGCAGGGGAAAATATTACAGCTATCTGGTTTAATTGTCCTAAACTCCAGTGAACTCTAATAATAATAATAATAATATATTTAAAAGTGTTTTTCTGTTCAGTATTATGTGTTAAAGTTTTATTTTTATATTTAAATTATAAGGCTTTTTATTATAATTTTTTGTATTACAAATTTTTTTTTCTCATAGAAAATAGTGATGTTTTAGCCAAATGGGAGCTAGTTAACATATTTTTCTCCTTTTTGTTAAATACTTAATAGAGTAACAGTTTTCTATTATATATTAAAAGTATATATACTAATTTAAACCATAACTTAAAAATCTCATTTATGATTCAGAATTTAATTAGTACATAAATTGTACCGCTAAGCCAGTTCCTGTAATTAAAATATAACCAGTGTTTTATTATTTGCTTTAGTGTTAGTCTAAACAAAATTTAACTTTGCCAATTATTTTTTGTTGCATTTTGATTTTTGTTGATTCTAAACACTTCCTTGAATATTGATTTATATTGATTACATAATGAGATGCAAGTTGTATAATTAAGTCAAAGTGTACTGTAGAATTCTCTATTTTAGTAAGAATTTTTTTTTTTTTTTTTTTTTTGTAAAAGTTTTTTAATTTTCGCCAAATTCACCTTAACATATACAATTAATAAAGATACATATTTATAAATATCTATGTTTGTGTATACTTTTATGTCAATTAGTTTTTACTTTTATAACAAGTATTTAACTTATGCGCATTAAAGATGTATTTGGGAAAATTGTACACTTCTAAGATTTAACCCCTGCCTTTAAAAACTAACTGCTAACAAATTAAACGAGTTCTTATTCCTAGTAAATTATACCAGCAATAACTAATTATAAAATATCAATGATTTTTTTATGGCTGTTACAAAAAGAAAACAATTGCAACATCTTGATGTTCTTGTCATTCCGTTTTCTTAGAATAAATTAAAAACCCATAGGTTATGTGTTTATAGTTATTATAGGGTTATATGGTAATTTACAATGTAAAGTTTTGTTAAATGAAAAAAAAAAAAAAAAGTATTGCTTTCTCGTCATGTTTTCCCAAAAATTTGTTTTTTTTTTATATATATATGAATATTCATAGATGTTGTAACCATTAAACTAAAAAAAAAAAAAAAAGGTGTCATGTTTTGATAGACCTGTACGAGCATTTTATATGTTTGTAGTGCTACGAGTATTTTTGATCGCATTCATTAATAATAGCATTTCAGGTTTTTTTTTTTTTTTTTTTGTGATATGTTTTTTATGCTGTAATCATTTAACTACATGTATTGACAATACTTGTGTGTATTTTTTATTGTGTGTTTATCACAGCAAATACGGACCAAGATGTTTACAGTTAAATGTTAATACTTAAAACAACAACTTACTTAGTTTTTAGCCACCTATCAATTATTTAGTCTTATTTATTGTGTAGATTTTTTTTTTCTACTTCTCAGTATACGTGATTATTGAAAAATTATAATAAATATTTGAAGAAACTATTTGACAGTGTTTCTGGAGCGTTTCCTTTGCCGATATAAATAATTTACACGTATATTTTGTATTTAGGTATTGGTACATGTCATATACATATTTTAAACAACTGAACAACAGTACAATTATTACAATTTGATGAGAAATTCGTGCAAAGAGAATTTCTGTACTAATGCCGCCCACCCCTTCCGCAGACCTACCCTTTTGTAATGTGTTAAGTTGATATGCTGGTAATTATTTATCTACAATTTTTAAATTTATATTATTTATTTGTCATTTGAAATAGTAATACAACTAATATCGTGAAAATAGGTTGTTGGACAAAATATTTAAATTTTTTATTTGCTGGGCATTTCAATTCTGCGAGTTAAAATGTCAATTATTAAAATAGCACCACTTACCCTGATTTACCTTTATACATTCTAATATGATATTAATTTAAAACCTGACTTTACAAGTGCATTAATTTAGGTCTTAATGTTGTCAACAATTTATCTAAAATAGCAATTAAAAACAGTCGACAAACTCCTGAATAAGACTAAGATGAGTTTCTAAAGATGTTTGAAACAACAATTATTATGAAGTCTGCCAATTAAAATTAATAATTTTTGCACGGCACCTACAACATGTTTATCTATAGCATAATTTTCTTCGTTGACAATGTGTGTTAAGGACATATTGTTTCATGGCAAGATGTTTTCATTCAAGTCAAATTTTGAAACAGTTTATAATATGCAACAATGATATTGCCTAAAAAGTACCCAGTGTCAGAATATTTTTTTTCAGTACAGTTTTTACAGTTCAGTTTCCATTAAAATTGTGAAATCATTACAGAGCTTACAAAGCTAATGTTCTACAAGATTTTTTTAGTTTTGTCTATATTATACAAAATATATTATTAAAAACTTTCTAATTTCATTTAAAAACGAGTAACATGTGTCAAGCTTTTTTAGGAAGAAGTATTTCATTATTTTAGAACTATTAAAACTACTACTGAATTCGTATGAAGTTCCATCTCGCTTCATTTTTATCTTTTTTTGTGGTATAATTTTGAAAGTTTGGATTACTTTTTACGTGAAAAAAATTTTTACCAAAAAAAATTTAAGTCGTCATTATTCTAAAATTAATCCGTTCTTGGCTCTGTTCAGAACCGAAAACTTAAAAATAGCTATTGTCTAAAATTTAAAATGAATATATAGTGACATGTTCATGAGATTTATACTTCATCCGTTCCTATGACGTGCAACGATTATAATAAATATGAAATACATTTCTTCCGCCTGCGCTCAGAATCTAAAAGCGCTTCGTACAATCATTATGATATTATTGATCCAACACGTCATCTTATCTTTTTCGTGGGATACAACGGATCGGACCGTTTTTTTTGACCAGAAAAGACGACAAAATGTAACGCGTTTTGTCATTTTTTTGTGTAAACTCGTCCATTACATTGGAGACTATATCAAACTCGCAACAGAGCAGCAGCAGCTGCCGCCGCCTCTGTCTCTGGTGTATAATATTGTTGTTGTGTGTCCGCGGGCAGCTGTTTGGTGGCCGTCGATGCAACTCGCGTGATAACGGGGCAGCGTACCACACAGAACGGACGAAATTTCATCCGTTCCGTGCGCGACTCCCCCGCATGGCGCACGCCGCCACCCCAGCGGCCAACGACCGTCACCGCTCGCCGCCGCCGCCGCTCCTCCACCACTCGGCTGCGCACGTCTTTATAGTGCACAGTACGTAGTACCGTTTGGTGCGCTCGTCTGTATAGTACGCGCGACGTACGTGCTCGCAATTTCGTATATATATAGTAAAAATAATTTGATGGAAATGAGCGGAATCGCGTTATTTTTTACGTCCGCGGCGCGGCGGTGCTCCGAAATCGTAATCGTTCGCGGTGCCGTACTGTAGGAGACGACACGCGTGCGCGCGCGTGCCCCGAAAACAATAACAAAAGGTTCGCGGGACGATTACGACGCGACTATAAAAAGCGAGGAGTGCGGACGGATCGACCTCTGCATGTCCCGCGGACGGGACGCGCGGTGTGTACGCGACTAGATTTTGGCGAACCAAAAAAAAAAATGGGGGAAAAAATCGATTGGAACAACCGATCGAACGATAGTTTCGTCGCTGTTCCCCTTTAATTTCGTTTTTTATAATAAAAAATAGGGACGCAACGGTCCGGTCGATTGCTAGGGCGCCGTTTGCCAGCCGGTCACTAAAGTTTATTCGTGTGTCGCGCCACTCGAGTGTCGTCCGAATACCGTCGTCGTCATGTACGCCTGGACCACCGTGTACGGCCGCGGCGGGACGTGACGATTGTGTGATAGCGCGCGTAATGGTACGCGTTGTACGCGCGTTTCGACGATTTTCACGAAGTTCGCGCGGACGTCCGTCGTCGGTTTCAAGCCGCGTCCTCCGAGTTGTCGACGCCGCAGCAGCAGCAGCAACCGCCGAAGACTCGTGACGCGCGACGTGATGGAAATCGACGGACGCCCGCCGCGGTCCACCGTCTTCGTCTTCGCGGCCGACGCCGTCGCAGCAGCGCATAATCGCGACAGCACCGCCGCGATCGCGTTGTAGCCAGCCGGACGGGCTGGAAGGCCGTCGTCGTCGTTCGGCGTCGCGCGGGTAAGCCAAACGACCGTTTTAAAATGATTATGTAGGACATCGGTCTATATAACGATTGTGACGCGGGGTAGGCGGCGAGTCGCGTTCGATTTTTTTCTTTTAATGGGTGCCAACTAATAAAATTGGCCAATTTAAAAGACCGCTAACCTATCTATAAGTTTTGAAGTTTTTTACCGGCCCTAATTGTTGAAAACCTCCACTAGCGTTAGGAATATTGATCGATTGGATCGAAATTCATTTCAAAAACCCCCTTATTGTGTCGCGTCACGATTGCAATATTGCTTTTCACATCGTTATGATTAAATTTCTAACAAATGTATTCAATATTTCATTGATTGAAACGTAGTACTTTACCGCGTAAATAGCTTTAGCTTTTCCATAGCTTTTTATCGTGTACGACCTACAGTTAGTATGTCTTTTTGTAAATTTTGGACTCAAGCTTGAAGTCGTTTAAAAATAAAAAATAGCCAGTTAAAAATATAAAAGAAAGTTAATGAATTCGTTAAGACAGATAACGTACCTAATACGAATACAGACAAAACATTTTTAATAATTTTTCCTAATACTTACTAAAACCTGAAAACTTTTGGATTTCCGTTGTTGTATTGGGCTTAATTTTATGCAAAACTGACTGTTTTTTTATTGAGTAGGTGCACTCTGCGTACAGCAACGAGTAAAACAATTAGTTTTGTTTGTATTTTTTAGGTAGGTAGTATCAAACAATTTCTTTCCTGTTTAATCAGCACTAAAAATTTGAAACTATTATTATTATTTTTTTTTATTTGGTTATTACATTTTATTTGTTAGTGTAGACGTCTAATTTTTTACACGGGTGGAACATAATCCTAGCAAATAATAATATTATGGTAAGTTATTATGCTGTGACAAAACTCAAAAGTAATAGGTAGGTACGACTGAAATTATTAAACAAAAAAAGAAAGAAGAACAATTGATATTTATGATAACCTAACCTAGTTCTTGGTCTAAATTATACCTACAAAAGGTACCTTTCACAAGTTTTTTTTCTACTTTTAAATAAATTTGAATTTCTGAAATGTTGTACCTGAATACACATATTAACTATTTATTATTAATGTTTATGTAGGTACCTATGCTAGGTATCCTTAGACACTACTGTAAATACTTCTTCAAAAATTCAAAATATATTGTCAATTTTGTACTGAATCTTTAACCGTGCAAATGATGAAAATGAAATTGTTTTAAAGATTTTATGTTACGCATGAGTTTTCTTGTGAATTCTTCACCATCGAATAATTTACCAACGTTTTATATTTTTTTTATTGTTAGTAGGTTATTTAATCTGATGTTCATTTTAATTAGAATTTTCTTTCTCTGTTACACGTAAATCCGCATAAATCATAGGAATTTATATGGTGATTTAGATTTTCAACGTACCAATCACCTTATTAATGCAATACAAAATATGTTTAGTGTAAACTGATTTGAATCCTTTAAGACGTCTACTTTTGATCCTACAATCCTCATTTTCGATTTTATCTTCTATGCTTTTACAAATACATCTTACAAAAAAATGTTTTGTTTTTTAAGTTTTTTGATTGTTGTTCTTAAAAAAGTACTTACAGAATTGAAAGATTGATTGGTGTGTTGGAAATAAAACCGTCTAAATTTTTAAGTGTTATAGACAAAAAAAGAAAATTGACGCATTAAATCCTTTTAAACCCGAGGTTAAAATGTTAAATCAGTACTACACATTTATACATTTGCATTTTTCTATGATTACAGAAGTAGCTTATTGCTGAATTTATCGAAATGGCTTCTCAAGTTGATTACCAATGGTAAGATTTATTATTATTTTTATTTTAAAAAAAAATTTAGATACATAATTACCGAGCTAATTACATTATAATTTATATTAAACTTTTTTAGGGCATACACTATTATGGATTCATCTCGCGTCTCCACATTTTTAATATCCATTCTGTTAATTGTTTATGGAAGTTTCAGGTAAACAAATACATTGTATAAAATATGCTTCCTTAAAGTGTTATATTAACATTTGTTCTGAATACTAATTGTTTCAGATCTTTAAATATGGAGCAGGAAGCCAGAGAAAGAGAAAAAGAAAAATCTAAAGACTCTAATGGGAGCTCTGTGTGTTTAACAGATATTAGTAAGCGAAAACAAGGTTAAAATGCTTTTAAATAATTTCATTTCAGTATATAAATAACACCGAGTGTCCATAAAATGTTAACACATATTTTGACAATATTTTTGTTTTACACAAAATAATTTATAGTACGTAAAATTACGTATTTGTTTTTTTAGTATTTGTTATTGAGTTTAAAATAAATCATTCAACTTATCATTGTTTAACTGATTTTCTGGACACTATGATGATAAAACTAATGCCTAGTACTGTTTTATAAATTATATTGTTTTTTTTTTATAAACATTTATATAAGTAGGTAACTAAGCATAAATAATTATTTTAATATTTTAGATGTTCAAACATTGGATACAATGCAAGCATTGTGTTTACCTCTAGGAGCTTCAATATCATTGTTAGTAATGTTCTTTTTCTTTGATTCCATGCAGATGTTATTTGCAATTTGCACAGCAAGTAAGTTGATAAAATATTTTTGTTATAAATGTTTAGTTAAGAAATTTTAATATGTTACTTAGTAATTTTTTGTACTACCCATTAATCATTATTATTAATATTAATTATTAAATTTGTTTTGGTTTTATTTTTATTTTGTTTGATAATAATGGTATTTAGTGATATATTTGTTTTGGTTTTATTTTTATTTTGTTTGATAATAATGGTATTTAGTGATATACTTGTTTTGTTATTTGTAACTAATACTTTGCACATTGGGTTCAAAATGAATTTTATAAAGAGTTCTGAGTTGAAGATAAACTACTACATTACTACATTTGGAAATAAACAACATAGAAAATATACCGTACTTATATGAAATAGAAAAGAATGTTTTAACACAAATAAAAAATATGAAATTTAAAATTTAGTATACTGTTTGTTTTTTCAATGTACTCCTGATGTGTTCTGGGTTTGATTACCTAATAAATATTAGTCACAGTCAACAAAATGGAGAACATTCTTTTCAAGTACTATTTTGTATGTATTTCATTTTTATCAGTGTCGGTTTTGAGGGGGCCATTGAATATTTCTTATGATATATTTACATTTCAGATTTTTCAAACCTTGAAAAAAAAATCAGTGCACAGCATAAACTCAAAACCGGGAGGGTCCAGTTACCCTAGACTCCCCTGTTAATTTGCCATTGACTTTTATTGAGGTTTTTAACTTAAAATATTTTACCTTGGTCATTAAATTACGTTGCTTGTGCATAATAAAAATTATTTTTTAATTCTTTTATTTTGAGGTGTTAATAGTTAATTTTAAATACTAATCCTTTAATTTTTTTTTTTTTAGTTATTGCTACTGTTGCCTTAGCATTTCTTCTGCTGCCAATGTGTCAGTACATTATTAATCCATGTTCGGATGGAAACAAGTAAATTTAATTACAAAATATTAAGTACAATGTGTTTTTTTTTAATCAAAAGTATTCTTTTTTGTTTAAGGATCTCATTTGGTATGTGTGGACGTTTTACAACTGCAGAACTACTATCTTTTTCAATGGCGTTATTTATAGTTTGTATCTGGGTATTAACTGGGCATTGGTTGCTAATGGATGGTGAGTACTGACTGTGTAAAGTTATCAATTCAAATTTTAAAGTAGCTTGTTTTAAAAATGTTTTTTGAATGTATCCATAACTTGGTAAAGCAATAAATTGGTTAAAGCATTCATGAATTTGTAAAAAATTCTGTGTTTTTTTTAATTCATCCACGTGTTTGGTTGTTTCTTGTTGGTTTTTAAATAATTTAAGGATGCAATTTTGATTTGAATATTTACATCATACACGTATCATGTGTATATAGGTATTTTGATTTTATGATTTTATTTGTTTTGTTCATGTCAATTTTATTTTGCTGTGACAATTTAGCTGGATTATTAAGTGATTTATTAGATTCTCATTAGGTAAAACAAATTTTTTTGTGTTTTTCAGCTATGGGAATGGGACTTTGTGTAGCATTTATTGCTTTTGTCCGCCTTCCCAGCCTAAAAGTGTCAACTCTTTTACTAACTGGTCTTTTGATATATGATGTGTTCTGGGTGTTTTTCTCGTCATATATATTTAATACCAATGTAATGGTTAAAGTAAGTGTTTGCACTGTTCTACATTTCTTCTATTTCATTTGTTGTTTTATGTATTATGAATGGTATAAAAACAGGTAGCAACCCGATCAGCTGAAAATCCGATTGGAGTAGTGGCACGTAAGTTACACATTGGAGGAGTTGCTAAAGAAGCGCCAAGGTTATCTCTTCCTGGAAAACTAGTATTTCCTAGTATTCATAACGGAAGGTTTTCGATGCTGGGGCTAGGCGATATAGTGAGTTGTTCTTTGAAATTCATTCTTTAGTAAAGCTGCTGTATATATGGTGTGTTTGTGTATTTATACAATGTATAAAGCAATATATAAAGCATATACAATGTCATTGTATATGCTATAAAAAAATACTAAAAATGCATAGAAGATAATTTTAATTATAACTAAAGATAAGTAACTAACTTGTATTAACTAAATTTAAGTCATAACTCTTAAATTACACAAAATATTAAGTAATATACACTTTAATTGCATATTATTGTAATAAATAAAATTTGTCAATGTTTTTATGTATGGAAATCATACCTTATACAATTTAATTATTGTAATAATATATTTTAAATGAAATAGTATTCATTATGATCTATCACAATAGTAGAATAAGCAACTATAAAAAAAAATTTTTTATTTGCTGCCACTGTCTTATTGCTTTTGGTTATACACGACCTAAACATTATTATAAGTACTTTTGTGAGACAAAACTCAAGGATTTACAAATTTCTTCCTTTAAAAAAAAAAAAGAGCATAGTCAAATAGAGTTAGCAATTTGTGTTTCAACTTCGATTATTAATATTTTGCACTCAGAAACAGATGTCAACTTTTAGATTTCTGTTAATTAACTAAATTATTTGATTTTACAGGTTATGCCTGGTCTTTTGTTGTGTTTTGTTATGCGTTACGATGCATATAAAAAATCTCAGCTACTACATTTTGGGGAAACAGGCGTTCCGCCCCCAAGACATCTCAGCAGAATTAGGTTAGTGAAAAAGACTAAAAGTTTAATTATACAAGATTATAACTATAATTAGTGTGTTTAAATTTTTAGTTATTTCCACTGTTCACTTATTGGGTATTTCTTGGGCCTTGTTACCGCTACAGTGTCTTCAGAGGTTTTTAAAGCCGCTCAACCAGCACTACTTTATTTAGTACCATTTACACTTTTACCACTTCTCACTATGGCCTATTTAAAGGTAACAGCCATTTTACAATTAATTCATGGTTTTTTTGTTATTTTGCGTATTATTTTATTTTATCGTTTCAATACATGTTTAGGGTGATTTGAGAAGAATGTGGAGTGAACCATTTATAATACAACAACCTTCCAAACATATGGACGTATAGTCTTTGTCAGTGCTACTACTTGAATGTAAATTTATTTTTAGAATCTTTTTTGTACAGTCATTTCTTTCAATTTTTGTTATAGAAAATATATATAATATGGTACACTCTTGTGCTAGGTAGAAATTATTAAAAATTAGGTTCAATACTTTTGTTTTCTGAAAATATAGAATTAAACTTTAATGTTTAGAATTCCATTTTAAAAATTATTTTCACTTCTACTCATTACCATTGTACTGTCATTACTTAATTATTATCTTTGTTTTCTCATTTAATGATACATATGACGATAAAATAGTATGTGTTCATATCATACATTTTATATACAAATAGAGGTGGCCAGTATTATATGAAAACAATTAATCTACATTTGATTTTAATGTTTTACAATTTTTGTTCTGGTAAACCATGTGTTTAAATTAGTCTATGTATATTAAAAAATGTGTTTTGAGTTAACGGTTTTTTATAAATAGTTTTGTTTTATAACTTTTATTATCTTTAATGATAAATTAACTTTACGATTAAAGATAAATAACGTGGTCGAATAACAAATTTTCATTAGTTATTTCAAAAACTATGTAATTTCTTATAGATGTTGTTTTTTGGATTTTTTACAATCTTAGAATCTCCATCACATAAAAGTTATTAAAATGTTTTATTTAAAATTGATTTGTACAATGAATAATTATTAGTTGACAAGAGTTTGTTGGATATAAGAAAGACAGGAAGTTTACCTAAGACTGATTTATTTTGTATTTTTTTTTATCTGTTTTTTTCCTCGGTTACAAGTATTATTTTTAATTATAATTGAAACTGATACCCATCTTGTTTTATTTGAAATGTGTTTTTATATACTAATCATTATAATATATTATATTTATTTTAAGCTTTTTACTAATGTTTCACTAAAATAAATTGTATTTTTTCTTTTTTTTTGAAAACTAAATTTGTTTACTTATATTGCTAAACGCCAGCAATTATATAACTTTATTGATTAGTTGCTTTAAGTATGTTTCATATTTTTTATAATTATTGTCATATGTACGTTTGTACGTATAATGTTGTCCATCTTTTTAAGTATGCTACACATTTGACATTTGTCATTAGGTTATGTAAAACACAAATTTACACTCTTCATACTTGTAAACCTATGAACAATCCTAATGTTTTGCAATATCAGAAAAAACTGTATTATTTTAATCAAAATTGGCTCTTTGAAATAATTTATTTGGATACTTTTCCAATGCTGATAAAGTGATAACCGTACACTGTACTTTGTACACACATCTATGCTTGAATGTCTCAAGTTTTTATTTCTCTAGTCTGTGCAATAATTGGAATAAGAAACTCAATACTTTGTATAATTTTGGGTTAAATTATTTTTATCTTTACAACAAAACTTAGGTGAAAGCGGAGGTTTCTGTAGAATTGGCTCTAAGTGGGAGTGGTTGCTACTGAAATTTGAGAGTATTTAAATTTTTAAAGGTAGCCTAATTTATTTGAGCATAGATGTCGAGCTTTAATGCTTAGTAAGAAATCGATCAGTATTCATTTCTAGACAATTAATATTAAAGCATGTTGTGTTTTATTGTATACACGTGTTTAAAAACCAAAGTGAATGAGAGAAATATGTTTGTGATAGTATGAACCGTACAAACGAATTGTTTTACCCAACTTATTATAAATAATGTATGCCAATTCAGTTTATAACTCCTTTTGTGGCTTAGAATTGTGATGTTTACAATGTAATGTTTAACAGTATAATAACTATTTAATAAGATGTCAATTGTTAACTGAAATTTGTATGTAGACATTGGGTATTAAAGACAAAAAGTATACATATTGAATAAATTAAATTCTTAATAAAACGATAACATTAATATTTTTAACTTAATTTATAATTGTTTAGTGTTAACCTTTTTATAAAATAAAATTACCAAACTCTTTGTGATTCAAGGATTCTTTGATTTTTTTAAGTTGCTATTAACATTGTTACTGTTTTTGTTTCACTTTTATTGCGTATATAATAATTGTATACATAGAGGTGTATTAGTAAATGATGTTTTTCTGAAAACATATTATATAATTTGTTTTGCAATATCTTTGTTGAAAGATTAAGATTTTATTTTTACAAGTGAGGTGCTTATTTTTTGTAAACAATATTATCATATTATTAGATATTTGGGATATCTACCTTCTTAAAACAAAAAGCTTGAGTTTCAGAAACAAAGTATGAAACATAAAAACTAAAACTAAATGAGTGTTATTTTACAACAATTTAAAACTTATGATTACACACAATTCTACATAAAACATATAACCAGGCTGATTTTACTAGCCAGTTTACAATACTTTTTTTAAAATTACAATTTTTACAACAAATAATATATTTAACTCAAACTTTACTTATATTCAATCTGTAAAACTGTTTTTACAATAAGCACAATATGTGTGAAATGATGATAAAAAATAAATCTTGATGAATTCATATTATATTATCATAACAATTTTTGACTGACTAAAACATATAATTCAATAAAACTAAAAATATAAAAATAAAAGAAAAAACCATTGAAACTGAATAAAACGTTAGTAAAATTTAACATTTTGTAAAAAAAACTAACCAATGGCTCTATTAATGATGCTCTTTTCATACTCAAATAAAAAAATAACCAACATTTTAGATCATTCATCGACAATTGACATTAGATTAAGAATATTAACTATCTATAAATTACAATATTTTTTTAAGAAATTTAAATTATGGCCAGTTTTAATTTGAATAATATTACGACAATATACATTCCGTGAACAAGCTTGGGAACCAAAATGCATGTTCATCGCCGTGTTGGCCCTTGGATTTTCTGTCTACCCAGCACCAACCTTCGGCAATCATAAAATCGATAGCATTCACAACTCTTTGTTTATCCCAGTTTAATTTCTTTTGAACTGACGAATACGTAAGAAAAGCTTCACCAGACGAGGACAACAATTTGAGTATATCAGTCTGATCCATACTCAGTTCTCCTGGTACAGATTGTATCATCCATTGACCTCTGTCAACAGGTAAAAGACAAAAACCATTTCCAAATATCTTTAGTTTTCTAATGGCACAAAACAGGTCATCAGTTGTAATTTCTTGGTTTTGTTTGTTCCCACCTCTA
This sequence comes from Hormaphis cornu, assembly GCA_017140985.1. Classification (NCBI taxonomy): domain Eukaryota; kingdom Metazoa; phylum Arthropoda; class Insecta; order Hemiptera; family Hormaphididae; genus Hormaphis; species Hormaphis cornu. The sequence goes on along the minus strand of CM029363.1, from coordinate 8,505,796 downwards.
GATTTTATCTGAAATTTAAATTTCCGTGATTTAAAGTACTTAACAAAAATTAAAAGTTAAGAAACAATTTTACCAGACGATCTCTCAACTCGTCAGACCCGATTAGACCACCGTTTTTGTGGCTGGTGGCCATGCAGACTTCAATGATTTGGACGCCTAATTCGTAGTAAAAGTCACCAATACCAAGAACGGACCAAAATCCCTTGCCTGAAGTCAATGGATCGACGCCTATGGCAGCACACATCTCCTGAAATTGGCGTCTAAACTGAGAGTTCTTCTTGATTTCATTTTTATACTTGGAGGCAAACTCTTCCAAATTAGCGCGAAACACTTCCAACTGTTTGGTCATTTGTTCAAACTGATTTTCTTGAATCACCGTCCCTTTGTCCTTGTACTTTTCCTGTTCCAATTTTTGTTTATGGATGGCACCAACACCAGCTCGCCTCCTCATTTTCTATTTGATTCAATAATCTGAAAAAAAAAAAAACGTTGGTAGGGATGTATAATTTCTTTCTTTTTTTTTGAAACTCCGTTTCTTGTGCTTACCTTAGTATTAGGATTTAGGAGCGATTTTTGAATCGCTGACAAATATTTAACAGTACGTTGAAAAAAAAATTATCTTAAATTGTCAGAGAAGTGAAAGCAAAATACTCATTCAATTTCTTTTATTGATGTTAATATTGTTGGTTATTGCTACAATTACAAAAATTAAAATATCGACTAGCCAATACAATAATTATTGTCATCACTCATCGACAGCGGTGGTCCTTATCTTATTACCAAATTATTCCGGTCGGCGCTCGATTGGAGATAAAAGATATATATATATTTTTATCAAGAACAAAATTACCCGTTTTTTTTTTTAAAGTCAATTTTTACTCAACTACAAAAATTCTTTTTTTTATAATAAATTTAAAGAAAAGGTTGATCAAATGGCTTAATCATTAGTCACTGAAGAAAGTGCTCTGCAATGTGCTAAATCATCTCAAAATATATTATTATCTAAAGCCATGATAAAAATCATTAATCAATAATAATAATTATTTTTGTTATCAATTCAGCAAAATTTGTGTAGCGTCCGGCGAGCGGTCTCTGTTCAAACTTCAAATTTCACATTATCGTTTGGCATTCATCATCAGCACCCTGCGGCTCGTTTTTTGGTTGTTTTTTATTCGTAAATTAAACGTCTTGCGGTCCAGCGTCATACTCATTCGGCAGACCGCGTACAATTGTCGGTCGTTATTAATCGTTTTTGTTTTTCACTTTCTAATCCTAACCGATCAAATGTTCGGTTTTACTCGCTCGGTCGGCAAGCAGCTGTGGTCGGCCGTCGTCAAACGCAGCGGCGAACGGTGGCCGCTCGGACAACGGTCGCCGGGCTGGACCGTAAGCGGCCCGCGAGGCTTGAACACTGCCGTTTGCTCATTGGCCGCCGCTCAGTTGCAGGCCGCCAAGAAACGCGTTCAGCGCCGGAAGCCCATACCGGTGGAAGACACCGGCCAGCCGCAGAGCGTAAGTTTGATCGTCTTTACCGGGTATGGCTAAAATATGGTTTAAGTTTTACCCACCATTTGAGTCTAATAATTACTCAACGTGGACTCCTCATGACAACTCTGTCATCCACTTTTCCCCGGGCGTTCCTACTCTTGCCTGGTCGCATTGATGCTTCTTCTATCTTCATCATCTTTAACAATTCATCATTTTTGTGACTTTGTAATTTGTCTTTTTCCGTGTAATAAACTTTTAGTTATTGGTAGGAACCTGTGTATGATTGTATTTTGAAGTATAAGTAATAAAGGTACAAGTAAAAAGAAACAAATACTTAGTTCTTTTTGTAACAGGCAAATTTTATTAATGAACGATTTTTCAAGTTATTTGATGGCAAGCTATCTTTATATTATATTTATTTATTGTATTTTATACATAATACTTAACAATTAGGTATGTAACCCTTTTGAAAAAAATTACAGACCAATTTAATAATTTCATTATTTAAGTAAACTAAACCAAAAGAACGTAATTATAATTAAATAATTTGTTTAAAAATCAAATTATTCTTACAGTTTTTATTGTATACTATTTCTTTTGTTAAAAACTTTAAAATATGATATTGTAAAATCCATTCTGCCTTTCAACAGTTTTGGTGTGTAACAGCGTTCACCACAGCGGAAGAGTTTCACCTGGAAGAACTGCAGTTGGCACTTTCCAAAACAAACATGTACGAGCCAACGTGCCTTTATAGCGGTGCCGACGACTGTGTAGGTGGGGTGGTAAAACATATCAACTGTTGCAACATACCTACTGAAAGTGCAATAGATTTCAGAATCTACTACCGTTGATGTCATTCATGCAGTGTCCAAGTTGCACGTCACCAATGAGCCCAGGCATTTGTATTTTTTTCGAGAAGGCTCTGTAGTTGGTTGGAACGTTACTGATCTTGAGGTAAATGGCTTGATCAATCTTTTGACTGAACATGAAATCGGCCCTTATAATGACAGAATTGTGATAGACGAAAGGGAAGTCATGTATTACACGTACACAAACGAAAAGTAATAGAATGTCCCATGATGATTCTTCATTATAAACTACTTGTATATTTTTTTCAGAAAGAGTTCAATTCAAAAGGGAAATTTACATTTAATCAAGGAAGACATTGTGGCATCTGATTTGGATCGATACACATTTTCTAATGCAATGGCTCACAGTGTTAAACTAGGCACATGGGAAGCGCAGCTCGATGAGTACATTGATTCTGTAGAATTTGTAACCCAGGTTAGTTAATTATGTCTACATTGACATAGTTTATTGTTTCTCTAATAGTGTTTTTTTTTATTTAGGACTTACAAAAAGGATTACCAATTCGGATTACGAGAAAAGAAGTCTTTAAAAAGACTGGTCAATTATTCGGGTTACGACACAAAATCAATCTGAGTTCCGACCTCCTTGACTTGCCAGATTTCTACTGGGAACGAGAACAGTTGGAAGCGTTGTATCGTTCTACGTGTAACTATTTTAGCATTTCTACTCGTCTGAAGGTACAACTTTGGCTAATTTTGTTTTGAACAATAACTTATTTAAACAATTTTCAGATAATGAACTTGAAAATAAATCATTGTCTAGAACTTGTTGAGCTCCTGTCACACCACTTGAGCGACAAACATCACATCAGATTAGAGTGGATGATCATAGTGTTGATTATGGTAGAGGTCGGCTTTGAAATTATTCACTATGCTCAGTTATTTATCAAATAATGAAATTCATCCAAATGTTTTTATATTTTGTGTAGAAGTAAGTTTATTTATGAAAAACTAAATAGATATTCATGATTTTGTATTGGATTTTGACAGATGTGTTGATTTTTGATTTTTTTTTTTTCTAAAAGATTATAAATTTAGATAAAAAATCACAAATTCAAATACTCTCTAAAATAAAAGTTATTTATGTAATAAAAACTCAATACAATATGTTATTTAGAATACTTACTAATTAATGATAAGCATTAAACATGCATACACTTATTAATTACACAATAACCATCCCTTATTGTTAAAAATAAATATTTTTAACATTTAAATGCTCAAAAGTTTAAAAAAAGTTTTCAATCATTGATTCAAAACATTTAAATTTAAAACAAGTTCAAGATTTACATAATAATCATAAAAATCAAAAGTATACATAACACATAAATATATTGCACAGAGTTAATAAAATTCAATTTTAAAGTAAAAAAATGTATGTGTCTTACAACGGTAAAATAAATAGTTAGCTACTAAGTTTTGTATTGTTCATATATGTCATAAAAAAATTTTTTAAACAATCAACTCACGCTGCTTAGTTAAATATACATATTGCAAAATAATTCAAAATCTAAACACATATTTTAAAACACAACAAAAACTGATACTTTACCAAATTGATTTCTTTCTTCTGTGATCCTATAACAGAAACAATTAAGACATTACTATAGTCACCTATAAGTTAATAATAAATAATAACAATGTGTTGAGTAGTAAAACTAATTTAACAAAAATATTTTTTAAAAAATTCTACTTATTTATTGAGTTATGATTCAAAATCAAAAAAAGTAAAAAATCCTCAAAGCCCTTTAAACAACTTTAAATACTCACACGTAGTTAGAAATAATGAAATACATTTTTTAAAATTTTTGTGAGAATTTTAGAACATTGGAATTTATGAATTTGTTAATGCGTGTTGTTTTTGTTTTATTACACCTTAAATTTTCAATTCCGAGCTTAACAAAATGATGGTTTGAAAGTATAAGGGCGTAAACAACATTTTTTTCATTTTGATGAAACTTTTCTGTATTGGATAACAAATTAACATTCTACTCAGCATTTAAATAATTTTTATAAACATTTTTCTAAAATAGAACCATGTAACATTTTTTCAGTATCCTAATTTCATTTCAATAATAGCACCTTCTTATTTTCAAATACTATTTTTTACCTAACTTAAAATGTAACGTTGTTAGTTTTAATATATGTTCTAAGAACTGATAATCAGGGGTTTTACTTTTAATGAAAAATATATGATTTTGTACTCACAGTCAATTTGGGATTGCCCAACAAGTTCAATTGGGCCATATCATTCAACAGCTTCTGTTCACGGTCTGCAATCTTCAAAGCTGTTGTTTCAATTTTTTTACAGTCTGTTGAATCCTGCAATTAATAAAAAAAAAAATCTGTAAGCATTGTCTACAGATACACATTTACAGCGGTTACCAATGATTGTTCTTTGTTGTCATAATAACCAGGATGTCTTTTGTGGAATTCTGTTATTTCAGCTTCAAACTGCTTTAGTTCGTAATTACCTTTTTCAATAAAGCCTATCAATTCCTCGCGTTCACCAATCAGAATACGTTGTTCGTCTAAACACTTTTCAATCTTCTCTGCTAACTAGAAAAAAAAATAAATTCTAAAATTTCGAAATATTATATATTTTATGTAACTTGAAACATCATTTTTATTGCTCTCAAAAATGAAAATTTTTTTTTTTTAAAAATATATATTTGTTATTTTAGATTTTTGTTTTTCATTAATGGAAAATAATTAAAAATTTAAGTGCGCATTTACATTAAAACTTTAATAATAATATACAATAAATTGCATTTAGCTTGGACGTGACCACTCAAAACAATTTTTATTTGTAAAATGTAATTACAAATAAATAATTGTACCAAATAAATCAATTTATCCAATAATATACATAGTACATACTTGGTTTTTTATCATTGTAAACATATTTTCCACAGCGGTTTTGCGTATGGAAAGTTCACTTTTCCATCGATCTTCTTGCATTCGAAACATATTACGAGCTTCCTCTCTAAAGACCAAAACATGATTCATTTTAAACAGATATTATCTTTTTTTCATCAAAATACAGACACACAGTTGCATTTCAAACTCACTCAAACATAAAATCCATAAGGTACAAACGTTGATTTTCATCATCTTCGTATCGGCTAAACTGTTCTCTTAGTTCATCTATTTTGCAGTGTAGATTAATCTCCACTTTTGAATGACGTAACATTGTGTCCAAGTCATCTATTAACTTGCGGTCTTCACGCAAAAACCCGACCATTTCCTTGGACCTTTGCTTCAACATGGTGAGATACTGCCTAAGCACCTTTGCCCTGTAAAAATAAACAGTTAACACATAAATTATATAGTAAACATTTAACTTTTATGATTTATATTTTATACGTCGTTTATTAAAAATTATCTTGTACATAGAATAATTATTAACCAAGTTAAAATTTACAATGATTACTTTGTTTTAAAATTATAATGTATTTGATTTTACTATGATTGGTACTTTTACTGTTTAAAAACTTATTTTTTTTTAACTTTATTTTTATTTTGGAAAGCTCTTAATCTCCTCAAATTACCTTGACAAACTTTGACCTTTTTTCTCTTCTAACTGCTTATTCCTATATTCCATTTTTTCCAATTGACCCTGCAGCGCCAAATATGTCGACTCCATTTTCTTCAGCTCCTCGCACCGATCTGATCGGCTTCTAATTGAAAAAAAAAAAAAAAAAACATTAAAAATAACACATTATGTGCAGTATGAAGAAGAAATACAAAACTAAAATTAAAGTCTATCTACTACCTAGTAATATTTAATGCAGGTAAAATTTGTAAAGAGTTTATAAAACCAAAAATATTCAAGGTATACATCTCTAGAATACCATACCAATCATGGTTAAAAATATTAAAATTTTTAATAAGGTATTTTTTAAAAATATATACACTTATTTTCCAGAAACTAATCATTCCCAAATTTGTGATTCCAAATGGACTATCTATTACCTATATATATATATAATAATACATACTTAATCAATTTACCTATTCGCTCTCTTTTTATTTTTTTACTCAACTCACTTTAACTTGGCCACTTGGTTTAAGAGCTCGTCTTTCAATTTGACCACCTTTGCTTGTTGGTTCCGGTATTCATCTTCTTCAGCCAACCTTTGAGTTGCTATTTGTTCTTCAAACTGCTGTCGCTCAAGTTCCGCTTGTTCTCGCTTTCTGCGATCTGCTAACTTTTTCTCCTCCATCCGATCATCCCATGAAGACTCTGATGACCGTTCACGTTCCCGCATCTCGTACTTAGAATCATTAGATAAAATCTGATTAAGTCACACGTGTATCAAATGTCTGGTATTTGACACTAAATATTTACATTCTGAGTAACATTTATAAATTTAAAAAAGTACAAATTGTTACTTTAACAACATCGTGTTACTATGCATAAAAACTCAAAAATATGTAAAAAAAAAAAAAGCGATAAGTTTTATATTTATAAGTTAAATACACTATGTTGAAATTGAAAATGTGAATTTTCAAAATTGCCATAACTTAAAAAATACTAAAAATACAATTTACAATACATTTCTATCTATTTTGGTCTGCTGAAATTTAAAATTGGAATTTGTTAACAAAAGAGCTAGTAGGTCGGTATATGTAATGAAAAAGAATGAATCAATATTTAAATGTACTTAATTTTATAAAGTATGAGTTTTAAATTGTTGACAGTTAAAAACTTTAAAAAATTAAGAATTAATACTTTACAAAGAATAATTCTTCTTCTTATTAGTCATTACAATGAATAGTTTAACTATTTTTGATACTCTAATGCTGTAGTATTAAACAAAATTTAATCAAAGCGTACTAATAAATATTATTTACTTGTTTGGCCTGTTTGGGATCGCATGATTTGGATCGTACATGAAGTCTCAGCTCAATTTCTCTGTCCATGACGGCATCTTGTTTGCGCTTCAGTTCCATAGCCATTTCTTCACAGGGTGTCTTTTGACTGGCTGAGTTTGGTCTTGACAAGGAAACGGGTTTCTTCTTCATTTGACCTTTCTACACATGGTTGAATACAAACATTTAAAATCTTATATAGTAGGTATACAGTAAAACAATGGCAGAATGTAAGCAATTTCAATTGTGGACGAAACGAGCCGTAGGCAAAGGCCGTATAAGCCAAAAATTGAAATTATCTATCTGCACTACTAGTGACACATACTAGTTTTTATCATGTGCACTTATAATATCTACTATGTTTTTAATTTTTGCCGTAGAAAATTAAATTTTCGATGTAAGTGTGTTTTAGTTAGTAAATCTCTAATCATTAGTCAATAACTATGCTATTATTTTCTTTTCTTTTTTTATGGAGGATGTGCAAATATTTTGTTAGATTTACATCGTTATTATATAATTTATCAAAAGTAATGTAAAAAAAAAAAAAAATACTTAAAAGTCATTAAAAATTTCTAAAAACACAATAAACTGCAATTTATTCTTTTGAATTTTTTTATTAAACTTATCATTGTTGCCTACATAACTTTGCCAGATTTTGAATATTTGTATTGCATAGCACATTAAATAAGATATACACAATCCAAGTTTTAAGTTGTTGTCACGCAACAACTTTTTTTTTTAAGCACATATTCTTGAATATTGCAATATTGTTTTTCAGTTTTTGGACATAGTTTTCAATTACAAAAGCATATTTTGAATTTTTAAAACTCAATTAAAGTAAACTATACCTATAGGTACTTTATTGTTAAATTTTTAATAGTGTTTGACAAATATTTTATCTTTACATAAAGTTTTGTAAGTAATATTATTTTAAACCTTAAATTCTTCATCTTCACGCTGTCTGTCCTGAATTTTCTTCCGCCATTTTTCTATCTCTTTTTGTTCTTCTTCAAGATTTCGTTGCTTCCTTCTTTGTATCTCTAATTGTTGCTCGGAACTACAAATTCACAATGAAGATACATCAATAAATAAATAATTCATTAAGTGCAAAGTATCAATGGTTTTGTAAATTGTGTCATACACAAAGGTGCAAAAAGTTTAAAAACTAAAAATTACGGCGGGGCTTAAGTCAGTAAAATGTATGTTGTGGGCCTGTTTTTGGTTTTAGGACACCATAAACAATTTAAATATTATTTTCTGAAATTTAAACTGTATTCAATTTGGAATATTATTTGAAACACTTTTAAACAATTTTTATAATGACAACAATAAAAATGTATTATTGATCTTTACTAGATTTCCCATGAAACCCCAACTGCATTATACTAATAGTTTTATTACAATTATCCAATTGTAATACAAAATAATACTTATTTTATATCTCTCAAAAATTTTGTCTTGAATATCATCGAATATCATTTTTAGTTAGTACTTACCCAATAAATATTTAAACATTATTATATACATGGAGCTAAAACCTCCTCTTACATGTTTCATGTCTTAACAATCTAAGTCAAACATGTATCGAATCTTAAAACAATGGAAAACTAGATTAACTAGACACAGAATCAAGATGGTGAATCTAATTCAAATTATTTATTCAAATGGTATGGTAATGATGGAAAAAATATTAAAATCATTCTTTTTAAATACTCCATAAAAACAAGTAAAACATAATATACAATCAATGGTTTAGTGAAAACACCTGTACCTAGTAAGTAATAAGGCAAGTGTTTTCCGTACTCACCATTTTTTGTAATACTGCGGAGACGTCCAGTTGGTAAACTTATTTGAGTTGCTCTCCCACGTCTTAAAGTACTGTGTGATACCAGCCCATTGTTCCCTGGCTTCACATTCAGCCGCACGTTTTTTGTGTAATGCTTCATACAGCATAGCCTGGTTTGGGCGACGGTTGTTTGTTTTGTGGCTCATTTTATTTGTTTTTACTCGGATTCGTCAACAGCGCATCAAACAATGTTTGGATTCTTGGATATAAAAAAATAATATCATAATTTAGCACGAAGTCGGGAGCATAATAACGTAGTTGCTAAGGCTTAACATTACCATCAAGTATGTGCATATAGCTGACGATATATGTACCAAACATATATTATGTGTACAATGTACATTGTACGTATATAAAAAACAAAATGTTGAAAGAAGTAGTCGATAAGTATTGATTTTTTTTTTTTCTTTTATTGCATACAGAGTGTTAGACAATTCATTTGTTTGTTTGTATAAAAATGTAAAATAAGTAATGTTTCAAAATTTCAAACACATTTAGGTAATGTGAAACACAAACGCAAATATTTATCATTTAAGCAGTTATAGTGGTCAATACTCAATAATAGTTAATTAACAACCAACTCGATCAATGGGGCGTCATTCAACACTGATAAACTCAGTTTTTTTGTTAATTTTTGTATTTGCTATAATAAGTACTCAATACTTGTGTTCACACTGTGATGACCCGTTTCCATGGCGTTAGTAGGTACGTTTATTACGTCACCCACAAGTGGCCAAAACTAATTTATTCACGCTTTAACAATTAGTAAATGTAACAGAATATATAAGAGTTGTCTGAGTAGAATCTTAACGAAACACGCCAAGGTATAAAAAAATTAATGTACAATTTATGGTTATGCAACTTTAAAAGTAGGTATTTCAAAACAAAGAAAAAGCGACCCAGAGATTTCTACTCACTTGTGAGCAAACGCCCATTTCTGCAAAATTTGGGGCACGGTCCTTGTATCTATAAAATTGTTTTATGTGACAGAGATCTTAATAACACACACACACACACAAACATCGTATGAGTTACACAACAACAAAAAGTGTTTTTCAACAAATCTTCTGCACTTTGACAATCGCAATTATTATATAGGCTTTTTTTTTAATTTAAGAGCGAACATAGTATAAAAACTATCCATACAACTATGGAGCATTTTATTTTGTTAAAAATTGTTTAAGTAAATACAAATATTATTTTGATTATTAAATTTTAAAAAAACGTTAAGCACGTCTTGGCACAGAAGTATTTGATAACAACGGTCTTTTATCAATGTATAAACGAATTGTTGACAAGATAGCGCAACAGGACGTGTGCAGCTGTTGGTCAACGATTTGTGTAAAACGTTTTGAAAAAATAAAGTATTGGGTTAATAAATTTAAAACTAAAAGTGAAATAATATTAATGGCATTATGTATTTACAACGAACTTTTTAGCTACCTAGGTATATTCATGTATTGCCTATATTTTATGTTCTAATAGCACGCAATAGCCTATACCTACCTACCTACAGACAGTAAATAGATTTTAAAAAATTACACAAACTATTTGCTTTATTATTTTGAAAATTGTATAAATTAATATTCATACAACAATAGGTTCTTTAACGAAAAATTGCCGTGTGGTATTGAAGTTTTCGAGTGGTCAATAAAGTTACCTACCAAACTACAATTGAAATTTATGAAAATAGAATGGGAATTGTTAAAAAATGAAAATTAGTTGAAAAATAGATACCTCCGTGATATACAAATACGATAATAATTTAGCTGAGACTATTGAAAAGTAACAACCTTTTTAGTTCCAATCAATTCATAAAGATATTTTGAAAAGTTATAAATTATGAATAGGTACAAAAATTGGGAGCTACGTAATTTGTTGAAATGGGTTAGAAAAATGTATATACTTACTGATGACTTGAAAGAGTGAAAAACGATTTACGGGGAAATGTGTGGTAAAAACCTTTAAATAAATAATTTAATTAAGATTATAATAAAGTCGTGTGGTTTTTTTTGTGAGAATTTATCAATGATTAACACAATATTATTAATATGGTCTCCGATATATGACTCAAACAAAAAATGATAGCGAGAAAACGGTACCTGCCCTATAATAATAGCGATTTTAATAACTGAAAAATGTTAGGTAAAAAATTCATTCTAATTTTTGGATAAGTACAAAATTTGCACATGGATTTTAAATTCGTAGATACGATTGGGCTGTATCGTATTCAATCGAAATTGTTTTCCGAAAACCGTGCATCATCTAATATTATCTTGTTTTTTACATACCCGTTTTAGCAAAATTATTTTTGGTGCACACAGTCTGACCGTTAACTGACTAGGTACTAGGTATGAAACTTATAAAAGTATAATATATCACATAAAAAAATGCTTTTCGGGTGTTTGTCGTGTGCCAAATTCGGTCGAAAATTCTAAAAAATATTAAAAACGATTAGAATGCGTGAAACTTGCGCTCAGTACCAACTGGGTTTCAAAACAATATTCAGCTTACCCAACTTATAGCTGGGTGGCTAGGAAGGTATAGCAGCCCCTATAGCGCCGACGATATTTTGGGTCACAACGATTGAATATATGCGGCTGTATACCACCCACCTTCAATTATTATATGTTTAAACATCAATAAAATTGAGTTTCGTTTAGTTAAATTTTAGATTATTGTATCTGTAGTATTTTATACCTTTCGTGCGTGCGTTTCACAGGCAACCAAAAAAAAAGAGAAGAAAAAAAAAACGTAGGTACTCGAAAAATCAATAAAATCTATAAATTTTCCGCTGTCTGCAGAAGTCTGCACCCAAGCATATTATGCGTGTAAAACTGTACAAGAATATTGCTAATAATACCATCCAGAAATTATTGTTGCTTACCAGCTGCCGACGACTCGGGTCAGCGGGTCCCCGTCAAATAACTCGAAGATTTTTCTTTTTTTCGTCAGCCAAGTAAACGCAGATAATAATTATAATTAGGTGTATTAGGTTGTAATGTTTTGTAAACGATTAAACAAAATCGAACAGATGTCCAGGTATTACGCGTCGGTACTGTACAATAATATGCGCGACATAAAACGCGGAGTTTCACTTCGGTAAACTACGGTTATATACATGTGGCTGTCGCGCCGATACCGCATAACGGTGAACAAAATATCAGGTTTTGTTCCGTTTTCGTGTGTTGAAGAAAAAGAAAAAATTTTTTCTCAACATTTTGCTTCCATATCTGGAAAGCTCACGTAAGACAGGTCGTGTCTGTCGTACTTAAAAGGTAACCGGTATTTTGTACACAGCTAATGCGGTAGACGCCGCGAGAAAGTCGGGCCGATATTTTTCTTCAGTTCGCATTCAACAGGTTTACAAACATTCACAGGGTGATATTTTTGACGCGCGTTACCCACTAAAAATGCAAAAATATTTCGTAAAAAATAAATAATTTTATTTTCATCGCGACCGTGTTTTATGCTTACCCGTATGTTTTGTGACATGATTATTCCAGTTTAACTTTGCGTGTATTCGCATTCAACACGGGTGGTGAATCGGAACAGAGGGGTTGACTGTTTAAAACACTATTTTTTATCGAGTCCAATAGTCTATACAACTCGGTGAATTTTAATAAAAAATAACTGCTAATCTTTTCACGTTACTTTTCGTTGGATCGTTTTTAAACAAAAATTTAAATCATAATTTTCGATATCTCTTATCATAAAAGCCGAATCCACCAGAAAAAATGTTATAAAAAATTTTGTAGACCTAAGTTGAGTCACCTAAAAAATGCTGATTACACCACACATTCAATTTATCTACATTTTTCACGATACATTTGTCCAAAGATGATTTAAAAGTGTTTATAATTTGATTTTTTTGTTAAAATTAGGGTGACTTGGAACGTTCGACACTTATAAGAGTCGGGGTTTTGCCGGGTTTGTTTTTGTTCATAAAAACGCGATGATTTTTTTTTGCACAAAACCTTTTTTTAAAAACCTTTATTGTGTTCCAAGTCAACATTATGGTAGGCGAAACAGAAAAAAACATACAAATATTAATGTGTGTTTCGCGCAAAAAAGAAAGGTGGACCACAAAACATTTTTAGGCCTAGTTATGGTTGAGTTAAATTTTTTTTTTTTACAAACGTGTTTAGTTATGCCACGCGCCTATCCCAGAATTTTTTCAGATTTCAGAAATAAAATACGTTGTAGGAAATTATGTTCAAAATCGTTCCAAATCACCCGGGTCGACGGTACATTGAATGAATAGTTTGATATCGTATAGTTGTACTACAGTACATTGTACTACAGTACATTGTACAACGTACCTACATACAATGAATACTTGTTACGATAGCATAAACAGTTTTTGAATTAATTATTTACAAGATATTTTACAATGCCCTTGGCCGAGTGTTGACGCTCACGGGTAATGACTTATAGTGTTGGGTATATTACGATACATTTTTTCTTTTATATTTTTGAGTTTTTCCGCTATGTTTTTCCAGGGTTATTTATCGCTATATATGCGCGTGTCCGACCATATTTTTTTTTTTTTTAATATCAAACGCTGTTTCATCAAACTTATCGTAGTATTAAAATAGAAAAATTTGTTCAAAAATGTCCCGTCATCGAGTCGAATACAATAGCCGGTAGATTTTTTCTGTAGAAATCTACCTAAAAAGACACCTATGTAGTTTTTTTTAAAGTCTCGTTGGAGTAAAATTATAAAATACGCGCCATTTGTCTGCGGATAAAACCCAATCTACAACACCACCACGCCACAGTCCACACCATCTACGTCATGTGTACATATTTATTGTAAATTTTATTTTAACACACCCTTTAGAGGTATACTTAGAGATGGTGTTACAATGTTCTTGTGCCATTATATGAACTTAATTTCGCAAAAAGCTATCGCCGGTGTCCCCGTAAAACCAAACGTACCGTGAACGCACGTAGTGTATACCACACTCGCTGTCGGTTTTAAATCGAATTAGCCTCGTTTTGACGTTTTCCAGGCACGCCGCACGTAATAATAAATTAATAACGACGATCTGCCAAAAGTCGAACAACCGTATTATTATTATTGTGTGGACGCGACACTTTAAAAAAAAAAAATAACCCAAAATTGTTTTACCAAGATACGAGTGTTTTAATGTTCAATTTTCGTGTCTATACGTCTATAGTGGTTGGGAAAAAATATAAGGGAGACGCAGCAGCTATATGTGTGAAAAACAAATTTTCTAATTATGTGCCTATGTGTTACATCATTAAAGGAATCGAATTAGAAAGCGTACATAATACACTATAGCTCCAACAGCCTACTGGAAAACGATCTGATCTTATAAAGTGTATACGGTGTAGATACATTTTTCGGCAGATCAAGACGTTATATCCTGGTACCGACGACCAGGGACGGACTGACGTGGGGTGCGAAAACCGAACTGCATCCCGGACTCTCGTGTCCATAATATTTAATTTTCGGGCTGTGATTTGTATGATTTTGGCCGCAATTTACATCTTTTGGACTCCAATTTATAGGTTTTGGTAGGTGCATATGTAAGAAGGGCCCTTCATTATGTCGTAAGGGCCCATGACACTTTTTACACCCCAGGTCTAAAATTGTCAGTGCACCCCTGCCCACGACTTTTTTTTTCTTAAATGTTCAATGCATATATTTAAAAAAAAAAAAAGATCTGGTGTACTACTTTTACGTAATATTTACGTAAAGGTACTAGACAACTGAGCTCGCTCAGAATCGTTTTTTTTTTAAGGCAACGATTTATGATTGCCTTTTTTGGCCGGATTTTTTTTGTTTTCGTTATAATACTTCTCGTATTTCTGACAATTTACCACTTTCGGCTCATTCCTCACCCTACGTCCCTACACGTCGAAACGAATGACACTATATTTGCGTTCATTAGCGATCGGTACACGCAACCTGTTTGTCCGTTAATTTTTTTATACTAACAAATCCGGGTCTTTCGGACCGTGTGATTTATACATTGTGCGCCGGCTGCGGGGCGTAATGTAAACAGTGTCCGCGGTTTACTTTTCAATGCGGTGGCAGCGGGGTGATCGAAAAATAAATATAAACACAAAATTTAGTCAAAATTTAGAAAATACTGGTCGAGTAGAGGTACATTTTATTATTATTGTTTCACGATCGACGACGGACAGCCGAGGCGACTGTTTTCTATCGTTTCGTATACGCGGTCGACGAACATTTAATACACACCGAAACTTGTGTGTGTGTGTGTATTTGCATATTAAGTCTTATAGCTCGTAAACGAAGTTTTATCGTACCAATTTAAATGAATTTGCTGTTTGTGTGAAGACGCGTTATTGTACTGTTTACTCGCGGGCCACGGGATGGTCAATTATTATTTATTAGTTTGCAGTCATTGTAATATAATCTCAATAGTTGTTTTAAAATAATACTTAAAGATATGTTTTAAATTGGTATGTAACTATAACAATACCCTGCATTATAGATGTATAGTATGTATAGGCCGCGGGAAAATAATTTGACGATGTAGTCTGTACCTATACTTAAGACTCAAAAAGGGATCAAAATCATTGGAACACCGAAGTTACTATTATACACTAACATTTAGGTAATAGGTAAACAATTGAGAGCTGTGTAGGTGATGCGGTAAAAAAAAACTTGAACGTATTACTTTTATAGTTTCAGTGAGTGTATGTACTTAACCTAAAAATGTTTTAATGTCAACGTGGATGATTAGTTGTTATTCCCATTTTTTATACAGCTCAAAATCCCATCCAATTTTTAAAATGAATATTAAAAAACATTCTGATAGATATACCACATTGTTGACTGCATTGTATGTTACGAAATATATTTTTATTATAATAATGTGCTTAATAATTAATTTTATTTTATTGATTACTACTCAGATTGATTGATTTTATTGAGAAGTGAAAATATTTCTAGAATTTGTGAACCTAAATTTCTATTGATACATCTTCAACTACGTGGCATATATTACTGTATGATTTTATGTTATACGCTGTATAAAATTGGTCCATCGTTCATGTGAACTCCATAATTGGTATGTTGCTATTATATGTGTGTTACGTCGTAGTTAATTCTCAAAAGGCAATGTTGCGCAAAAATGATATTATAATAGTACCTACTGATAATATAAACGAATTCTAAATAACCTGTTAAAATTGATACAATTTAAAATACAACTTACAATCGACAGTAATGTCTATTAGAGCGAATCCGGGGTTTTTTGTTTTATAAAAACAAGAAACATTATTATTTTCTCGGATAACATAAAATATTTATATGTATTATATTTGAGAAAAATAAGCCAACGTCTCTAGATTTTTAATCGGTTCCAGGGGCACCTTTGCAACATTTCCATGCGTTCCATCGTATACAATATAATATCTACCCTATGCAGTGTACACAAGGAAGTATAGTACCATCTTTATGTTTTATTTTTATTATAAACCAAAGATCCTGTTTACTTCACAGCCCACCCTCCGCAGTGTTTGACGTAATAATTTTTTTTATTGTTTTACTGTATTATAGGATTTATATAGCCACGTGCGCATCTACAATCATAATTATTGTTATTCCGTTTTTATATTTAATACAGTTCATTTTACGTTCACATGAATCTATGTCGGCTCTTTTGACCTGTTGTTTGGTTACTGGCGCACGCGCGATATACAAAAAAAACACACACACGCACAAAACTATTAAAAAAAATGTATAGAATAAACTATAATAGATACATTTGTTGTACACCAATGTCTGCTTTAATAGCTACCGAACTGTAGTTTTGAGTTTTTTTTTTTTAGATTCTGAGCGTAACGAGAGATGTATATTATAGATTTTACAATTATTTTTTTTTTTTTGCCGGGGTATTGCTCCTATCTTTTCGCATCAAATCTTTCCAAAGATAGGAATAATTGGACAAAAATAGATGTGCCTTAACATGGCCAATATAGATAATATGGTAAATATAGTTTATCAAAACTATATTTAAAAGTTAGCAAACAAAAGAAAATTGTTTATAAAACGACCAAATTCTTTATTTTTTTTTAACATTATTTTTCATTTGGCTGGACTGTGTTCGTGTAGACTTCAAAACATCAAAATTAAAAATACGTCAAAACACAAAAATTAGCAACACACCCAATCCGTGACGCATGTTACAATAATATAGAACCTTGATATTTTCGAATTCATTTGAAACCTTTAATCTTCCGTTTGTACTCGAAAATTTAATACGAATCGAACACAATATTAATTGTTTATATTATTTTGTTTAAAAATATATATACATCGGTTTTTTGTTCTTATTAAGATTAACTGAAAACGGACATATAGTTCACTCCGCCAGTTATGATTTTTCATTTAATATTACAATCTAAGTATGACAATAATGTAAAATAATTTTTCAAAAATAATACGTGGTTAGGAAATTGCTGCAGGAAGGTGTGTTAAGAAATTCTCTTTTATAGGTAACGTAATGGTGATTACCGATTAGTAATTACTATAATAATTAGCAAAAACCTATTGAACGTGTACCTATAATAAACTATAAAGCGAATTGTCTGAGTGAAAAGTTGTTTTTACAGCTGCAATTTTTTGCCACTATAGGCTTCAACAGTTAACCATAATATTCTTATATCTATAATTAGTGATCCATTATTGTGTAACAGTACACACGATGTTCCAGTTAAACTAAACATTCTTTGACATGAATGGTATTAGGTAGGTAAGTGACATAGCAAGGTGAATTAAATGTTGGGAAAGTTAGTAAGTACTTTTTATAATATTGCGAATAAGCACCGCGCAAAGTATGGATTGTTAATAAAACAAAACGTTTTGTGTATGCAACAAGTTTGAAAATATTTCTCGTAAATAATCACCATTCGATTATTTATCGCATGCGAAACATTCATTTAATCGACTCAAAATTGTAGTGACTTTTAAGTGCTGCAGAGCGTATGGTGAAAAATGGGTTGATTTCAAAGTTATTTTGTAACGAACATTTGTTGCGGTTACGGAAAATATACAAATTTTTGAAAGTTTTTTTTATAGAAAAATGTAAGTTTTCCGATTGCACTGGCCCTGAACGCGTATAGTATAAAGTAACAAAATTTACTCGTGCGGCTGTAAATAGGACGTGATGCGAAGGATGGACGACGGTTCGGCTTTTTAAACCCTTCTCTCGTAGACATTATATTATTATATATATATATTGTATACGTTTTTAAAATCATCTATACAAACAAAACTAACTTTTAACACTAAAAAAATCAAAATAAGTTTGTCCTGCATTCGTAGGCGAATCTACCACCTCCGGATTTTTAAAACATTTTTTTCCTCCCTTTTGGACTCGTCAAAATCTTGGACCACAGGCACACTATATGTATATATCCATAACGTTTGACGTTTTGACGGGCCGGTAGCTGCCACGCACACGTGTGAATATTAGTGCGTTCGAATTACTAAAATTTTTATTTTTTTTTTTTTTTTGTCCTATTCTTGTACATAATATATACTTACTTGAGTGTACTATAATATTGTATAATATCATGTTCATGTATATGCGCAGCCACACACAAGTGCGTCTGTAAATCACTCGCAGAAACGACGGAATATTATTCCCCGTCCCGAGACGAACCCATTAAAATATCGAATACGGTTATAGGTTACACGTTGGTCTTCGTCTCGTTTGTTTTATAGGTGCATTCACTATGTATATTAATATATAATACGAACCCTGAAATAGTGGCGCCAAAGTGATTTCTGCGAAACTAAAACGGCCATAAATATAGCCGCGGCGGAGAAATTGCCGGGACTTCCGCCGAGTCGTGATTTCGTTGATCGTTTTGGTCAGCCAGATTTTGGTCGCCGAAAACCTTAAAAACGGCATTCTCATCGAAAAAACACTAAAAAATACCGTTCAAATATGTGTCGAATCATAAACGATCAAAAGTATGATCTGTTGCGTGTTGATAACAGTGGACGGATTTAACTCTACTCAAATCGGTGAGATGTGTAAGTGCAGTAAAATAATATCAATCAGCCGATCATACAGTTTATAAGTTAAAACCCCTTAGGCCTAAACATAAATTAATTTTTATGCTCCATTCGCAATCGCAAACTCGTGAATTGCGATCTTCGTTGCAAAATCTAAAGCGTTACAAGTACTATTATATCTTGGTCAAAATTCTTTTAGGTAGGTACTAATTCCTTGTTCCTTAGAGATATAAGGAGACTAAACTTATACGGCCACCAATTGTGATAAACGTCCCGAAAAAAGTCGCACATTTATTTCACCACCAGTCACAGCAGTCGCATCATCCGTGGCTGAATTAACGTTCGGTATAAACACGTTTCATAGGGATTTACGCGATATTTTTGTGTTTGAATACTTATATCTAGTAATTTTTAGGTCGCATTATAACAAAATTTATATTTTTGTTTTTGTAATAAATTATTTGTGAACTTTTGATTGTAGTTCCATGAATTACAATATAATTATTATAGGGCTATAAGAAACAAGGGTAATTTCTGTTATGCTATTGCCTACTTCATACTTGTCGATTTTGATTCCTGACGAAACGAACTCTTTTATTATGTTAAATATTTAAAAAAAATTAAACACCGTATTGATATTCTGATTTTTCTATGTATTTTTAGTAGCGAAAATTTTCACGTTCTCAAATAATTCAAACATCAAAAATCAAAACGTTAGGTACCATGGCGTTACGCGAGCAACATTTACCCTTACACATTCGAAGGAAATAATTATTTGTTAATTGCTAAATGCTAAAAAACTTCTCTAAGAGGACGTGACACACCATAATATAAACGTAAAAATACAGTTGTCGCGGGACAGAAACATTATGTCAATACTTAAGATAAATAGACCATTCATGTTTTGTTTTAATAAGGAATGGAAAACAAATTTAGAATATGGTCAAACAACTTCAAACAAATAAGGGTCTAAGTATTTGCAAAAAAAGTAGGTACTTAATTTTGATATTTCCACAGTTTAAAGGACTGGGAAACGTTTCTACAGTTACCAAAAGAAAATCTGAAGCAGCTGGTGTAGGGGTGTCAAACAAATTTCGAAAATGGTTAAACGAATTCAAACATATTAGGCCCTACGTATTAACAAAAGAAGCTTTTCATTTTTGGCATTTTGTACAGTTTGGGGGGCTGGGGAAACGTTTTTACGGCCCCCCTTGAAGAAAAGTTGTTAAAACTGGAGAAGGAGTGTCAAACAAATTTTGAAACTAGTCAAAAAAATTCACCAGACAAATTATTTTCATTTTTAATGACCCAAAATTCAAAAATGAGGGTCAGCGAAATGTACGTGGTATAACTTATCTATCATTTTTTTGCTTGCGTTTTATTCATTTATATTTAATTTATATTTATATTTAATTTTTATAGCAATTTTTCTACCACCCTGTATGTCCCTGCTTATTTATACAAAAATACAGTCCTGCACGATTTTCACACGGACAAAAAGCACTCGAAATTCCACTCAGATATAGTTTATCATCTCAACCACTTGACTATGATTGAAATATAAAATATCACCAGTTAAAATACATTTTGTATGCGTGCAGTGTAGGTTAGGTTAGTGAATAAAAGGTTTATTATTTTAGTAATAATTATTTTCATATTGTTGCCGTCGCGTGATTACTATAATTTGTCTGTTATGTATAAAAATCCATTGACAATTATTTATAAAATGTCTCGCCTACGCATTTTATTACAATTTCAAAACGAAGTAATGAGCTATAGACTAAAAACGTCTCTTTTAGCTTTTTTCCATTTTGAATATCTTTTATTTTTAAATCACTTTTGTTTAGTTTCGTATACAACTATAGGTCTATAACTATGATTATTAGTTTTAATGAAAAAAAAAAAAAAGTAATAAACGGGAACACTCAAGTTGGAACTCGCTGTGAACAGAATATATTTGTAATTTATATCAATGTCCAATTCCGGGTCGATAATTATTTATTAGTTACACCTATAGTCGTACATAAACATTCAAAATGTTGAAAGGTTTAGAGATGTGGGTACAATGTGGTGTAAGGTGAATGTGTACAGTAATTAATAATGTAAAATATGAATGAGTATTGTTAATGGAAATACAATATCACCAGTATTCGTTGTACTTGATCGGTTTTATTAACACTATTTAAGCCAATTTTAACGCCAATTTTATGTTCACTGTTCAGTTTGTACTTTACTTTTCATAGTGTTGTAATTTCTTCCTGCTCGGGCCGTCTGAAATTGGGGTACCAACAAAACGATAGATAATTTGTTAACACGTTGTACGTATTTTATAATGTTTTCAAAATTCGTGTCCAGAAACAAACACATTATTAATTATGATTATTAATTTTTGCGTTGCATCGCAGTGGCATCTGCAGTGCTTGATTTGGTTTTTAGCGTACCCCTTTTAATATATTGATACTTATAATGGTCTAGTTACTACTACTAGACTCTAGTAGCATATAGGCACATCGATACGAATTCGAATTACGAATCTTTATTTAACTACAATGTTTTATCCAAGTCAAGCACTGGGTGGCACTGTTATACGGCGTCCGCCGTCGGAAACACGTGTTTACAAAAAAATATTAAAAGAGAAAAAACATAATTTATACATAGCCAATAAATCAGGGTTGATTGGAACGGTTTCGATGGTCGAGTCACCGCGCACTTCTACGCAACAACTTACCAGACGAAATCGGTGTTTTCTGGTGTCTCCGACTCAAATATACCTATTAAGTTTGTAAGGGAAAAAAAAACGATGATCACGCCGACAAACGAATAACTGCGCAGGGATCGTCGAGCGCACATATAGTAACGATAATTCAACTAAAATAACGTACATAAACACGTGCAAAATGTAAAATAAAGTATTAATCGTGGGTGAGAACGGTTAAAAAAAAATATTGTTTCTAAAAAAAACACAAGCCCGTCTCGTCGGCTGCGGTCTCGCGATAATTACCTACCAACCGTTATGAATGATTTCGCGTCGTGTGCTTTGTGCCTTGTGCGTCGTCTTTTGAAAATATTATTATACACTGTCATTGCGTTGCGAGTTCAAACTGTCCCGACTACTTGAAAAAACTAACAAATTATGGTTGTTATTAAGGTTTTTCTCTACTTAAACACGGTGTCGCGCAATACGCCGACCGACGTTTGAGCGTGTGAACGCCAACGCGATGGCACGTTTAAAATTTTAAAATATAGTACGTAATCGCGATAAACAGTCCAAAAATGCTTTAATTCGAGTGGATATCAGCTCAGCTATAACATTTTCAAGAGCATATATATAGGTAACTAACAAAAACCGTAAAATAAATAATATTTGAAATTTTATTTTTTATTATTAAATAGTTTTTCCTACACTCGCAAATCACACGCAGTAATATTATAAAGGCGAAAAATTGAAAAGTTAAAATCAACATTTCTTAACTTGCAACACGAGAAAAAAAGAAATTTTTTTATAACATTTTCGATCGCACCCTTTCACGTATAGGAGATTTTAGCAGATACCTACCTAAATATAGCCTATGACGTCTGTATGTTTATAAAAAAAAATGCGCATTGAAGTACATCGTTATAATGTTGCATAATATTTTAGTAAACTAATAAAGACCAGAAGGTGTTGGGTGATATATTTATTGAGGCAGAAAGAAAAATATACAAACAAAAATGTTTTATTACGGCAATAATTACTGAATCGTAAAAACAGCGTCATACGTAAACGAAATACATACACACCTATAGTGTAGGTACTAGCTATTAACACATAATAATAACCGTTTTTCAATAAAAACGCGTTGCTCGGTCTAAAATATAATATTTTTTATAATATTTTAATGACACCATAAAAATAATATATTATTATTTTCTTTAAAGTACAACGACGAAGGCGTGTCTTTGACCATTTGTTTTAAAACCAGACAAATTCCAGACTAGCCGATACGTCGCGAACATTGTCACACGATATTTTGTTTTCAAATAACTAGGTATAAACACGCCGGAACTTTTTAGTCTTCTTAGACTCGGTCCATTTTTCCCCCTCAAAATATAGTCGAATAAAATTTTTGGGGGGATGTTTTATTTGAAAATATTTTGATCGGGACTAAGCGTGGTTCACGGAAGACAATGTTTCGAGAAGAATTATTCTGAAAAACTATGTACTATGATTCTCTATAAAATATATTAATCGTTCTAATGGTGTAGTTGTTCTCTAAATGTCAAAAACGTTTACTGAAAGACCAGCATGGTTCGCCATGTCGATTTATTAAAACTAATATGAACTGTGCGTAAAAACGTAAACAAAACCATAGGCAATATATTGGGCAATACTGGTAATAATTTTGTGTAAAAATATTGAGATATTTATCGTTTCCAGTTCAGGACTGTGCGTTATCTGCCCTCAACTGGCAAAAAACGTGGGTAAATTTTAAAAACGCCCAGACCCACATATATATATATATATATCCCGATGGCGGCGTATTCAGGGGAGGGCTGTGGAGGCTGGAGCCCGAATTCAGAAAAATAAAATGTTTTTGTTAAAAAAAATCTGCAGGTACGAGAGCAACACATTTTAGTGTACCACTGATTTTACAGTAATGTATCCGAGAACTATTTGTTTCGTTAAAAAAATAATAGGTCGATACCTAATACTATTGCCGCCTCCAACCGTGAATTTACACATTTTTTTTCGGAATATAGGGAGGACAACGAATAAAAATCGTAAGGACTATCTATAATCGTTTTTTTTCCTACACGGAATTTTCCACTAACGGGTGAACCAATGTGGAACTTTTCGTCGACCTACCGAAAAAAAAAAAAATTCCGGATATACGCCACTGATGTATACTCCCGTGCGGGACGCGCAGCGCAGTTTAATTCGCGGATTTCATGCGCCCCGTGAGAACGGCGGCAGTAAAAATTTCGTCCGAGGGTATGTGTTACGTTCTCGGAAAAATAAAATAAGAAAAAAAATTAAAACCGAGTAAACAAGGAAGAAATCGCATTATGCCGCGCGCTGCATGTGCACGTCGTAATAACGTACGTACACGATAGGTCATGACAATATATTATTATGAGACGCCGGTCGTACGTTATATGTATGTACAATGTGATGTGTGCAATATGCATATTATATTTTGTGTGTGCGCGCAAACTGACGTTTCGTAACAGATGGAAGATATTAAAATCCGAAATTAATCAACGCCGCGGGCAGATTTTTTGGATTTCGACATCGCGCGACGACGAGGGCACATTTATTTACACGTTTACGTAGGCACCGTAGTATAACGTGTACTTTTGAAAAAAAAAACGTGCCGCAATGTTATACGTATAGTGGCGCCTGTCTGTAGGTATACGGTTTAGACCCTTATTTTGTGTGTTAGTTAGTTATACCTAATTCATGATATTTATT
Source organism: Hormaphis cornu (assembly GCA_017140985.1). NCBI lineage: Eukaryota > Metazoa > Arthropoda > Insecta > Hemiptera > Hormaphididae > Hormaphis > Hormaphis cornu. The sequence goes on along the minus strand of CM029363.1, from coordinate 8,481,239 downwards.
CGTCGTTGTTTCGTACAAAACCTTTGTATACTCGTGAAGTGTGAACAAACTCGAGTGCACGCGAGCACTGCAACACGGCTCGTTAAGTACTCTGTGTACCTCCTACATGGGTGATTTGGACGACGTTTGTGAAGGTGCTGGATATTTTTTGTGGGACCGAATTCAGGACCACATTTAGCATGGCCAGTGTTGAGGTCCTCCTTTCAATCCAAGAGATTCTCGGCATCCGTCTGCAGGCCCACATCTCAAAGGTATTTTATGCATCTTCAACTTTGAGTGTCCACGTTTCGTATAACATCATACTGAGAAGGTGAGTGCCTCGAGCAACCGCAACCCGCTGTTTCATAAAGATAGGGTTATCCTTCCAAATTGGTATTATCACGCTGACCGCTTCTCTTCAAAGTATAAGATATCCCTGCACCGGACCACAATAGGAGAAGTTGTGTACATTTGGAAGGGTACGCTAAAATATTTTGCAAAAATGAAGGCGTCAAACCGAGCATCGAGTATAATCCGTGAAAGAGAAAACTACACGTGCGTGACTGTCGGAGGACAATTAATATAATATGATTCCTAAAAATCATCACCCTGTTGCGTACGCACATTACTGCACGGTGCACGCACGCATTTAGGTATGTATGTATACTCGATATAGTATTTACCACCATTACGGGGTTAACAAGCAAAATGCATTTATAGGTACAAGGATACAGAAAAAATAACTCATAATAATATAATATGCATAATAAGTACATTATGATGTATGCATAAAATATGTGCCACGCTTTTCATATTCGCGGCGGCGTCGGCGATGAAATTCGAAACGGTCAACGATCCGAGTATACATATGAACAAACTTCGGCTTTTGGGTCTTTCGCGGGGGAGACCTTTCCGAAAAACGGTGATGTTTATTATACGCGGGCGCCTTGATTTATAGGTGGCAAAAACGAGTTTATTTTATTTTTCGTAAACGGTTTAACACCCCCCCGAGCGGTTATGAGAACACGTGCAGTGCAATAATATGATACGCGCACAAGCTGGTACACGCTCTTCTGTCTGCGTAAACTTCAAAACGAAGTAAGTGTACTGGAGTCAAGTCGATTTCGAGGATTTCAAGCTCAACGGCTTCGTTTTAGTTCGGCGCGAAATTTTCGAAAATATTTTTTTCTAAAAATAATCTAAAACGCTTCGAATAAAGTTCGACTTTCCGCTTGTTGTTTTCCCGAACTTTTTGGCAGCGCCCCGTGGACGTTGAACGACTGGAACCCGAAAAAACGTTCACGGAGAAAACAGTGTATAAATCGAAGCGGAATGTCGATCGAGTTCGCACGACTCCGCAAAAGGAAACTCGTTAGGGGATGTTAAAATGATAAAATGCCCATTCTAACTCGTTATAGCGTTAAATTTTTTCGGTTCGTGCGATAAGCGTCGTTATAATATTTTTTATCGATAGCTCGTCGAAAACGGGTCGCGTGTGGTTTATTTAACTTACCACAACGAAAACGAAGCGGCTGCAGCGCAAGGCAACGTGCGGAATACGTGTTCTAATGCATTAAAATACACACAAGACGTGTCAAAAATAATCGTAACGTACGTATTATTATGATTATTATTAAAATAATATTGTGCGACACATGGCTGAAATAAAGATAGCGCCGTGTATAATGTGCGATAATAAGCGTGGAAAAAAACGGTAGACTAATGACCGCGTGTACGGAATAGTAATTGATTAACGAGGGAGGAGGACCGCCCCGCTTGACAGTCAGGGTGCGCTTTCGAGAGCCGCAAAGCGATACGAAACAATTTTGTGAAGCTGCCCGACGCGTTTAGATGTTATTTTTTTTTTCGTTTCTTATCGTTTTAACAACGTGCCTTATCGTTTCGGCAATATATTATGTAAGTACGTCACGGATGATAGACTCGAGCGAGCGGTTCGTGTGAATTCAAAGAACTGCATATTGACGTAACGTGTCCGGCCGTAGAGGGTCGAAACCGATGCGTTGGAAAAAAAAACAAAAAAATATACTACGCTGTGGTAGATGGGCCAAATTAAAATAGGTTGAATCGGGATCGTTGAAGAGGCTTTTAACGTAAATAATTATGATGTAGTAATAATAACTCGGGGTTGTGCATACCGTATATGCGATCATTACTTTACAGACGCCAGACGGAAAACTTTTCTTTTTTTTTATCTAAATAAAAACGCGAGTTACTCGTGCTCGGCGGCGCGCCTAACATTTTCATCTGTGTAAAAACGTTCTTGTCCAGCCAACGTCGCTGTTCCAACAATCGAATAACTAAACAATACCCTGGAAGACCGTACCTAAATTATGTGGTTGACTCGGGGAGTTTGTCAGCGTTTTCCATAGTACCTGCTCAAATATTCTAATACACCCCTATAGCCTCGACAAAATGTTATATTTAGCCACCCGAAATTTTCGCCGATTACTGTCTTTTTTTTTTTTTTTTGTACTTAAAAACGACGCCGAAAACCGTACTATTATTATAGAGTACATTACAAAGTAAATAATAATAATAATGATGTAGTGTATAATAATATTTTGTAATGCGGTACCCATAATCGAGTTATTCGCCGATTCTCGTGGACCGGCTGCACTGCAGGGTTCCTCGCGCCGTTAATTCAATAACGATAATAACCAAAATATAAACAAAATGATTAAATTACGACGGTGGGTCGCGGTAACTTCCGCCGTGTAGGCGGAACCCGAGTTCGGTGTTGCAGAGAGGCGGACTTGAACTTCCGAGGGGAATCGCGCGGCCGGCCAATGGATTGGGTCGGACCGCGATTCTGCGCAGAGACCGATCGAAGGCCGGACGTCGTTTTATTTTTCTAATTTTTATTGCCGTCTCTGGCGTATACCGAGTAAAACGATACAACATTATATTGTGCTTTGTTCTGGGCGAGAAAAAAAAAAACAGCATAAAATCGTTTTATTCGAATATTATTTACGGAACGCGTAAAAAAAAACGCGCATTTAATGTCAGTAAACTAAAGGTTTTCTGTAAGTACTCGAATCTGGAGCGTTAAAAATAAAATTAAAAATACACCTGACACTGCGGTTGTGGATATTAATAATGATTAATACTGTAAAACTCAAAAACTCGTCACGTTTTCTAAAAAAATCGGTGTCTGGAACGCTTTTAAACATGCGAAAATCTTGCCGAGGACAAAAATCTATTGTATTTTTCGTCCACAAATTAACTAGGTACCTGTGTTTTGAAATTGTTATACTTTTATATCACGTTTTTCAAAGATAAATTATTTACTTTTTATTTTCAAGACAACTCAACAAAAAACATATTTTAATAAAAAATAAAAACATTTTCACAATACAATAAACACACGTGTTGTTAAAAAAAGATGTGTTACACAAAATATCATCTTTTCAACAAAACAATGATGATACGAACTGTTTGTTTACTGACAAACAATTATTAATTTAGCAAAATAATATGATATATTATTATGTTATCATACTTGTATCTGTATAACGACAGTTTACAATTACCGTTCGGCGTTTATCAACACAACAAATTTATTGAGCATAATACCGAGCCTGGAGTGACTGAGGTGACAGTAACCGTACATGAATATAGCTCACGAGAGTAGCTATCAAGATAATACGGGACTGTTTTTTTATTGAAAAAATGTCGAAAGGTTTATTTTCATTTTCTGATACTTTTCAGCTATCAGCTTTATACTGTAAAGTTGTTTCTAATTCTACTACACTGCGGTCAATACTTGATTATATTTTATAAAACGTATAGAACGTATTATAAAATAATTCTCTAAAAACGGACTCGGTTGTAAAGTGTGCGCAAAATTGTAGACACAATAAAAATTAATTTTCCACGGAATGACAAAGACTTAAAAAGCGTTTGTGATCCAAAGTTTATACAGAAACATTAGAAATGTGTAGAGAATATTCGCAAAACAAAAACTAAAAAAAAAAAAATCACAAAAATTATCATACATTATTGTTTTGTAATATTGTAGTAGTATATCTGTATAAGTGATTTTTATCTACGTTTATGATCTATGTTATGGCGAATAATTAATATTATAACACTTTAAATTACACGCAAAAATCAAAATAAGGCATTTGGTTACAGAGATGGAAATAGCTGACAGGAATTAAAAAATAATTGTAGTTCTTATTTCGCGTCTATTTTCTCACGTGCTATTATTATTGTATACAGCTACTATAATATTGTAACATATTTTAAGACCATAAATCCATTAATATTTTGAGTTTGGCCGCTCTAAGTACTTATTACTTAAGTATTTTATTTGTATCCTGTACACTTTGTAGTTGATATCATCTACAATACGTAGGTGTATATGATACGCTTGTAAAGAATTTCAATAAATTATTAACCATGCATTAGGTATCAAGTAGACGACGTTGCTTTTAGTGCGACTAACTATGATAATATTATTTCGGTGATTTATTCTGCTTCGTTTGACCTTTTCGTTCGTAATGATGATTAATATTTATTTTAAGTAAACTCACAAGTTAACGTCACTCAAGTGATTTCCGGCGGATCGACTGAAATAATAATAATACGACCTCGCATCAGGGAGCATATTGCTGCTATCCATTACAAGCGATCAGTCGAAGGGTTCGCTTTGTATAATAATATAGTATAGTTAGGTACTTATTTAAGTTGTACGCCGTACGGTTAAAAAGAACAAAAAAAAAAACGAAAAATCTTAAAAGTCCAGAAACATTGCACACTCGTCGAGCTGGTCGACAATAATGAACATAATATTGTAATAGTAAACTGTTTTTTTTTTTTTTTTTAACGATTAATATTAAAAGATATACAAATAACGAGCGGTTAAAATCTTGATTCAATCTATATCGTATCTAGTTTAAAAAAATACACAGGAACTATTGAATCTAATCCGCCCTGCTCTTGAGGGCAACAACATCCGGGGCCAAGGGTGTATAAACTAAAATGTATATATTAATACGTTATAAGAGATTGAAAAAGTTTTTAATACGTACAATACGCTGTTTAATGTGTAGGTATTGCGTGTAGTAATCCGCGGTCTTTTCACAAAATACCTTATAATGGGTATTGTTTTAACTAGATTTTTGTTTTTTTTTTTTACGTAGGTATAGGAGTGATTCGCGATCTTTTTTACTTTTCGCCCGGGGGATTTTGTCAGATTGGACAGCTCGCGGTCAGCATCTATTTTTTCGAATGCGATAATCGTTTTCGGATATTTAACAATACGGAGATAAACCGCGCCACTTTGAGACCAAATAACCCGCACCCAGGGTGTACTATGCAACTTTGCCGCAGTGTTACGGTTATTTCATTACTTTTACCGTAAACGTGTTATGGTTTTGTCGAAAACTAAAAAGAGATAGAATAAGTGGGCATGCGCGTTTTTGCGTGTTAAAATTAGCTATACGGGCACGCGTAATAACCGATTATTTCATTATTGTAACACAATGTATGTATACTACTGCGACGTAATGCGTTTATTACGAAATTTTAACGTCGACGAACGCCCCTCGGATCACGGTCTGGGCGTGGCTTGGCTTCGGCCGAAACAAGTGCAGGGATCAGGACGATTCGTCGCAGATACACCTCCGGGTCCTCCGGGACAGCAGTGTACACGGTATACGCGAGACACTCGTGCGCGCGCGCGCGTCCCCGGTCCCTTCGAGATCGTTTTCGAATATAGTCGTGGTTTTTTTTTTTTGGAATTCCGGATTTCGACAGCTGTTCGGATTCTGTTCGGCGTCAGCTCTCTCTGTCTACTGCCGTTTCCGATCACGATGACCAACGATATAATCAACTATTCGTCTCAACACTATCATCAACCGAACTATGCGGGTAAATATATGTAGTTTTTTTTTGCAGATTCGTTATTGCAACAGCTTAACCGTACACGAATAGTTCGATGCGAGTGTAGGAAATATTTGGTTTCGCGCAGTAGAGGCACCTGCGCAAAATAACAGCGATTTTCCCAATTTATACACTATGCGATCAATCATGATCTATTTTGCAGGCGTTCATAAGTTTTTAATAAGTGTTTTATTCGTAATCAGTGGGTATTTAACAGTATAATATAGTTTGACGCAAATTTACAAACCTAACGCTTTAGGGTTACACTTTGTGGGAGAATCAGTTTCACGTTTGTGTACGTACTGTCCATATATTGCGTACGTTTTTGTTTTATAATTCGGTTCGATGATATACGTAAATAACGTTGTATGCAAAATCGTCAAACTCATGTCTCGTTTTACATACCTATTTAGTATTTTACGTAGCACAAACTCACGGTGTACAAACAATGTCGAATATCCCTCTATAACGGACCCTGTTTGTTACGCTTTAGACCTATAGAGGTGGTATATGAATTTATTTACCGCCGGTATACACGGTATTGAAACGTTCAATTTGATAAATATCGCGTATAGTCGTTATATTGCGCTCTTAATGCGATCGAGTGCGAACAAACTGTAATAAAAATTGAGTTCTTACAAGCATAAAATATAGCAAACGTTTTGTATGAACACTGCGAATGAACTTTAAAAATTCAATAACATACGAAACGTATTCACTGCGTCAAACTACAGCGGTCCTAATTATTATAGTGGCTATGATAACAACGCTGAATAATTGCAGTACATTTTGTTGTTCCAGTATGAATGGAGTACTTGAATAGAACACTAAACACAATACAATTATTCTTTTATTTTATTTAGCGAAACGGCGAATAATTTCACCAGTATAAAAAACCGTGTCCGTGGACGGTTTCAGGACACCAAAATTTTTTATTGAAGGCAACAAATTGTGATTTTATCGAGAATTTGTTAGGAAAAACCGTGTTTTCGTGTATAATAATGATTCCAAACACTTGTGAAGTGTTCAAAAATATCGAGGAATTTCTTTTGAACCGCGTTAATGCGATACAAACATAAGATAATATCAATCGGTTTCTCGGAAAGTGCAATTACGAAAATGCGTCAAGTATTGAAATCGTGACAGGTAATATCATGAATGGTAATCATCGTCGCATGGAATTTTCTCCGTTTTTCTTAAATTTTTAAGCTCGTTTTCCTACACCGATCGGTCTCGCGCACGACTGCGAATTTCCGACCTGCAGTTGGACACGCCACATGCGTCAGTATTCTTTCTTAGAAATTAATTCCAACCTCTCCTATAAACGTCAGCTGCTGGTATCCTGCATATAAACTCAGAAAAATACTTGGTCCGAGTTTAAAACATGGAATCGAATCTCGGCTTGTCTAATACAGACATAATATTATTGTGCTTCGGAGACGATTATTTGCTTGTATATTTTACTGCCTATTCAGATTCCGTCCGTTTACTGTTTTTCTAAATCAGATAATGTTGTGATTTTTGACGAATGGTGGTCGTGCGCGTAACGCATGTAAAACGCTCACGCTGTTTACAGCCGTGAAACAAGAACGCGACGCGGCGGCGGTGGCGGCGGCCCAGTCCGCGGGTGCTGGCCGGGACGGCAGTTTCGTCGTCCAGGACCGGCCGTCGCCGTCCGCGCCCTGCACCGACTACTGGACGACGGCCGGCGGGGTCGCGGCCGGCAGCGCGGCGTCGTCTTCGTCGACGTCCTTCGCGGACGACGAGTCCACTTCGTACGAGGACATCGCGTACAGCTGCAGCGGTTACGGCCAGTCCTCGGCGGCGGTCGCGCTGCACGCCGCGGCCAACTGCGATTACGGCGGCCCGTACAGCAGCCACCTGCACCTGCAGCAGTACGGCGGCGGTGGCGGCGGCGGCGGCGGCGGCGGCTACTACGACGGCGCGCAGATGCAGCAGAGCTATCACCAGCTGCAGGCGGTCTACGGCGACAAGCCGTCGCCGTACGACAACAACAACGCGGCGGACGCGTGCGACATGAACGCCGCCACGGTTTACGCCGACGACCCTTACTACGGCCGATCGTCGGCGGCGCAACTTTCGCAGGTCCGTCTGCGATATTATACAGTAGATTTTACGAATTGATTTCGCGTGTAACCGCGATATTATAAGTCCGTGTTACCCATTTCTGATGTGATCCGTCGCGAGTTAAAAATGTTTTTATTTTTTAACGTACAAAAATCAGTCGGGCAACATAGTAGTAATATAACCGTCGTGGTAGTTCATCTCGGGAAAGTCTCGTTTAAAGACGCAAGGCTTTTTAAAAAGCGGTTCCACGAGTCGTAAATATTTACAATTACAATCGTTTTCATTCTCGGCACTTGCCCACGCAACGCAGTAATTCGCACGCGATACAATAACGTAAAGTTCAAACCAATAACTCTATGTCTTGAGATTCTCATCACGCAGACATTGTTTTCAGCGTACGCAAAAATCTCAAGACTATAATCGTTTTTGACAGAGAACATTAAAAAATCCGACAACTTTTCGAGTTTTCTTTTTTTTTTTTTTGTCTACAACTTCAAAAGATCGTACTTTCGCGCGATTCCGGTCGCGTTCTCGACTCGTTGAAATCGGAAATCGTTCCTTTACTATCACCGTCCATTTCATGTGGTCCGTTTTCTATGCTGTCCGTATACAGTGCCATCAACAGCGTCCGCAGCGAAACGATTACGCGGACGACGGGACCGACAAGAGGCAACAGCCGTTTCAGCAGTGCGGCACTTCGGATTTGGCAGCGACGTCGATGCTGCTGCAGACGGCGGTGGTGCCGGTGGTGCGCGTGGTGAAGCGCAGGAACACGGCCAACAAGAAGGAACGGCGCCGGACGCAGAGCATCAACAACGCGTTCTCCGACCTCCGGGATCGCATACCCAACGTGCCGTCCGACACCAAGCTGTCGAAGATCAAAACGCTCCGGCTGGCCACGTCCTACATCAGCTACCTGATGACCGTGCTGGACAGCGACGACCCGGAAACGGACGGCTTTAGAGCCGACCTGTCCGCGCATACGTCCAGACGGTCGTCCGCCGCTGCGGTTTCGCGTAATAAAAACGCGCAGCTGCCACAAGGACAGGTCAGTATACCTGTTATAAGTACAGGATAATCGAGGGATGTTTTAATTTATGCGTTCGTCATCACAATGATTAGAGTTCGGGCGTTGATGACTAAAAATACGATCGAATACGCTTTTAAAAATAACGATTAATAATATACACACGAATATGTTATAATTTTAATTATTTAGCGTTCATGTTTTTAACAGATGAATACATTATAACAAAGAAAATACAATACATAGATAAAAAAAAAAAAACGGAGTTGTTTAAACTAAAACATACGAGACTAAAAAAAAAAATAGTATTTAAAATATGCACACATTTTTTATTCGTGTAAAAAACGCGATCGCATACAAATTAAGTATGAAATTATTTTGAGATTTAGGATTTTTTCATCCGAATATCTATGTATGTCCTACTTGGAAACACTATATTTACAATAACATTTTATAACACTATATTTTTTTATATATTATGATTGCTAAACCTGTGTGCAAAATCTTTAACATCCGAGCTCTTATCGCGACATATTATTATTATACGTGTCGGCATGGCCATTTCTGAGTAAGACGTCGTACTCAACACGAGTTATATATACCCGTAAATAATAGAAATAAAACAAAAATTATCCTCGAGGGTTGATGCCGTCCTATCCGAATTCACCACTGATATCATATTATTATTATTATTGTTCTGTGCCTATTTATTTTATTATCTATACGTATCATCGGTATGTTTAGTAACACGCAATCGCGGAGGTATTTTTCTGACATTCTCATTTTCGCTACACTCGTAGATTCAGGTACACGAAAATAATACTATTGTATAATGACAACGTTCATTCATCTAAACGACAACAACGTTATAACGAACGATCCATTATGTATAATATTACTATAGAACTACCGAATTTATTTGCAGGCCGCCCCTAAACCACGGCGAGACGCCCCGCGGGGCGTTAAATAAACGTCATAATCGCGATTCACACGAGCCCCCGAGCGGTTCGCAGTGTCATATGGCGCCAAAAACTGACAATGTCGGCGACGGTCGATGATATTATACAATAATTTTTTTTTAAACACAATCTACCCTTTGTCGTAATCAAATAACGTCGAACGATATAACAATGATAATTATTGCTGCTATACACAACGGTCTCATTTCGGACCGGGTGTTAACCGCTATAACAGCAATCCGCTATAAACCATAATGGTGTCGTCCGTGCCGCCAAAAGGGCACTTATGAGTTGATTATGATCCTAACGCGACGGCAATCGTTATATTATATCGCCTAAGTATGTACGATAGTTTAGCGTGTGGGGGGAAAATCGCGAGTCCCGTGACACTCTGAAGAATTGAATATTATCGGTGCATTTTTTTAGAGATTTTCACCGGGGGTGAGACGACGATACAATATTTTCTTAAAAGAATAAATAGTATTAAGTATAGTAGGTAACATAATGGGACGGCAGGAGTACAGAGATGTATGATGAAAATTCTTAAAAAAAAATACGTTTGAACTTTGTAGGTTTTTACAAAAAAAATTTTGGAAAATCACATTACTAAAATTTCGTTTATGAGGGGGGGGCTAATGAAAAATGTTAACGCGAACAAAATGTACGCTATAGTAAAAACAATTGTATACGTACAGTTAATTTTATGACAGTTTTAATATCATGTAGTCAGCTAGTTTTGAATAAAGCTTAATTTGTATGAAAAACTTTACCGTGGTTGCAGCAGTGAAGTCGTACAAAACAATATGACCGCACAATAATTACGTTAAAGTGCCCTATAAAACTAAGTTTTAATTTCCTGTATTATTAAAATATAGTAATAATTTAAATGACAAGTATGATTGGTGAACGTTATATGTATATTCGTTCGAAAAATATTATTTTTATTTGAAACCGTATTTAATGTACAACGGACGAAAAAATAGTTATTTATATTTTAGTCGTCGAAAATACGATCTCTACATTTATACAACCAGAACGCAATGTAATAATTTCTATAGAAATTTAAAAAACATATATTGTTGTTTTATCTGTACAACTCGAATTGATATGGTACCCATTATATTTCGTTTATTTAAATAATATTAACTGTAAGTACGCATATTTTGATGTTACATTGTAATTACTAAACCGAAGAACGCGTGACTGTTATAATGAATTTTACTTTGGGGATTGAATCTCCCGCATTCCATTTGATCGGCTACTATTGAAAAAAGACAATTTAACGCGTTTTTATTGTAATCGGATCTTTATATAATATATACCAATAAATCTAATGTACCGTGATTTGTTTGCGCGCAGATGATGAGTACGCAAAACCCTTTGGCCTCGATCAACAACGACCGACAGCAGAACCACAAACGGAGCAAAGGCAGGACCGGGTGGCCGCAGGAAGTTTGGGCTTTGGAACTGAAACAGGAACAAGTGTGACAGACGCCAAATAAATTACACTACTTTTTTACGAGTGCAGTTATGTTCCTCCATAACTGAAAACACTATATATTATGTAAACGCTTGAGTTTTGATAAATATTGGAATATTTGAGAAGTAAGTAGTACCTATCTATCAACAAATTTTTTTCTTAATTAGACTTATCGACGTTTTCAAATTATCGTAAAATTATTTTTATAAGTAGGAAGAAAAATTTACTCAAATTTACAAATTTCTATTTGGTAACCAAAATTTGTTGTCCATTTTTTTTTTTTTTTTAAATCATTATTCGTTTTTTTCCACTTACTGTATGGATTTATCGTTGTTATCTTCACAAAATATTTCATTTAAAATATGATACAGAACAAATTGCGCAAGTACGCAACTTCGTGTGTTATTGGTTGTTAGACTAAAAAAAAAAAAAAAAATTAGACAACTTTGAGTGTTTTGTCTCAACATCCTATGTTTTATACTACAAAATATTATAAATGAGAGAAATAAGATTGGAAATTGTATTGTTTTGTTTTTTTTTTTTTTTCGTTTATCGTTTAAATTGTTTATTCATAAAAATAATGTCTTTGTAATACTTTATATATATAATACATACGTAGGTATTAATTATACCACTTGAAAAGTTTGACATATAATAAATCCAAACACGAAATTTAGATGAAAATTGTTCCGACCGTATAGTAATATCGTACAAGTGTACAAAATACACGTTATTTGACACTTTTTTTTACGTGAGCACTATTCATTTTTTCGTTAAATTGTTGATTTACAAACATGGGTTTGTGATTTTTTAACTTTTTAAAATTATACATTTGCAACCATTATTGGTAATTTGACGTATATTGGTGTATTCAATTCGTTTTGAAACTTTTCTACGTTCGCTTATCGATTGAATATTTTATTAGTTACCCGTATTTACATGTTGTTAGTGTTTGAAACAATACAATATACTTATACGCATATTATAAGGTACTTGACAAATTACTATTTATCGCAGTATTATAATAGTAACATTAATATGTGTTTTAGTATACTTATAATTTATATAGTAAACATATTTTTATCCGGTCATTATATAGGTACACGAGTATACAATATCTATTATTTAAAATGTGTAATCATTAACGATTTTTGTTAAAGTGTGAACAAATATATGTATGATTAATATAATATTTTAAATATAGTTGACCAATTATTATTTTGTTGTTGGCCTTTTTCTAAAGCAATCCACGCCCAATATACGTATGCGTTACGCATAAAATTGCGCCTGCAGCTGACACAACACACGGTATATTTATTATCCACGCATCATAAATTATATTTTGAGCGAAAATATTAGTAACAAAAATTAAATAAATATCATCAACTCAACATTAACTGTGTTTATTAAAATTATTGGTAATTAATTCTCCAAATATTGGTTCGTGTCTTAGTCAAAGACGGTGGACAGTGTTCGAAGCGTATGAATCGTACACCATTATAATATGGTAAAAAAAAAAAAAATACAATCGTGTTGATCAAGAGCGCGTTATTTCGGTTAGATCGAAGAATCGAACACTTATTATTTTCAGTCTTGTATAAGAAAATCAAATAGGTGTTCCTAAATAGATAATAATAATAAGGTAGTATGTAAAATGTAAAATGAAAATTTATATTTTACATTATGTGAGATGTAAGACACGAGTTTATTTTGTAAATATCATTACATTAGCTCTGATAAAAACTAAAATATACAACATCACGATGAGGTATTTTATTTATTTTTTTTTCTTACGACGGTATTTTAACAAGACAGCTTTCACGAACACTAATTTTGTTGAAAATTTAAATCCGACGGGTCCTTAAACAGACGATGAAACGTTTTTGTACCTTGTATACCTACATACAAAACTGACTAAAAGGTAACTTTTTGATTTTCTTTTAAAACTGTGCGGATAAGCTAGCTAATGATATTATTATAGGGGTTTCGAAATGTTTATTGAGAGGAGTAAAAATTTTAACCGTAAAACTGCTTCATAATGTCTTTTAGATACCGATTTATTTGTATTTGTTTTTCAGAAAATACTTTTTCGGGTAGCTATGATGTGATCCGACCTAAACTCGTTGTTTATTTTGAATGTAACTAGAGCGAAAAAGTTGGTTCTGAATAACATGACATTTTTAGGCGTTATTATTGAAGGGTTGAATTCGCGCGTTCGTACGCCGTGAGCAAATTTTGACCTTCGAAGTGATACGTTGACCGTCGCAAAATTATACTTACCCGATGCAGGTTTTATGCGGTGTTTCGCATACAACTTTTAGTTTTCGGTTTAGCGACTCTCGAAAAGTCTCGTATAATGTGTTGTATTGTAATAAAAGAAAACGTATTTTTTCTGAAAAAAACGAAAAAACATTTCCCGGGTCTAAAATTTCCGTTCTCCATTGATTTGTTTGACACTGCGAACAATAATTATTATTTCGCGACACAGGACGACAACATACAGGTAATAATCGTCCCGCGGTCGCAATTCCGACAATACTCGTAAATACTATTTTTTGAGTGCATTACCGTTAAATATACTTAAAAACATATCGTGATACGTATATATATATATATAGGTACATAACACGAGCATCCAGTCACTTTTTAAAGGACACAAATAAATCTGCTGCTCCTCGAGTGTATATAAATCTAAAGTGTGTCTGTGTTTCTCTTTTTTTTTTTTTTTTTTTCGTCTCTCGATGAATCATCCAATCGTATACACACA
>CM029363.1:8427831-8466632 GCA_017140985.1 Hormaphis cornu | reverse complement strand
AAAAAAAAAAAAACCGAAAAAATAAATGAAATACGGTACAAAACAGGATCTCATTAGACGGTTGGTTACAATGTCCCTTACCAATGTTCTCGCGGTACAAATATAGAACTTAAACCGCTGTTGGGTGTGTATGCGACTCGAACGGTATCGCAGCTTGTCGTCGTCCCTGCGAGGTGTCGTATGCTGTGTCGCGCATGAGTATTTTTCGAACCCCCGGCCTCCATTAAACTCTCAGATTACCTACCCAAGATCGTGTTATAATTTTATGCACCTCGTTAACTCCTCGATACACACACGTATAAAACGGAATTATCAAACTCGGTGACGTTTGACGTTTGACGTGATGATGCCAACGAGACTTTTCGAACTGTTCGAAAATCGAGGAAACGTTTAGGTTACGAGCGCGGCCGAGGAACGTATTGTTTCTACGACGATGTATTTTTTTTTTTTTCAAATAAACTCTTCGTAACCGGAGGACAGCGTTCCGATTTTCAAAGTCAGTACTACGCGTCAGTAATGACGATAACGGTCTGTACTATATTACGAACTCCGGTGGTACTTTGGTCGAAGCTTTTCATGAAATTTCGCTTACTTTTTGAATTCTACCCCGAAAACGGGAAAAAAAAAAAAATCGAGAATTTTACAGAGAAAAGTTTTCGGGTTCGTACGGTCAGCACAAGTCGAGCCGGTTTATCACTCAACAATTTTTGTTTGCTGAGACCAAGTACGGTTTATCATAGAAATGTACGCACTGTTGTATCGATAATTCTGCTCAGGTCAAACCGTTTGAGTCCGCGTGCGATGCGATTTTCGCGGGTGGAAAAATGAAAAATAGAGAACACCGCGCGTTTATATCTATAATGTAAACTGTTGTCGATGTATTATAATCGCGTACAATATGATTAATATTTAAACCTACAATAACAGCAGCTATCGACTACGCTACATCAATAAACGTAAATTTAAGGCTGTCCGTCTTCTCTGTTTTCAAAGTCCGTCGCACGCCCCGCGTAACCCGTTTGAGTATTATATTCACGCGGGGTGGCGTCCCGCCGCGGCTGCCGACGCCGACTCAGTGGCGGCCGGCGCAGCGGCCTGCAGCTGGCGTTCCTGCTGCGGCTGTCGCTGTCGCGGAAGCTGCAGCGCTGCGGCCACCGCTCGCTTGTACACGGACGCTTCGCGGCCCAGCCTGGGAACTTGCGGCCGGGCCATGGACGCCTGTCGGCCCAAGCGCGGCGAGAACGGCGGCGAGTACGGCGGCGAGTACGGCGGCGATCTCACCGTGTGTCGCGACGTAGAAAACGTCTCGCCGTCCTCCAACGACGACCTGCCGGGTCTCGTGTTCTGCTTCAATTGCATCACTACAGGTACGAGCAAACGAAAAGTCAGACGACGTGACGTGTACGTTTTGTACGGACAAAATTATTGGGGCAGCCGATTGACATTGGCTCGGATTTCCGGGAAGGTGAAAATTAATGTGTGTGCGTTTTTTTTCCTAGATCATCAGTTTATGTTATCGTTTCATAATCGAGTTAAGGGCGAAAAAAAATCAGCCGCAGGCTGAACACGAAGCAAATACCCATTATAACAGCATCACGTCTAGATTACAACATTGGAATTAAAAGTGTTTTATAGTTCTTTCTACGAGAGTTTTCACCAAACGATGAACAGCGAGCCGTTTGATTTTAAAACATGTTTAGAACTGCGAATTGCACGAATCGTAATCATCGCTACTGTCGTCATACTTCTTAAACGCGAAAAGAATTTCAGAGCAACTGCAGTGCTGCAGAACAATCAAAAACAGTTTTGTTATAGATAGTATGAGTATACATATACATTTTTCGAATCTTGATGATTTTATTGACCTGCACACACAGTGCACCTACATCATCGTGAAACCTAACAACGTTTATCATAAAATGTTGGCTCATAGTCACTAATGTTACTGAAAAGCATTGAAATATGCACGGTTTAAAATGTTCTCAGCGTTTGTCTACCATCTACAGCGCGTATCACCCGCATGAGAATTTGTCCTTGACACATCTTTGACGACATTGAATCCTTTGTCACGGGTAAGACGGATCAAACTACAAATGAACGTTTTTGAAACCAGACATTTATTTTTTTTTTGGGGATTGCGGGTGAGAAAATTCCAGTAAACTTTCACCTAGATCCCGGTTTTCTTCGAATTTATTTCGAGCTTTACCGCTTTGATTAGATTTAATTGTTGAGACTCGGTCGAATGTTGAAATAGTCCAGTGCAGTCGGGGATACATGACAGTGAGGACTGTTTCTACCGTTACTGGGTCACGAAACGGTACTGCTCAGGAAAATGGTCCCATAGTTTTGTTTACACTGCAGGGTACAGTATCGAAAAACCGTAACGTCTTGTCGAGAGAGTCGAGACAGCCGCTTTCGGGTGTGGTTATAATAACAGTATGCCGGGGCAAACGCGACTATGGAATCATACAGACATTTAGGGATTAAATATGATAGATAATATCCCCTATTTGTTACACAAAAGCGTCAAATTAAAACAACAAAAACATCGTAAGTGTTATTTTAAGTTGTATAAATAATTATAACCGATATTACGTTAGATTAGAACGAACAAAAATGAATGACATATTTTGTGCGAGTGTGGTTAATGCACGTCGTGGTAAAATGTTGATTGCGGTTATTCGCGTATTGTTAAACGCGGTATTCGGCATATAAATGTCTGTATGATTTTGCAGCCAACAAAAAAAAAAAAGGTCATCGCGGGCATAATTGGTCAATTGTTTTTTGTTTAATTTTTGTTTTGGCTGTCTAAACAGACCTAAACAATCTACTTTGGGAAACCGAAATCACAGTCGTCGAATAAACCTCTGAGCCACGAATCTAAAAAGCGCTCTCGAACACCACCTCATCAGTGGCGCCCAGGCCCATAGCCATTCGTGGCGATTGCTTGCCCCGAGAAGGGGTCCCGGCAGTGCCGTTCAGAGGGATGGGAGGGCAATGGGGAACTATTTTGCCCCGGTTCAGGAAAATTTCAATGGGGCCCCGGTTTAAGTCCAGATTAACTAAATATACTACGACAATAATAGGATAATAGAAGGGCCCCGGGATTACTTTGCCCCAGACCCGAAAAATCCTTAGGACGGTACTGGGTCCCGGTATGACGGAACTCGGAAGTAAGAACTCCAATCATAGTTATTTATAACTGTACAGTACTTTAAAGTATGAATATTACAATTATTAATTGTACTTACGCGCTTGTACTTAAAATCGACGTATTTAATAAATTTAAATGTTAGAAACAAACGATTGAACTTGTCTTAGTTCATTATGTCTATAGTTGCGTGATTTTAACAATTAAATTTAAATTGATCATTCAAAATAATTGTCAGTGCTCTAGAGAAAACACCACCGACTGCAGCGAACGCTCAAAAATAATAATGCTCTACAAATAATAATAATCACGTGTTGCGGTCGCCCGCTCTGTGGGCGGCGAACACTCACGCGAATTCTCGATGATCGGCAGGAGCAGCCAGGGCGCGTTGTCGATCAGTTCCGAAACCGCGGACTGTCCGCCCGCCGCCGTCGCGTCCTGCGCCCCGGCCTGTCCGGCCGCGCTACCGTCCGCTGCAGCGTACTGCTGCTGCTGCACCGTGCCGCCGCCGTGACGTTTCCTGCGGCCCAACCGCGGCCCAAACCATATGCCGCTCGTGCTCGTCTGGGTCGCGCCGCCGCGCTTTTCGCCGCCGAACAGCATGGCCGCAGTCGCCGCTCCGGGGCCGGCCGATCCGTAGTAACTGCCGCCGCCGCCGCCGCCGCCGCCGCCACCGCCGTAGTCGTACCACAACAGGTCGGCGACGGTCGGCCTTTGCTGTAGCGCGTCGGCCGCCACCGCCGAATAATCGTAGTCCAACTGGTCCACAAATTTTTGTGCTTCTTGCAAATCTGTGCGCGATATTGTATAACGTTCGATATCAGGTTGGGTTAAGAAAATTTTAGAATCGCGCAAGTAGGCATATACTCCTTATTTTTGATATGTTTTGGGTATGAAGGTCGTGAAAATGTTGAAAATGGGCATGCAAAATGCAAATTCACGCGAATATCATGCTAACTATTGGCATAAGAAATTTTTATTTTGGGAGAAGAGAGGAAAGGGCCACATTTACGTACAATATTTGGCGTTTAGCAGTTTATAATTTGTGCTTAATTCGACTGTTTAGTATTTGCTATAAGATCATATAAAGTTGACAACGATCGTCAGTCAGTCATACGTACAAAATTAGAACTTTAAACATATTGTTTTGTAATTCATTATTATAAATAAAGTTTACAATTTTATACGCTGTATTGCTTAAATTAAAATGACGTTACAAAGTTTAACGTACTTAACTCTTTTGTAAGTATGCAAGTCCCAAGCATATGAATACGACAGTATTTCAGTATAAACTATACACAGGCTAAAAAGTTATTACGCAATATGTTAAAACAGTTTTCCGAGAAATCAGTCAATAACGAAAACGAATAATTTATGATAATTGGAAGTACTTATTACAGTTAGATTTTATGCGCAGTGATCTACTCCATTACTGATTACTCCGTAATCTCCGCAGTGGCGTATTTATAAATCGTCCATCGTCATTTTATTTTGAAATTTGTTGGAATTTTCCAACGTAATGCCATAAAAAAAAAAAGTATGATGAATATTATTTGTTAAGGGGAATTTGACGTCTCCGCTCAAAACCGGGTAATCTCCACCGCACCAAACTTTTTAGTAATAATTATTATACCACAACGCGTCGCCTCGATTTTCACGAATTTAAATTTGAATTTTCCCTCCGTTTTCTATCAACAGTTGGTACCTAACTTTGGATCAGTCCGGGTCTTGTGATAAGGCCCGGCTTCTTATCAGCACTGATATTAATTAGTGATTAACGAAAAAAATGATATTGTGTTTTCATTTTTCGTTTCGCACGTGAACCAGTCGTCTAAATTTTCAGATTTCTCAGTATTTCACCTTCAGGATTCGCTTTGGGAACAAAGTATAGATTACGGTAAACAAACACTCGAACAATGGCGGATATATTTGGTAACGACAGCAACAGTTTCGACTTGGGTTCGTCCGGCGGCGGTTCTGACAAACTGAAAGCCGATGAAATACAAAAAGTCATAATGATGGAGCAACAGAAAGCTCAGTTGAACGCTCAAGTAATTACACAAACGCACTGTGACGGTTCTCGCGTTTTCACCATCTGTTCTATAATGTAAGCGTGATTTTTCTAGATACAAGAAATCAGTGAGATATGCTGGGAAAAGTGCGTGGACAAGCCGTCGGCCAAACTTGGTGGAAAAGCCGAAGTGTGCCTTACGAATTGCGTCAAAAGGTTTTTCGACACTTCAATTGTTATCGCCAACAGATTCAATCAGTTGCTTCAAAGGTCCAACACCGGTTAGCCAATCTTCAGCGGGTTTAATTTTTGTTTTTCAATAAATATATGATGTACCTAAGTTCAATGTTATGTAATATTTTGTAGCATTTTAATTATAGTAGTATTTAACACGTGTTTGAAGTATTTGACATTTTGTAACTGTAATTATAAAATAATGGAGGTATCAAAAATGTTCAGTTGAATAACTATTTGACAAGTCTGCGATGTGTACATACCAAGTTAGAGATTTAAGTACATTTTGCTCATCCACTATTGTATTACTGTATAATCGCGTTCAATATTGTTATTTACATAATATATGGTGAATTGGCAATTAAAAATTATTAATACAGAAGAATACCATAAATTTTAAATTTTTTTATTTTAGTATTTTTGTTATTATTATTGACAAATCTAAAAACATTTTAAACTCGTGAAAAATAACAAATTTAATGATTAATAATGCAAATGTTTCTTTTTTTATTGAAATCCATATATTTTACTGAGTACATAATTTGTTACAATGAAATCAAATGCTTTAGGTATTATATAATAATTTATAGTTCATAATACTATTCGCAAATTTGTTTAAGGGATGTTACCCAATTTAATCATTCATAATTTCTTGAATTTGCTTTGGAAGAATTTTGCGATTATTTATTGTTTTGGTGCTACCTAACGCTACCTATGTAATTTATAATTAATCTAATACCTAAAATACATAAAAAACTTTTTTTTATATTTTTAAAAACCCATTACAATCAACGCAATTAGTTTAACTGTAGATACCCCAGAAGATACTATTGATTGAACAAATATTATTGATTTATGTACTTTAAACTGGAACAATTATTGAACATCTATGTGAAACCTTATTATGACAAGATATCTCATGAATATAATAATTTTAATAAAATTCAGCGTCACTTATAATATTTTAACAAACAGTTAAATGGTTATTAATAGTTTAAAGGTGGTATTAACCACCTAATAATTTTATTTTTATTGTAACTTAATAATATTGAAAGTCAAACAAAAAATATTTACTCGTAGTTTTAACTTTTTATAAGATGTCATTAAAATAACTTTAAAATAATTACATACAAAATGATAATTTTAAGTTCCAGCTAATCAAAAAAAAAAAAAAAACAAAACAAAACAACCACGTTGTATTGCAATTTTGAAAAATAGATTGAAATAATACATTTTGAAGTTTGAATAAAATAGAAATGGAATTTAGCGTGAAAAATAATAAAAATAGATTCAAATACAGTTTCTGGGTTCTCAGTTTCCCTTATAAAAATGTTTACAAATGGCTCGGTTTGAATGTTATTTTGTGTATTTTGGATCTTTATTACAAACCTTATTCAAAATGTACTGTATTTGTATATTTTTCAAAAATAATTTAATTTAAATTGCAATACCTTGTGCAGTGACAAAAATGATAAATTCAATTCAATTTTGATTTAATATTATAATGTGTGTTATGTATGTACAGTTTACATATTGCTCTTATGACTATACAACATATTTAATTTTCGATTTAATAAATACATCTCATGCATTGTAAAAGGTTTAAAACTACTTTGTAATAACTCGCGTTTTCGTTTGATTGTACAGGTACTACAGTAAATTATGACTTATTATGTGTCGTTTAAATATTACTTATAATTTAAAAAGTATAATCAATGAAATAAAAGACAACTTTTACGTATGCAATTCAAATTTATACTGTTTTCTTGACTTTATAAAAATGTAAAGACCTTCAATAAATGCTTACATATTAGTTTAAAATTAACGGTGATCATCATTTTCGGTAATCGAAAATCAAACAAATCATTTATGATCTTAAAAATCCTACGGATTATTTTTGACCAATTGCCGCGCGTTTTACATTGCATTTAGCAGATATTTACTTAACACGATTGTACAACTTTCAAGAGTATATGCTCACCATTTAAAATGCTCGCATTTGTCACCAAAATAAAACACGCCGCCAAGACAAACCACGGACGGTACCGAGTAAACATTTTGACTTTTTTTGTCGCCCGTTTCGAGTAGGTCGCCAAGGACGGATCCGCAAAAAAAGAACTATTTTTATTTATTCAGTGGGTCGTGGACGAATATTAGACTGAAACGCGTAACGGACTCGCAAATCCTTTTATATCGGCGCAAAAAGGTGTCGGCGGTGGCGAGCACCTACACCGTCGTCGACAAAACAAAACGATCAATTCCAATTTGTAGGCGAATAAAAATAACACAAAATAAAAACGACCGATCTGACGCGCGGACACTGTACACAACGAACACGATAAATTTTGATTTGTCCCGTGGTACCTATTACTCTTCCGAGGTTTTAATTTTATCTTCCGTCAATTCGTCGTTTAAAACCCACGATCCCCATGTCGTCGAATTTTATCGAGCAGCCGCACGCGAGTGGGTCGCCGGTCCGGGTGAGACGGCGTTTATACCACAGCATTACTGTCGCGAAAATCGGCGTAGTCGTAAACGTTTTGGGGTTTTCTTTGCTATTTTCATAAGTGATACAAGCAAACAGGACATTAGTTATAACGTAAAAAGTGTTGCATTGAGATTGATTTTAAGTAACGCCGTACAAAACGGATGGTGCCAGCCTAAAATTTTAAACGAAAAAATCACAATAATTCGTACAAAATATAAAATACCTTGTCAATTTTGTCCAATGAAATTATTCGACTGCAGGTGTACAAAATAACCTATACAATTGATTTTGACGTATAATATTATGTACCGATATATGTAATTTGAAGTTTACACAAGAAACGAAAAAACATAGTGTCTCATTTTGCGAACACGAAACAGCATAACGAATTTCAAGACCATCTTGTTAGACAGTCCAAGGAAATGTGGGGCATTTGATCAATTTTATTAGTCCCATAAACCATCATCTATGATTAACCGTCAACCTGTAGTATAGGTTATACGCCAACGCTCATAGCCAGCGAATTTCAACGACTCTCGTATTAGGGTGCGCGGAATTTCTTTTGAAATTTGGTATTATTTCTTGATCCGAAAGCAAAAAAAAATATTTGTTACTTGAAAACGGTCTTAATTCTAAATAAACCTACATAGGCAGTTGAAAAGTTTTTTTCGATTTTGAATAACCACGTTTTGATTTATGGTTGATTTTCTCATTGTTTTTTACAACGCGTATATTTTTTACCTAAATTCATCCAAAAAATTTATCAGGTTCAATAAAACTTCAACACGGTTATTGGAACGAATGAAACTTACGAAACGTCATTTCAAATACCATATCGATCATTTTAGAGCTAAATATAGAACATTAAATTAACAATTCGTTGTGTACGGAGTATTTTTAATTCACAGGATTTACTCGCAGGATCATGAATTTTGTTGTTAATGATTTACCATATACATATATTGCTTACAAATCTAAAATAAAACGCCGAAGTACAAACCCTCAAAACCAGTGGCCCGCCCCAAACAGTTATAGGCTCTTACCCGAAGACGTAATCGCCGAATTTTTTAATACGAGCTGTGCAGAATAATATGTCTGCTGCTAAAATCTATTTTCGGAAATCTTTTTAAGCAAGTTTAAAAGAAAAACCGAGACAATCTCTCGATGACATATTGTACTACGACCGTGATTTGAATGTATTATATTCTTCTATATGATCTATGGGCGTGTTCTATACGTACAAATGTTACGTTATAGACACAGCGTATAATAACAAACCGATATTAGATCAAATTTTCCCGCCATCAATCCGGTGTAATAGCCTGATTATCGAGTTCGGAACCCGCTGATGGTGAACCGGATAGCTTTTAGGGGAGAACCGACATTTTTCACGTTAGTTACACTGAAAATATAAGTCGTACGTTCGAAATCATTTGCAAACTGTTCGCTGCAGTGTCCGGTAACGATGCTCTAGTGTTACACAAATAATATATTGTAATAAAAAGGGGAACAATAGGTTAACAAAAGACTCGGGAGTTGGGTTACGTTGTACCTATACTTACCTACCTTGACGACCTGCAAGGTGCCAGAAAAACTTTAGTTACGAGTTTTGGCGTAGTTTAGTATTTACTACCACGTGTATTTTATAACAGTATATAAAAAAGTCCACGATTTTAATTCGCTCTAATAAGACGTCCGCATAGTTGTGAAAATTGTGCACGTCTCATAACAAAATTATTCAATTTCGGTTTCTTTTGACTCGTGGCATTACGGTTAATTTTAGCGAGATAAAATTACACTGGCGTTTTAAAGATCTATCCGTCACAAATAGAAATAAAAAAATTATAATGATAATGTGTCAAATAACTTTTCGGAGTGTTTTAAAAGCTATTTTTAAAAAATTCCTGAATTTTTTTGGTAGGTACCTAACCCCTACTAGAAGATATTTTAAAAGTATTTTTTGCGACCCAAAGCTGTCGTTAAAAGAGCTGTAGTGGCCCTTGCACTGTTGCGGTTTATTTTTTTTTTTGCCTAAAGAACGCTCTAGAATTCACATTTCTACTATTGTACTGTATTATTTTCGTAGGGCTATTATTGTATTAAAATGTGGTTTTCGTTTCATGATAATTGTTGTGCAGGCGGGCGCGGCGTTAGGTATCCAATTAATGAAGATTTTCCTAAAACATATTAGAACATCTCTCTGTCAAATAGGTATCGGTGAAAAAAAAAAAAAAAAACAGTAGGAAGTAAATAAAAAACAAGCTATTTTGTATTCGTGTGCTATTTATTGTTATGTACGACCATTATAATGGCACGTATAGAAGAAGAAAATGATTTTTTAAAAATAATGTCCCTTCAAGTCAATTAGAACTGGCAATAATGCGGTTCTTGACAAGTCTCGAGGGGGAGGCAGGTGCGAAACAAACAGCACATTTATTTTCTACTTTTTATCCGTCAATAGAGCAAGTAAAGAATATAATATACACATATTAACGAATTATATGAATTGATTTGCCCACCCACACCAGTCCATCTCTCGCTCTATTTAAAAAAAAATAAAAAAAAAAAGTCCAAGATCCACCTACCCCCCAGGTAAAACCGCCAGCGTAATAAACCGACAGCGTACGCGTGTTTACCTAGATACGTGTGCGCGAACAGTAGTACATATTAAGGCTTAAAACGACAATAAAGATTTACGATTTGTGAATTTATATTGGCGTCTGGCGCGCAATCCGTGGTGGCGCTATGTAGGTTATTAGTCATGATTAAGCCCGGATATGTAGTGACACTTGTGCGTGCTTTGATCATATATTATATATATATATATATATATGTATATATGGGTAGCCAATACCTCTGCGTCTAATAATATTATATTAATCAAAGTATTATATAGTTAGTATTATATTAGTATTATATAGTATTATATAGTTGCCGTCGCAGCACTATCGGCGGTGGACGGACATAGTGCACGGACTTTATTAATTGAGACTGGCAAATCGTTGGGCGACTAAAATGTAGAGATTCACACGGAGATCGGCGTTTAAGTTTATATGAAAAAATAAAATCGCTCTTACGAGTATTTTACATATAAGTACGTAAAAAAAAAAAAAAAAAAAAAAAATGAGAGAAAACGGACTGATCAGGTGGTTTGTCGAGAAGACTGGAGCAGTTAGAGTGCGCGTTGGGGAAAATAGAAGTAGAAGGAGATCCAAAAAAAGATGGATGGAAACAATTGAAAGTGA
The DNA here is from genome assembly GCA_017140985.1 of Hormaphis cornu. Lineage (NCBI taxonomy): Eukaryota > Metazoa > Arthropoda > Insecta > Hemiptera > Hormaphididae > Hormaphis > Hormaphis cornu. Next base: position 8,455,503 of record CM029363.1, on the reverse strand, counting down.
TATGAGGGTCATTAATGTGTGTGTGTGTGTGTGTAGGGGATGTTAATTATTGCGACAAGTGGAGGTATAGGACAAGGGTGACCGACCTCGATTAGCGATGAAGTTAAAAAACTTTAAGTAAAGCAACCTATTATTTATACCTAAAAGGTACTTCGTGAAAAGATCGCGGATTACTACGTAACCCAACCTACAAGAGGTGGGGGGGAGGGGGAATAGTGTATTATACCGGGAAAAAAAATTTTTCAACTTTTATAACGTATGAAATTAATTTAGTCCATAAAAGTTTGGCGTGGAATAATCGTTTATAACGATAGTTTAATAGGTACGTATATTTATAGGCTGTTTTGCCGTTTTCGTCGTTTTTGGCACATAACTCAGAAAATAATCGAAATATCAAAAAATCCTTTAAACAACAGTTTGGAATTTATACCAGTGTAACTCTTATTAGGGATATTTTGAACAAAATGTGAAACATTCAGCGTGAACAACAATGACTAGGTGTACCATGGTTTTTTCTACACTCAAATGCTATACCGGAGTACTTATGTAGTTTTGTCTAGTTGTCTTGTTTACTAGTTTTGTCTAATCTATGCTAACAGTAGCCGTGTTTTTTTATTACTCTATTTCTCTATATTGATTACAAAATAAATTATTTTTTATTTATCTTGTGAAAAGTGGCTCAACTGTCCCGGACTCCCTTAAGTATAAATATACGCCACACTATCATAGTAGGTACCGAATTCTATGTGACAATACCTTCCATATGGTTAGTAAAATTGTTTTTGATGCAAAGAGACTATTTTGATTTCTATACATCTAAACTACTTTTTTAGTTACCTAGGAGAAAAAAAACACTATAGTCGTTATCCTGAATAATCAACTGTAGGTATTTAAATGAATTTTCGGTACAGAACTTTAAAGAAGTATCATCGTCGCGCACTACGATATGTTCACATATTTTCGTGAAAAAAATAATAGATTTCAAAACTGTTAAAAATTTAACCTGGCATAGCCAATTATTACTAAAACTGATAATGCCGCCCTAGGCTTATGCCAATGCCCCCTACCTAACCCTTGAGCGACTCTATCGATGACAATTTTTTAAGTTCATGATTTTCGAATTGGATGCTATTGGTTTATTGCAAAAATTCATAAGCTTATAACTTATTCAATATGGTTAAGCCACATGATGAAAAGTTATTGATTGCGCATAATATTATTTTATATGTAATAGCTTGTATAAGTATTAACAATAGTATAGTATAGTAGGTATGTTTTGCGCATATCGAGCATTCTAAATGGTTTTTGCACTATTTAGTACCCGTAGAGTATAGGATATATTGTGACTTGGCCTGCACAAAAATTCGATTTTAAAAATTCAGTGATTTTGTTCTTAATCAATTTAAAATTCTGCTTCTCGCTGTGACACACATAAAACCATATGTTGTGTTCACTAATCGGTTGCGTATGTTACCTAAATGAAAAAGCATCTGTTATTCGAACAACTGACTCAATAATATAATACATCGATTTATTGTTTAGTGAAAAATCGTAGCTATTAATTTTTTAGTAAAAAAAATGTATGGAATGTACCATTTACATTTTGCTGGGGCGTGGGGGTAAATTATAAATTAACGATGAAACAAAGCTTCAATCAGCAGCCATTGCTACATTTTACCTGTGTACATTATTCGTTTGGCAAGTTTGTAACTGTATATTTACAAAACTTGTTTTTACAAATCTAATTCTGAACAAATACCAGTCAAATAACATACTATTTATGTTAAAAGTTTTAAAATCGTTCGGAAATATAATAAGTGGTACTATAAAAAATGTAAGTTGTTCTATTTAACCAGGAAATTTTGGATATGAGGTACATAACCATTTTATATAGCGAACCGCATGGAAGTACTATCATGAAAAACCACAATACTTAATAGTAGATATACTACTAGACCCGCTAGAAGTGTACGAAAGATCCAGTGTGGTGGTTTGTAAATTACAATACTGACACGTCAATGGCTTTCTACACAAATTATTGTATATGACGTTAATCTAGGAATTTTCCTTAAAAAATTCAAGTACGAAGTGTTGCAAAAATAAGTTGCACTGCACCAGCAAACAATATTTTAGAGATAATAGGCCGCAATAAAATTTCAAACCGAAAAAATCTAATATGTATAACTTATTTTCGCTACACTTCCTACTTGACTTTTTAAAGGAAAATTCCTAGATTAACGTCATACACAATAATTTGTGTGTTGTTAAGTGATAAAAAAACCAATTTTTCTAAAAACTATTTACTCTGCACAAATTCAAATAAATATTGATCGATAGATTTGAAAATAATTAGTCTTGTCTTTTCTGGAAGATAGGAGTAATAGCTAAAGTTTATTTTTCAGGTAAACATAGAAATAATATTTTTTGGGTGATAAATCACGGTGTAACATAAAAACTGGATATGCCATAAAATTCGATTCATTTTGAAGAACAATAAAAAAAAAAAATTTAATTATTTATATTACAGAATACAAATCATATAATATGTATTCCAAGTTTTAAAAATATGTGACTAAAAAAAAATAATTATTAAAAAAAAAAATAAGACTGACTACGTTAAGTAATATCAACTGAAAAGCTATATAAACAAGCTTAGTATTATCCACAAAAATAATTTAAAATCATTATAATTAATAAACAGAATGTTAGAAAATATATTGTTGCAGGCGGGGACAAGCAATGAACTTCAAAACATATATTTTGTAGTTAAAATAGCAAAGACCTATAACATAAAATAATATTATTGTTTATTTATATAATTAATTATACTTGTTGTAAAAATTCAAATATTTTCACAAAGATCCCCATGGAATATAGACTTGCCTCTGCTTGCAACTATATCTTTTCTAACATTCAGTTTATTTATTTTAATGATTTTAAATAGTCTATATTGATAAAACTAAGCCGGTTTTTAGCTTTTCATTTGATATTATTTAACGCAGTCGGGGAGTTTTTTTTTTCACACTTTTTAGTTTTTATCAAAGAAAAGAGTTGTTTAGTTGATTGCAAAGTAAGTATAAATCATCTCTTCGGTAATGTTTGATAAAAATTATTGAAATACCTATTGTATTGTATTAGATCGTATTGAATTATTGAAAGCACGGACAAAAGATCCATGGATGTATAAGAGCCAAGGCTATCCACAAAAGATGTGTAATAGGAAATCCGCGGATAGTATAAGTAGCCACAGGAAATGTTTTACTTTTTAATTGTTGCTTTTTACTTTGTTCCACTCAAAATTCGAATACATATTACGTCCTCCCACAGTCAAGACAAATCGAACGACACCACATTTCTTCCGTCCACCCGTTGAAGCTACAGAGCGTACCAAAGAAATAAACATACCTACACTCGAAAAACGTAACCGGCCTCTTTCTGCAGTTGGGCAAAAAGAACAGTTTTTCATTTTCAGCTGCTTCACCTTTCTCCTCTTTTAACTCCCTAAGAAGTGCTCTTCTGTTGCAATTTTCACGTGTGTGATTTATACATATATTAATATCTACGTAATATTTTTGATAAATTAAATTTATTGGAGTCCGATTTTCATTATTAGGTACTCTGCAATACTTTATTTTATTGATTTTTACCTCCTCTCTTTAAAACTATATACATATACATATATTTTCAATTTTTTTAAATGCTGACAAAGAATTTTCATTAATTGTATAAAAAAGTATATGTATGTTAAGTTTCAAAAAGATCTGAGCTAAAGAAAACGTTTATTATTTTTACCTTCTCCCCCTCTTTTTTTACCGCTTTATCCCCTTTAGGCCGGCTTTAGGGGTTCAATTTTGTAAAACCTGTCTTTTTTAAGTCTCTAGACAATAAAAATACGTTTTTTTTTTTTTATTCTACCCATTATTCTTTTCTATATAATCTTAACAATCTTAACTATATACTGTTTGTTCAAATCATTGCTGAATAAACAAGTACGTGGTTTAACAAACTATAGAAAAATCCGTGTTGTGTTAAATCAATACAATTGGCCAACACATTTTTATCACGTAACACCTAATCTTTTCAACAATGCTAAAAAATACTAAAAAGATTATGTTAATTATTTTACACCGTTCAGTTAATCAGTCACTACGATCGTTGTATCACCTATAGCGTATAAAACATTTTTATTAAAAATTATATGAATATGGCTTTCTCTATGTATAAAATATTTGTGGTGATGGTCGTAGCTTACTTTACTTACGCTTCGAGTAATTATAGTTAATTTTTTTTTAATTATATATTGCAAAATCATAGTTGTTTGCACACGGAACTTATTTCGATATTATACAGGATAGTTTTGTACACTTCTTAATATTATTTTATATGTTACCTAAGTGTGTGACGTATGCACCTATAAAAAATTACCCCAAAATATAATGCAATATATATATATATATATATTATGTTAACTAACAAAATTAGAGTAACGTAACATTCTAGATACATATAAAACAATTTAACTTATACAAGTAATTAATTTAAAGTGTTTCTATAATGATTTAGGTAAACCAGACAAAAATAAATGTTTACGTATGTTTAAATTTAGATTAACCTATTCGTGTTGGTTATTGTACTAATTGTTTTACAAATAGAACAGTCTTTGGCAGTTTACTTCCATTTTGTAACTAATTTACTTTACTTTTCATTATATTATTATAGTTGTTAACTATAATTAGTATAATAGTAATTAACTAATAATTAACTAACTGTTAATTATTATGTTAAGAATAACACTGTCACCACTGATATAACCTTCAGATAACAACAACATAAATACCAAATATTGTCATTAAATATGTGAATACAAATTAAATACCTAGGATATTTTGTAAAGGCTACACATGTTTGCTAATTTGTAATACCTACCTACTTTTTATCACGAAATAAATACTTACACACTGCTGGAAAATTAATAGTGTACTAAAATACTTTATTAACGGTTTACATTTTTTTTTTTTTGGTTTTGGCCGACGTATCAATACAGATTTTGAATAAATAATTGTAATTCGTAATAGTGTCGAGGTGTATTTTTATAGTATTATCATTTCCCCTGTTTTATTTTAAAATTATTAATTCGTTGGTAATTAAAAATTACGAATCACTAACATTGCATAATATGTATTGTAGCATATGCCATTTATAATTTAATTAGATTTTTTATTTAATTAGAGATTAAAATACTGAATCACTCAAAACCTGTGTTTTACTTAAATTGTTTTCTTTATCATAAGTGTTTACACATTTTTCTTTATAGAAGATGTTCAAAGGCTTTTCAAATGTAAGTATTTTAACATCATATTTATTATTTATTTATAACTTTTATGTAATTGTATAGCAATATTAATTTATAATTTTATATTGAAATAAGTGTAATTTTAATTGCTACATTATTTTCTTAAACTTTTATTCGTGCATTATTACCAATTATTGTATATTATTAAGACGTGTAATTTTTTTGAAAACAAATTTAAAACTTACGTTTTTTACAATATTCTTTCTCATACTTACCTACGAACAATATTTTCCTGAAAGAACTATGTATGTATTGTAATGATTATGAGTATAATGTAGTTATAGAAGTCAAAAAACCCGAAAAGTCCAAAAAGTCCGAAAATCCAGAAAGCTCCAACAATTCTGAAATTTCCGAAAGTAGTAAGTTTTTAAGTTACAATTATGTTTGCTTTTAATTGCACAACACAACATAACCATTTTAATTAAAACTTAACATTATATGAATAATATTTTATTTTATTTTCATGAATACCCAATTTTACTGATAAAAAAATATTTATACTCAAATATTTTAGCACCTACGGTACCTATCGAAGACCTCACTGCACTTAAATGTATTCAGAATGCAATTCTGTATTTGAGTAAGCATATACTTACAAAAAGATATTTGTAAAAATCTATATATAGGACATTATTTCCTTAAACCATATGCTGCACTTCACTAACTTTAAGTTATCGGTTTTATTTTCAGTATTTGTAAAAATTTGTAAAACTGGTTCAATTCATAAGAAAGAAAAAAAATTATCTATTATTAACTTTGTTTTAAGTCGCAAACAAAAAATATAACTTATTAGTATAACTCGTGCAAACAATGCGTAAACTAATATTCTGTAAAGGCCAAATGAAAAAAATGCTGACAAGACTACATGGCCACAAGTACCGACCTAGTTTTTGATAATTACTTTTTTAATTTTGAACAAATTTGATACCCCTCAAAGTACAATTAGAGTCCAAAGACTTTTTATTAGAGGTACTGAACGTAAAAACCGGAATATTCCTTATACCCTTAAAGTTGTTTACAGATAAACAAAAAAAAAAAAAAAACGTCATTGTAAAAACAATACATTTATAGCTGAGGCTCAGAATCTAAAAATAACCGTACATTCAGTTAACATACAATTTGTGTACGATTGAATAATCAATGTCTTTATTTGGTTGATTTTTCTAGAAGCAAATTTTATAGACACTGGTGAGTAGTAAATAACCTATATTTAATCAGTTATTATAGCATTAGCTGCAACGGTACTGTTGACAATAATTCATTATTTAAGTACCCACACTCTATATTGAAATGTTTTTGTGCATAGATGAGGTAGTAGAGATAAATATATTTAATTATTAAGTGAGACGACAATATTGAATAGGTATTGTATAAAGTATTAACATTTAGTTATACAAAAATACAAGTCGACTTGCACATATCTTCCACACAACGTCCAGCGTTTTGGAGCAACGAACAATTGAATGGGTGCAGACTCGACCATATCAATATCTACTATAAAATATATCTTTTTATAAAAGTCTTTTATGTTTTAAAGAAATAAATTGACTCGGTAATTGCATGAAGAAACAATGTAAATACAAGTAATACATATTCCCCTTTATTAAATTAGATTGTTTGGTGCGATGGCCAAGTCAATTTATTTATTTAAAACATAAAAGACTTTTAATAGATAGGTATTGATATGGTCACTATAGGATGTTGTTAAGATAGCTAATTAAGTAACAACTTAAGACAGATGGTCCCTTAAGTAGGAACAGAATAAATTAATAACCGACTTGGTAATTGGTATTACAATATTACACGGATCTTATAACTTTTTACGGTAGAAGAACTGCGTTGCGAGACTTGGTTTTTTTTTACAAGTATTGTTTTTTATGGGATTTTCATTTTCTGCTACATTTATACTCTATTCTATTTGTCTGTCAATCACCCGAAACTCCGAACAATAAATTTTTTTCAATATTTATTATATCTCAAAAAAATGTAATATTTATTTCCTAAAACTTCGAGAGAGGCTGTAGCCTCAGCACCCCTGGCTACTTCACTGCTTAAATGTATTATTATGAATTATGATATTCAGGTAGGCATTCCATTTTCAGGTACTGCGCTAAGTTATTATAAACACTTGTCACGTCATTTAGGTGTTGGTGAGTATTTGCACCTGTTAACATATTATTAAAAAAAAAATAATATAGAAGTAAAATTTGAAATTTATTGTACACTTAAAATCTGTATAGTCGTACAATAAGTGGCATCAAACTACCCGTATCACCAAGAAAAAACAGTTTTTTTTTTTTTTTTTATCAAATTAATACTCAATTGAATATCACTGTTAATAATAAATATATTTGAGTTTTTTCTTAAGTTGTTTCGAGTTAAATTTACTGTTTACTATTATTACCTTCAATGTTTATTATCATTATTAACTGAAAAAATAATAGTTTCCTCAATGTTAACAGGATCTATAAAATCAAGAGATGATTTTTGTAAAGAAGGCCGTAACAGTATGTAAAAATTTACCTAGAAAAAAAATCTGATGCTAGTGCCATACTTTGTATGCACTAAAACATCAACAGTAATTATTATAAAATGCTGTTTATAAAATTATTATTTTAAATTCACATATAAGTGAAATGTAGTCATGGAAAAATAATTCTGAAATTATTGAACTCTAAAAGCTAGATAACAATATTTTATTTAGATAAATAACAAATTAGCTTTCTATATAGTTAAATTTTACTATGCGTATTACTATAACAATGTTACATAATTGTACATATCATGTAACTTAGTAACTATAGTGTTCATAAGTCAATATTAAAAACATTTATCATATTTTCAATTTTCTAATTTTTTAAATACATCAATACCTATTTAAAAATATATAAAAAATGTCATAGACTACATTTTCGCTAACGGAAATCATTAATTTTTAGATTCTGAGCCGAGAGTGGAAGTTATTGATTTTATAATGATGTGTGTTCATTTTTATTAATATTTTTGTTTTTTGCGTCTTATATTGTCACTTATGGGTCCCTATAGTCTATATATATATATAGACTGCATTTTTTCTACTAACAATCACTGGTTTTAGATTCTCAGCAGAGAGAAAAAATTACTAATTTTACAACGTGTGCTCTTGCCTCATTATTATTATTATTATTTGCTTTTGTTTTTTTTTTTTTTTTTGCGTCTTTGTCATTGACGTAGAAAATTGCTCTTTTCATGTAAATCCCGTTGCCAGTTAATTCTATTTATATTTTTGGGTGCATTAAAATATCTATTATTTCAAAATTTTTGATTTCAAAAAAAATTACACTCTAATAACAAAAAAAAAAAAAAAAAAACAGTAAAAGTATAGCAAACATGATACTAAAAAAATCAATTTTGTTATTTGGTTATAACTTTCAACACAACAATAAAAAAGATTTGAAACTTTTACACAGTACTAACAGTACTAACAGCACTAACAGTACGTTAGATGCGGGATTAATACAATAATAGCAAAATATTTTGAACATTTTGGAGCTCAACAAAATTTTAACATTTCTGAGCGAAACGAGGAAGCTATTGATTTTTTAAAGATGTGTTGTTTTATCGGAGTCTCGCATAGCTTCAAGAAAAATGATCCTAACGGTTAAAATATTTTCAGATAGCCCCTACTTACATTCTTGGTGCATCACCTGTTTTGTTCTAAATTTTCAATGTTGAAAAATCAATACACATTAATAACAACAAAAAAAAGCGTTGAAAAAACCTGTAAAAAGTACGGCAAACATGATTTTGACATCAATTCAGTTATTTGATAATAACTTCCAAAATTATTATTAAAAAGACTTGAAATTTACTTTTATTTTAATAATATTAAGTAATATAAAGGTTTATATTATATAAACAAAATAATTTTATAATATTTTAATGACTTTGGAGCCAAGTATAGAATTTGGAAATTTTTGAAAAGTTCCAATTTTTTTGTTTTTGTTCAATAAAAACTAAAATATTTCAGGAAAACTTTTGAAAATTTAATCCATGGTTAGACACAATATTCAGTTGTGTATGTGACCAAAAAATTACAAAAAACAATTTTTTTTTTTCCAATTATAGTTGGAAAATCAGAAAAACTGGTCATATATTATGTGATTTGTTTTAGAAATGCAGGCTGCTCAATCTATGACATATAGTGACAAATTAAAATTTAAAATGCACACGTAATTGTCGAATAATGGCATTGTAAAATCGGTAACAAATTGTTTCACATACAGAATTTAAATTATAATGCTCAAAAAATGGTTCAAGATTAAAATAATGTATTAAAATGATTAATAAGCTAATGGATGTACCTGTATAATTCGATTATAACATGTTTACTAGCATATAGGTGTCCAATAACATAATTAAAAAAGATATTATTTAAATAAAATATTTTGAAAATTAATCTTGCTTTTATTTTAGTGAATTCTTCGAGTGGATCCCAGGAATATACTCGTATGTTTGTATTTAATATTTTACTAATTCGTATAATTTATTTTTCCTAATTAGTTAAAATGTAAAAAGTAAATTCCGTTTTATTCAACTAAATAAATTATTATTATTATTATTATTATTATTGATACCTAACTGTTTTTCGATAAACACGCTATATAGGTATATTATGGCATACATTCCATTATAGTTTTACTCTTAGTAGTTATTAACTTTACTTCCGCATAAAAAAAATAATTTTGTTAAATATAAAATAATTATGTCTATAATAAAGTTTTTTTTTTTTAATTTTTTTAATATTACTTCTAGTTTGTATGAGTAAGTGTTATTAATATTTTATATTTTTTCTGTTAAATGGCAAAATGCACAAGACAAAATGTTTTGTTATATTTTAAGACGTGTAAAAGTTGAAAACAAAAGGTGTAATTTAATAAATCCTCAATAACAAATTATTTTTAACTTTTCTCTAACGGCAACTTTACGCGCGCACACCCACAGCACACAACCAACTACATACAGGGGTTAATAGGATTTCTAGTCAACCACCCAGTCTTTTGGATTCTTTCACATCTTAATGCATTTATGCATGTCACGATGTTAAAAACTTTAGATGTTTGCAATAAAATTATTGAACAAAAATGTTAGTTAAAAATACTTAAAAACTTTTTGTTTCAATTTCTATATAGTAATTTTCCAAACATAAATTGCCTACAGATTTTATACTACGATATATATGTACTAAGATTATTGAAATATAACTCTAAAGAAAATATATTTAACACTTTAAAGTCACAGGACTCAAGTAGGCGTAATACTACTGTAATAATTATTATGTCACTCATGACATATACAAAAATATAAATCAGAATATATTACGTTGAATAAAATGTAATTATTATATATTTACAGGCAATTTAAGGAAATTCCTAAGTAAGTTTAGTTCACAAATGTATGGATTTTTCTGTATTCGGTAATTTAATTATTTTACATAATAAATTGATAGCTATTTGTTCTACCTTCAAGTTTTCGTACAATAAAACTGAGTACCTATAAAAGAGAAATAAAGGGAATAAGTTCTAGGTCGGGTAAGAAGTTAGTTGAAGTGGTGTAGACTACACGTTTTGGTGCAGGTCACTCCGTTGGGGGTAGGTCACTCCTCGCTGGTTGAGAATTTGTGGTTTTTTCGAGTTATTTAATTTCTAAAAGCTATAATAAATCATTGCCTAAAAAAAAAATGATTTTGAGCGAGCTTAGTAATATAATAATCATAGTCCTTTTTTGGCATGTATTTGATATTGGGATAAAGGTTTAAATTGATTAAAAAGTCGACATTGTTAAAAAAAAAAAATGTATTTTATAATAAAACACACGCATATAGATTTATTCCAATAAATTCAAACCATAGTTGGCGATATAAAATCGCAGCATAGAATAGCATGGTGTATAGATTAGTTAAAATTCCTATGGATAGTAAAGATAATGATAGGGAGTGAAATTTAGTGATAGTCATAGCAGAATTTAATGGTTATAAAAAAGAATTTATTTAAAAACTTGTCAGAAAACACAGATGGGTTAGAGACTTTAAAAAGATTACCACGATTGAAAAAGACTTAATTAGTAAAAAGTGATCAGCATTAAATAATATTTAATATTAATATTAATAAGCATTTAATATTCACTCCAAATATTTCGAATAAAATTTCAAAAGTTTTCAAAAAGTACAATGTAGATATAGTTTCTTCCAAAAATATAATCGAAATACGTATTTATTTAAATAAAAGTTAATTTTTTGTGGCAGCGTGATATGCTTGGTTAACATAACTTCAAATATAAATCTATTAAATAAATGTACACAATGCTATTTTATTCATTTATTTACTAAAGTTAAAAGTATAAATTTATTTTTATAAATAAACAATTTGTGATAACCCAACTAATACACGGATCACTAAGTTTAAAAAACGCAAAACTCAAAAAGTAACTATATTATTTTATAGCCGATTTGGCAGGACTTTTATATATATATATAAAACATTTAAAACTCAAACTTCTGCTAATTATTATATAGATTCACGTGAAGATTCTCTTCGAATTGCATATGAAAATTATAGTGAGTGAACTTTATAATACAGGGTTATTCAAAATGATTGATCCAATTTTAGATAGCTATAAAATGGTTAAATATAAATTTTATTTTATCAAATTATGTAGAAATTAATAGAGGGTAATCCCAAGTTTTATAATGTCATTAATTCGTTATGTTTTTATACGTTTTTTTTATTTTTGACTTGAATTTAGCATTTTTATGCAGGAGGCTATGCAGGATGAAAATTTTGCTTCTCGCTTAGTTTTCAGTGACAAAGCATCTTCCACTTAAGTGGTAAAGTAAACCGTCATAACGTTCGTATATGGGGTACAACCAACCCTCATGCCATAATCGAACACGAGCGTGACTCACTTAAACTTAATGTGTTCTGTGCCATATCCAAGACTTTAGTTTATGGCCCTTTTTTTTTTACTGAAAACACAGTAAATGGTAGATCTTATTTAGAAATGCTTCAAACCTGGCTATTTCCACAGTTAAACAATAATTCTGATGACTACATTTATCAACAAAGCGGAGCACCACCGCATTGGCATTTAGATGTCCGTGGTTTTCTAAACGAAACACTCCCTAACCGTTGGATTGGTCGCAATGGGACTAATGACTTAAAACTTTACAGCTGGCCTCCTAGGTCACCAGATCTCACGCCATGTGATTATTTCTTTTGGGGATGTGTTAAAGATGCTGTGTATATACCACCATTGCCATCAACCCTAGATGAAATGAAAAATCGAATAACAACAGCGGTGGAGTAAATTACAAAAGATATGTTGCAAGAAGTATGGAATGAATTTGACTACCGATTAGATGTTATTCGTGTAACCAAAGGAGCTCACATAGAACATTTATAGATACAGTTAATTAAACTTGACATATTTTTCTTTCATTTAATGTATAACATATTGTTCTAAACCTAAAAAATAAAATAATATACGCACTTTAAATCGGATGAATCATTTTGAATAACCCTGTATAACAATCATATGACGTGATAGTTTATAAATATATTAAGTGAAATCAATGAAAAACATGAACAAATCAAGCCAATGGGCAATAACTTTAACTTAATTTTTATTTATATGTAATTTTCAGCTATAAAAGATTTTGAAAATACTAGTAAGCCTTGCTATGATTATTTTTAACTCCACCACGTATAACTAAAATTATCACTATTAATACTCATCGATTTTCTGAAATGCCTGCCTTGAAGAGCAAACTAAAAATTGCTTTGAGAACTTCGGTAAAAATAAATAATCAACATTCTGCCTCCTTCAAACTATTTGTTGATGTTAGCTAATATTAGTGATACTATTTATTATGTTAGGCAATAAAGTTGAAATGTTTTTTAAAGTCATTTTATGTAATTTAGTTATACAAATGTATATTTTTATCTAATATTTTTTTTGATTTTTGTAATAAGTCTTTGATTTTTACTGATTTTTGATTAAAATTTAAAAATTTAATTAAATAGACGATCATGCAAAAACATACATGGAACACATAAAAGATAATGTAGAAATAAAAAGTACGTTATGGTTTTTGAAAGAAATTAATAACATTGACAAATGTAATGTAACCGAAGCATACGTGTATTTCAAAGCAAAAAAAATACGCAATTAATAATTTAAAATTGTTATAGGTGGTGAAAATGTAAAACAAGGCGATGAGATACAAGAACCATCAGTATATTGTGAGACCCATAAATATAACGAAATGGCCAAACTTTTAATTTTTTCGTATTGAACGAAAAAAAACACATTCTATACAACACAAATAATATAATAATTCTAAAGAAAAATCTATATTATATAGTGAACAATAGTATGTTTAAATGTGATGAAAAATTATTGTTTTTAATAAAAAAATTTGAAAAAATTGCAATTTCATATTACGAGTATATAACTCGTGATTTGAGTGTAAAGTTTTAATTGGTTAACACATTGTTTTTATTCATAAAAAAAATGTAAACTGTAACTAATTAAGAATATGTACGTATAGTTATGTCATATACATTAATATAATACGTCAAATATACTTCATATAATTGTTTTCAACCATGTTCAGAAATCGTTTATGTTGATATAATATTTTAATTTAAAAAAAAAATCTTAATTCGATGTTATATTGTTTTAAATATTTATCAAAAAAAATTTATAAAATAGTGAGTTTCACTTTTATAAACTATTATATTCATTAAAATCGAATGAATCGTACATCATAATATGATTTTAATTAAAAATGTATTATTTATCAAACATTATTTAATACCAAGTATAAAACAATTAACATATATTAACGTATAAAATTATTTTCAAATTTGATTGACTCGTGTTTAATGAAAAATTATTTTATTTTTATTTTTTCATATACATTTTACTCTCATGGTTCTTTAGCAAGAATACTCATTATAATATTACCACCATTGATTATAAAATATACCGATAGTCCATATATATATATATATATACAACAATAACAATATTTGGCGACATGTCCAGGACGCATCCGCTATTATGCGCTAGTGTTGCTGGAACGTGAAGAGGTGTTACCTCCTTTAATTTAAATATTACACGCGTTATCCGATTTTAATTAATTAATTGTATAATGTAAATTCAATTTAGTATTATAAAATCAATAGTACATACCTGCACCCACTCGCGTATCAGAAACACTACATATAGTAGGTTGTGCACAACCTTTATAATGTGCCTAGCCATTGTAGATACAGTAATAATAAGGAACGTGTGTGGGTACAGTCGGAAGGTTTTTCTCCTTCAGTCTCCTCGGAGTCTTGGATGCAGATTCCACCGTTGTCACCAGATATGTGTCGCCGGATGTCGCGCTGGTTATAGAAATAAGTAGACCGCACGTATTTGGTTTGAGATTATTTTAAATTATATTTAAAATGTCAATAATGTATACCATATATGACTTAAAATTACTATGAAACAGACAAATGCTTTGTTAGAATGATATACTCTGCGAGTCGTTGAACGCTATGCCGCTTAATCTAAGGACTGACTGACTGTCCGTGCTGTGAAAAGGTCCGTTGAAGGGAGAATCGTGTTCCATTGAGTATGCAATAGTCTACTGTTTTTTGTAGGAATTAGCAAGGCTGGGCAGTCAACGACTTTTTTTTTTTTTTAATCGTTATGTTTTTTTTTTAAGTTAGTTAAAAAAAAAAAACAAAAAATTATGTCAAGTTAATATCTTTTATTTTTAAAATTGATCAAATATTATTAATTCGCGTGATTTTGTACCTAGTATGACATTTCCAGCTTTTCAAAAAAAAAGTTTTGTATTTTTTTCTGAAATTTTCTTTTTACTCATACTTACTTTTTTTTTAAAAAAATAGTTTAAAAAAAAATGTTTTAATTATTACAGATTAACTTGAAAAATTGAATTAAAAAAAATTAACTTAAAAAGTCAAAAAAAAAAAAAAGCAGTTAACGAGTTAATTAACTTGATTAAAATAAACTTAACTTTTTAACTTAATTTTAATTGTTGACGAGTTAATCTTGAAAATTAGACAACATTATACTTACCCTGCTTAAAATAATTAAGTATATTTCTTAGGCAACTACTTTCAAACAAAAATTAATTTGTTCAAATTTATTAAATTCTTAGTAAAAAAAAATCAACTACTCGGCGAATAAAATTGTTCTCAATACAACAGTAAATGGTCCTAATATCCAGCTTTAAAAGATTCATGAAGAATAAATTCGTCTTAGATCTTTTTTTCCCCCACATGAATCCTAATTATTATGTGAAAGTCCTTACTCTCAAGAGCGCTCATATGTTAAAACGATTGCAGTGTGAAAAATTGTTTCCTAAGAAAATATCGAGTTTAAAAGCTAGACAGAAGAATCTACTCATCTAAGCTACGTGGGATCTATAAGTTATAAGTTCAATAAAAATATATATCTACAACGCACGTTCCAATTCATTGAAAGAAAAAACATTAAAAAATCTCTGTAAAAAAAAAAAAAAACAAAACAAAACAAATGTGATTATGTATATTTATGTAAGTTTTTATTTTCTTAAGCCAAACATAAATAATACCTTTATTTTACATACTATTAATATAATTTTAAATCAAACAATTTAGGGTGTTCAAACAATTATTATAATAATATGTAAAATTATATTTAAAACACATAATGAAAATACATATTTAACTGACTTGTAACTCCAACTATGTATTAACGAAGTAATATTAAAGTGATATAGTATGATTTCTTGTTTCGTGTAACTTATCAGCGAACCATTTTGGTTATTTTTGCTAATGAACATACTACTGGACTAAAACTTTTTTGTGTGGATGTGTCTCAACACCGTGTAATAAGTGTACAGCGCTTTTAAAAACTGAAAATAACAATATTGTCAATATTTTAGGAGTGAAAATATGTTAGCAATCGTATTTATACAAAAGTAATATTATGTATAGTATCTTGTGCAGCCTAATACAGAATTTCTAAAAATACCGAAAAATAAGCCAAACTCGAAATTAAATTGAACACGAAATTTTTTTAAGAATTTCCATTAAAATATTTTTCAATAATTAACTATTAAATTGTTTTCAATATGATTTTTAATAAATATCCTTATTTTTACAGAAATAAGTTTTCATTATTGGTTGTGAACCATGAGTAATTTGTTAGTCATTCTATAATCATAAAAATTAATCCATAGCTTCCTTTCTTTCCTTACTTTTTTATTTCATTAACTTTACTCAGCTTACTTTTTTTTAACGTTAAATACGCTGAAACTTAGAAAAAACAATATAACCTTTATTTTAAAAATCAAAAACTAATGTAATGATTTTTGACATTAAATATATACTTATTATATACATATATAATATTATAGTGTGTATAATTTTAAATTTTGATTAAATAATATTTTTAAAGTTTATCAAACTTGGCATTTAACCTTTGGCAATATCTCACCACAACAAACGACTCGTTGCACAACTTGTACATATAAAACCCTCTGATAAAAATCGGTTTTGAACTTCTCAATATCATAATCCTTAGTAAATTGCGTATTTTTGTGTTAGATTGAAACCACGGAACGTTGTACAACACCAAATTAGTGCTTTGTTGCTAAAAAAAAAAAAATTGTATAGGTACTTTAAATTAATTAATAAAATGTCTTGATCAATGAATTCATTATTACTCACGTTTTGTGCGATGAATTGACCGAAAAAACTATTGAGAAACTGATGTGAAAGACTCACTAACATAACAAACACTACCACTAAAGTTTCAAATATGCCATCGCTGATCTAAAAAGTATATTTACAAATCACAATATTAGTTATAAGCAATATGATGAGTGTACACGATTTGGCATATATTTCTTCTATTAAAAATAAAAAAAAATAATTTTTAACAACTTGTCTTAAGTTATTATAAAATAAGAGGACGTACTTTAAGAGTTGAAAAATTAAATAAATAATTATTATCATAAAACGCTGAAAATTTGCGTTATAATTTTGGCTTTGGTCAATTGTTGTTTTGTAACTTGAACAATAAGTTATATATATTTAAAAATTATTTTGTCAAAAAAAATTAAATTTGTCAAAGATTTGTCGAGTTTTTTTATACTTTTCTTTTAGTTGAATAATGGTCATAGCTATTCTATATATCGTTAAAAAAAATAATTTATCGATCAAACATTTTTATGATTTTTTTCTGTGTAAAATCTCTCATACTCCAAAACCACACATACAATGCGAAAAAATATCGGATCACTTTTTTTTTTCTGAAAAAAAAAACAAATGAAATCATTGTTGTACAAAAAAAATACATTCTTCGCCACGCTTATAATCTAAAACATGCATACATGTTCTAGAATTGGGTTTAAAACATTTTCAACTGTGCAAATAACTCATACAACTAATATTTTACATTATTATTTTACAAAATTATATAAATATATTCAAACTACGTGTTTGTAAATTTTTGATTGGTAAATGAGTTATTACTACGATTATTTGATAGTCGTATTAAAATAATACCTACAGGTTACGTACTATTTTGGGTAACGTTAATGAAGTTGATTTTGGAAAAATTTTACAAGAATTGGTGACTTTTGGTGTGGATATATTACCTATGTCACCCAACACCCTTACTCCAAAATTACTTACTGTTAATTGAAACATCGAAAATGTTAATGATGTTAGTCCGTGTAAATAATCGACAAAAATGAGCGAACTAAAATCCGTGTTTATTTTCTTGATAAAACTATAAAAATATGGGTAAGTATGTATAATTACTAAGGGTATTTACTTCATAAACAATATAAGTCTTATGCAATAACTGACAAATAGTTTTTGAAAATACCTTAATATCATAATGTGATGTTTTAAGCATTCTTTCAGAGTAGAGTAAAACATAATCTGCTGTCGTTCAGTATAATTCGTTCTATAAATCTAAAATTTTGAATTTTTCACTCAGAAAATATTAAATAATATGTTCATCTGTGCATCCCCAGTACAATATGTACGAGGCAAAGTGTGTATTTATATATGTATATTGGCTCGAAATAACGAAGATTTAGAAAATGTAAAACCCCAAATATTGGGTAGAAGAGAGTAGAGAACATAAGTGGGTGGTATAGGAAACAATGGTGTTAGAAAGTTTAAATCTAATATATAGGTGCGTACTGTTATTTAACAATTAAGTAACTATCCCATACTCATCGATTGTATAATATGTAATTAAAAAATTTATTTTTGGTATTAATACTCGTATGACACCAACTACAATAGTTAGAGATTTCATAGTTATTAAACCGTGAGCGCTTGCTATATAATGCAGTTATGACTATGTTCAATTATTCGTCATAAATAAGACCAACGAATTCTGCTCAAAACCAAAATCAATCGAAGGTATTAAAAAAGAAATACGATTAAGTATAATAACATTTCAGTATTTTGTATTTGTCGCTGTCATTTTCTAAAACATACCTATTACACGTCACAACTGTATACAGTCGCTTGAGTTGAAAATAATCACCAATATACACATTTCGCAGACGTAGATATAGAGAAAAACAATCACACACTCACTTTAGCTGTTGTCAGAGAATTTTCAATTTTTCCAATGGACAAATTTAGCAGTTCGATCTGACCGCAAACCGCGTAGATGGCACCAAACATGAACGTGTCGATGCCCAAGTAAATAACGACGATGAGTACAGCCACGTAGCAATGTAACGCGTACAACAGAAAAAAGGTCCAGTAATCGTTTACGACAAACGGAATCCAACAGCAGATCGGGTAACTTTTTGGGTCGTTGAAATAATCAAACTCCGACCGGTCACTGCAACACGTCAAGACCTAACGTGAACACAAATTAAAATATAGTCTCAATTTAATTATTTCGGTTATTGCCTCACCTCGCGAGGACAGTACGCATTTAAATGAAACGCGATGAAAACGACAAAATTCATCTTGTTTCGCGTTTCTAACGTTGACAGGCTATTTTGTTCGGTATTATATTTGCAGCAGGGGTATATTAAAATTACAGCGTAATAACGAATCAATAATTTGTTATTTAGAAAAAAACATTAGATACATATAGGTATTTAGGTACCTATAAATGTGTATCGATCTAGAAGATTGTAAATATCGAGTAATAATGAGTGTGCATAGGTAAAGCGTAGAAGGAGAGGAGGGCATTTAGATTTTGATTCTATAATATTCCAAACCGATTGGTGTGTACGAAATTAACGATTTTGAGCGAAATTGTAATCACAATGTTTTCATTCCAAACGCACGATATGGATATCGATACCTACGTACGAGGGTGGAGAGTCAAGTGCGTCGAGTTACGTAGCTAAATCTCAACTGAACTCCGTTACCTCTTTGGGTAGGTCATAAACGGGCTCGTGCACACAAGCGTGACCGCTACTTGGCCGTAAAACAAATACCACGCGCATACTCTCCGGGTCGGTTTCAAGTAGCTGACCGTGAACCCGTCGGCTGATGCGCCGTAAGCGATCGACCCTTGGGCCTGTATGCGGTCCAGAGCCCGGGTGTATTCCATATAGTCTCGGTAGAACACCGTCATGAAGCACCATTTGTACAAACCCGACAGAAATATTGTCCAAATGTCTATGGTTCGGGTCAACAGAGACAAATCCGGGGCCAATATCAGCTGGACCGTCATGAGGACCGTCATTGTGGCGACGAGAGTACAAGTTAACGTTTGGTAAGCGATAAAGGTCCACGACGTACACTTAGACCGCGGGCCGCTCAAAGGAAATATACCGACGAACCGGAGGATGTTTGAAGGTAATGCGAGAAAACTCATTTTTTCTGGAAAACCGAATGGACTGCAGCCAAATATAATGCTTTCGACTATCTCGCATGATTGGCATAGAGATAATGAATTTGTTTTTTTTACATTTTAACCCGAATCGTATTTACTATTCAGCAATAATCAAATATCATGTCCGGACCATAATTACAGGGTCGATATTTTAAACTATCTTATTAGAATCGTTAAAACCAATTTAATCAATTATTTTCGCTCACAAATTCAAAACCATCATTTCTATTCAGTCAATTATAAACTATAGTAGCCAAACATAATTTATTATTCACTATACTGAATCGTGTATAGAAACGATTTAAATCATGGGGTGTGTGCACGTACAAAAATTATTGGCCGAAGGGGGATTAAATTCGACTGTATGTTTATTTATACTACGCAAATCAATAATGTGCCAATTTAAGCAGTTTAAAAACCAAAAATGGTTCAATGGCGATCTGGGTTTTGATCAAAAAAATTTAGTAATAGCGTTCCACAATATCTGCAGATATTGTATGATTAGATACAACTGTTACTCGAATATTCAATAAATTTCAAAACAAATATTCAACCAAAGCATAATTGTGTTTTATACTTTTATGTTCTTTTAATCATCTAAAAAAGCCAAATTTACTACGTCAAACTTTGACCACGTTTGACGATATTTTTCGCGTAAAACAAAAATAAAAAAACTCATCAAGTAATATAAAAATATATAATTTTGGAATCACACAGGCGTAGACAAAAAATATAAATGATTTACAATTTTTTCCACTATTCATTTTTATTAGGGCACATTTCTATACATTTTTAATGAATTATCAGCTTTCAGTTACATTGTTACCAAATGCAAGTTAAATTACTAATTAGTTATCTAACAACGCTTTAATTGGATACATAGAGTTGAAACGTTTGTAAAATTATACAACATTTTGGAGTAATTTAAAAAAAAAACTTTCCATCAACCAGTGTTATTTTTCTAGAAATTAAACAACAGCTGATAGATCCCTTATTTTAAAAACGTCCATTTCTTAGACAACTATTATCAAACAGAAATAATTTATTGACTGTTCATTTTTATTATATTCTTGACCAAAACACCAACCATACATTATGTCTAACCGAAAGTTGTTAAAAATCCATTTCTTTAATACACCTAATATTGTACTCGACTATGCGCAGAGTAGTCACCTATCTACACAATAACATAGGACACAATTTGATTATACGTTTTTGTTTATGAATTTATAAAGCACGGTGAATAATAAATAAATCACAACGGTCGCAAATAGATATTATAAGTGTGTAAACAAAGAACAAAAAAAAAAAAAATATAGTAGCTAAAGCGGTTAAAAGTAAGCAAAAGAAAACCAGTAGCAAAGCAAAATCAGAGATTTGTCTCTTGAAAACTATTACTGAATCGTATAACTGTGTAGTGAAGTTTTCTCGAACATTTTCATGAATCGTAATCGTCTAATCATGGTTCATGAGTATAGTCGACACGCCCCGACAAACACAAAAGCATGTTTCATTTTTCTACATTTTGTAGGTAAATCGTTGTTATACCTTACATTATTATAGGTAAGTATAAATATACAAACTTGAATTGAACACAAATGATTTTAGTTATAACGCGTGATGAACACGTACGTGTGATGAACGGGAATTAGCTTGGGCTTGTTGCAGATTTGTTAATAATTTCCGATTTAAAAAGTTAATACCTATGGAAAATTGCAAAATAAAATCCTTTTTAATGAAACATACGATTTTTTAAATTTTTTTTTTAGGTTAGCGATATGTATACTCTTAAAGTATAACACTTCTTCGATCTTTCCTCCATGTAACCTGTGTGGAAAATAGATTCAACTCTTTGTCAGTTACCTACATCTCAACACAATTATATTTGTACAAGTAGTGTATATTCTTAGAAGTTTTTAACTTTAATTTTTAACAATTATATTTTACTTATACATAGTTAAAACTGTATCATACAGTTCTAATAGGTGCCTACCTATTCTGTTTTTAAACTACCTACAAGTTTGTATTAATAAAAAAATTGTTTATTTTTTAATTTTTCAAATAAACTTTCACTTAATGTTTTTTAAGTAAAGCTTTAGAAATAATGAACGACTGCATCTTACAACAAAATGCCAGATTGACTGACCACATGATTTCTTAAAAATTTTTAAGGGAGTTATGGAACTAAAAATTTTTTGAATTTTTGAATTTTACGCAATTTTTATTCCATAAAACCTCTAGTTTTTATAATCAAGTCTCGATACTTTAATACAATCTAAACAAGATAGTTTTACTTATGTGATTGATAAATTTAGAAAATTGGTTAACACAATTTTAGTTAATAGCCAATTTCACGATGTTATTTTGTCGTAAAACTCGTCATTCCGGGCGGCTGTGTACTTCTTATGGGGGAAACAAATAATTACGTGAAACGTGTTTTTTCCACATCAATTTAAATTGTTTTGATCGTAACATCCAAAATAAAGATCGGAGAAAGCTGAACCTTTTACACAATACCAAAATAGGAAAGATACAGATTTGATAAAAGTTTTTCACGTTAAATTTGTTTTTACCACGACGTATACCAGACAACTGAGCTCGCTCAGAATCGTATTTTCGAAGGCAATGATTTATCCTGTTGCTTTCAGAAATTAAATAATGCGTTTAAACCACAACCTCTAAACTAGTGGCCCACCCAAAGGTTAGTCGCTACCTCGTCAAACTACCCACGCGAACTAGACTGATCCCGGAGCTTTTTTAATTTTTTTTTCTTTACTTTTATAATACTTTTATAATAAGTATCAATTGTAAATTTTTAACTGTTAAGTATAAACTATAAGATAAAAGACCCATGAACAGGTTCATCGTCGGTCAAAGGCAAAACGGCTGCAGCTGCGGCCACCTCACTAATACTCTTATCTCCTTCCTCTTGGCTCTTTGATAGTCATATTCTTTATCAACTAATATTTTGTTGTATCACAGTAGTGGCAGCAATTTGCGTTACACATCAAAATAAAAACAAATGACGCGAAATGAATCTCTGAGCAAATAGTTAATGTAATTTGTATTTTGTGAGTAAACTGATCATATTAACGATTATTATAAAAATAATACTTCCGGTTCACGTCGCGTTGAAAACTATGTGATAGCTTTATAGAATTGTCCGACTGCCGATTACTATTGAACCCACATTGCCTGGGTAATAATATTTATTAGATATTTATATTTATTTTGTTTTAACGTCCGTGAAGCGAAACATCACGAGAATCATGGTATGCGTGACAATTTCTATGGTTCGGCCGTCTGAAAATTGTTTAAATACGAAATTTATTGCTATTTCGTTCACAGAAAACAGCATTTGCGGTTGTGATGGTGTCCACTATTACCCTGTTGGTGTTTTGTTTGATGACATCTGTACACGGAAATTCAAATGTGAAAGATCCTTTTATCGAAAAAGTATTAGAATTTTAATTGATAATATACCTGTTACACCTATTTTAATTTGTAATAAGCGTGTAACCGTTTGATTATTTTACGTTTGTTCTAGTTTCAGGCTTATCAACAGCATTTTAGAGGCGAAGAGCACAACACAAATTATGACCACGATGCGTTTCTTGGACAAGACGCTGAAGAGTTTGATAATCTAACACAGGAAGAAAGTCGGAAGAGACTAGGGTAATAGTTGTTGTTATTTTTAGTCTTATGTACCTATTACTGTAAAAAATTGTGTTTTAACCGGTGGCATTTTTTGCAGTTTAATAGTAGATAAAATTGATAAAAACAACGATGGATATGTGACGCAAGAAGAACTAAAAGATTGGATTAAATTTACACAAACCCGTTACATTATGAACGATGTACACAGTCAATGGGACAATCATAAAGCTCAAGACGGAAAACTATCATGGGCAGTGTACAGAAAAGATACCTACGGATTTATGACTGGTATGAACAATAGATTTTGGAATTTTTTTTACTCTTTATTAGCAAAGGGATTGCCAAATTCACTATAATTTTTTTTATGTTACACTTGTGTTCTTCCCTTAGTAATTATTTAATAGATAATTTAAATACATTTATTATATTTCTTTGCAAAATATTTGATTTATAATAAGTAGGTAAAGAAAATGTAAACATAAATTTGAACCTTTGGTAATAAAAAAATTACACAAAACCGATACAATTAAACGGTTACCTACTAATACTTACAAGAATAAATAATAATCTGTAAAATAAAATCAGTATGATCAGTGGCATTTGGGATTAATTTATAATAATAATGTAGTCCTAAATTGCGTCAATTTTATATTTTTGGAAATTATTTTCTTAGATGAAGAGGCAAATGATGCCCAAAAATCTGACGATTCTTATACTTATGCTAAAATGATATTAAGAGACAAGAGAAGGTGGGCAGCAGCTGATGTGGACAGTGATGGATTACTGTCTAAAGAGGAGTTTGTATCGTTTTTACATCCTGAAGAAAGTGTTCACATGAAAGATATTGTTGTATATGAAACAATGGACGATATGGATACTGATAAAGACAACAAAATATCAATTGATGAATACATTGGTAACAATTCATATTATACAAGTACGTTTGGATTTAAATTATAACTAAGATTTTGTAAATTTGTCTCTTTTAGTTGATTTGTTCCCTGGTGTGGAGCCAAAGGAAGAACCAAATTTCATTATAAGTGAAAAAGAACAATTCAAAACTTACAGAGATAAAGATGGAGATGGATATCTGGACATCGGAGAGGTCGGAAAAAAATATATTTACAATAGTTTTTCAATTTGCTTACTATATCATCTATCTGGTGGATTTCGAATTTAGGTGAAAGATTGGATACTACCTGACAATTTTGATCATGCTGAAGCAGAAAGCAGACATCTGATTTATGAGTCCGATTCTGATGCTGATGGAAAACTAACCAAAGAAGAAATATTAGAAAAATATGATTTGTTTGTGGGATCTCAAGCAACCGACTTTGGAGAGGCTATAATGAAACATGATGAACTGTAGATGAGTTATGAAATGTATTACTTAAGTGTAATATAACAAAATATGTTATCAATAATTACTAATAGTTTAATATTTTTATAGAATTAGTGGTACACTAATTCTAGTACTTTATACTTTATCTTTAATAGTATTTTATACTCAATTTAATACTCATTATTTTACTTTAATTTTTTATAAATGTTATACAATGTGCAAATGATCTGACTAAATCTGTATGCCAAAACTTCTTTACTGTTATGTATGTACACTATTTATCCTTGTTTTAGCCTAGTTGATATTTTATACATTTAAAACTTTTATCTGTTAAAGAATTTGTATTTTTAATACTTTAATAACTACATTTTTGAAATAGGAAACTATTGGTCAAAATTAATTTACCTTGTATGTAAACGGTTGTACGTTAATGTCAACATCAGATTGTGATAATTCAGATATCAAAGTGCCAGCTTTAGGCCCAATGACATTTACAACTGTATACATAGAAGTTATGTCTGCCAATTGAAATGATTCGTCTTTTGGCAAATGATCTTTCAGCCAGTCTAACACCCTTGTTTGTTGACTAGTTGGTGATACCATCAAGTAACTGTAATCAATTATACACATATTAAGTAAATAATTCTAATTAAAAAAAAAGTGAAAGGTACAGTGCATATTTATCCTCAGCGTGCTGGATACTAATTGTTTTTTATTAAGTTCATTTTTTATTTTTGTCAAGTATAAAGCGTTTTAATTATTAATTAACATTGTTTTGTTTTTTATTTCACCAAGTACCTATTTATCAAAAAATAGTACATTTACCAATTTTCTTTTTCGCGCACTAAAAGACAATCATTTTCATAACCACCTCTTTCGTTTAACATTCCTGTGTGAACGATTCCACCAACTGGAATATTCACTTTATTAGTGCATAGGCTTTGTAACCATTCTACTACACCGTTACATTGAGACTGAAAAAAAAAATAGTAATAAACATTAGAATATACAAAAATGTACTTAATTTAATTCAACTATTGCAAAATATAAAAAACAATATTAAATTATTTAATAATATTAGTTTACCTCAGTTTCATCGTCCATAATTCGTTGTTTCCCCTATCCATGTATGTACATGTTTTTAATATAAATATAAAATAATCATTAAATATTAATCTATTCTATACATTCATTAATACAATTGAAAGTATGCAAATAAATGGCAGTTAGCAGTAAAATATGTAATATACATACTAAAAGAAATTATTTACTTTTAAAATTTTGTAATTTATAGTAACAATGTTCAACATTTGTTTAACTATGTCTATGTACTTGGTGTTACTAAGGTTTAATATATTACACCTGACAAAGTAACTATTTAATCATTAAATTTTAATGTCTTTAGAAATAAAAAAAAACCAAAAATTAAGACACTATAAATATAGACACTTGGTCTGTGTTTGATATTGCCATTGAAATGCGCATTTGCTATTTTAAAATAAAACTTGAATATTTTTGAGTTTTTTTATTTCTAATAAAACAAAAGTCATCAAGCACTCAAATTAAAATTATTCAATCTATATTGATACTTTGCAGTTTGGACACTTAACAGTACATACTAAATAATGATGTGTGAAAATATACTGCAAGACTAATACTTATTAGTAACATAGTTTTAAATGAAATATAAATACAACAATTCTTAATCTACTAAAAATGTTTGTAAGATTGTTCTTAGTCTTATTACAATCCCCAACACAACTGTAACCATGTTTTGACAATATTAAAAAAATGTAATAATTATACTCCGTGCAGTGAGAGAATAAATTGTACATTCAAACTAGAGTTGTCACAGATAACATACACTCCAGTATAACAATAATAAAATATAATAAATAATAAAATACCTGGCGATTTACAAAATTTTTGTTGAGTAACACCGGGTAGTTATAATATTTTTGGTTACCAGGCCGGATAGTAAAAAATATTTTCACTTTTAATTCTTAGCAATTTTTTAAACATGAAAACAATTATATATATTATATATATTATAATATAATATAATAATTTACACAATTTTATGTTAATTATTTAACCTTTTAAGGCTAGGTATCTTCAAAGCCAGATTTTTGTTTAAATAATTATTTGCCTGGTCGGGTCCTAACCGTTCAAGTACCCGTGACAACTCTAATCCAAATGACAATACTTTGTCACTATCCTAAGGTCAAATTTCTTCCACAGAGCGTTCCTGGACTGGCAACAGGACAACCGGCCACAGAAAGCACTGTTTTGGTAGATTGACATTTGATAGTTGTGAAGGGAGTGCGTAGTGGGGATTGCGCGGTTTCCAACACTATTTGATTGCTGTCGACTTACGCTCTCTTGCTGCACA
>CM029363.1:8407033-8419612 GCA_017140985.1 Hormaphis cornu | reverse complement strand
ATAAAAATAATTTATACACTGACAATAATTGTGTGCGTATAAAAACAAACAATTTGTATGATAGATATACAAATTAAAGATTAAATAGGTAGGTATATTTATATACAATAACTTGAAAAATGTAAAGACTTTAGGGCATAAATCAAAAACATGGTTCTATAATAATAATTGTATTAATCAAGAACAATAATATATATATATACATATACTCCATCGATATGTAACATACCTAAGTTGTAACAACGCAGTTAACTTAGTTTAATGTAATTTTAATCCTACATCGAGCCAAAACACGTTTTCGTAATAATCACAAATGAATAAACGAGTAAAAAACAAGTACGTAATAAAACACTTTTGTAACCAATCAAAAATAAAATGTACCTAGTATAATACCTACTGAAAAACAAAAAGTAAGCGTATATGACTATAAGAACTACGGCTGTACATTTCAAACGCAACAAAAAACATTTAACAATAAAATATTACACGACTTTTATACAAAGTAAAAATTGATTTTGTGCAAAAAAAAAATATTAAGTTAGGTACACCAACACGATTGCTCAAAGTATAATATGTTAAACTCTAAAGCGGTAAAAATATATAGTAACAATACATGTAATTGCAGTGTGCTGTAACGAAAAAATATGTACATCATAAAGCATTTTTTTGTTTTTTTTATTGGTTGAATAAATTAGTAACTGTGTATTTATTATACAGATTAAAATTGATATAATTTTAAAGGCAATATAATATGATATTTTCACTTTTTATTTTTAATTGTACATTGACTAATATTATCATAGACACTGTATTATTTAAAAATTAGTTGTTTAAGTGGATCGCAGGTAAGAAAGATTTAAAGTTGATGCTATATACGAGATTCATTCTACGTGCAAAAGTAAAAAACGATGTCGAAAATTTAAGTAAAAATTAAAAATCATTTGGAAAATGTATTTACGCGCGACTCGTTAAAATCTATTACAACGTGAACCGACCAATAGCCAGGATGGGCAAGTTAACAGCTTTTTTTAACTCGTTAAGTTAGTTAAAAAAATTAAAAGTCAAGTTAAAAGATTTTTTTTATTTGCACTATTCATTAAATGTATAAAGTTAACTAACAGAAAAATGTTAACACGAGATAAAAATTAAAAAACATTTTTTTTCGGATTTTCTTTTGAAATTTTCTTCTTGCTAATACTTTTTTTTTTTTAAGAGATTAAAAAAAAAATTGTAATTACTATACAGATTGACTTATAAAGTTAAAACGTTAAAAAAAAAAAAAAATGAACTCATTAAGTTAAAATTAACAAAAAAAATAAGTTTAACTTTGAACGAGTTAACGCCCAGCCTTAGTGTCAGAACAATGGTTTTTGGTGAACCTAAACTAGTGGTTCTCAAAATTTTTGGATTCACGTCACTCCATAAGAGTCCCGACACTTGACGTCTTCCTATCAAAAAATTCCCATATCGTTATTGTTTTCTCCGAGTATTTTGTGTCACCCCCAATACTGGATCCGTACTCCGCCCCGGTAGGAAACCACTGACCTAAACTATAGCTGCAGTATATACTTATTTTTCAGTTACACGTTTAAAATGTCGATAAACTTTTCCGGTGCAGCAACGCAACGCACTGCATTATAACAAGTACAGTATGTTGTATAAAATAAAATCAGCACGATTACACGGTACACAGATAATCGCGTAACAAACATGCGAAAAAAAAAAAAACGTACAGTCGAGAACAGAGGGAACCTACACATTTTTTTTTTTTTTTCGGTTAAACACAATAGCACGATACCGCAGTATCAAGTGGCCGCGACGGCGATCAGGTGGACTGAAGTTTGGGCTCGACGTTCGCGTCGCCGTAGAACAGCTTGAGCAGCATTTCTTTGGCGGAAATCGACTCGTGCTCGGGGGACGCGCGCTCGCTGTGCGGCGCCGACCGGCAAACGGACGTCGCGGCCGCGGTCACGTAGTACATCAGGTTGCTGGCGGGCGGCGCGGAGCCGACCGGCACGTCGCGGCTGGTGAACTTGAACTTGGGCCTCCGGTCAACGGTCTGCAGCTGCAGCAACGCGGCGTGTAGGTTTTCGCCGCAACCGCGGCCGCCCAGCCGCAGCAGCCGTTCCGACAGACCCCGCAGGTCCGACGTGCCACGCTGCTGCTGTTGCAGAAGGCCGGACGACGACGACGACGAAGACGACGACGTTTGTACGGTCGTGGTGCAACTTCGGAAGCTCGAGAACGTGTACGACACGTCCGAGGACCGGCGATAACCGCCGCTGTTCGCCGCGGTCGGAGTGGCGCGCGACCGCGGAACGTCCGCTCCTGCAGACTCGGTCGGCCGAGGTTTGCCGGCGACCGCTTTCGGTCCGTCGGTTCGCGGCTGCGGTTCGTCCGCGGAACCGGAGGCGACCGACTGCGGCGGGGCCGCCGTCCCTTCGGGTCGGGGAAACCGCCCGGGTAGAGGATCATCCTCGTCGGTTGCACGAGTGTTCGGCGCGGCAGCGGCCACCGCCGCCTTTTCAACGGCGCGTACGGAAGGGTTCGGCCCTCCGGCGGAAGTCTCCGTTCCGAGGGACGGTTCGCTGCAGGGGTCCGGCGTCCGCGGCTCGTCGAGAACGGTTCGCGGTGCGCCGGAAGCGGACGGCCGCGGGCTGCAGTCGCCCTTGGACAACCTACCGTCCCTCTGGATCCGTAACTGGGCCAAGCTCGGCGTCTGCGCCGCGGTGCCGGTCCCCGCCGGCGACTGGCTGCGAGATCTGCCGCACAGTTCCCGTAGGTTCTCCTTGCTCGCGTCCAGCGGCAAAACCGCGACGTCTTCTCGGACTTTCGCGCTGGTCGGCGGTCCCGTTTTTTCACCGGTATTTTTCACCGAACATTTGCCGGAGTTCTTCCGCTGCGCCGTTCTCTTCGGTTTTCTCTTTTGCATCCACCGGTGCGACAGGCACTCGGTCGCAGAAGGGCGGCTCCTACAACCAACCAACACACGCACGCACGCACGCACGCACGCACCACACATATAACACACGATGAAAATTCGTAGCGAAAATTTCCAAAAAAAAAAAAAAAAAACATAAAACATATTGAGTATCGAAAAACTTATTAAAGTGTCACTGATATTTTGAATACATACACACCTAGTATTATGTTCGAGTATAAAAACACGTGCACCATTATTTGTACAAAATTACCTAATTATTTACGTCATAATACATTTTACAAATCACGGTAATAATAAATCACGTCTACCGTGTGTCTAAAATATTACATACCGACTACTATAAAACACTACACAATATCCAACTGCAAAACTTAATAACATTATATATAGGTATATATATATAGGTACGTCTTGTCTCTATAATCTATAATACGGCTGACTTTAGGTGTACGCAAATAAAAACGAAAATCTCAATTTACCTATAATCTGCATTACCCCCCCCCCCCCCCCCCAATATTGTTTTACACCAACCAAATAGAATGTATTTTTTCCAAAAACGTGACCGATTTTTTTTTTTTTTTACTAAAGAATCGAAAAATATGTATTTCATTTCTAAAATATAAGCTGTTTAAAACAGATGCATCTAAAACGATTCTTTATTCAAATCACGTAAGTAATATTTATCAATTATTTTTAGTTAAAATAAATCTTGAAACAGTGACAGTCGAAATTTTTCTTTTTGAGTATATCTGTGTGTTATTTCATACGTACATCATGATTGACCTACGTCTTGAATACGACTGAACAAAATCAATTTCGATTTTCATCGGGAAATTATCGTTGAAAATTAAAATACTTAAAAAATTCCTACTAAAATAGTTTATGTTGACATGAACACGTCGACTCGGTGTACAATCAATTTTTAAACGGTCGAACCACAGTTATTTTGCCTAGGCGTGAAATAATGATAAAATTGTTCAATCAATTTTATAGCAAAAAATAATATGTTTATGAACGCTAATATAGTCGAAAGCGTAAAACAATTTTTAAAAATGTTGATGTATACATTTTTCAGTTGGCAACTGTAATATTATTTATTGAATGGTATTGAAAGTAGAATTATAAATGTACTTGCACAACTTTATAATATTATATATATAAAACTATAAAGCGATTAGAAATGTGTTTAATTTCTACCCCGATTTGTGTATGATAAACATGTTTACGCACCCGACAAATATTGCTTTTATTAGTTTGTTAATCCAATATAAACACAACAATAACCGCGTTTGTTTATAAATAACAATATCCTATTTGTGTGAAAAAAAAACTATGACTCATTTGCCATAATCATTGTTAGACTGTAGTATGTTTGTGTCGTACAGATGAAGAGATATATAATAGGTATACCTAATAATTATTATAATTAAATATAAAAATCTTAATTATTGTGCGTGTGTTTAGTATATTTACTACAATTAAAAAAAATAATAAACTACCATAGTTAATAGAGTTATCTCTCTATAGAAGCATTCGGCGTTATGTTATATTATTATTGAACGACACGGTTATCGTGAAAAAATATTCGTCACATTGAACGCGTGTTGTGCACTAGTTATCATTTTAAAACTTAAATAATTTATATGTATCTATAATTAAAACGCAATATTTAAATGCTTAAAGTAAACAATTGCTTGATGTAAAAAATAGGTGTATATATTATATATACAATACAATTGTGAACTCAACGGTTAAAAAAAATTATCTGCGCGTTTTAATCATAGTTTTAAAATGTAATTCATTACATTATACAATGCACTACAACACGAGTATATAAGCATGGGCTTATAATAGCTCTGCAAACACAATATAATATTATTACAAGTCAACATACTTGTGATCTTTAACGAGCAGCTTCTTGATGAAATCTTTGGCGTCGTTGGATATCGAATCGAACGCTTCGTCATCAAAATCGTACTGGGCAACCGTCACGTTGGCCATAGTTTCCACGTCGGTTTCTCCCATGAAAGGAGACAGACCCGATAACCTGCACACACACACACACACGCACACACACACCAAACGGAAACATTTTCACTAAAACGTCGGACTAATCCCATATAATAGGTGCGATTTGGGTTGGGGGGAGAATTTGGAGTATCTGAGCCCCGTCTGGTAAGTCTAAAGCGCCCCAAATCATTAAAAAAGAATAGCGAATCTCAGGGGTCTTGATAAAAATTAGCCATTTCCAAACATTTTAATTTCAGCCCTTCAAATCGCACCTGTGTAAAATTTGGGACTTGTGTTAACGATGTGTGGCATGAACACAACCTCGACGGGCTTACTTACAGAACATAACATATCACGCCGACTGACCACATGTCCGTGCCGAATCCAATGGCGTCAAAGTTCACCACCTCCGGCGCAACGAATTCCGGCGTGCCGAACAGCACTTGAAGTTTATTGTCCGGGTTGAATTTTCTCGCCAAACCGAAATCGATGATTTTTACGCGATTTCCGGTTTTCGTCAAGCAAAGTATGTTCTCCGGCTGAAATTCAAACATAACGCGTCTTTAAATCGTAATATCTGGAATAATTGCGAATAGATCGATACCATTTCCTTATATTCGCGCGGGGAAAAGTAGTCATACCTATACTTAACTACGAAACATGAAAATAAAAAAATAAAAAACTAATATATTAGTATATATTATTTATATTATAATTTATGTGTATACATAAGTTTCAAGTTACCTTAAGATCGAGGTGGAGTATATTTTTGGAGTGGATAAACTGTACTCCTTCACAGATCTGCCGCATGAATATTGTCACGGCCTTTTCGGTCAGAACAAAGTCATCGCCGATAACTCGTTCAAACAGCTCACCCCCTTCAACACTACAAAATTATTATTTACAAATGGTTAAACAATTTCCAACTTTTTACTGTATAATGTAGTATTGGTCAAAATATAGGTAAATAAGGACCTTAAACATTTTAGTATTCATAAGTGACGGCGTCTACTTACAGTTCTAATACAAAGCACATGGCATTATTTGCTTCAAACGCATCGTAAAGTTGTATTAATCTTGGATGTTGAAGTTCACACATTATTTCAACTTCTCTTTCCGCGTTTCGGCGGTCTTGCTTATGTACAATACCGACGAATTTGGCAGCCAACATAAGACCTGTCGCTTTTTCTCGGCACTTGAACACTGTACCGAATTTCCCTCTTCAAAAGAAAGAACAGTTACGTCATAAGGTACATGTTATTTTATTTGTCAGTCGCTATATTCTAAAAAAATCCATAAAATTAAGTATACCAGTATAGGTTAGTATGTTGACTGCAAAGGAAACTGAAGAGCATAATACACACCGTTTTAAAAATTTTATGTTTACCTATTATGTATTTATCCAACCATACAAACAAAATAAAAACACTAGTTAAATTGTTTCCAATAAAACCACATTTTCAAGCTTCCAACTTAAATGTTATCCAGAATTATTGGAGTATATATAGTACTAAAATTAAATAGTTATTTAATATCAATAAATACAGCATAATACCTACATTTTACTAGTTTTTACCAAAGGCGTACCTACTATGTCTAAAAAATAAAATATGGGTAGATCTACCGAAATTACAATACATTCTTCTGATTATATATACATATATATATGTACATAAATTTGTATGGTTTTGCAACATTAAATTAACTGGTCTGCATAAAAAATTTTCGCACCCTAATTTAAAATCTGAAATGGCGTTTGTTTATGTGGCTAAATTATTACGAACGGTTGGAACTTGGAATGTCAGTCACGCGCTGCGGTCGTGCAAGAGTATAATAATATACTTACTACTATTTATACATAGTATTATAAATAACACGATTCAGTTGGTTGGTCACACTGTAACAGTCTCCTACTATTGTAATATCATTATATCTAAGGCTAGACTGAACTCGGTGAATCGTGCATTCGTGCATTTTGTTATCAGTGCTGGACGCTGTTCGGTGATCGCACAAAATTGAAAATCTGAAATCGCAAATCTGAAAAATTCGCGGAAACTCGACGGACGGACAACGAATTTTGTCTACAAACTCTACTGCGTTTTGTTGCAAATCTACCGTCGCGTGAGTACTATTGATTTTGCGAAATACCTATTTTTGTCTTGTGTTGCTTATTTTTTCTTTATTATTTCTATTCTAAAAACGCAGTCGTCGTTTGGACACAATGACTCGGCAAAAAAATGTTTTAATCGAACGGGTTTTGCTCGACGAGTGAAATAATGCATTAAAAATGTTGGCGATACATTATTTAGGGGATTCTCGCCGTATCGTTTTAAAAGTCATTATGTTGTAGGAAGGTACATTACTACTTGTTCATTATTATAATAACATTTCATGTTCATTGTTCTTAACAAAAATATGCGCAATGTAATGTGATGTATTGTTTAGGTGTACCTACTTAACGTTAAAATGGTCAAAATCAAAATTGTTTTTTGTAAATAAGAATGAAATATACCATCCTCATATCTACATTAAAAACTATTTTGGTTTACCGTGAATAAAATAAAATAATTGTTTCTAGGGATACAATTCAAACATTAGATGTACCTATTTACAATTATTACAATCATCATATTTTGTGTATTTTTTTTGTAACCAATAAGTCAAATGTATCGTTCCAACATGGCTTGTGGAATGTTTAACCCCTTATTGGCCATGAGCACAACCGATACTGATTTAATGAAAGAAAGTCTATGATGTAAAAGTATTTAACAGATACAATTAGTTTATGAAATCTAGATGTTGCTTACTTAAAACCATTTTTTTTTTTTTTATGTTTCTTCATAGAAATATTTAATTAGAAAAGTACTGCTCTAATTTGTTATAACTTAACTGATTATGTTGAATTTACCTGCTTATTTTTAAAATTGTTCAACATAAAATTTTAATTATTTAAAAAAAAAAAACTAATTAATTTTGTATCCACCTTATGCAATACATGGTTTTTGTTCTATGAACTATCGTAATCATTTTTAAAAACATTATCTTTAGTAGATATTATGTTGATATTATGAATATTTTTTTTGTATATTCGTTCCAAAACTTTATAATTCTGGAAAAATATTGTTTGCCAAATTAACCCTTCACAATTATTTGAAGCACGATAGTTGTTTGAAAATGGTCTATATTATGTGGCTTCAAATAAAGAATGAAATAATTCGTACTGTTAAGACCAGTGGTTCTCAAACTTTTTTTTTCGCATACCACTTAAGTATATTATCAATACCATTAAAAAAAATAATACCACTGATGATTAAAATTTAAAAAATTTCTACGCTAAGAATCTAATATTTATTTTTAATTTTCCGTTCTACTACCATGCAGCCTTCTGCGTACCACAGTTTGAGAATCGCTGGTACAATTTTTACCATATCATCAACACTACGACCGAACTATAATTTGTTAAAAAAAAACATTTTGAACTACGCTATTTTTAGTCAATTTTGCATACCTATAGATGATAGTTCAATTACAACTTAATTTTATTATCAATCCAGATTTGTATATTTTAACCCGGGCCTCCGGGGCATTAGTGCATAAAGTTGGTTATGTGTCCTAAGCACATACTTAAGCTTTGGTGAATGATTTTAAATAACAAATTAAATAGTACTTAATAACAAGCAAGTACATTTATTTATAATACAAGATTGTTTAGATTAATTTGGTCTGTTTTGTTCATTCAGTATAAAATGTATCTTATTCATAGAATATGTGTAAAAAAAGTTACCTATGTGTAACTAACTACCTATATTAAATGTCGATATATTTAATAAAAAATTAGTTGCGTGTATGATTTTATTTTAAATAATTTAATGAAACCCTAAGTAGTTATATTTTCAACAGCTTTTTACAATAGCATTACCAAGAGTTGTTTTTAGACAGTTGGCATTAAAAGCATTATTTATTTTATAAATAGCTTAAAGCCAGCTAACACAGTCGTGATGGTCATTATCACATAGTTTGAATATTCAAGCTAACTCTCTACTAGTGCCAGTAAATAATAGTTTATTTTGTGCTCAATCTACAATTTTTAATTTTATCTTTTTAACTCTACTTGAGTATTCTATCTATAATTGATACTATATCTCTTCGGGTATACTTGTTTTAACCTACATTATAGTTGGTTATTTGATCATAGTAAAGATGTTGAAAAAAAGTACCTTCCCAATTACTTATAATCCATATATCTAATTATCTATTTCATTTACAGTTTTATTAAAAATGCCTTCTATAACTATTCATTTCTTTTGTGTGGTGCATACTTAAACATTTAAATAAATCAGTTGTAAAATTTTTAGACGCTCTATGATAATTTTTAAATTAATACTTAAAAATAATTATATATATGTATATGTTATACAAAATGTACATATGTACGCTTACCGTCCAATTTCAGATTGTAGCTCATAATGTTCTTTCATATCTACTCCTTTACGAATAGTTATATCTTTGTAGGGAAAACTGGGTTCCAGCTCTAGAAACACAATGACACAATTTGAAATGTTTATGTTAAGTTATACCTTCTTAAACTTAAAACAAAAGTTGTACAATTGTTTTAATTGTTTCTTTTCTTTTCTTTTTTTCAAGTGAATTATGGCAGCAGAAAAAGAAGTGGAAGTGTTTGAATTGGAAGAATTGCAGTCCAAAAAATTGTGGCATCAATTGACTTTAAAATTACTACTCTATGTAAAAAATCCAAATGTGCAACAAAAAGTTAATTTGTTGGAATTCTATACCAAATTCATTCAACCTATCGAAAGTAAAATGAATTCATTAGCGTTGGTTGAAATTGTTTCATACATCATTCCGTTTTACAAAGAACCAAAAGAAGCGGTCACATTTTTAGAGTCTTTAGAACCCAAAGTTAAAGACACAGTTGAAGCTTTAATTTTTGCCAAAGTTCTGAAAGGAGAAATACTTTTGGATAAATTGAAGAACCAACCAGAGTGTTTGGTAGTTATTACTGACGTTGATAAACTGTTGAGCGATCTAGACGAAATATCACCGGTGCACAGTCGATACTATTTATTAGCCAGTCATCTGTATCGAATCCAAGGAAAGCACACAGATTACTATCGTACTTGTTTAAAGTATTTGGGCTCAATTGATTTGTCAACGATCAATCAACAGGATCAAATGAGAAACGCTTTTTTACTGGGACTTGCCGCATTGCTCAGTGACGACATCTACAATTTGGGTGAACTACTCATGCATCCCATTCTAGATTCGTTGACCAACACATCAAACTACTGGCTAGTCGAACTGTTGAATGCATTCAACAATGGAGATATTACAAAGTTTGCCAAAATGAAGCCACAGTGGGCTTCTATACCGGACATAGCTGTTCAAGAACACAAACTAAGGCAAAAAATATCTCTTCTGTGTTTGATGGAGATGACGTTCAAGCGACAAGCGAAAAACCGGTGTCTATCGTTCCAAGAAATTGCGAACGAAACGCATCTGTCTTTAGACCAGATTGAAATGTTGGTGATGAAAGCGTTATCTCTAGGCCTGGTGAAGGGTAAAATTGATCAAGTCAGTGAAGGAGTGTACTTAGAATGGGTTCTACCGAGAGTGATGAACATTACTCCGATAGCCAGCATGATCGGTAGACTGGATTCTTGGTGTACAGAAGTGAAGAACATGCAGTACAGAATGCAAGACGAAGCCCAAGAGTTTTTGAAACTTTAAAATTTACAGTATTTTTTGTTATATCGGTATGTGTGTGTGTGGAGAAATCTTTTAAACAACCCAACTAACTACTAAATAATGTCTACAGAAAATAATGTTATGTATATTTTATAAAATAAACGTTGTAAAATTAATAATAAATTTGTACGTAATATCAAACGGTACACATTATGGTAGCGTTTTTACTTTTTATTTATTTCGTAAGACTACGAAGCACGAAGCAAAAAAAGAAGTAAATAGTAAACACTTTCTCTTAGGCAACGTTGGCAAATATTCAATAAAAAAAAAACAGTTTTCGTGCGTATCCACTACTAAAGGGACAATCTACTCCCAATATGGTCGGTTAAGTTTGTGAAATATTGTGTGTTTTGATCGTTTCCTCGACGAGCTCGTCAAAACCGCGACGCTAGCCAGAAACTATAAAGTCCGAAATTCGACTGGCAGGCGTTCAAGCGGCGCGCGGTGTCCACCACCATCACCGTGTGTATGTATCTGGTAGGTAGACTCCCCGTTTCGGTCGTTCGTTACGTCGTTGAACGTCGCGTTCCAAAGGGTATTATATTGGTGGAATATCATCTTCTCTGTATCATAATAGTACACCGAGTAACGTCGTCACGGTTTTTATAAATAGGTAGGGAACATTTCGCACCGGTCCCGGACGGAAAACAAAATTTATTGTTGCCAAAATGAAAAATTTTAAAAAAGTAACTATAATTATAATAGCTTATGCGGTGCGGAAAAAAGCTACCGGGCGGTAAAGAGATGGGTACGATATGCGGTCGGACCGTTCTAATTTTAGCGCCGTGTTATTACGATATTATTTTGTTCAATATTACGTATAATATTATAATATCGTAATAGTGTAAAACATTTTACGCGCGTCCGACCGGACAAACGGTTCCGCCGACGTAAAAACATACATTTTTACTATCGTCGGCGGTTTTGAGGGGGCCCCAAATTTCCCGTTTACGCGAATTTTTCAACAAAGTTTTTTATTTTCAAAAAAAATATTGCTCCCGTCCCAAAAAGTTTAAGTGCGGCACCGGCCCATCGTTATTATAGCGACGGGTTCCTCCGTCGTTTCGAATTTTTTGGAAAAGCCATAAGAACGAAGATATAGTACAGTAGTAATTATTAATAAACACACACACGGTAAATACGTAAATTCTTTTTTTTTTTTCCGCCGACACTGCAGATTTTACACTTTTATTTTACACTTAATTAATAATCCAACGTTCTTTCTGAACGCGTGTGTTGTTTACCTGTTACGTTTTACAGCGAGATGATTTTTGAAAAAATTCACTACCTATCGAATAAATCATTATTAACGATGTATTTGTGTTTGAGACGACGACGTAATGTATTTGATCGATTTTAAACGGCCACATTAGAACAACTTGTTCGTTTGGTAAACGAATTGTGAAAACTTTTGATTGTAAAAACGCTGTATTGTAATAATCACAATCGCGGAAATGCAAAATATGTTGTGAGAAATAAAACTTATTGGCAAAACCTAAAATGGATTTGCGAGTTCAGAACAAAATTTGGAAGTATATAACCTCAGTTGCGTCAGAAAATCCGTGGCGACCCATCTCAACACTGTGTGGTCGGTTTGCTAAACTTAAAAGAAATAAACGCTTTTACAACAATACCTCCTACTGGGTCCGATTCGTCCACTTTAATCATGGCTGCTGTAGGTATACGCGGACGGTATACCGAGACGGTGTCGGCTGCGAACGAGACACTCTGTCCTTTTTTTTTTGTTTACGCTGAAACGACAAAACATAAACACGCAAATTAAAAAATATTACCAGACAAGAAAAACAGATGGCACGAAAAGAAAAAATGAAATTGAAATCTAGAAGATCAAAGCATAA
>CM029363.1:8275998-8407023 GCA_017140985.1 Hormaphis cornu | reverse complement strand
AATCTGATTTCAAAGCGCTGCGAACGTATTTCGTTTGTACCTATATACTTTGATTTCGTTTATTTTTCAGAAACGGATGGAACTATACGTTGTTGAATTTTGTTTGTCTTGCGAAAGAACGCAAACGATTTTTTTTTAAGTATACTTAGTTATAGTTATTACTACCCATCTATTGTTTTATTTTTGTAGGTAAGTATCTAAAACTTTGCCGTATTTTGTCAGTGATCACTGCCGTGGCGCTCTGATATATTAAACTTTCGGGTACCGATAATTTTCATTTCATTTCAGAAGTTAAATATTTTTGATCATATTATTAGTTTTTTTCTATTTCTAAGTACAAAAAAGTAAACACAAGATACATACTTATGTTATGAACTGTAAGAATTACATGAAATACCGGATATAAGTAAACCATAAAAAAACATTTCTCAGAAATTTGTTTGATCCCATCTTAAGAAGGTTGTCCCCTGTTAAAAACATCACAGCTATTATGAACATCAAAGATTCTGCATGGTGGGTATGTGTTTGTGGAGTAAATAGTATGATAAAAATATTTTACACATTTATGAAATTTGATTTCATTTGCGAAGCAAAAATTGTACTTTTTCAGGAACAAACGAGTTTGTTTTTTAAAGCCCGGAACGAGCTTGAAATTAGTTCCTTTTTAACAAAATGAACGTGAATTTAACTTTCCGTGCACTGATAATATATTACATTCCTATATTAATGGTTAAACGTTTGTGTATAAGTTAAACTGAGTTTATAACACTTCTGAGTCGTTAAAACTAATATTGGTATACGATCTTTAATACTTACAATCAATATTATTTATATATCATATGATACCCGTTTTCTATCTTCGAATATTTTAACTACAATAGTAAACTGTGTAGTCATTATATATACTCAATTAGAAACGGTACTCGAATTGAGGGGGACGGATTATGTACCTTTCATTTTTTAAAAATATTTTATCGTATACCTATCAAATTTACTTCCCTCCTCTGGTCTGGTATAGGGAACTTTTGTTATATGATTAGCCGAACAGCATCGTCCCCTTTCTGTACAATTCATTCGATTCGATAGCACTGACTATAGAAAAATTGATCACTACAGGTAAAAATCATATTTGTATTATAGGTACAGCGCATGATTAGTGATCGCACACAAGTAGGTAGTTTTAAAAAATTTCACGCGAATTTCAATAACTGGCAAAAAACAACTCGAGTTTTTTTGTGTATAGTGTGAGGAATGAGGTTTTTGTCTAATTTTTTATTCACAAATTTTACGGTGATGGCATGAATGGCCATACACTTGTACGTTTATAAATAAACGGAGTACGCGCGCCACGCGGTTTAGGAGGTACCTACATACCTCAATGTGTGCGCTGTGCGTCCTATACTGGCTACTCGTATATAAATCTTGTGTTCTACAGTCGATTAAATTTGCTGAAAATGCAATTTTTCTATCAGATTTTTTAATTGCAGTAATAAGTACCTCGTCCCACTAATATGTATACCTATCAAGTTGAGTGGCATGTTAAATATTTCTTTTAACGATGATATTTGTACAATTTACAAAATATTTAATTTATAATTTGGCACGGATGCAATAAGCATAATATAAAATTTAATTTTCTTCTTTTTTATAATCATTTTTGGCGTCAATAATATAATTATTTCAGGATGAAAAAAGTGAAATGATGCATAGGAGATACTAATGTTAATGCATGTATAATAATTAAACACACACACACACATATATATGTATATAATTGTCTTCATTCTACAGACATCATAATAGCTTAATATAAGATCAGCAAAGAGTAAATAATAAATAGTTTTATGAATTATGCGGTTGTACCTATAGAGTGGCGCGTACGCAGGATTTTGTAATGGGGGGTGGAGCTAAAAATGTTTTTCTTCCATTTAATAAGTAACAATTATTATAATATTTAACTTAGTAAAAACTAAAATACTAGGCTACACAACCTTTAAAAACCCAATAATTTAATAATAATGGCAAATATGGTTTTCTTGTGTAATATTTGATGTGTAATTAATGTTTTTGCGACCTTCGCCATTAAAATCTCAACGACGCTAATTTGGGGTGACTGTAGACTGCAGTACCTAGCCGATGTCAGAATACCAATCATACAATTTAAATCGGTACCGGTGCTGCTTTCTTTCTCTCGCTTGGGCTGTATATTTTATAAATAGGTTTATTTACCTGTGTGGCTGTGTGTATTTACAGCATTATATATGAAGTAAATCAACATGAGTCATATGATTAGTGACAACATACATTATGCATGTGTTCGTACAACGCAACGCACGATAAATACGTTTCCACCAACAAAATCTCGACACAGACGCAAAGCCAAAACAAATTACTAAATAATGAATTATAAATAATAAGATGTTACAGATTTATAGATAATTTCGTCTGTTAACGATGTTGTTGTAAGCTACTCTGATGCTGCGACGAACTGGCCATCAGCCCATCGGTATTAGACAATCAAACATGAAATCCAAAAAGTCAAAACGTGCCACGTTTCTACAGAAGTTTTTGTGTTAAATGTATAAGTTATAAAAAAACAAATAAAATTTTGGTTGGTTTTATTTGAAAAAGATTGATTTTATCAACAAGGGGATGATGAGTCGGCGGTATCTTTCGTCCGGGATGTATAACTTAATTGTTTGAAGCGACCCACACAAGACAGTTACATAAGATTTTCGAAAAATTACATCTGAATGACAAATAAGCCACTCAAAATTACACTTAGGCTCTCCAAATTGAGGCTATAAGTTTTGGTACCTACCTATCAACTCCTAAAAAAAAATGTATCAAGTCATCATTATCAAGAATGCAATTATTAAAAAAACAAACCAAAAATGATTTGAGCAAAATTTAAAAATGCGGCTAACGCAAGGACCAGCCCCTTGAGAACTTACCCGATATGCTCATTTGATTTTTAACCCCCTCTCTGGGCTCCAACGAAAATTGTTGAGCACTCTCTTGGTTTTTATAAGAGAAGTTTTGACGCTTTAAATCATAGACGTATCAAGTACCTACCTACGTCAAATTATTTGTTTCAAACTTCTAAGGTGGAATGCCAAAATTTACTTTCCTGTGTATAAATGTGTTCTACTATCTGTCGCATCTTTTACAAAAAAATAAAGATGTACCTACGTCCGAGAATATGAATCGTAGTTTTTGTCTAACAGCTATAGTTTTGCACTTTGGAGGTACTAGAACCAAATCGGATCAATGGAATCGCCGGGGGTGTTGTGAAATTTTAATACAGAAGTGTAGGTTCCTACAGTTAATTTAGTTATATCTTAAGTAAATAAAAGTAATTAAACCTAATTAAATGGCGCATATCAATTCATATTATTATTATTATTATTATGACTAGTTGAAACTATTGACCATTGTGTTAATACAGCTGTAAAACGTGGAATATAATAGCGGGCGTACGATAATATTATATAGTATGATTTTAAAACGATATAGTTCTATTACTTGGTCGGTTAAATACCTACTACCGTATAAATCAATTGAGATCTTTACACAGTGCGGTTATATAGGTAGGTGTATATTTTGAGTTGATGCCTGGAATTAAAAAAAAGAAACCCGACTCCAGCTCCCATGCGTGCAGTTGGTACATTTAAATATTATAACTTGTATATTATGATAAATATTTAAACGTTTCGTCTTGTTCGCCCTTGAATTTTTGTTTTTAGATACGAGTTGAAGAAGGTACCGAACAGATTCATGAATTTTTTCCACCAATAAAATACTATATAGCTGTAGGTACGCCGTTAAAAGTGCCAAGGTAGGTACGTACACGATAATTTTAAGTTTAAATGTTTACAATATTTTTCTTTATGGTAGGCTATAAATACCTATACGTAATTATTTATTGATATATATATATTAATATAGTCTATAGGTAAAAATTAAATT
Source organism: Hormaphis cornu (assembly GCA_017140985.1). Lineage (NCBI taxonomy): Eukaryota > Metazoa > Arthropoda > Insecta > Hemiptera > Hormaphididae > Hormaphis > Hormaphis cornu. Next base: position 8,403,054 of record CM029363.1, on the reverse strand, counting down.
ATACTGTGAAAAGCTCACATTTTACTGGAACTGCTGCGGTTAAGTGGGTATTTAAGAATACAATCGATCTTTAAAAAAAAACGCGAAAACGGTACAAACACGTGTATAGGCGCAGGAATCGCAACCTGTGGTGGGTACTTTGAAATATTTTAAAATTCTGTGTACCTCTCGGGTTCCTAACCAGCTGAACCGCGTGTTCAAAACGTCGATAGTTCTTTTTTTTAAATGTTTTTTTTTTTAAAATCGATGGTTAAAATTTCAAAATAATACGTACGATATTGCGGTAACCTACGGTATTATAATACTCACAGCGTATAAATCTCGCTAGCGCCGACCTAAGCCCGAGCCAACGGAATAACGCACCTCTGTTCGCTGCCGCCGAGTTGCGACCGACGAGCGCGCGCTGCGAAACGCGGGTTTTTTTTAAAAAGAGCGAGGAAAATTAACAAAAAAAAAAAAATTAAAAGATTTTCGAAAAATAATAATAACAGAACTCTGTCGCGTCCGAATGATTTCTTTTCACAATTATCAACCGCGATCGTATATATTTTTACGTAAAACCCGTTCGCGCGCCTGCACGAAAGCTCGCGTAATGCCGCCGACGAGCGCGCGCCGAGACGGTCGGGAAAAAACGGCGGGCGACTTCACTCGCGCCGGACGCGGGCTGACTGCTGCTCGGCGGTTTTTTTTATTCAATTCCGTTGATCGTAATAATAATATTAAAAAAACTACAAACGGTCGCCACTCGCGCGCGCGCGCCGTGCTGTTACTACTACTACGGCACGTTCGGCGAATCGAGTTTTTAAACACAAATCAAGGGATCAACCTGGAGCTCTCCATGTGCGCCTGTAAACCTACTTTTTTTTTTTTGGGGGGGGGGGGCGTAGGCAATTAGTCCTGCAGGGCTGGGATCTCGCGGCGTTCGCGTGCGTACTTTTTACGAAGCCCTTAAAAAATAGCACTACAAGTTTAAAACTCGTTTCACGAGGTAAGAGGTCTCGGTTTTTTAAAAATTTTACTTTGCACAATTCGTGATTACGTCGATTTTGACGCTATTTTTGGATCTCTAAAGACAGTTTTACATTCTCGCCCGTTTTTTTTAATTACAAACGGGTTAGGCATTCACGCGATTTTTAGTGCTACAAAATACCAGCACTGGCAATCAAAATCAGTGGCGGACAATTGATTTTGACATGAGGGGTGGTGGACTTTTTAAAAATGTACACGATTTTTTTTTTTTTTTATTTAAACATTACATTTTTATGTCTCAAAAACATTATTAAAATTGAATAAAATATATTATGAAATCGGTCACTGCTTTGGTCGGTTCTCTACGTAGACAGATAGAACGTAAAATATTAGGTGTACAGAATAAACGGGTAGTGCATTAAATTTGAAAACAATATGATGATTCATTGCGTAAAATAATTTTGATTAAGCTCAGTAGCAAATCAAAGAATCATTAAGTATTCTTATAAAAATCGCTCTTAGCTAATTTTCAATTGGTAGGTAAAGTCTTTAGGTAACAAAAATAATAAAGGTAATAACAATAAAGACGAATTCCCAACATTTTTTTAAAAATGTACAAAAAAATTAATCATAGATTCTGAGCGCAGCAATGAATGTAGTTTTTACAATGATGTTTTTTTTTTTATCGTGTTTTAGTTTTAATGGTCTGAAAACTGAAAATTAAAGTTTTTATCAAACAAACGGCGCCAACATTTTTTGTCAAATTTTCTAATAACGATTATTTTTAATAATTCGTATCTTACGAAAAATATCTTTATCTTACGTTAAATAATGGAGAGTATTATAATCATCCTTACTAAATTTGTTTAAAAAACCCTTACCATTTAAACAAAACAGAAAAAAGTACACTCTTGTAACTAAGTTAATTACCTTCGTCAAAAAAAAAAAAAAAATAGATACGCCAAATTGTTTAATATTTTGTTACAATATTAATGCAACTATGGTAATGAATATTAAAATGTCTCGTTTGTTTATTGATATCCCAAACCTTTTGTGTACAAAAAAAATTTGCGGAAGATAAAAATTTGTATTTATTATTGATGTACATTATAACACAATAACACGCACATAAATTTAAAACGCATTAAAATGTACGACTACATTCTTTTGGTGGAATTGTACGAAAAAGAAAAAAAGTTTCAAAAAGTTTACACAACTTTTCGACCAAACTTAAAAGGTCAGTACTGGAACATAAAATATTCAATAGGTATTTTTGTAAATATAATATTGTACTCTTTGTTGTTTTAACACAAACTACGACACAACATAGCATCGCCAATAACAGGGAAATTTTATGCTTGCCATGAAGCAAATGTTAATTCAGGTGATCCAAAAGACCGCGAACATTTCATTAAACTTTTGGCACAAGCCAAATCTCTAGGACCCAAAAACAAATATCTCGCCCCTAAAACTGAAAATCAAAGGTAAAAATATTAATTGGAACTTTAAACCTGGATAGTTATTTATCAATAAAATTTAAGAATAGTATTATTTTATAAAATAATATACACGCAAATTTTAACAATAAAATCAAATAATAAACAAAATTGTTAAATTTTCTTTTTTAGGTATGGATGGTATGGCAAGCCATTTATTCCACGAAAAGATAATATTTTGCTCTTTCCACATGCAGAAGCGCCAGAGATTAAATTAGATACTTTATTAAAACAAAACTACAAAAAAGAAGTACCATTTACTGGGATACCATTTAAGTTTTAATAAAACAAAAATAGCAAAACAAATTTGTATTTATTTGTACTATGTTTATATTATAACATAATAGTATTGTAGACTTTATAATATACATCTTAAATATTTTAGAAGATAAATTTAAAAAAATAATTTATTAGCATAGTCATTAGATGAAGCAGCTCAATATTTATTCCTTTTCAATAGTACAAATTTAACATTTACAAATGTTTGAATTTTAGTTCCCTTTGTTAAAATTTAAAGTTATTATACAAAATAGATAGTAAAAACATTAACTTGGCTTTTATTTTCCAATGACTGCAACTAGATGTTTACAGCAAGACAATACTTTAGATGGTTCTGAATTTGATGCCATCAGTTCTATGTAATCTCTAATTTGTTCTGACAATGTTGGAGGGTATTTTGAACTCAATAATGTTCCAATAGCAACAAAACAACGGAACATTGCTTCTGGTTCAGTTAGTCTTGGGCAAATCATGTTAACAGTATCATTGACACACTGAATAGCTAATGCATCTTCTGATTGTTTAATCATAACACTCAAGTTCAGCAACAATGTGGCAACAGCAATCTTAAAAGTTCATGAAAATTCATCATTATTAACAAATTATTTAAGTAACAACATGGTAAATTTAGACGTTAGATTCAAAAACAAATAACTTACTTGAAGGTGTTTTTGAGCAAGATTTTCATGAGATAGAGTTTGAATGAACTTTATAAGCTCTTCATAATATTTTAATACAACTAGTTCTCCTTTTTCATGATGCATTAGATTGCACAGAGACCTAATAGCAAACATTTGGTTTGTAGGTTTTTCAATGTCATAAACGTGTGGTAATAATTTATCCATAATTATATTATTTGAACATAGCATATCGTTTACAAATTTATTGCGCACTGCCAGTCTTGTTATATCCAGTACGGGGAATAACATATCTTGAAACAGAAAATTTATAGAAAAAATAAAAAATTGTACACAGCTCAAACAAAAATATTTAGTATTTACCCTTAGGCCAATCAAGCAAAGTGACTAAAATAGTAACTGACTGTTCATCAGGGCTATTGTTTACATCACAAAGTTTTACAAGAGATTCTAGTTGATTTTGACTTAATTGACTTAATACATCTCCAGCTTTTTTGTTAAGTTCTTCAATCTTACCTAAAATAAATTAAAATCATTTTTAAAATGCAACCATACACATTTAATAGTATGTATAGTTGCAAACAACAATGTTTAAAATTCTATTTGTAGTAAATGACACTTTTGAAACTTTTCAGAAGCCAAAAACGTTATCAGTTATTTCTTATGATGTAAACAGATTATAACTATTTTTAAGATAAAGCTTTTTTTGCCATGGGTAAATAATCCCAATATTAAACTACTAAAACTTAGCATATTGTAAAAGTAAAAGATAATAAACATTTAAAAAGTAGGCACTCGTATATTATTATGTAATAAAGTTTTTTAATAAAATTAAAAACAATAAAAGTTTTTAAAAAAATATTACTCTAATATAATAAAGGTATTTTGATAAATGATAATTATTTTCAAGAATAAATAACAATCTATAAATTATTCAGTATTTACAGCACCAAAACTTCTCCATTGTTTAAAAAACTTATACACTTTAATAGTAAATATCAATAGTAATTATTGTAATATTATTTAACACGTGAGAAATTATAAATAAATGTCTGATATCAGTCTTACTCATCCTTACTGTATATAGCCTTATAACAATCAATATTTGAATACAAGAATTTAATAATATTGTGCTACTTACTTAAAATATTAGTAGTATTGGCTTGATCAAATTTCAAATAATTATTCTGAGGAAAAAATTTATGGAACTCTGATGACATTTGTCCTGGTTGTCCTGTAGAATGGTTTGATGACGAAGTACCGTTACTTGATGGTACATATCTAGCAGCCCCTGTATATGGATCAACATAGTTTTGGTTAACAGGCAATGGTGCGGCAGTGCCCTTAGAGTTTGTTATAATAAAATTTGCAACAGTTTCTAAATGAGATTGAGGTAAATTGTGTTTGTGTATAAAAGCTTGAGCTACTGTCCAAGGATCTTCATCCCTGTTGAAAGGCAACTTGAGTGTAACATCTTCGACATCAACAGTCCATACATAATCATATTCCTATGGGTTATAATATAAATTAATGAACAAAACAAATTTTAACTTTCAAATTTCAAAATTTAACAAAAAGCTTTTTGGATGGTGCAGTATATAATACTTTAGTACCCGGTGACCTAACTTGTTGGAGTCGGTTTTTTCTCAAAGAACAAAATATAAGAAATTTCTACCACATTACATGCATTTAAACATAGACACTATAAACTTCACGGAAAAAGTTCTTGTCTTGTAGAATGAACAAAATTAAATAACTTTTTTTTTTACTGATGGACTGATATACAATTGTGTAAATTGGATTGGAATTCACACTTAGATTTTCTTTATCACAGTAAAAAAAATTGAATGTGGAATTGAACTTAAATGTACTTGTGAAATGTTTTTCAAATCAAAAGCTTATTACAGAAAAAATAATTCTTTAAATTCAAAGAGGTTCTTTTTCTGCTAAGCATATTTTGGATGAAAAATGATATCAGGCCTCTTAAGAGTAATAGAGATATTTTTAGTTTCAATATTAGGCAACTACTCAAGAAATAATCGAATCATCAAAAGAATGCATTAATACATTATTGTCAATGACAATGTACAATAAAATTGGATTAGTTTTACTACCCAAAAAATTTAACAGAAAAAATTTTTTGTAAAATTGATACATACTTAGCAACGCTAAGGATAATAAATTTAATTACCTTCCCTTCATGCATATTTTTATTTGGGCCAGCAGCACTTAATACATCTCCTACTTTGTCCCATTTACATTCATTAGATAACCATTTATAACAAATAGCTTTTCCGTTTTCATTTATCATCATAATTTGTCCATCATTTTTACCAGCTTTATACAAGGCTTCTGGTCCCGGCAAACTAGATAACACATTTTTATTACTTAGTATTAAGTCATGTTTTAAATTTTTTTTGTTTTTGTTATTTTGCAACATAATATATTATTCTAAGTCATATCATTATTTTATGGAATAGTTTATACAAAGTTGGGGATCTCTGGTAGACAATTTAATATATTAAATACATAAATAAATAGTAAAAATAAATATTTACATAATAATTAATAGTACAAATTTGATATGATTTAAAAAAAATTACCTGTCTACTTTAATACCACCAACTTCTTTTTGGGCAGATTCGTTAACATTATCCACCTGTTCTTGGAATGCTGCCTGTGCTTCTTTTGAAGCTTGTCGATCTGAATCTGTACTGAATATTCTTATTAAACCATCACTAGAAAATTATGTATTAATTTATTATAGTTAAGTAACTCATATATGTTTGAAACAGTGGCAATGAGTAAAACTTAATACTACAAATATGAACTCCAAAACAAGATTAATTTAATTATGTGTGTTAATTACAAGTCAAGAAAAGAATATGTAAATCAATTATTTCATATTTTTCTTCAATACTGCAGAAAATATATTTTGTCAAATTGGTAGAGAAATGGTTTTTGCATTGGAGTCAAGTACCCAAAAATTTCCAACAACTTGTGAGACATTCAAGTAATAGATTATTTGAGTATTTGTTTTAAAGTCAAGTATTTCAAAAAAATATTTTACCAAACTCATTTTAAAGTTGAGCACTTGGTTTTTGACTACCTATTTCAGAAAATCAATAGTCGAGTTTGAGTACTTGCTTGACTCTAATATTTTGAAACATTAATATTTGTTTTTATAAATTTAGTAACGTTACATAAATATTTAATATTCAAATAGGTACCTAGTATTTGATCATACATTAAATTTGAAGATTAACTGAATAGTTTGTAATTTAATAGGTATAACATTTATTATAAACAAACCTAGATCCAACAACAATATCTGTATTTGGAAGAATAGTGACTGCCCATATACTCTGTGCTGGTTGCAATATGACTTGTTGATCTGAATTTTTCCAAACGTTTAAGAATCTATCTTCTCCACCAGTCACGACCAATGAATTTGACATGTCAGTACCAAAAAAGACACTTAAACTAAATAACAAGACACATTTTCTAGGGTTATTAAAACATAGAACTAGCAACATAACTTAACAAAATAATGCTTAAAAGTTAAATTCATAAGTCATGACAAATCTGTTATATTAATACTGGTAACCAAAAAGTTAATATCACTACCACACATAACTAACTAATCATAACATTTGTTTCATTAATTCCAGTTAATTTTGATATGATTGGGTGGGTCACTGATTTGAAAAACATGCAGTTTGATGTTTTATATTAAATTTGTAACCATTTTTAACAAAAATAACGATTATGAGAGTAGACAAAACAAAAAATAATTTTTTGACACACATCAAAACCAACGTGGAATTTTCAAAACAGAAAGAGTGGTGAAACCTTAAATTTAGTTATTAACTATAATAACCAGATTTTCCATTCAAAAGGTGAATGTTTCAAGTACATTAATGAAACAGATTTAATGGTGAAGAAGAACTCAAAATGGTGAAGTGTTACTCGCTTTTTTATTAGACAACATTATGTTTCTCAATATCTTTAAATAATGCAAAATTTAATTTACTTTAAAATGATACTATTATATCCAATATAGAGTACTTAATTCATGATCATAAATGTTGAGCTAAAAGTCTAACACTATTGATTTAAAATAAATTACCAATAAATATAGTTAGGATGACCATAGAATGTTTCTAAACATTCACCAGTTTCTGCATTCCAACGTTTTACTGTAGCATCATTTGAACACGAGAGAAATTCATTATTTATCAATGGTGCTAAATCTCTCACACAATCAATATGACCTAAACATTAAATAAATTTAACAATAAAAAACAATAAAACTATACATAAAACAAGCAATCAGTCAAACAAGTGTTACCTGTTAGTTTTTTAATAATAACTGATGACTTTTCCATAGGTAAAATTTCATGTATAAGAATAGTTTTATCAGCTGAACAAGTTACAACTTGTTTGGAAGAAAGCAGAATAGAAGACCAAACAGCATATGTATGTCCTTCAAAAATTGTTAGTAAAACTGATTGATAAGTTTGATCAGAGTCTTCAGTGATTTTCCATAATCGAGCAGTCATATCCCATGACGAACTTAACAATGTGTTGGCTAATACACCTGGGTTTATTTTACACACTAAAAATATAAAACAAATAATAAACATTAAATGACACTAGTATTGTAATAGCCTTGCCAGAACTATAATATATTTATTGTACAAATTGAATTAATTTAATCTAACATAATTATTCCGCCACTAACCGAACTTAAGAGGAGAGATGACAAAAATAGTGGCAAGGCAAAATTTACTACTTCACACTAGCAATAACAAACAAATAGGTACCAATAATGATTAAATAATAATAATAATGTATACCTATACTCATAAAATTTAAATTTTTTTGTAGATGAAATTGTATAAAGAATAATAACTAAAATATAGGTAGAGATTTTTTACAAAAAAAAAAAAAAATTCATTTATTGAAAAACGTTACCTCTATTTTGGTTTTGAATTTTAGTTGTTGAAAATATCAAAAACACTACAATCTCAACTACAATTTATGTAAAATATTTATAATAGTTGAAAACTGAGTAAAAAAAATGTAAAATACACATCTCAATTAGATACTTTCAGATTTTTAAATATTTTAAACCATAGAAATTATTTTTAAGTGTGCATTTTGTGTAGAATATTACTTTGAAAATGTTTATGTATTTGGTGTTATTAATTGACATTTTTGAATTCAGAAAAAAGAAATAGGTAGAAGGAAAGAAAAATAATAGTCCCAACTTTTCTATAATCTCCTTTTAAGTTTATTTAAGTGTCTCAAATATATATTATAATATTATTTATAAACATTCAACTATTTATTTTGTAATACACATACATCTAATGTAGTACAAAACCAGAACAATTATGTAATTATTAACTGTTAAGTTTTACCAGTATTTGTGTGCCTTTTTTCAACAAAAATAGGCTCTGGTGATTCAGGAACAAATCCACAAATTAAATTGTCATTGCCACCCGTAACAATGAGACCATTTGGGAATAAATTGGATTTTTTCAGCATTGCAACAGCAGTAACATAGTTAGTATGGCCTTTAAAAGTTTGAACTTCAGTATATCCAGCATTTTCACTAAAATTAGATATTATAGAAAAAGAAATTAATTTAATCCCTGGAAAACGTGAGTGGGTGAAAGGGTTAAAGAGTACGATTTTTGTAATTTATATATTTCAAGCAGATTTACTTTCTTTAAGATACATATTACCTCGTATTACTTACTTATTTTGTCTGGTATGTATACATGGATACTATAATGACTCATAACAGTTCACGTAAGAAAATTTGCTTACATTTTCTCTACATTTTTTTTTTACAGTTAAAAATATTTAACAAGGTAACTAGTCAAGTAAAACCTTTTTTAATTTTGTACACAATTTTGTTTTACAAACATGTGGATTATATTAATTTTTGGGACCTGTAAAAGACAGAGAAACGAGAGAAAGGAAAACAAGAAAAAAGGGGAAAGGCTTTTCAGAAAAGAAAAACATAATGTTAGTTAAGCATAACCAGAAACTGAAGATTTCAGTGGGCTGGTAATATTATGCTAAGCCAAAACCATCTCATAAGGATGATCGTGGACAAAAACCCTGCAGTTGGTACAGACCACTGGGGATACCCCGATTGAGGAGGGAAGATGGGTTAAAAAGACGCGAAAGCACTGAACAACGAAGGGCAGAATTGAAAAGCAAGAGCGGTTGACAGGGAAATCTGGAGTTTTAGACGTGTGACGGGACGGTCTTGATGGCAAACAAACCCAAGAAGAAGAAAAAGGAATACGAATTAATTTGATCAGAGTTAATTGTTGAGGCCTACGACCCGCCGGGTAAATCACAGTAACTTGCCAAACCTATATCGGGTCTTATTAAATAAATATACCTGTTGGGTTTCCAGAGCTTGGCGGTTTTGTCTCTGGACGCGGACAAGACAAGCCCGTCGTCGTTGGATGCAACAGCACGCACGTCCAACATGTGTCCGTAGAGAACGCAGCTCAGTTTATAAGCCATTGGTAGTTTGAGGTACAAATATTTACAGGAAAATTAAAAAATAAAAATAATAAATTAACGAAACCGTCGCGAAAGTTAAGGTCAGAAACAGAAGCATGGACACCGAAAGTTGACGAGTAATCGCGCACAATCATTCGCCGAGTGCCGACATATTAATATTATCACGGCAACAGATGGTATCCATAGCCGTGGATATTTAAAAAAAAAAAATACATACATCCAGATAGATAAGAATTATTGTTTTCACACAGTATTTATTTATCTCGATGTTTTCATCACAGAGCAATAACAATCACAACTAAAAAAAAACGTAAATTTTTTCAGTTATTGATTACAAACACTTTTTCAGATCGAGTCTTGAGAAACTTTAACGTACATTTTAAACTGTTTGTTCTCCCGTGCGCAATGCTGGGCAGGTTTTTTTAAATTAATTATGTATTATCTTTTTTAATTAATAATAAATTAACTCGTTAAGTTAATGGGAACAGTTAAAAGTTAACTTTTTAAATTTAATATAATAAAAAAAAAAATTAACTCGATTTAAAATAAAAAATAATACTTTTAATTCGCGTGTACCTGTAGTATGACATTTATTCTTTTTCAAATTTTTTTTTTTACTAGGTACCCAATACTTTTTTATTTAAATTAAAAAAAAAAAATAATTTATTATGTTAACAAATTAATTAACTTAACTTTTTAACTTTTAATGAGTTAATGCCCAGCCTTACCCATGTATCTAAAAATGTTCATAGCCAATTAACACAATTAGACTTTTTCAAATATTGTTTTTTCACTTTTGTCTTTAACTATGTGTTTTTGTCATAACTCTTCCAAGTTCTGAATAAAGAGTGTATTGGTTAGAACATTATGTTTTATCCCATGTTTCATTCGTTTTTTCTTTTTCTTTAACCTTGATAAAATCTTCAAACGTACTACAACTATCATATTCATGCCCACTTTCAAGTAGCTTTTGTACATTAAGGGATTTTGTCAAAATTACAGAAAAAAAGCAAAAGAACAAAAAACGTGTTTTTTTTATCAATTCAACCTTGTTATTTGGTCATAACAAATTCCCAATTTTTCAACATTTAGATGAACAAGAACTAAATTTTTTTGAAAATTTAATACTAGGTTAGCAACATAGTTCTATTTTTGACTAAATAATTTTCTAAAACTTATCAAAATTTCTTCTTCATTTGTATACATACGACTGTGTATAGTACGCCGATATAGTCACAAATACCTTGCTCTATATTTGGGTTATAATTATAATAATATTGGAATTTTGATGACAATTTTTTTTTTTAGATAAAATCGTACGTTGTGATCAAATAAAGATTTTACTAACACGAATTTTGTTTCTCTATAAAGAAATGTATTTTAAAACAATTATGTATGATTACAAATTAAAATAAACAACTAGTTCACTCATTTAATAACAAGAGCCAAAAATGGCTTTATAGATGCTTGAAAAAGTTTAAAAAAGATCACGAGAGCAAACATTTTGGCAGGCTAATTTTAGGAATACTCATAATTGAAATTGTTTTCCTAAATATTTTGGTTATTAACAGAAAAGTTTTAATTAATAATTGACTATCCTCATGTAAAATGTTTACCACGTGAAACAAGCATCTTTTTCCTTTTGTTGAAACAGGCGATTTTCAACAATTTATTATAAAAATACATTTATAATTAGATTAAAATTTGTAGCAGGAACAAGATAAAAAACAATTTTCGGTTTTAAATATCCTGTTCAGTATTTAAAATTATATTTTTGGTCCTATGTCCAATGGTTAGTGGAACTAAATGGTTCTAATGATGTAGATACATAATAATAAATTATTATAAAAAAAAGAAAAAGTAAAAAAATATATATACATACATATATATATATATAATAACAGAGTTCTATGGTCCAGCAATGAAACTTTACACGCTCCGAGTAAAAATTGTTCAACAGGTGCTTGTTTATTCATACACAATAGTTAGTATAATAATTGCTATACTAAATTTAAATATGATTGAATATTGATAATAAGCTTTTAGTATTTTACAACTAAAAGCCCAATAAATTAAGAGTGAAATATTACAAGTTACAAACAAAACATTTTTAACAGCATTTGTCAACATTTAGTAAAATCAAACAATTTTTGTCATTATAAAATGAAATTATTTTAAACACACAGTCACAAATTAAACTCTATCGGAAATATCGTGAAAATTCCCGCAGTGCACTACACAGTTCTCCTTCATTTACAAAACTATAACAAAAAAAAAAAAAAAAAAGTTAAAAACATAATTTATTAGACAGCATTAATATAATAATAATTGTGATTCTAAATATTTTTAACTTTCATCATATGGACTAATAAACTAAAAGTATTTGGAGGATAAATCATAAAGGAGGGAGTAGTGAGCTCAAAATAGGAGTAAGTCACTGTTTTTGAGTAGATCTCCTGTTTGGAAGATGTTTTAGCGCAAGTAAAAAATATACTTTGGTTATTACAATTTCAAATGAATCTACACATTATATAAGCAATATAAATACTAATTATAAATGCAAAAAGAATGGGCTAAACCATTGTATACATTTCAGAAAACATTAATTATCTATTATTATAAAAAAACTAAAACGGAAAAAAATGTACTCAGTTTGTTAAAATGTTTTAGTTTAGCATCACAAGAAAATCATTTAAAATCAATAATACCAAACTAACTCAACCAAAAATGTGTAAAGCTTAAGAGCAGTTGAACATTTTTCGAGACATTCTATTTTTAGAACATGGTTAAACATTTACTGAAAACGTCAAAATTATCATCTTTTCCTCTACATTCATAAAAAAATAATTGATATAATTAATCTTTAATGTATTAATAATTATGTTAATATATTTACACTAATTTGGATTAATCCAAAATTACATAGTAGTAAGCTGAACTTACCCATTAAAAGAAGATAAAAATTGTACACACTGTTCATCTGTTGCTGTAACCAAACCGGCTGAATTTTGTTTAGGTAATTTTTCTACAGCTACATTTAACCATCTTAACGTTTGCTGTACGTGTCACAAACATTTTTAGAAAACAATAATACTATTATTTGTATACAAAACTAAATTCTTACTTCTTTATCATATGCCATAAGTTGAATAATGACATCTACTACATCAGGCAACATGTATGTTTGAAGCGAGAACACACTAGCTTGAATTAAATTGTTGACTAATTGTTCACCAATTAAATTTACAATTGAGGTAACATACTGTTTACGTTCTTCATAGTTGGTATTACTCTGTTTGGATCAAAAGTGTGTTAAAATACTTAAAATATTAAATACCAATATAAAAACAAAATTACTTTTTTTGGTCTTCCACATACCAACAAATCTACTAGGAATTTCATGACAGATGCATTAGCTTCTTTATGGTCTAATGAAACAGCCGTTATACTGCACCTAATAATCACTTCAAGCACAGGAGACTGAAGAAATGGCATTGGAAGTTTTTGTATAAACCTATTATAATGTTAACAATACAAAGTAGTAATTTTCTTAAATGTGTTTATATATATGTATTCATTTATATCTCACCTGCATGCCAACCGAAAGAAATCATCAACAGTATCTGGATAATTCCTGAGACCATCTTTTTCACTGAATAATCGGAATGCTGGTTCAATAAATGCGTCAATCATTTCTAAGAGAATTGAATGACACTGTGTTACAAATGGATTATCAAATTCAGAACCATATTCATCGACCAAAATAGAACCAATGTAAAGATAACAACTGTGATGATGTTCTTTGTATAAATAAGCCATCTAAAAAATTAATAAACACAAAATGTGTAATTTTAAAATCATATATTATAAGTTATAACAGGATGTAAACTTCACTATGCATAACATTGTAAAAGCTTGAACATCTATGATATTTATAATCTAAACAGACACTAAAATAGCCTATGACACCACAAATTGTTCTTAATCAATTGATGAAAATATTTATAAAAATTAGTAGAGTGATTTTTAAAATTGCTTTAACAATACATTTAAAATGTAACATTTGTATATAATAGTACATATATTATGTAATTAAGTTATTGACTAAATCACGTGTTTGAAAATCTACTGAAATTCACTTACTTGTTGAGCAACTGGTGCTAAAAGTGCAATTGTTGACCGGCTAACTAATCTTATCATGAATCTTAGACATCGACAAAAATGCTCAGTGATCCGTGAATCTGTTTTATACCTAATGCATACTTTTGACATGGACGGCCACATCTAATTAATATTTAAACATGCTTCATTTAATAAGTATACAAAAAAAAAAAAAAAAAAATTAGTTCTAACAGTTGAACACTGAACAGTAAACACATAAATAAATTTTGTATAGACATTTTAAGTTGTACTTACTTCAACAACGGCAACAACACATGGATCTTCTTCAGTATGTGTTTTGGTTACTAAATGCCTCAAAATTGCAGACAATCGATCTAACCAATAAATTGGGTCTGCAGAAGTATTAGTTTCAGGAACAGTTTTTTCTTGTGTAGACTAAACAAATCAATTTGTTTATAAAATAACAAAAATAAGTATTTTAGATTAATTTATTGGTAATACAATTTTCGTTCAATCTCAAGAAAAGTTTACCTCAACTAATGCCAATAATGGATTTAACTGTCTCCAACATATTTCTTTTATAGCTTTGTATACATGTTCTTTGGGTACTTCAGCAACAATTACAGCAACACCTTAAACCAACACAAAGTAACTCGACAAACCTTCATGGACAATAGTTAACGTTTTTGAGTTAAACAAAAAAAAAAAAAAAAGTGAGAAATTTAGTGTTTAATTGTACTATTTATACGTGCAATACGCATTCTGTGCATTTTTTCACTCATTGAGCGTATTTGAAACTTAACATATGTACTAAATATTTAATAATTGTAGAATTACATACATTTATAATTTATGCATACCTTTTAATAATCCAATTGCAACATCATTGGGCAAATTTAACATGTCTACTACCTTTAAAATTTCAATAAGCCCACTGAGATGTTTAACCATATGATACCGACAAGTGTTACATATACTATGTAATGATTTTGCAGTAATTGTAGCAAGACTCTGCTGTTGTAAACAATACTGTAAGTAGTTTAGTATTGGTTCTGAAAGTACAAAAATACATTTAAATGATAATAAGCTGATAACCAAATCCAATAATGTTTAACTAGGTATTAAATATTCACCAATTTATCAATGTGAATTTATTTTTTTTACAAATAGGTTCCTACTATAGTTGATTATATAAAATTGCACAAAAGATGTCAACATTAATTAGAGATTATAAAATAATAATGGTGAAAATTATGTTATTGACAATTACCAAGTGTCTTAGCGTGTTCTTCATGGGATATCCATTCACATAACTCTCCTAACAGCATTATTGACGTGTATCTCATGTTGATGTGAACATTTTCAGGCATGTTTAATACAGCTTCAACTACTTTTGGAACAACTTCATTTTCATGCCTATATATAAATACTTTATATTATACTGTTTTTCATATTATAATATGAATAGTGATTAATAACAATTTCTCACGGTAAAATATTCCTAGCAATAGCTTGCATGATAAACAGTGCGGCTTCCATTTGATCCCAAGTGCTATTGGACATAGAAGCTGATTGCAAAAGCATATACATTTGTTGAAAAACAGCGGACGAACTAACTATGAATACTACGTCTTTAATTAAATCAGAACATTTCATTCTGAAATCAGCAAAATCTTCAACACCTTCATTTAATAATCCTTCCTAAGTATGACAGGGTTTAAAAATTAGTAATTATGTTGAATTGCTGGAGATAACTAAAATAAGTTAACACTTACATGGTCAGTTTCTATCATACAGTGTTTATACATTGCTCCTATTAATTGCTCGTAATAAGGTTTAAAAATGTCAGTTAAAGTAGCATTATTTAGTTTATACAGTTCTTCGGATAACCTAAACCACAGACTAAAGGTTATTAATAGAACCTGGAAAAAAAATTTTGAATTTTGAAATTTCACAAAACACATAAAGTCAAATAAATAATAACAATAATAATTAACCGATAAAAAAAATTTACATAGTTGTTATTAATTTTTTGTTACATGCAAATAAATAAAAAATATTGCTATTTTTAAGTTGAATATTTCAAAAACAAAAAAGCATGTTTACTAAACTTTAATTTGAATTAAGCATGAATAAAATGTAAGTCTGCCATTGCTGATTATGTAGTTTACTATGTGTTGAAAAACAATTAGTACTCATAGGGAAAAATAAACGTTTTTTATTTACACCTAACACAATTAATCAAACATTATCCAGCAATAAGTTACTACGTTATACACTTGTTTAAAATGTTTTTTTATTCACCTCATAATCGTGATGATTGGCGCATAATATGACCAATTCTAATGCTTTGATTGAAAAGTGTGGTTGGCCATTGGCAATGAGGGTTTTGTTTATCATAGTCATAACTAAAGATTCAGCTAACTCTGTAAATATTCTACAGTAATTTATGGTTCTGAAAAAAAAAAAAAATCATACATAAATATGCAAATGTTAACATAAACCGAACAAATTAAAAATCGAACCTATCCATATCTTCATTGGTAACCGACACCGTGTATGCTTGTTCTAATCTACTGACCGAATTCAAGATTTCAAGTTGAATTTCATCTTGATTATTGTTATCGTCTAGAGTACGCAAGAAAGCGATTACCGCATCTGCAGCCGCTTCTTGGAGCATATTAGAACCCTGCAGTAAATAACAACAAATGCTGTCGACAAATGCATTTTCACACGGTTAAAATGTTAAACAAACTCACATCGAAAGAACATAGGACGCTGAAAGCGTTTGACAACACGTTACTGTGCAACACTTGCGACAGCGATATGCTTCTGATGTTCACCCACGACGCAAAACATTTGTACGATTGAATTTTAACGCGCTCGTTGTCCGCTTCGGACGTCAAGCACAGTTCTAGCAGTTGATTGACCGCCGGCAGGTTTTCGCTGAATTCCTTGTAGATTTCGGACCGGCGGTTGGCGCCCAGACGCAGCGTTCGCGAGTTGACTTCTTCGGCCAGCACGGTCAACAGCTCCAGCGTGAAGCACGGCCTCAAGGCGTTGTGCCGCGAGGCTATGTCCACGGCGGCGTTTTTCCACGAGCCCATCTGCAGAGCCAGATGGGCCAAGGCGACGCACAGCTGGTGAAAAAAAAGAAAATAGAAAAAACTTGTGTAACAAAACGATCGCGCAAAAAGGTATTGTCGGCGGGCCCCCCGACACTCACTTGCGTGGCAACCACTCTGTCGGCCGTCTCGTCCATTTTCGACAGGTGCCCCATCAGAGCGTCCCGCAACGACGCGTGCGAGTCCTGCGGCAGCTCGTGAAAGGAGTTCTGCAACTTCGAGCGCATTGTCTGCGCGGCCAGGTAACACGAGTTCACGTCCGCCTTCCGGGCGAGCAGCTCGTCGGCGATCTTCCACGCGTAAACCTGTGTTGGAAACGGATTTCGTGACTTTATAATACGGTGGCTGTTACGGTGTCCCGGTTTACACACGGACACGCGCTACTACGTACAGACTTCTGCAGCTCGTTCAGCCAAAGGGACGCCCGCTGTTTCTCGGCAGGGACGTTGTTCTCGTTGTACAGACCGTAGATGACCTCGTACACGGTCTCTATCGACGGCGGCGCCTCCATGTTCCCGCGGGTGAACGGTTCGGCGGCCGTCCAGAGGGTAGTAATGCTCGCTGCGGACTACGACGTCATGCTCCTCGGAAAAACGATCGGGGCTCGGGCGTAAAAAAAAAAAAAAAAAAAACGAAAAGTTATTGTACTAAAAATTTTTTTACGAATCCGCCGAATGGCAATAAATTTATAACAACATTAATTCGTTTCACAGGTTTATTATTATTATTTTGATGTTTACTACGGACAGGCGAAAACGGCGAAACGTGATAAACTCAAAACGGAAACCACGGATGATAACGATATCGTCATGGAAAAAACAACTCCGGCGGTGCCGGCCGATCCGATTTCTTCCCGCCTTTTTTAGATTTCGTCTATTTCAATTGTAATTATTATCGCCGTACCTATAGTAACGCGGAAATTTTTGATCATCGCAGTACTAGATGCAATTAAAATAAATAGAGAAAAATATAGAGAAATGCAATTAATAATGGTGCCTTATGATGTGACACGTTAGCGCCTTAACGGTGGCACGCATCTTCTGTTTATACTTTTGTGCCGTTTGTTCGCGGTCCATGGTCACCATTACTTTATGTCTTACCGCGTAAACGCAACATAACGAGTATAATTTATCAAACGTCTCTTATAGGTTTATTGTATTCCGAAACTCTGGTCTTTGCCATTTGAAAAATTTCGACTTTATCGTGTTTGAATCATTAGTGCGAATAAAGTACAATCTATATGGACGATTATATTAATTTAGATACCAATCTTTTTTGTCGTGTACTACGTGTAAAGATTATTACAACACTTCTTTCTGAAAAAGATCCCGCAGAAAATCATTATTAATTATAATGATTTTTTTTTTTTTTTTTTTTTTGGAGTAAATTGTATACTTAGCATTACACCATTTGATATTAAAGCAATCTGTGACAGAAATCCTTCTATGCCACTAGCCGTTCGACCTGCACGGACACTGTCGTTGTAAATCATTTAACGCTTAAATTTTCCGGAAAACGTTTTGAAAAATAAATACAACTTTATTTCATTACAATCGTTCAAAATTGGGTGATATACATAAATTTGTGTTTCATTTTTTCGTAAAAATTTCTAACTAAGACAATTTTATTGTATAACATTTGAAATGTCCGTAAAGAAAATTTTGTATCTGCGTTAAAAAATTTAGAAAAATCCAATTTGTAGTAAGTGCATACAAAAAGTAATTTGACAAAATGTTTATATTTTGGTACATATTTTGCGTAGTTAATGATTACTGATGTAATGAATATTACTCTCTGTAATTTTTACAAAATAATTAGCGTTGATTAAACATATTTTAATCAATAGATATTGGATATAATTAGTTTTCAACATGTTTATAACGCTAACGTGGTATAAGTTTAAAGTCATTCTTACTATTTTTGGACATTTATAACATAATATTGAGTTTTGATAATTTTAAATATTTGGAATTATTTGACAGCTTTTGCTTAGAGAAGTCTTTTTTATTTCCAGTCTTAAGACTCCAAACTTTGACACAATATTTATGACATACCTATTTATTTTAGTTTCTGAGTGTAACGAAGAATGTAGGTAGGTATCGATAATAACATGTTTGTTTATTTTTGTCCTGAAACCCACGATTACTTTTTTAAAAATGCTACGGACAAAGTGCTATATGAGCGTTTGATTTTCAATGTTTAAAAAATTACAAACAAAAAAGTAAAAACTACCTGAAAAATTTAAAAAAGGTAAAATTGACAAAAAACGAGTTTCTAACAAATTTTAATTTTTCTTTATACGATTTTTCTCACAATAATATTTAACCAAAAGCCTTGAAACGTTTACTCCACTATGTAACATATAGTAGGTAGGTTAATAATACAAGTTTTATACAGTTTTTCAAACAATTTTGAGTTTTTTACAATCTAATTCTTCTTCTTTGCCTTTCTTCCAACTATTTGGAATCTGCCACCTTCGTCCTATTCCTCCTCTTTTCACAAACATCCACATTCTCTTTTTATAGTACTTTTCAAAATTTAGAAAATTTCCATTTATTATGTCTTATATTATTTCAATAAAAATTATAATTTTCTAAAAAATAATTTGAAATGTTATCCTTAAAGAAGTTGGTGACTATCCATGGTAGAAAAAAATCAAAAATTGTTAGTTAGGTACAATTTCTTTTTTACAGTCATTAAAAGTTTAGAAATTGGAAAAAATTTGAACTAAAACAAATTTTATTGTTTAAGATTTGAAATTTGTATATGTTATGTTATAAATAAATAAATAAATAAATCTTTCAATATGCATTCAAAATAATCCATTCAGTTGTTTCTGAAACCATATAAAAAGAGTATTTAAAAATTACTATTATAATAGTCAGTTCTTTTTTATTATTAATTAATAACAAAAATGAACTATGTAACTGTTATTATACACAATATTTATGTACTGTTTTATTAAACTGTTAGAGTTTTAAAAAATAAAACGGATTAGTTTACTATTAGAAAGATTTATCAAAAACACCTATTGTATAATTTTTGTGTTTGTACATAAATATTGCTTTGAACAAAATGAATGAACACTGAATGTTTAAAACATGTACTATGATTAGATTAAATTATATCAAAATGTCCTTAAAAACTCTGCTAAAATATGAAACTGAAGATATTATGTGTACCAAGAGAGCGCATGTTGGCAGAGACGTAATTGCATTGGAAACCAGACATCCATACCATATTCTATATTAGTATATTAGTCTATGATCTATACATTGTTGTCACTAAGAGGGAAACACTTTGGCGGAGCACCATGCCACCATAAATAAACTTTTAGATGTGTTGAGAGTTGAGACAAGTGATTTTGCATAGTAGATACAATTATTAATAAAGATTGAGTAGATAATAGGAGAGAAGCAAGAGTTGAGGACATTTGAATCCACAGTTAAAACATTAATTTAGTTGATATTTCATGTGGTAAAAAATATTGTTTCAATAAATATATATATAATTTATAAAATAACAATCAAACATACAGGTTTAACTTAACAAATAACTGTTTAAAAATATATTTAAATAATAAATAGTCTTGGCATTTGGAATAACAAAATTACAGTTATTTATTAAGAATACAAATATAAATACCTATCACAAATGATGTACAGATTTTGCATTATCACAGTAGTTTTGGATCTAACCCATCATTTATCATTTTTAGTTCAACGGCTCCTTTAGGAACGCCAAATTGAAGCATTTTTCGGTATTTTAATAAAGCTGGATCTACATTTGGTACTTTAGGACTCTCGTCAACAGCCATAGACTCAACTGGTTTTGACGCACTATTGCTCACGGCCACAATGGGTTCTGCTGTGGTTTCAGTTTTTGGCTGACTGTCTTCTAATTGATTGATAGTCGGTTCACTAATTGAAACTGGCTGTAGTGAATCTAGTTCTCGAAGTTCAGGTATAGAATTCAACTTTAAAAATATAAAGTTTTGATGATTTGTTGTAGTTTGCAATGCTGAAGAAACACTGAAGTAACATTCCTTACTTTTGTTTCCAGAATACACAGAGACGCCGAAATTTTTTGTAACCTCTGCTCAGAGTCCATCATTTTTGCTTCACAGTGGGTCATGAAATCATTTAAAAACGATACCGTAGATGTAATGAAGTAATTTATGTACGTAACCAACCGACGTTGTTCCATTGGAGGAATCTTCAAAAAAATTAAACGATTGTAATGTTAGAATGTGATCTGAATACCTAAACATTATGTCATACATAAATAAATTTACCTTTTTATTTTCTTCCATTGTGGTCTTAGCTATGTAATAAGTATTTAGTATTTTGTAAATATTTCTAATTTGACAAAGGTAATTTAACACAGAAATTTGAACTCGTATAGTTTTGTTCAACTTTTGTGATAAGACATTTATATCTCTAATCAGTTGTTCACTTGTACCACAGAATAAATGAAACTCATTTATTCTGTGCTTGTACCACACAATAGACATAGATGAATTGAAACCACAGACTCTTACTATTGAAAGTTGAAAAACGTTTTTTGTTCAATCAGATTTGAAAGTAGAAATTGTTGTGGTTCCAGAAAAGTGTGAATATTTCATATAAGGTTGACTTTTATTTTTGACAAAAATTGTTCAAAAATCGTCAGTCACAATTATTTTTTTAATTGTTAAGTTGGGAATTCAGCAAATATTGGTCTTATTTAATTTTTGATACAAAAATGTAACCACAACAATTTCAAAAGGGTTCGAAAATGTTATACGTCGTGTGAAACAAAATTTTGCATGCGTTTTAAAACTGAAACAATCTGCCATACAATTTTCAAAAACCTTATAAAAATGTATTTTTGATAAAATAAAAAATAGTGTACATTTTATTACAGTGTATTTACAATTTTGTTCCGCAAATGAGCGTTAGTCAATAAACAATGTTGTAATAGGTTTTTCAATAATTGAACAAAAAACTTGAAATCTTCACAAAAAGTTACATTGAAAATTTTGAAAAAAACAAATTTTTATCGGGGGCAATTATTTTCCTTTTTAACAACTGAAAATTAAACTCTTTTTCAAGATCTGACATGATGGTTTAGAGCACCGGCGTAAAAACTAATGCCAAAGGGAGCTAAATGACAATATTAGCTCTTATCATAACATCACAGATCTGTACCTAACCTACTATACTACTTACTTGTAGGTAATAGCTGTTATAGGTGGATTGTATTATTTAGTTTAAATAATCAACTAATGACAAAATCCTCCAGTTTGACATTATTTGTGTCAAATATATTGCAAATAGATTGCGGGTTTTTAGGTTCTTATAAATTTTTAAATATAATATGCTAATATGCACAAAAATAACATTAAAATATGCTCTAAATATTTCCTTAAAAACTGATAAAAATATGCTAATTTCTTTCATACATATTTGTATGAATTATTGTTTGAACATTACCTAAATATGTGTTTAATCAAACAAAGTGCTGATTTTATATTATACATCTATACTATGTATTTTATGAAAACAATTTTTTTTGAACATATTCTATAGATTGTTTTTCATATGAAATTTTTTTCTGTCACAAAAAAATTTAAAATAAACACACATGATCTTTTTTACAGACAATAATGCAATATTCTCAAATCCCAAAATCATGCAGTCAATTTTTTACTACAAATTCAGTAATTGACAAAATGTCTACATTTTTTTACCGCTGTCAAGCTGTATAATGTTAATATATATATACGTAAAAACTTAAAACTTTGCTCTCTAATTACAAACTATTAACTTGATAAACCATATCCAAATTATGATTTCACCTAAAATTTAAATAGATAACTCTTATTACTTAATTTTTAAATTTCAAGTTAAAACAAAATGACATCTTTATTATAGACATATTTTGGGGGTCTGTATAATTATTATTTAGTAATATAAGTAGGTAATGTTAACTATGTATAAATCACTTTAAAGCTTGCAAACTCTACACATTATTGAGTGTAAAATTCTGCATCCTGACAAATCATTTTGAGAAAAATAGAACAAGATGGTACAGAGCGTCAACGTCAAAACTAAATATTACAATTGAATACACATATAACAAAACTTTTAAAACTAACAAACCATATAGAATAGTGAACAAAAACAAAATTGTACTTCACCAGACTTTCCATCCTTTGTTAAATTTCACTATAGAATGCAAAAACAGGACTAGAAAGCAAAATAAAAGTTTAATACCCAAACAGGAAAAATTTGAGTTGTAAAAGATAAAGAATTGAGTAAAAATATCAAATAAAAAAGACAATTTGCAGTACATGTACTTATTTATTCGTCTTAAAAGTAACAACAAATGTTTAGACTTAAAACTGGATCATTTGTCCCTGAAAAACAAATAACAAAAACATTAATAAATTATTTAATTTTTGTTTTCAATTTTCTTACCTTTCGTTTCTTGTCACCTCCCAATTCAAAATGTTTGCAACGTTTCAATGGGATTTGTTTACGGTATTTGCAATCGGAACACTCCATCCTCAGTACAATTTTTTTGGTAGTTTTAGCCTAACCAAAAGTAGTTCAAATTTAATTTAAAGATGTACACTAAATAATAACAATTAAAATTAATTACCTTCTTCCTGAATATAGGCTTAGTCTGACCACCAAAACCAGCTTGTTTTCGGTCATAACGACGTCGACCCTGAGATGCTTGACGTTCCTTAGATTTTTTGTACTGTGTTACCTTGTGAACCTTATGTACTTTGCATTTCTTGCAGTACGTACGTCTCTGTTTAGGTACATTTACCTGAAATCAAAACTTACCATGAGTACATGATATGACAGTGTAGTTATAGTTGTAACAATCAATTATTTTAAGTTGACATTTATGTAAAATAGAGTTTTAACTGAGAGAAAGGCTTTGATGTCCAAGAAAATGGTACCAAAAATACTTTACATTCTTTGCTATAATCTATCACAGTGTGTGGCCAGATATGATATTTGATTCACAAATAGCAACATGAATGAAACAGAAAAAGAATTTTATTGAAATTCACCAAGTATGTTAAACAATTGAACTAAATCAAGTTAATGCCAAAAATTATGAAATAAATAAAAATATTAAGCTGTATATGACCTAACAAAACCAATTTTCAATCATGTGTGCAGTCACAAAAGGTAAAGCAAATGTTCTGGATTATAATTTGTAGATAAAAAAAGTAGGAAAGTACCTACAGTAAAATATTTAGACCCATAACAAAATATTTTTTTAATTAAAACATTCACAAGGATTAAGTATTTACTTTTAAAATAGAATTGATATAGAATATATTGCGAGATCACGAATAAAAAAAAATGTTAGAAAATGAAAATCCTAAATTCTGAACTTATAAAATACAATATTGATTTATATATCGTGCATGAACTTAATTGTTATTTTCTAACTCAATCTACATCTTTATACTCGCTTAAACATTAAAAAAAAAAAAAACCAAATTTAGGTAAAATAAAATTAAAATCCAACAACTATAAAAACTTACATTTGAATAAACAAGATAATAGTTATTTAGGTACCTACATACATTTTATTTCACGCTATGTAAGTGTATTATTATACAAAAAAATTCAGTCAGGTAGGTTTGCTTCAGTTTCAGTACACATAGGTACCTCTAAATATTGAAAAATAAAGCCTAGGAATTGAAAAAAAAAAAAAATTGTCCCTAATAATTGTAATAAATATCTTAAAAATATAATCTTGTAAGCCCAGAGGCCATTGGAATATCAGCATTATTACACTAGATTGCAAATTTAGTACAACATAATCATTTCATTTTGACGTTTTAGTAAATTTTTCAGAACTATTGAGTTCATACATTTCACAAAAATCATCGAATTTTTTATGAGAAGATTCAAACCACAACTTCGTCTCCAAAACCGAGATCAGTGGCAGACAAGTAACATTACGATAATGTTATACCAAAAATAATAGTAGGGTCAAGATGTGAATAATTGAACGGCACGAGCTAGAGAAGTCGGTACACACAATATACTGCAATCGTATACGTTTTGCGTTGAGATTGAAACGGATGAAATTCACTCACCATGTTTGAAAATTGTTGGTTTACGATGTGTTTCCAGACAACGCGAAGACAGAAACAGTGAACGGCGGCGTTGTTGTAGTGGTTTGACGAGAAATAAGAGAACTACAAATCGCTGACATGTTGTTGATAAAATATGATAACAGACGACCGTGTGGGTGCTAGATCAAAGAGGTTAGAAAAACGTAAGAATTTTACTATGCGGTTACTCAACGCTAATGGATAATTTTTTTACCTACGATCTAACCTTAGCGGTTACGCTATGCGTTCCCGAAGACGGCACTGATAAGCTTTTTCATGAGTTTTGATAAGAGATTTGTTGTTTATGCGAATTTAAAAAAAATATTACCTATTTGAATTATATTTCCAGATTTCCGGCCGTTTTGTACTGTTAATTGTTATTTGCCAAGTTAATATGGACCAGGGTCTGTTGAATTTTTGGAAAAATTACGAAAACCTTATGGATTGGCCCTATAGGATTACACGGGCAGAAAAAATAAACGCGTGCGAATTGACTGTACCGATAAATATGCAGGCAAGTACGTTTTTGTTTGTTATTTTAACATTAGAAATAAGATCGATAGATGTTTCTTTTATATATATTTTTATAATTATAGTGTAATACCGTTGAAAATAATTGTCAGTTGTTTGATCATCTATTTTTTTTAATCATTGAAACTACACGTTAGCAATTAATTGCAATTTTTTTTTTGTAGGATTTCAACACATCTTGTTCAACACATTTGGCTGACGAAAAATACAACAGTTATGATGAAAGCTACTGTTCCGATAGTAGTGTTGATATCGATTTAGAGTATCTGAAGTTCTCCAAAAAAACATTAGAACATCAAGAACAAATTGGTATGTAATAATGTTACGATAGTAGGAAAAAAAGCAACTTAAAAATAATTCTTCTCAAGTACAAAAGTTTAGTATTACTAAATTATTATGTATATATATATTCAATTAGGTACATAAGTAGTCAAAACAATAGTTTAGTCAAGATCACTAAATAAACATGTGACAAGCATTATTCATAAATTATTATGAGTAAATATGAATTATTGCATTAGTTTTTAAGTAGGTATTTAGTTGAGTACTAAATGTTAATGGTTTAAAAAAAATATATATATATATTTATTTATAAATAAATATCAATACGTTTTTTAAAAAGCAATTAAGTTTTAAATAATTAACCAAATAATAGTTTGTTGATTTTGCAATGTGCATTCAACAGTATCCACAGAAAGCATTCTTGATCTTGTTAAATTGTCTTAACTAGATATTGCATTACCTAAAATTATGATAGAATTTTCTGGTGTTGTGTTTTAACTTTAACTTTCATTTGATTGATCAAAGTAGGTAGATAAAATTCTTTTACATAATAATCTCCTTGATATTACATTACCATCAATTTTTGTTTTTAGACTTTAACAGGAAAACATACATAAAACTTAAATAAATAATTTTTTTTAACCTTTGTTTGAATTTATTATTTCCATAGCCATTACGCTTAACTAAAAGAAGTACAAAATTGACAATTTGCCTAGCAATTTTATTACAAATTTTGCAATATTGAAAAGTAACACAAGTCATATAAATTCTATTAGGTATTTTGGAAGTAAAACATTAAAACAAGTTATAATTGATACAAATTGTTTGTACAATAGTTATTAAAGTAACAATATTTAATGTAATAATGCAATGTATCAGGTTTTTTGGCATAGCTATTAGGCTAGTTTTAGTTTCGATTAAAAACCAAAATTAAAAATTTTTTGCTTTGCTCTTTATTTTTTTGTCGCCATGAAGTATAAAATTTTTGTTATAATTCATTATCAGTTACTATTAATAAGGTAGTTTTTAGGTTTTAATATAATATTAGAGCATCTTAACTATTTTAAGATTTTAATTTTTATGAATTTTTTTTTGTGTTAATATTATACGTCATTTTTTTTTTTTTAGAAAGAGAAAAAAGAAAAGTTGACAAAGAGTATGGACTATGCAACTCCTCTAGTTCAGATGATGGTAATTAGTTTAGTGTCTACCAATAACTAATCTGACTAAATTAATTTTTACAAAGATAAATAATAAAAATATATTGATCAAATAATAAATGAAGTTCGATAATTCTTACTATATTTATTCTACACTTTTCTCCAATCGTAGTTGTATAAAATCCTTAAGAAATTGTTTATACTTTTAGAATCTGCCCAGACTATTTTTGTGGACCAAAATAATCCAAAAGAGTTGTATGGATCAAAGTTAAATGATATTGTAAGTCTTGAAAATAAACTGCAGTCTGAATTTGACTCATTTTGTTCTGTAAAAAAACCAATCCTATGGCCTGGTATGGCATTCAACCTAAATGTTCCAGGTACATAAATTAGATAATCTATAATTTATTAGATAATTAGTTTTTAATTGTTGTCACAATGTGATACCTAGCTACTCATTCTATTAAGATAGATATTTTAAAGAAACACAGCGTTATGCATCGATTTGATGATAAATAGGCTCCAAGTATAAAAGTTTCAAAGATAAGTAATTTGTTAATTGTTTTAATTATACTTATATTTGTATTTAACAATATTGAACAGAAACTAGTTACTTCTTAGTATTCATTACATAACATGTCACAATTATTATCACATTTGTTTCTTGGTAATATAATACATATATATATATCTAGAACTAAGACATTTGGTAAAATTACAAAACATGGTAAACTTGTTCTTCAGTTATTTCGCATAAAATGTTGCAAACAAGAATTTATTTATTTTACCAGTACATTAATTTGGTATAGCATTTAAGTTAGGATACTTTTCAAACATTTTATCTACAATTACCCTGCCAATTGGTAATGATGATGTAGCGGAAGGAGATGGAGCGCTACGACAGTGCATTATTCTGTGTTTTACTACATCTGTTGGATCGTCTGATGCAATATCCAGCACTAAATCTTCTGCCATAGTTCCATCTGCCCATAGTGGTTGGGCGCGAACACCCGTAGGACCTCTAATTAAGAAAAAAAAAAAAAATTATTATAATAATTGTACAGTTTAAATACCACATTTTAAATTATAACCTTTTAATATCGTTTAGTTGAATGTCCGGTATGTAATTTTGTAATTCTTTCAGTTGCTTTGCTGGAAATAGAGATTTAATTGTTTCGTTAATCCCATATTTCAAATGTTTTGCCATCAATTTTTGTACACCTCCTAGTTTTAATAACCGTACTGTATTTGGAATGCTAATATCGTTCCAACTAAAAACACGAATAATATTTTTTGTAATTGTACTGATGAGTTATTTATTAATAGTTCACAAATCACAATAAATAAAACAAAATATGTATATTGTATGAAACCTGTATCCTTCTTGTTTTAGAGCCAGAACTGCGTTTGGACCGAGAAAAATTGAGCCATCCATTCTTGGAGTAAAATGCACCCCAAGGAAAGGTAAACTGGGATCAGGAACCTAGAAAATAGAATGACAGATTTTCATACCGAACGTAATTTGCTGTATGGTGGTGTTACTACTCGTACGATATAATAAATAATAACAGTCGAGAAATTAATTACTGGATATATGTTGCCTTTAATAAGGTGTGATTTTTCTCTCCCGAGTAAGAGATATTCGCCACGTATCGGTAAAATGTACGGATCGGCTTTACACCCTGTCATTAATGATAGTTGATCCGATTGTAATCCACCACAAGTAATTACGTAGTCTGCCAATATACTTTTCTGTAAAAATGTGTTTCATGTTTTAAATTTGTGATATTTTGTTTTGTTAAATAGTGTGTAGATAATAATATATGTATATTAAAGTACTTTGCCAGCAGAAGTAATTTTTAGTGCTCTGTTATTTGTGTTTTCTTGAAAAGAATCCACTTTGAAATTGTAAACAATGTCACCTCCTAATTTTTCAAAATCTATAGCATAATGTTTTGTAACTATGGCCCAATCCACAATACCCGTGTGTGGCGAATGTATCGCTCGTAAACCCTACAAACATAAAACGAGTGTGTGAAAATGGCAAAACGAACCACATTGACTACACCAATTATTTACTTTACAATATGGTTCAACGGTCTTGATATCATCTCCGTCGACCATTCGTACGTCAGGAGTGCCGTTTTCTAATCCTCGTTCATACAAATCGTTTAATCTTTTTATTTGCGATTCTTCGGTGGCGACAATGAGTTTTCCACATTTTTTGTATGGTATATTATTCTTAGCACAATATTCATAAGTTTTTTGTAAGCCTTCAACGCACAACTTTGCTCTCAGCGAACCTGGCTTATAATATATACCGGCGTGTACAACGCCACTGTTGTGGCCACTCTGGTGCACCGACGGTCCGTTTTCTTTTTCTACAAGTGCCACTTGTAATCGTTTATTCCGTTCGAGCAAAGCTCGCGCGGTCGCAAAACCAACTATACCGCCGCCCACGACCAGTACGTCATAGCTCTTTTTCACGTTTTGACTAATACAAGACCGAATACCTGTCGGAAACGTGTCGACCAATTTAATACTTCTCATCATCGTAGGCATTTCGACTGTGTTCCTTGACAAACATCCCATACGTTATTAGGCGTGTCTAGTAATAAAAAATTGTCACAAGAAGTTACTTACGTACCGCTAACATCGTCGATTCGTCGAGAAAAAAAAAAAAAGTATTTAATTATTCTTATCGGTAATGACAATGGTAGAAAATAAATAATTTTTTACCATAAAACGTGGTAAAATGCACTCGAAAAAAAAAAAACCATTAATCGTTGAATGTGTTTTTATTTCTGTTGAGTCTACAAGTTTTGTCAACATCGAGCCAGCGGCGAGAAATTTCTATTGTTTTTTTTTTTTCAAAAATTTTCAATAACAACCTAATTCTGAAAGAAAAACGGTTAGATCAAAAAGTTGCCGTACGAAGTAGTGCGAGTACTACAGCAGCAGTGTCCACCGAACGTTTACCGCGTTCGCTAACTTTCAAAAACTTTATGGAGTTTTTGGTCCCGTGAAGTTTGCTGCTGACCGCCGCGGCCCGGGAGTTTAGCAACTCGTGGTGTTGATAATAGTTGACAGTGTTTAACTGCAATGTAATTTTCTATTTTTGTCGCGTTAATTCTTCATCCGACTACGAATTGACTCCGGCGTCGACACGTCGTGGTGTTTAAAAAAAAAATTATCGAACAGCTGGCCGTGCGCTTATCAGTCCAGTATCATCTGTCCGTGACCGCGAACAGTGCGAGCGCCCCCGCGGTCATAATATTTTCTTCGTGGCGGCGCGCGCGAAATCGAGAGTTGCGCCGCCATCCGACCCGGCGTTTTTTCTGGTCCGCCGGTTGCTTCGGACCCCTCCCCACCACCGGTCCGTCGCGCTCGTCGTCCGCCGGAGCTCGTTGGCGTCGCGTAAACAAAAAAAAAAAACGTCGCGTTCAGTGTTCGTTTACCGTCCGTCCCGTCGTCTCGCCGGTCGACTCCGGTGCCGTCGCGCGGTGTGTTCGTTGTTTTTTGTTGTTTTTTTTCCGCGTTTTTCCACCGGGGCGATTCACACGACACCGCGTAGAGCGATGTGAACGTTTTTCTCTTCTCTCGTGTTTTTCGTTCCGGTTCCGTTTTCAGCTCGTCGTCGCGACCCGCGGCCATGGAGGACGAACTGCACTGCGTCGCGTGCAAACAGCTCTTCAACAACCCGGTGCTGTTGCCGTGTTACCACGCCGTGTGCCTGAACTGCGCGGTGCACGGTCAACGGCCGCTGGACGCCGCGCCGACCGGTTCGCCGCACGAGAACAGCGGCAACTCGACGACCAGCAGCAGCAGCAGCAGCAGCACCAGCAGCAGCTGCACCAGCAGCAGCAGCAGCACGTCCGCGGCCGCCGCGTCCGACCCGCACCATCCGGATCAGTCGGACAAGGCGTCCGTGCTGAGCGAGGCGGACAGCGGCGTGGTGTGCAACAGCCGGCCGAACAGCTACGCGGGCACGCCGAACGGGCTGGCGTTCCCGGCCGCGGCGGCGTACGCGCTGTCGTGCCCGGCGTGCCGGAAGACCGTGTACTTTGACGAGAACGGCGCGCACAACCTGCCCAAGTACCGGGCCATGCGGAACATCGTCGACCGGTACGGCGAGCTGCGGCGCATCGCGCCCAAGTGCCAGCTGTGCGTGTCCGAGCCGGCCGCGGACGCCGCGGTGCTGTGCGAACAGTGCGAGGTGCTGTACTGCGACGCGTGCCGCGAGAGCTGCCATCCGTCCAGGGGCCCGTTGGCCAAGCACAGCCTGCTGGAGCCCGCGGCCGGCCGGGCGGCGCTGCGCAACAGGGCCGGGCACCGCAGGGACGACCTGGCGTGCGGCCAACACGAAGACGAGTGCCTGACCATGTACTGCATGGTCTGCAAGACGCCCGTGTGTCCGGCGTGCGTGCACGACTCGCGGCACTCCAGTCACGACGTGCAGGCCATCAACGCGATGTGCAAAGCGCAAAAGGTTCGTGTTTCGGCCACAAAAGGACGCGTATCGAGTGGTTTCGGTTGTTGTTTAGATTTTTAGCGGCATTACCTACCGAACTGTTCGGTATAATTCGGCACACTTTGTAGAATCCCTGGTTTATTGTTTTTTATCAGTGCCCCCGTATAGACTCTTTTGTGTCGTCTTTAGCGACGTTGACGGGCCAACGCGGCGAATGGATTACATCGCAGAGGCGCGCGGCCCGGATAGGTTTGACGAGTCAGACTAACTCTGTTGAAAACGTCGGAACTTTCGGCCCGACTTGCTGGTTCCAAACGTTAATCGATTTTTAAAATTTGATACGTTCCTCCGAGATGGTGTCGTGTAGTAGATTTTTCGACGAATGTTTAGAATCGCGGTGTCACGAAACACGTGTAAAATCAATATACATTATATTCTTCAAACTCGTCTTGAATGAAAATCTGTTTTCTACGATTCGTTGTCGTCGTCGAAACTGGTGTTCAGCGGTCTACCCGATTTCGACTAAATCTAAAAAAAAAAAAACACGAGTTTCGTCACACCGACAACGGTATGGTATCTTAAAAATGGATACTTTGTCGTATTTTTACCGGACACGTTTCGAGTTACATAAAAGTATTGTTGTTTCCTGTGCAAAAAGTTTGAAAGAGGCGTACAAAAATAAATGTCGTTGTAATTTTTCTTATTTAATTTTTTTGATTGATACCCCCCAATTTTAATACCCAAGGCCTTTTACGTTTCTGAACCCGTACACAGTTCGGTACCCAGATAGTCGGAACTCAACGCGGCCGACATTTTAGTGAATTTTACAAAGCACAGCCGCAGATGTATTATTACAGTATCCTGGTTTTAAGCTTGGTTCATGAACGTTATTGAAAAACGAAAACAGTTCAGTAGGTCCACGCTATTGTTGGCCATAATTTGCGCGCACGACGAATACCGTTCGAGATTGTTCTACCCGCTTGTCGTTGAAAACTTTTCGAAATTTACTGCCCGAAAACTTGACAGTTTACTAATTAGCCGAGTACCTATAACATTGTTGTCACTTGACGGCAGACGGGTGGTATGAGTACTGTATTATTGTGGTGTATTACATTACGGTAACCTAATAACTTTACACGTCTACATACAAAGATTACACTAATAACGTATTTTGTCACCCAACGTTTCGTTAGCGAAAAAAAAAAAAAATCGCCATTACAACAGTGTGTTTTGAAATTTACTTGCGACTAAAATCATTGTGAAAATGGCTGTTCGAAAAAATTTGCCCATCTGAACTCGCAAATGTAAAAACTTCTATATTTTATTGTTTTTCACTCTGCTAATTACGTAAAATCATACGATTTAATTAAATATTTTCAACAAGATCGTGTGTGTATCTAAATGCGGCGCGTTTCACCGTTTCGGACGGTTTCAAAGTGAGCGCGTGGTTGTCTGAGCTCAAGCGGACGAGAGGTATTCCGGAGGACTCCCTCTCAGACCAAATTTTAGGCGCGCGCTTGAATTTTTCTCTCGCAAACTGTAGTAATACTGAACGCCGCGAAACACGCCTTAACTTTTTAAGTCTTAGTCGTAGGTTTACCATAAAATGCCGGTTCAGCTGTAAATGTGTATGCTGCAGCCGTACGTTAAGACGATCGAGCAGTTATTTTGGAAAATTTACACAACCTCCTCTCTTCGGATGGCTTTCCGTTAATAAATTCTAGAATACTAACAGTACGTGTTGTGCAGCAGCGTTATTATTTTGCGTTCGAGCCAAAAACGGGAGAAGAAAAATGTCTGCTCTCCGGTAGACGTAATGGGTTTTGACGACGAGCTTGTATTTTTTTTATTTATGCGTCTGCGCTCTTTTACGCGCGTGTAACCGGAAAACTGCGTGTGTGTGGGGCTCGTTCGGAGGGTCAAAAGCGATATTCGCTCGTCGATTTCTTTCCCCCGAGTTTGATTTCATTTTCCAATATTGTTATCTCTCGACTCCTCAAACAAAAACACTCTGCTCGCGCACAAAAGCACACCGCAGATCGACGACTGCACGACGACGACGTTGCATGGCGGCCGGAAGCCGTTTCTCTGACGTTTACTTAAAAGTTTTTTATTTTTTTACCGTAGTTTGTATTCGAATTCGAAATGTGTACTCGCTTCTTCTTATATGTATATGTATTATAATCGTTACTGTGTGCGCCACGACGTTACCAACTACTTTGAAAGACGTGTATGTATATGTATATTATTACCGAACTTTTATTCGAGTTTTTTCGTTTTAATACATACGAGTACCACGGGTAGTTTCGATTTAGTATAGTAATATACGGCAATCATTTTCATCTTTATTCAATTTGTGTGTCTACCGTAGCGGCGGATACCTACGTCAGTTTATAGCGATTTCGGATTTTTTTTCCGTGTGGTAAGAGATACATTGACATCGTACTGTTTGGTGTTTATCCCTTTTTATAGTGGGCATTTGTTTTTTTTTAACCGTGATTGATTACGTTAATTTTTTTGTCGGTTACTACTATAAAAATCTTTTCAGTTTAAAAATTTCCCAAGTTCTTTCCCACTATAGTCTAGTAATTAAAAGTCTGTAAACGCGCAATCTGCGCTATATTGCTTGAAACACTGCTGTCGTTGGCCAGTTTTTAAAAAAATCATATTAAAAATAACAAAAAATACACGACGTTATTAATTATTAACTTAATAATATAATATAAATAAATAATATTACTGTAATATACTGATCCGTAATCATTTTTTATAACCTAAAAGTTAATTATTGTTTCATTGGTGAAGGAATTCCCAACCTACCATAATGAGATAGTGAAATAGAAATAAAGTATAGAACGCGCTCTGGCGGAATTCGATAGTATAGTTTTTGATAGCACTATAATATTACGTTTAATTGCGTTAAATGAAAATTGTTTACTTTTGTTTCAGGTAAGGAAAACGTTCGACAATAACAGTGGATATTATACGAGTAGTTAAAAACCGTCGTTCTAGCACTTTTCCAAGGTGAGTATATCCAACGATATAACTGGGGGCTTCATCGTTATTTCGTGTTAAAACTCGAATTCTGCAGTAATTGGTCCACACACACGGCCGCCCAGTGTTTATAGAGTATACCTTTCCAGTAAGGTTTGTCGATTTTTCTGTCGATTCCGTTTTATTCGTTACACCGTATTTATTTCGTAACAAGTATTTATTTAATTTTGTCGAAGACGACCCTATATGACAGTCGATAAATTTTGCCCGTGTGCCGCAGAATAACGGTATCATCGCGGTAGTATTGCTGTATGGTGCCTCTGCAGTTTACCGTTTTCGTTCGTTATAATGTTATTTCCTGTAAAATATGCTGTCTGTGAATACGTATTATTTAGTTTCTCTAATCTAAAATTACGACTCGTACAGCCCCGGCACAACAATATGTAATTATATTTAGTATTCACCCTCGTGTAATCGTGTTTATAACAATACTGTCTACTACATTAATCGTGTTGTACGTCGTTGTATTGTGATAAACAAAAAGAGTACGCAAAGCTATCCGTTTTGTGCAGACACTCGAATCTCGGGGTGTCGTTGACTTTAGACACGTCGTTTAAACTTTGCGCACAACACAATCGGAACAATACTGTAAACTCTTCCGGAATTCGAGGTGTAGTAAATTATTTTGTAGCCGAGTTGTTTCCATATTTTAACCCCAGCTGGAGTGGTTTATTTATCCTTTACTCGATCATTTTCCGTTTTACCTGACGAGTAACACATTTTCCGGGTATTCGTTTTATCAGGATCCCCGCCGGATCGAATAATTTAATTTCAACGATCGCGGTCGTTCATAATCAAAAGTCGTCGAAAAGGTAATGCGTGTTACGAAGATTTTTAAAGTATACACTTTGCAACGTGTCAAAATTCTCAAGCTTTTACAATATAGTGGGGGACCGAATATGATTGGAAAATAGAATTCTAATTTCGTTTTTTTCTATACATGTACTATAGTTGTTTGTTCAGTTTGTCGTGATAAATTATATTAATATATGTTAGTCTGCAGTAGATCCGAAACGCGGCGCGAATTCACGCAATCTTTTTACATGGATTAGGTCCGGTATACATGTGTTCAATTGGTAAAAGTTCTGCAATTATCGTGATTGTTAAAATTAAGTAACTCTTTTTCGCAGCTTTTTGTTTATTTTTTTTTTTTGCTCGTTGAAAACTTCCATTTGTAGGTACCGTAGAATACTGCGGACAAATAACGTCAAACAATAAAAAAAAAATACAACAATTGAAATCGATGATTGCGGACGTGGTATATATTTTCCCGACGGTTTTGTGTGTTCTGCAGTGGTGTTTGATCACAGTGCGGAGACAAAACGCGCCGTGGAATTGTTTCGACGTTTCAGAAATTAATTGCAGAACCTCCTCCGATATCGTCGGAGATGTTTGCTCAATACAATATTGTATACTTATGTATAGTTTGCTCAAGATATTATAACGGTCGTGCCCTGCAACCCTCGGCCCTTCTGCAGACAAAAACGTCTTCTGTATTATGTATATATATCGTATTTAGTCAATCATTTACCCGATAATTTCCCGACGAACGCTCTCCCCGTATCCGTTTTCCCAGCTCGTCGCCGTTCATTCGACGAAATTACTCCGGCGGTAATTAGGTATTATCGACTGCCAAAGTGTGGTGTCGCAAAAGTCCGTGATGTGGTATACACATCCAGGGTTAAGCCGAAACTATACGGTTGTACGCTCTACATAGATGGTGTAGAACACTGGTAATCTGGAAAATCTCCAAAGATTATACCGAGGTTTTCAGCCGACTGTCGTCGAGTGCAGCGATAATGTCAAACACGAGTTTTGGCAACGCTCTATGATCAAAAATCATCATTTTCGTGTATTACCGAGTTCAATTATTATAAATTATACACGTAATGTCAATTAAAATATCCAATACGTTAACAACCGGCTAATAAAGTCGATTGGTAGCGTCGATTTTTTTTTCGCTTTTTATCGCCCACGGTATAGAAATTTAGTAGACGTCTTCTATATTTGTTTTTGACCTAATTCACGTGATCGGGATTCCACGAAAACTGCAGTTTTTAATATTCG
Organism: Hormaphis cornu; assembly: GCA_017140985.1. Classification (NCBI taxonomy): domain Eukaryota; kingdom Metazoa; phylum Arthropoda; class Insecta; order Hemiptera; family Hormaphididae; genus Hormaphis; species Hormaphis cornu. The sequence continues at coordinate 8,366,177 of CM029363.1, read as the reverse complement.
CCACTTAAAGTCTACTACTACTGAGCGAGCATATTGCTGCATTTTCACAATTCGTCGACAGAATCGCTAACGTTTCGGCATTGTTGTTTACATTGCACTCGGCCAGAGTTGATGAATTCTAAAGAAACTATAAAAGTTTTCCAACATAAGTTTTACCCTGATCATCATAATAAACGAGTATAATAATATATTCCTTCGTATATTCCGATTGTTGAAAACGAATAGTTAAAAATCCAGTTAATTTGAATTTTGTTCATAGTTTTCAGAGAGTGTTTCATAGCGGATATGTTCTGTACCCGGTGTTCTTTTAAGTACCCAACATTTTTATAATCACTGAAATGTAGAATTCACACGTTAATAAAAAACCATGAATTTTATGTGTTCTTGTAACTTTGTAATTTTGGTCATCAAACGTGATTTATTAGTATAATATTCATTATCGACGAATAATTTATGTTTGCGATAATTGTGTCTTATAAAAACTTTAGACTAAAAAGTTGAACCGACGTTTATAACGTATGAACCAAAAAATTTTGAGCGTAGCAATAGGAATGTATATTTTCAAATGATGATGATATTTTTTCTGGAAACAACTTTTTGGGCGATAGAATTGAGAAAATTGTAAAAGAATTTGTAAAACAGAATTGTAAAACATTTTGATTTATTTTCGAGTTGTAAACCAAAAACAAAACAATTAAAATTTGCGAAATTGCTCTGGACGACTTAAATTCTTCTGCCATCGGTAATATTGCGGTAAAAGCGTTAAAAACGAACTAAAAATACGTGGGTATATAACCAGTTTTGACGGTTGTTTTTGAACGGAATTCGTTTATTCTCACCGAAAATAATGTTTTCCTAAAACCTTAATCATTTCGTATTGTACATTTTGATTTTGTACAGGTGAAAAAGTTAAAACATTTCAAACGTCGGTTTGTACGATTTCGGTCGATACGTTATTATGTCGATATTTCGTCGTTTTTTCATTTATTATTTGTTTTGGCCTCTCTTTCAAAATGTTGTTCAAGTCCATTGAAATTTTCACGCACAGTTGAAATGCATGAAATCAAATCGTTATAAAAAAAAATTCGAAAAATGTTGAACCAATTTTTGAGCTAAAACTTACCAAATCTTCAATATTTTATGGTAGGAACTTTAGCGCCGAATGTTTCCCTATAGATACGCTGGTACAACTATTTTGATCGTCTGTTAACTTTTTTCTAGACATTTATATTCGTACGATTTTTTTTCGTAGTTTCTCAATGCGTTCTGATTAATAATAATTGCTCTCTGTTAATGAACGCAATTGAAAAATCTGTGTCATTGTGATCTTCCTTGTTGTAAAAAAAAAAAAACTACAATACGCTTCTCTAACAATTGCATTAAGCGCGTAATATATACGGTGTATACGTATGTATTTCACGTATTAGTCACAATATTTGTGTACACGACACAATTATCGGAGAGTGTTTTAAATGCGCTTTGTTTGAATATTGCGCGCCTCGGTGTTAGAACCCGTTAAATGTTTTTGTTGTTTTCGTCTGGGCCATTAAAATCGGTCGTGTGTCGTTAGATAATAGTATAGTTATTAGATTAGTGTTTGTGTACGACGGGAATTTTTATTTGCAATATTGTGGGGACGCCTCGTTAAAACCAGCATTTTTTTAAACGGTTTAGATTAAACGGATTCTTTTGGTGTTCGACTGAGATTCGCGGTTGTGGTGGAAAAAAATTAATCATCTCACTTGAGACTTTGTACTTGACAGTGGTTATCAATGAGATTTCTGCGGTCGTCAGCTGGGATCATATTTGTATAATGTTATTATTGTGTAGAGTCATTTTGTTTTTCATTATAAATACTTAACATCGTTACAAAGTACTTTGTAAGTCCTGAAACATCATAACGACTATAATTTTTAGACGTGACGTTAAAACAAAGTTTTCATACCGATACACACAAAATTAGGTATCACATAAATACCTATATAAATATGATGTGTAACATATAGTTTCTTTCGTTTTTCCATCGTCTGCAAAACAAACCGCCATTGATAGCCTTAACTAGCTCGAACTTCAATTAGCTCGTACATCACACTGAGATCTCTCGGTGTTATTTGATTTTAATTCGTAGAGTTATTCGGTTGTTTATTTCTATGGGTTCGTGCGGTTTTTGTCGTAATTTCATAATGCAAAAATCGTTTATAGGCGTAAACGACTTACGTTTTCAGGCACGTATACATTTATATAGGCGAACCTGTAAATACAACACCACTGCCCGGGCACGTCCGTAGGAATTTTGTGTAAAAAAAAAAGCTCTACATTTGTGTACCCTCATGCATAATAAACGTAAAAAAAACTGTACGCAGTTGTTTCACTCGGCAAAAATATAATACGAACGACAGAAACTCGGTACTATTGTTTTCCGTCTATAATAGAATAACACGCGGTCGTGTTTCTACACTGTCGACATATTTTTTAGATCCATTTATTTCGTGCGCAATTTTAATGGTCCTTTGTTTTATTTAAAAAAAAATCATCATCAATTACAAGGTCCCTTTAATTAAAAGTGCCTACCATATACACCTACGTCCGCGTACGTTTTCCGTACAATCATATCGTACACGTAATAATGTAATTTTCATCGCGTGAAACGAATGGGCTAAACGAGCTAAATATTTGGCGTAGAAGAAAAAATGCTGAACTAAGAGATATCACTGAAGTCCCACTGTTAACAAGCCACATTAAGTGTCAAAGACTCAAATGGTTTGGTCATACCATGCGGAAAACAGAAACCACTAATACGAGAGCAGTAATGGAGTGGCAACCGACAGGGAAAAGACCAAGAGGGAGGCCTAGAAAGCGATGGATGGATGGAATAAGGAAGGATTTAGAAACATTGGAAGTGACAAATTGGGAAGATGGAGTTCAGGATCGAGATTATTGGAGAACGGTGACGGTGGCGGCCAAAATTCTTAAAGAATTGTAAAGCCAAAAGAAGAAGAAGAAACGAATGGGAGTCGTCCTCGACTGACCTGAAGGGTGAACTGAAGGGTTTCTTCGGCAAGACTTTTGGGGTGTTGTTAAATCGTATATTGAAAAACGAGTGTACAGCGAGCGGTGGTGAATTCGGGCTTCGAGACTACAAAATATGTGACCGCGGAGCTAAACACCGAGGCAGACTTCGCGCGTTTGATCGTCGTGTTGCAAGTGCCGATTTATTCGTCGTTATTCGTCGCACGCGCCTCTATGTCAATGAAGAATAATAGTGAAAAAAATCGTCTTTTCGACGGTTGCAGGTGATAAGTCCTCTTCAGTAATTATAGTATTCATTATGTACAGTATGTTGATACTGTCGCGAGACTCGTGGGATCCGTTCTTCGCCGCGGTTGTTGTTTCGTGTACAACCTTGCTATGTTGTTGTATTACGACGTGTCTATATACGTGTTTATTATAGGATCGTTAAAGAAAAAATAACTATATAAAAATGAAAAGGTGTCGTTTGTCGTTATTGTTTGTGTGTATTGAACTGTGCGCGCACGCATTTGCCCCGCAGCAGCCGGTCAACAACCGTGTCACGTGTGTCCATAACGGGTCCGGGGAAAAAAAAAAAATGAAAAATAAACCGATAACAGTATTGTTGTTGCCAACATTATACCGACACCCTCTGCGCCGTGCCAGAGCAAACGTAACCACCCCCGCGTATACACAGGGTGGAGTCGGTCGATTTTAAAACAACGATTGCTTTAACGAACTCATCTGTACGACCCGAAAGTGTGTAAAGTGCCGTTAAAAAAGTGTGTACGAAATGTCTGCGAGACGTCGGTCAAGAAGAGGCGTCTTTGGCAATGACGTTTCGCAGAATTTCCCGCGAGATTCATCTCTTCTCGTGTTCTTCTTCCATCGTCGATAGGGCGTGTTATTATAAGTATATATCGCGTATTATTTCGAGAAATCATACGGAAACTTTCAGAATATTCGCACTCGCTCTATAGCGGTATGCGCAACACCATCTCGATGAAAAAATTCACTCGTTCCAGTCATTGTAAAAAATTTTTCTGGAAAAAAAACACGCTATCGCGTAACTAGAGCTGTTTGGAGAAAACGCACTTGCACGCGCGGTCCGTTGACAACCAAAAGCTCTGCAGTTGTGCCAGACGAAAATTATCAAAATTTTCTTCCATTTTGGACCAAAAAAAAAATCCGTAGGTTTCCTCGGTTATTCCTAACAAAAAGTCCTCCTCCCCGAAAATACCACCTCGGATTCGTCGTGTAATTTGAAAGTTTTTAAAAATTTCTTTTTTTGCCATTTTAGACCCGTAAAAGTCCCCCGTGGTAAAAGAGAAAATCCCTAAAATCCGGCCACGGTTAAGCGGCTCCTGGGGGTTAATTTTAAAATTCACCACCGACCCACCCTGTATATATCTGTACATGAACCGCACGTGTGTGTTGGACCCGACTCGCATGGCCAGTGCCCGTATAGTACATTGTACATAGGTGTTTATTATGCGGCAGACGCGTAACCGGTTTTCAGGTCATTTTATTTTTTAGTTTACTATAACAAAACATCGTCTTTTTTTACGCGTCACGCACTCACTGCAGGTACTGCAGATGGATCGCTTTATAATTTTTTTTTTTCTCGTTTTTTTTTCTTTGTGAAAATATCCGAGATATTACGCCTTTGATGCACGCGGCGTATCGTGTATACGGACTTTTGTGTTGATACGCCATAATTGCACGACACTAATGTGCGTAAAATGCAAATTTTACGCGAAGGTCACCAAGGTTTACGTAGATGATTCGAGTGTTTATGTACGATGATGATAACTAACACCGCGGTTGTAAGTATAATGGAGCCCTCCGAACAAAAATACAGTGCCAAACACGCAGGTAAAGTATAGACCCGCGGTTAGGTATCGTTATTTTGGAAGTTAAGACCGAATCGACGTTGTCAAAATCGTTCGTCGTATTCTTTTTTTTTACCTGTTTATTCGAAGTTTTCGTTTTGTTTTTCGGCGTTATTTTAAAAAAATTGAAACGGGTACAACACAGAACAGAAAACGTTTCAACCGTAGTACCTAACCTAACCGGTCGGAGCTATTTGGTAAGAACCAATATAACTACAATATACATTGTTGCGTAGGTACGGGCGCTGTTTTCCGTAGTACGCCCCTATGAAAAATTCACCCCTGAGCTTTGTTCAAAGGATGACATCGCTTAAACTTAACTTTTTAACTCGACCTTTTTACTTCGTGTTTGGCTTTTAGTGCTTTACGTCGCTGCGGTTGTCGCACAACGAACAAATAATGTCCGTAACGATTCACGAACGACGACGACGACGTAAAAAACGAAATAAAACAAATTTCGGTCGAGATAAATATGGAAAAATCGACTGCGCATACTTTATCGGGTATTCAATCAACGTGGTTTTTTTTTTTTTCCGTAACTCGACGGTGTTCATACATACGAATTTACATACATCGAGATTGTACGAATTCTCTGTTATTGTAATATAAACGCCTTGTGCAACACACTCGAGTCGAGTTCGAGCGTGTTGCCGAGATGATGGGATATTTTTCGGTCGCATAATGTCGCCGCACTATAATAATGCACGCGCGATCCGGAATATTTTTTTGCTTGATAAATACGACGACGCGTTTTGAGCGATCTTTGCGCAACCGTGGCGCATTGTGGTTTCGTCGTGTATAATTTGGCAATTTATCGGGGATTTTACGATCCCAAAGCGAAAAAAATTACACGCATTGTACGTAATATTATGCGTATTGCGTATAAACAGCAGCCGACTTTTTGTTTGCTGGCACACACATTGATTCTTACCGCATTCAATTTATCATTATTTATATAATAAATAGTATTATAATAAATAGTATTTATATAGTACACGCGTGTAGGTGGTGAATATTATGTACAAACGTGTCGGTACCTATTCCAGTATAAATCATGGGAATAATCTTCCGTGTATTATAAATACCCGCGTATATTTTACAATATGTATAAACACTGTCGACTGTGCTGAAAATCGTTTTGTTGTGTTCGAAATACCAAACACGATGCGTAAAAAAATATCAAACATACATGTTGTCACTTCCAAGTTGCGTTTGTTTGCTAACCAAATCGAGTTCTCCCGGTGGACGAAGTCTGCAACTGGTTAATCGTACGTATCGCGTTTAATTTGCGCGTACATAATGAATAGGTAGTATTTCATAATCTTGAATTACCACTGTGCCCGCAGTTAAATATTAGGTTTCCGAGCAATTTGTTGTATAATAATAATATACGTAATGGGTACGTGTAAGTTTTTATCGTTTTTTTTTTTTTTTTTTTCAACAATTAGTATCGTATTATCAGCGCCGTAATTATTATACATTACAATTAGGCGTATTTTTACGTGTACAGACTTGTACTGAAAGGTCTTTCGCACAAGCGCAAATTACGCAGCAGCGCACGCCCTACACGTATCATCGGCTCTCTACGTACGTTGGAAGTGAAAAAAAGTGTTGAATTGGACGGCGGTTTTGGATAAAGTTGTTCTACGGCGGAAAAACGCCATAACTCGTAAGTATGTTTTGCAACCGAACACCGATCGGTAGAACAATTGATAAAATACGATCACAATTCACTAGGTATTTCGTCGTTGTCCCTCCCAACAAACGCGTCTTGGATACTTCATCTCGTATTTCAGATCAAAATACTTGCGCCAACTCTACGAATCGTACAAAATAATAAGTATGTGTATAATGTATTCCACTCGGTTTTTGTATAATATGTTCGCGCGGAGTCGTGGGGACATCTTGGTTAACCGATGTTGTTCTGTACGTAGGTACACGAAAAAAAAAATATAAATTGTCACGACGTATATATTATGTAAATTTGGCCAGAAAATTTTTTATCATGATCTCGCCCAGCTTCTTGTGTTTTAAAAAAATCGACGAAACGATGCATTATTTCTTTCATTCGTCAAAACGCTGCGTGAACGCGACGACTATATTATTGTAACGAAATCACGTTACCACCTCGTACTGTTTCTAATCCGAAAACGACGACAGACGACAAAAAATAAAAGAAAATGGGCCGCCGCAGCATAATACATTAACAAAAATAAAACATTAAAACATAAAACATTAACAAAAACGATCGGCGGAGATGCCAGAGCGTTGTCGTGTCAGTGTTTGCCAATTTATGTTTTATGAATTCTGCAAAATGCCAATTCCGGCCTGCAGTTTGGTAGCAAACGTCGAAACGTGCCAAGAGCTTACGGTACCGATGGGGCGACGTTCTAGCCATCCAGACTGCAGTGTTGTTGTAGTATTGGTTGGTTTCGCGAGAAAAAGATATATATTTTGCACATTTACAGTATATCCGCAAGAGCGGCATTTTCGTCGGCACTTTGTATTTGCTTTGACTTTTGACAGAGTGTCCAAAACAAATTAAACTAAAAATTTCACCTTGCGCGTACCAACACGGTATTATTCTCCGTTTTTGACAAGAGCGATTTTGCCGAATTGTCGTTATAATAATATGTTGTACGGCCCCGCGGTGATACGCTATATTATCGTGTTATGAAATATTTCATTGTCTTCGTTATTTCATTTTTTTTTTTCCCCCGTTTAATTCGTATCAATATTTCTTTGTCATCTCGCACTGGATACTACGTTCCGCTGCAATTCGTCGAACACTCGACCGTCACTGCAAAATATTTCATAAAAATTTAAAGCGTTATTATATTTTCGGGTTATTTTTTGAACCATCTACTTACGTAAAAAAAAAAAATTTTTTTTTCAATAGTTTTAACGGTTATGTGCAGTGTGCACGGCATAAATAAATAATAGGTCAATACTTTGTTATGTGATATTGTTCGAGCATTGCTGGTTCGTTGTTGTGTTTCGTCGGCACGAACGCAATAAATTGTTATTGCCGTAATGTCCATGCTTGTGTTCGATTCGTAAAGTAAAAGTACGCTAAGAAGTGTTTTCGCACGATAACGCCGCCGCCCGTCAAGTTCTACGTTTCCACGCTCCGTTTTATACAGAAGCTTATAGCGGCGTTTTTTTCCGCTCGAAATTACTCGTCGTGGTGTGCCGTACGGACTCGTAGTTGGCGCGAGTCGTTGGGAAACGAGGATTTCACAAAACGTTTTACGCCCTGGTCGTTATTATAGAGTTTTTTATATAATATCATTCATCCGTTTTGAGTGCCTCTAGCTGGCTCAAATCCAAACGGAATACACGCAAAGTTCTTATGTGTTTCTTATCTTTTTTTTTTTAATAAACGTCAAGCTCGCGTCAAAGTTATTGGAATCATAAAATTGAAAATCAAAGTTAACGGTACGAACGAATTTCCGTCCGTCGAACGGTTCCAAACATTTTGTTTGTTTTCTATACAAACGTCCCGGAGGCATCTCTGCCGGGTCGTGCCCCTATCCCGAACGCAAAAACTCACGGTAAACTATTGATTGACGTTTCAAAAGTCTGTTTCAGTCTTGTTCTCGACGTACGGTTCGATAAACCGTTATCGCAGTATCGTATATACAATAATACACACCACAGGCGCTGAAAAAAGCCGACAGCCATCCAATAACATAATATTATGAGCGTACAAACTTAAAATTTTCTCTCTCTCTCTCTCAATCTTGCCAAAATACGATATTCACGTCGGTGGTGGTGGTGCAGAGTGAGAAATTTTGAGATACCTTCGTCGACGACTTTTGCAGAAAGTGGCGTCATCCATACACGAACATAAAACGTGTACTGTGTGTAAAATATCAAAAAGCGTCTTGTCGGTCAGAGGCGGTGTTTTCAATATTATTCTGGATAGCTGTAGTAGTAAGTGTTTTTTATTGAGAGACGTTACTTACTTCCTCCACGCCATTATGGTCAGATTATTATGATGATAAGATTAATAACTGCGCGATTATATTGTGTAATTAAGTATACGACTTGTAATATTGTATACGAAAGCGCGGTAAAAACGAGTGGTATGTGACAAAAACCGGCTTCCACACGCGCATTTGAAACCTTATAATCTCTTTCGGAGTGGTGCGCGGAGATGATGAGCGCAGCGACGCCGAGAAGACGTAAAAAAATTAAGCCGAAACAGAATCGGATTAAAACAAATTTTTCTATCGTATTATTTACCCGCGTATACACGCGGATACTTGAGCTGTTTATAGCGCGCATGGAAAGCGTAATGGAGTGTTTTACACGGTGTTTCGAACGGGATTTTCTATTCGAAAATTTGAATATCGTACACCGTATGTTGTACTATATAGTACAGATATAATACGTGTAATCACGATTAGTTTTCTAGAAAATTATTCGTGGGAATATTCTTTCCGCTTTCACTTTAAATTCCGTTTAATGTGTCCTCCGTTTTAGATTCTGAGCGTCGGCGAACGATGTATTGTTTTTACGGTGATGTTTTTTTTTTCCGTGAACAACTTAAAGAGGGTATAAGGAACTCTCCGGCTATTTTACGTTCAATATCACTAATTAAAGGCATTTGTACTTCGAGGGGTCTCAAATTTGAAAGTTTTTCAAAATTGAAAATGTTACAATAAAAAAAACTAGGTAGGCCAAAGTAGTTGACCAAAAACGTTAAGAATAACGCGTTTTTTTGACATAATCGATTCAGTTTTTTTGGCCATAACTTCGTGAACAATAGACGAAACTAGCCGAAACATTTACACAGTATTATTGAAATAGGTAGGATACAGGTTCGGTCCGAATTTTAAGTGATTTCAAAAAATTTTAAGTACAGAATTTCTCTTTGTGGTTTTCGTTCGATAAAACATTGCATTCTCAACAAAAAATTTCGAGACTTTGACAACATGTTACTAAAATATTTCAAAAATCAACGGTCTAAATTTCATTTTTTTTTTTTTTAGTCGTTGGAAAGTGGTCGAAAATCGCGGTCATACGTTTGACTCACTTTTAGAAAAAAAAATTCGTAACCCACACAAACGTGTTACCTAAGAACTGAAGTTAAACTGCGTTGTGTAAAACAGAATTTGCTGTCCGATAAAAAATTCAAAAACGTTCAAAAAAATCCGTCCGACACTTTCGGAACGATTGAAAAGTACTGAAAAATCGTGTAATCTGGTGGTGGTTACCTGTACGATGAGAGATCAGGCACTGTTGTGTGCAATTGGTGCTAAAATCGTGTATCGACTCCTCGAATAAATGGTCCGAAATTTTCACGCTAAACTAATAATATTCCTTGCACGCGGATGTACGTTTCTCGGACCGTTTAAATTTGTTAGTTACGTTTTTACCAGGACGCGTACTGTAGACAACCGAGCTCGCTCAGAACCGCGTTTCCGAAGGCGATCGTCGCTTTCAGAATATTTTCAGCGGTCCGAACGTACGGCAAAACCGCCCGCGCTACCCTATTATTTGCGGGCTGTTCCACGTTACGCGTGAGGGTCGAATAGAATGTTGTACCATTATCGTGTCGCGACCAAGAGCTCTGCGCCAGCATATTGTACTCTTTGTACGTACGTCGACCAGCTGTTTTTTTTTTTTTTCACTAAAATGCGTACAACACCAACGAAATAATAATAATAATAATGGGGTGGAAAACGGGAGTCTGGTTTCCTCCAGTTTGTTCACTGCATTATATTTTATATTTAAGTATATGCGTATACACAAAGCCGTCGTCTCGCACCATTGTGTGTGTGTCGCAGTGCACCTCGGAAGGGACCCTTTGTTTTGTTATAATCAGTCGCGTGGCGCGCTTCGCCGTTAATCGTGTCAACTGTACAAAAAAAAAAAATGCCATACCATACTATGTATGTGCCGTATGTATTTTATAAACATAAAATATTATCGCAGCGATTCCATGTACACTAAAAAAACTTCCGATTTAAATCCATAACGCGAAAATTCAAACACGGCGCTCGAACCACCGTGCGCACCTTAAAACAGGTATGCGAAAAAAAATAAAAGACGAATAGTCGTAACGGATTCCGCTTTGGAGCTTTGGGTGGTATAATACCTAAATACTGTCGTATAATACCTAAAAACTAACCGTAACCCGCCGCCGGGTTGGAATCTGCAGCGTTTGGTAGATTTAAATTTATAAGCGACGGATTTTCGAAAAATGTATCCGAGATCTGCTGCGGTGTGTGTCAAGTTGTTACAACGAGTTGTGTAAATTGTTCGGTCTCATTCGGTTCGCAGATAACACGAAACTTTATTCGTTCCAATTTAGCATTGTGTCATGTTGTGTTGTATCATTATAATATTCACTTTAAAAATATCGTTTTTTTTTATTATGCTCTGTTTAATACTAAAAATTTTAAATATGCAAAAGTTTGCTTCACTTTTGATTTGTTCATTGCAATATACGAGATAGAGTGTGTACACTTTAATGTCGGATATTCAAACGTTATCGTTACAAATTCAAATTATTTGTATGTTGAAATACAGAAACAGGAGGAAAAAAAAAAACTCTCAAACCCGTTCTGTCGCTCAACCGCTTTTTGCATCTACACGAAATACACACCGATACTGATATTGTCGAAACGAACGCAGTGACGGCGTGTTTTTTCCCCATTTTCCTGTTCGCTCTCCGGCGTGTTTTATCCGAATTCGATTTCTCTAAATTTCACTGCAGCAGCATTATGTTCGTAAATGTTTGCAGACGAAATTCGTGCATTGTTGACCGATCGATTTCGTTCGAAACCATATCATGATATTTTTGGTGTTTCTACGTAGTAAAATATACCAAACGCGCGTTTTGTTCGAGTTTTTCCTCCCCAATCACTACGAAAACCGCGACATCGTTGACTGGGTTGCATTTGCAATTTTACAACACCATGTTCGACACTTTGCAGCAGGGTGGTTTAGCGAGTTTAACAGTGTTATAGTTTTTGTTTTTATTCTCGTTTGTCAAATTTTAATCGCTTTTGCGCTTAATTTTAACGCAGATTGGAAAATCACGAACGACAATGCAACCGATGGTTATTAAATTATTGTTCTGAACACTTGTACCTATTTACGATGTATAATAATAATTCACTGCAGTTTGTACACGTGTATACAGTTCAAGATCTCAATCAATAAAATAATTATTCTTAAAACTTTACGTATAAATTAGATTGCTTTAAGCTGTACAATAAAAATGATCCGTGTATTATAAACATTGGTAAAAAGCGTTGATTAATTTAATTTATAAAAGTTATAAATTTGTTGTTTAGCCACTATAGTATATTAGATTTATCAAATTACGTACAGCTCACGTCCATTGTATAATATTGCGGTTTCCTGTAGCTACCTATATACTGTTCATTACAACATTACAATTTGTAACACTAACGAATTCCAGTTTGTTTTTTTTTTTACTCGTTTCGGGGTTAGAATTGACGTTCAAAACCGAGAAAAACAATTTTTACGCGTTCGTGTAATCGTAGATTTCACTTGATACATAATTAATAGCTTTATGTAATGCATTTAAATTTAAATCAATGTAGTCGTCTGACCGAAATGTAGTTATTGCTAAAGCATCAATTATGCACAGTTTCACAATATTTTTAGGATTCAATGGTGAAAATGATAAAAACACTATAAAAAGTACTATAAACTAAATACCTACTAAACTGTAAGGAAATCAAATTAATGCGATGTAGTTTATCTTCTAGTCGGACTTACGATTACTGTATTGTTATTACATTTTGGTTACAATTATACGTGATACAATTCAAGGATATTATGATGTCGTGACTAATTGGTTATTTCAAACTGTACCTGTAGTTATTTTCTTCCCGGAAATGATAGCTATTGTACTAATATATATAATGATTTACACTCCATTACGATTTAAACTCTGCTGTATATTATGTTCGTAAGCGTAGCTTGAGTCAAAAATTTTGGGGGCTAAAATAAATTATGATGAAAGACTGTACTAGACTTGAACGGGTCAACTCTACTAATTTTGGTTGGGTTTGTTTATGGTGATTGGGGCCTAAATCCACCAACCCTCCCGTATACGCCTATAATTTTTCATTCTATACCTATAATATATTATGTCGTTGTCGTTAAGTTAATAATTTCCAGGTTTCTTAAACGAAATATCTCCTTTTTAAGGAGATCGCAAGTAATTATAGAGATTTACGGGGGCAAATAAAAATGCCTTTCTGTTAATTTATTGCGTTTAATCGGGGTCGACCCCCGCGAGGGCGAATAGTTTGTTAGGGTTTGTATTTTATTTTTTTAAACGTGTGAAGTAATATAAGATGCGTTTGGATTTTAATTTATAAACGAATAGTGTACCTAAATGTTAAGACAAAACATTGTTTTAAATTATTGTTAACGTGTAAAAATATAATACTAAGAAAACTTTTTGTTAGCGAATGTATGTGCAGTTGTATAATATCTAGTGTATGATTTATTAATCGAGAAATTCATTTCTGGTCGGTACATCTCTGGTGATTTTGTGACACGCTGCGCACAAAGATATTATCAGAATCTGTATTTTAAGTGACTCGTTTAGTACGATCATAAATTAAATAACAAACAAATAAATTCATAAAGTCTAATGCAGTATTAATCTCGAGACTCGAGTTACATAATAACGAAGCGATATATTTGTGTTTAAATTTTATTCGTCCAGAAACGTTGGGTCTCATTTTTTATTTTTTTTTAACATCGATACGCATAGGCGCCAATGCCCATTAAAAGTAACGCATTTGATACAAAAGTGGCCAGCTGTAACTATAGTTATTGTGATTAATCAATTTAATTCGGCAGCTAAAACGCTGGTAGTTAATATTCAATTTACGCACGAGTTATTCTAATTGAGTAATAATATTATAGGTATCTATTTATTATACACACCGTTCGGAATTTTTATGTTTCAATGTGTATCGTTTTGGCGTCGCTAAGACGGTTGAATTTCGAATAACGGTTTCAATATTAATTTTTAATCTTTATTAGTGTATAAACAAACGGTTCAAAAGATTATCGACAAATTGTAATAATGAATCCCCCCGGCCTATGCGTATGTGTAACTCGATGTGTTTGATTTACACCATATACAGACGACCGTTTGAGATAATTATATACAGTGTGATTATCTCAGAAAAAAAGTAACCGAAAAAAGTAAACAACAAGCACTTTAACTTACGACTTTCAAATTAAATGTAATATTAATTATCATACAAAATAATCGTTTAATAGGACGTATGCGCTTATAACGAATATTATACGCTTTAAGATCTGATTAATTCTCTAAACAGTTTTTGTCAAGGGTCCATTCACTATTTACTACTACCTTAGTTTAGGTCTGCACACATCTTGTGATAGATTATTTTTTGAGGCCCCATAGTCTCGCGCAATTTATCGCGTGCGAAATTGTTTTGATCAAAAAACCGTATTTTCTAATATCGTACCTGCAGTTTTTTCCCGGTTCCAAAAAAAAATTCTTTAATATCGCGTAAATTTTGAATTTTTTCATTTGTACACTATCTCTCTTGTAAACCTAGTGCGAGACCAAATCGGTCGGTCAATTCGTTGTAATAAGGCATTGTAGTATATGTGTACGAAGTGTAAATAATAATATACATTCGAACGTAGATTTAAGTCGCGGGGCAGTGTGAAATAATCTAATTACATACTTAGGTTCGTATTTAAAGTGTGGAGAAAATGATGACATAAGTGTCGTGTTTATTATTTTTGTCGGGTTCAAACAGTGAAAGAAAAAAAAAAACAATTTTTACCGGCTGTTTCTCATCTACACGCGTTTATGATTTGTGTGTGTGTGAAACCCAATACGCTGTAACTAATGTGTAACATACATGTGTAAATAATACGAAATCTCTCCGGCAGTCGAGTTGACGAATAGTGATCGGTGGATGGTAGGTGTTAACGACTTTTTATTCACTTTTTGGATAAGGAAATAACTATTTTTATGGCTTCTGCAGACGAGTTTTGTGAGTTTTTTTTCACATAAAATGTAGCGGGGTTTAGGAAAAAATATGAATATGATATACACGTATATGTATAGTAGTTGAGAGATCGTGTCACGAATAGCGTGATCATAAAATGATAATTATGCGTATGTTTTTTGAAATTCTCGTTAGATTGACGTATTTTTTTTTTTTTTTGTTACAGGTAAATGAAAAACGAAAATTTGTGAGGCCACGTAACACCACGTTGTAGTAAAGTTGTTGCTTTTGAAGGAAAACCCTAACCTAACAGCGTAAACGAGCTGAAAGATTTGGGGCTTGATTATTTATTTATTTTTTAACATAATTTAGTCAAACCAAGACAAATATAGAAAAGGTATGTACGGGACTGTGTTTTGTGTCTCGCGGAGTGACTGAAAAAAACAAAATTATACGTGTTTCGCCATATTTGTACGCGTGTTCTGTTTTATTTCCGTATCTATAACGATAAACGACGGGGCAGGGATCACATAAGTAATTGAAGGGTTTTAGACACGGCCGACAAATTTATTTATATTTTGTTTTTAAGTGTATCCGACTGAGCGTGTCCACCGCCGCCGCCGCCGCCGCCAACGCACGATTTCTATTTTCGGTTTCATCGCGTCGCGCTGCAGAATCCCGTCTCGGTGACACGATACAACTGCGCGCCATTTTGTCGTTTAAAATATTTATTTTTTTACGATTCGTCGTACGCAATTGTCTTTTTGTTTTGATTTTCGAGCCTACAGTACGTAATTCATTTACCGCGTGTTACAAAAGACGTTTTGTGTTTTTTTAATTAAACTTTTGTGATCCGTCGTAAATAATTAATTCTGCGTCGGAAACTTTTATGTACGCGCACACTTTCATTATATCAATTAATGGAATATTGTTTGAAACGTCTTTTGAGTTCCTTAAAAGCTGGTACGGGAAAAAAAACTGAAGAATGGTTTCCAATGAAATTGTTAATTCGTTTATTGTTTGTTAACGATGGATTTCTTAATATAATAATCATCAATATGGATGATCACTGCGCAATTCGTGTAGTAATAATTTGTAGGTAGGTACGTAGTGTATTCAGGTTTCGTTCTGACGGTTTTTACTTTGGCAGCTCTTAAAAAACCCGTCCAAAAAATGTTTTGGTACAGTTTGAAAATCTCGCGAGAATCGTTTTTCGAGCGATCTGGCGTTTCTCGATGTTTCGGACCGTGTCCGCGATGACGTTTTTGTGTTTTTTTTCGAAATTGTTTGTTCTTTTTTTTCTTTTTTTTTCAGCCCATCGGGCCCGCAATATTTTATATTGTCGTTCGGGAAAAAAAAAAAAGCTTCGCATATTATTAAATTACTCGATTGTAGGGGGTGCGGGCCAGCTGCGGCGAAACGGAAAAAAACGCGAATAAGGGAGCGATATTTTTAAATATTAATTTACACGTGGCAACAAAACGGGGAAAAAACTCGGGTGTGACGAAACAGATATCGTTATTTTTTTTCAACGGTTTTTTTTTTGTTTCTTTTTACGTTTCTTTAATTCTTTCCGATCCGGGCTATTGTTACGTACTGGTATATAATAGGTGCACAATTATACTCGCTGCGCTTTCTCCCGGTCGTATTTATTATCTCGCTTAGGCTCGTGCGATTCGTGTTTATTATTTCTACTTCCCCGATTTTCCATTATTTCTCCGGGGAAACGCGTGCGTGAAAAACGACCACGATCATCGATTTCACCTCGTACCTAGTGGATGTCACGCGCCAACTAGATCGTGTGGTGAACCCGTGCGTGTTAATCGTCGCCAACAAACGCGGGTGTACATTATATTTATATCTACCACGTTTTTTCTTTTTTTTGTACGAAAATCAAACCTCCGAAAAAATTGACAGTTATTTTTAAAAAAATTCATCTCCTAGGCGTAATTTTTAAAAAAAATTTCGTCTCCTAGGTACACCAATTTTGACCTATAAATTGAACAGTTTCACGAACTCGCATAATTTTTTTTTTTATTTGTTGAAAACGTCCCTCCTACCTTAATGCAAATCGCGACGAACGTATTTTTTTTTTTTCAAATTATTTACTGAAAATACGGTATATTTAAATGAGAAATATTTCGTTTGGTTCTCCTCCCCGTAAACACGCCACTGCTGCTGTTAGGTATTGTCTGCAGGCATATACTTGGTTAATAGCGTTCGAATGTTTTTCGCAGTTCACAAACGACGTATTTTAAAAACCACAAAACAACGAGAACGTCGTGGTGTAGTATCACTCCAAACCGAAGGGTACTCGAAAAAAAAAAACGTACGAAAAACGTTCAAACTGCAAAAACTATCACGATGTAAAAAATGTTCACCCCTTGTGTATTTGAGACTGTATTATGTTCGTTTTACTCAGATTCACTTATACCCCACGGGACAAGGTAGAACAGTTCTGAAAATTTTCTGGCTACTGCGTTTTATCGCCGTATAAGTTTGGACAAAGAAACAATAAGAAGGAGGGTTCTTACCCTTCCGGAACGTGTAGCTGCTGCTGCTGCTGCGAAGTTTCCAGCGAGAAACGATGCGTTTTAATTTCGTAAAGAGAATACATAACGTTATACAAAGACGACGACGACGTTTCGCGCAAAAACCCGCCTATATAGAATCTTCCACTCGAAAAACAAATGGAAAAAAAAAAGGAAAGTAAACCCGACGACAGTGTGCTTAGTTTGAATCACTCTGTATAATATTATGAAGTAGTTATCCTTTTTGTCCTTTACACGTAGGAATCCGTGCATCCACATTTAGGTGCGTATATGATATGATTAATCGTATCTTTCTCGGTTTTTTCGATAAAATAACAATTTTGTTACGATGAAGCGTTTTGTTTTTCATTATTAGAAGTTGGGTATTATGATTAATGGGTGCACAGTATAAAAATATCGTTACTAAGTTTTGATTTTGTATAATATTTTTAACGCATTAGCACTGTGTATTGAAGAATACAGCTGAACATGAGTACAATAGTGAATAGTTTCGGCACTGCGTAAGTACATCATGATCGTTTTTCGACTCTTACGACGTTACTTTTTATGGAAAGGAAAAATTTTTGATTCTTGATTTTTTTTATCGATCAAAAAATCTAGAAAAAATTAACACAACTTGAATAATTCGTTTCGAGTGCCTGCCTGCCCCCCCACAGTGTCTACAAGATTCGCGAGTACTACTAGAATGAAGTAAATCGAATAAGTTTTTCATTTTTGTGTTTGATAACGTGTGCAGGACGATTCTCGTGGCCAACCGTGCCGATATTGTTGTGCGAAACGCCGTTCGTGTCATTGTGTCAACTGCGTAACGTTATAATAACAATTGTCGATCCGTTCGATTGGATTTGTTTTGTACGATAAATAATTAGTTACCCGATTATGAAAGATGAATAATACGTCTAATATGTCCATTAGTATTGTGCGTGTAAGTAATACATGTAACATAAAAAATATGCGTCATTATAACAATATGCTAATATGGTCCATTTATTGGATGTCCCATTGTATTCATTGTACTCGTATTTACACGGGTCCTGGGAGGCGTCGCTCATGTTAATTGAATAATGATTCGACGTGTTGTACTTTTGTAACCGTTTGTATTTGTGGTCGATTTGTAATTTGTTTAATAGTAGTACCCAATTATTACCTCGTTTCTAGTATAATTTACACAAGTACGGTACGTTTATATTGTCTTTTTTCTCCACGTTTACTTGGATTACAAATCATGTGTACGGTTTATTCTGTTGAAAATCGTCGCGCGACCACAGACGGCGCAATAAGAGTGTGGGCTAATTTCTAAAAATTTGATACTTAAAGTATACCTATTTTCGCCTTCAACGTGGACACATTACAAATTTGTTTTTTTTTTTTTTGGGGGGAGCCATAAGTGGTTTGGGGGGCTTAGCCTATTTGTTTATATATATTATTCGTTTTAATTTATCTTGATCGGTAAGATTCGTGCTTTAAATCTATGCGAATCGTACACCAATAATGTTACGGTAAATATATATATAAGCAAACAGTTTTTCAAATCAACATTTCTATAATCAGAATTTCACATGAAACTTGGGTCACCGTCACGGTAGTAAAAAGCAAAAAAAAAAAAACATTTAGCGACGCATTTTAAAATTGGGATTAAATTAAAAGTACTCTAAACTTAATTACGGTAAACTTATAAAAAAATAAATGCAGTTTTTCCTATTTTATTATCGTTTTCGTCCTTTAAATTCGTCATGTCGGTTTGTGAACGTTATGATCCCGCGTTTTTTTTTGTTTATAAAATAATAACG
Source organism: Hormaphis cornu (assembly GCA_017140985.1). Classification (NCBI taxonomy): domain Eukaryota; kingdom Metazoa; phylum Arthropoda; class Insecta; order Hemiptera; family Hormaphididae; genus Hormaphis; species Hormaphis cornu. The sequence goes on along the minus strand of CM029363.1, from coordinate 8,346,939 downwards.
CCGTGTATTTCGCTCGATCGATGTTGAGCTTATTGTAGACGGATAGTGCACCATTAATATTCTTGGCACGAAAAGGTGAAAAAAAAAAAAAGTAGAACCATAAAAGGCGCCACCACATGTGAACTGAATTCGTTGAAAGTCAATTCGGAAGTGTGCGGCGGAGATGAGAGGCAATAAAGAAAAACGTTCTTGTCGTATAGAAGAAAAAAATTACACTGCCTGCCTTTATTTTCTAACGGAAACAAAAACCAAACATAATATCAGTGTATATAAAAAAAGGAAATATATATATATATATTTTCCTTTTTTTTCATAGGTATATACACCGGTACCGATGTTTTCTTTTCATTTACGAGAAAGTTTGTCGAAATATTTTACCGTATACCTGTTTGTACAACATAATTATTATTACTCGTATTCAAAATGTTTACCTTTATTTGCAGTTTATGCAATTATTTTTTACGGTAAACTGTTGAACGCGTTGACGCGCGCGTGTTGTTATTTTCACGTTGTACTCGTGCGAATTAAGAATGTCACTAGAGTTCCGGGTGTTTGTAACGTCGTACAATATATATGCGTAGGCGCCTTTGATACGATCTTTCGAGCTGTGCTCACCTATATATATATATTTTTATTTAAAAAAAAAAAACGATAACAGGGCGTTTGAAGTTAAAAGTGCAGCTAAATCAATACCGGCTGTATAACTTCTTAGGCGAAGTTGTACGTCATTTCTCTTGAAGAAAATACGTATTAGAAAAATGTTTGGCGTGGCCAAACTTTTTCAAACAAAACTTTTGTGTTCTCTTTCAGTCCCGCAGATTATTATTTTTACATTTTTTTTCCCCACCAAATCAGGTCGAAACGTCAATGTGTTTACAGTTTTAAATGTGATTTTTTCGCAACGTGTCGAGCAGCGACCGGCGGCGAGTTCGAGACGATTTTTCGTTTCGTTCTTTTCACCATTTTCGTGCGGCTCATTCGTTTCGCCGGGGCGCCTATCGATTTTTCGCTTTTAGCCGCGGCTCAAAACGAGAGTTGTTGGCTGCTGTTGCGTCAACGAACGATGTCCGGCGAGAAAATCCTCCCCTCGCACTTTTCAGGCGACTTCTCGGCGTGTTAAGAGCAAAAAAATAACTAATTTTTCGTACGCTCTTCTTAAGAGTAGTAAAATAATATCGTATTTATTTCGCGATTTTCGTCGTCTTCTTGCTGCGTGTCCATAAAATATATATACATTGAGCGTTTGATTGTTGTCTCGGCTGCGCGAGAAGTGCTCTGTGCCGAGTATTCTCGTAATATTACTGTCGAGTCACACTCGCGCGTCAAATCCATCGCCGAACTTATTCATCCGTCACGTGCACGTTCATCGAAACCGACGTCATTGTAATAATTATTAGACATTGTGTTGTCGTTGAAGCCGAAATGACTTACGAAAAAAAAACTATCATTTTTTTTTTAAAGTCTGCGGCAATATTGCGACGAAAAGGTACGGGGAACGGAAAACTATTAGTACTTAACTATAGAACAACACTTATACGATTTCGAGAAATGTGGTTTTAACATCACGTATGTCGTTGTAATCATATTTTTTGTTTTTTCGTTTTTACGCTTTATAGTGTTTTTTTTTTTTGTTGTTTTTTTGGAGTTTGTTTTATGTTTTTATTGTTTCATAATTTTTAGTGGAACGTGAGTTGACTTTCTGCGTTCACATGACCGTTCACACCGTGCCGTTTGCCACTCAAATTAGTCGTCTGTTGTTATCGTAACGTTATCGCGATTTTTCTCTATAATCTTTTCGGTTTTCGTTGATTTTATCAAAAAACCCGGAAACAATTTCGATAAAACTCGTACCTCTGAAGAGTATCAAAGTTTGTACCTATGCGTTTAGTACAGTATTTAGGTGTAATGGTGGAGCACGTGTTTGTTTGTTTCGGCTGTGTATTGTGTCGCACTAAATCATTCGAATTTGAAATACACAAAACGTACTACGCACTTTTGTAAAACTAGTTTGCAGCTTTTACAGCTGAATATGCCCATCTCTAACGACTAACTGCACGCAGTTGACAAGTCTCTCGACTAGGTATGACGTTCGTATATATATAATGTATGGTGTTGGAGAATATATACGCTATACGTGTGTACAGATTACCCGTGTTATAAAGGTAGTAGGCACACCAGACTTTCGACGTTTAAAAAAATACAAATTTCCGTGAAAATCTAGAGCTCGTGGTGGTGGTAAGAAAAGACAACACGTTTTTATATTTAAGAGTATCACAATTTTGCAAGATTTTAGAGCTGATTTCACAATATTTGTTTGGTAGACTTCAATTCTCGTTTTGTACTTCACTCGTAAGTTTTAATATATTTAATAACGCAATATGCTCGTTGTAAATATAACGTGTGTAATGCGCGCGACATCAAATGAAAATCTTATCGTTATTATTATTTTTCGGTATAATTGCCGCGGTCCTACCATACGGAAAAAGGGTGAATTTCAAACGCGTTTTTTTTTTCACGTCTTCGATATTATTACACGATATTATTGTGTCTCGTCGAAGAAGCTTCGATCTCGTTTTTTACATCAAATTATTATTTGTTTTTCTTCCCGTGCGCTGCCGCCGCACTGTGCACCGTGTGTAATATTTTCCGGAGCTCGTGTTCCCGTTTCAAGTGGCGGGAATCCATCTTCCTCGTCCATCCGCGTGCATCATTATGACAATAATTATGACAATAATCATTAATGATCATTAATGACATTACGTTATATCAGCGTCGGCGAACGCGGACGATGACGCGCGCGTGTGTCTTTTAGGCAAGACACATCGTGATTGTGAATAATAATCACGAATAATCGGCGTTTAAAACGTCTCGCACGGGGTTCGTGTATCGCGCGAACGGGTGATAAAATTAAGCTTTCGTGCCCGGGGTGGATTACAACTTTTTACTATGACGGCGTGAAGAAGAGAAGGTCGACTGTAAGGCGATGGCGAATAATCCGATAAGCTGCTGCGAGAATCGTTACGTTTAAACGGTTTCGGAACGACGCAGCGCGTTTAATTTTTCATAACATCGATTAATATCGACGGGTCAAAATCGTGTTTAAATAACATTATCCGTGTACAAACGGCACGAATCGTATCCGTTTCCGGCGGTCATCACAACGATATACGAAGAATGCTGCCCGCTCTATGAGAAAGTGCCGAGAGGTTTTCAACGATGATACATTTCCGAAAACGATCGTGTGGATTTCGGACGATTTTCTTGTATACCGTTTTTGTATCGCCGTCGCTGCCATACCCCGTCACGTTTGCGAGTATCCGCGAGTGTCAAATGTATTCCTCAGAACCAGAAAAAACAAACTGAACATTATCTACGTCTTGGAAAATAATGCGCACGACTCCGTTACGATGTTATAATATACATTATTGTATACGTTTCTCTCGTGTATCTCGCTTTTGGCGTTTAGCTGTTTATTATTTAGTCACGGTTTTCCGTTTAATTCGGTCTGAAGACGCAGAATGTTTTCCGCGTTCGCAAATGCGAGTTTACTACGCACAAACCTAAATATTATGAATAATCTTACATTTTATGGAAAAATTTCCCATACGCGTTTACTTATTCCGGTGCGTATTCCTACCACGAACTCGTTTGTGATTGAAGATTCGTCGGTGTCGAAAATATACGATGTCGTCACACATAATTTGAAGGCAGCTTATACTGATTTAAGTCTACAGTTTTTCTACAGTTTCGTCGTCCAACGTTAGAAATCGTTTTGACGTAGAATTCCCGCGTTGTTACTGTGTACCCCGACGATATCGGATTTCAAAACGTCTTCAATATAATATACGTCTGACGAGTTTTACGGTCTACTTTAGTAGTATTGCTTAATTTTTACAGATTTTTATGTATCATTCGCTTTTTTGTCCATTAATAATGCGCTTTTCTCTCGATTGACATTTCTCGTGCGATCCGATGGAGATTTCGAGGATTCGAACAGTAGTACGCGGAACCAGTGTATGTATCCGCGTTCGATTGTTCTGTATGAAAAAATATCGTGATGCACAATCGTGTATTTATTAATTGGCCGAATCATTGGGGGTTTTTTTTTTATAAACTGTTTAGAAGTTTATAGTAAAAAAAAAAAAAAACCACCGAGTACTGTTTCCTCGTGGTAGTAAAACAGCAGAAGACGGAAAAACGGCGGAAAGAGTCGTTCTAAAGCTCTAGTTCTAATTAAAATCTATTTTCAGAATTCGAGCGCTATTAGATTTGTTGAAAATCGTAGGAAAAACGCTCGAGGGGTTTTTAATACGAGCAGCAGAAATTAATAAACGACAAAACAACATCATCCATCGTTATGCACGCGCCGATAACCTTGGTTTTTGACATCTGGAGAATTTATTAGTCATTAAACCGAAAGAGACGACGCGTTACGCAGTGAGAAGAATATTGTTGTTCGTACTTTATATTTTTGTTTTCACGCGCGCTCCAATTAGTTCCACCGCGTTACAGCTTTCAAACGTTTTTATTTCATTATGCGCCGTTGTTTTTGATTTTAAATCGCTACACTGTAGTCAGACGAGATGAATCGAAAAAAAATAATTTCTATTGGTATGTTTATATAATTTAAACGATAAAACGGGGTGTGCATCGAGAGCTGTCGATTATATATTTGTATGCGTGTTAAAAAAACATAAAACGATTCGCGTGTGCCGTAAAATGTTGCAGTTACTGTACAGTTCTGTTATTATACGCGGTCGAGGACAAAGTTTCGTGGCTGAAAACGGTGTTGTTTTGTCGTTTAATCACGTATAAATCGGGCGAAACGTAAAAATATGACCCAATTTTCAACATTGGTTCTGTTCCAATATGTACGAAAAATATCGCTTTTGTAAAATACATGCGACGTACGTGCGAGTTTTTCACGTTTTTGTCAGGCGCACAGTGTGTTCTCGACCGTTGTAAACATCATAATGTCCGATTGTCGAACGGTGCGTTGAAATCTAATTTTTTTTATACACGTATTTTCGTAGCGTGCGCGGTAAAATGTCGATTTTATTGTTTTTCTAAAAACGGGCTCGCGTGGATGTACTTAAAATACATGTTTGAGTACGATATTGTTGACACTCCCGGTATTTTCCCGTTTCGTTTGTACAAAGTATTTTTAGCTTGACGACGATTTAAAATTCTGAAAAAAAAGTGTTGTTTATCAGATTGGAATTTAGGTAGTACTAGAGCTGTGCAGAAGTTGGGTTTTGTTCGCGGTTTTTCGACAAACTGCTCGTTGAATTTCCAGACTAAAATCAATAGTTTCACCGGGTCCGTGCGATGTAATCATGTGGAATGAGATGAAAAAGATTTGTACGTTTTTCGTATAGACAAAATTACCAACGAAATGAATTCGGATTTGGTTTTTTTTTAAAACGGTCTAAACCTAAACAGCATTATACGATTCTTTTCCATACGTATCTAAATTACAGTCCGAACAATGCGGGTTTGCTTATCACGCAAACTGCAGTGCAAAAAAAAAATGTTTAAAAAAAGCCGGGATCAGTCTTGTATGTAGGTCGCGTGGATTTGACGGAGTAGCAGCGACTACGGTTCGGGCGGCTCACCGATTTGGAAATCGTGGTTCGAACGTACTGTTTATAATCATCGCCTTCGAAGAAAAAAACGATTCCGAGCGAGCTCAGTTGTCTAATATACGTCCAGGTGAAAATTACATTTAACAACAGAACGGAAAAATAACTTAATGAAATCTACTATGTCGTTGAAACCAATATCGGTAGATCAAAAAAATTGTGCGATTTTCAAAATTTTTCGGTATACAGTAACGTACGGCTGATGTTGTGTTCGAATTCAAAAAACTAAAAAATCAACCCATTTATTAATGAAAAACCTCGTAATCTAAAGATGGCTATGAATTGAACGAAAAATTTTTTTAAAGTTGTACGGTACAAAGATGCGTTATTGTCTGAAATTTCGAGACTCCTCGATGGTCGTTTTTTCGAAATTATGGAGAAACGACACGCGTTGTTGACAAAATGCGGTTTTTCGTCGATTTCTCCCGTCGTTTTCTATCGAGAAAATCGAAAAAGGATCCGTAGAAATCACTTTTTCTGATAGAAATTTTGTTAACGGTGTATAAAAAAAAAAAAATCAGAATCACAGAATCGAGAAACGCGTGTCCGAAGAAAATCGTTCGCCGACGCGGTGTTCACACTCGAAATATCTGCAGAAAGTTGCGTGCGGCGTGACGGAATAAGTGTGTACGCGTTATCTTGTAAATAAAATTTTAACTACTTTTTACCAAAAAAATACGTAGGCTGCTCGACGACGAGATTCGTGCTCTGGACGGATGTCAAACTGTCCGGAACCGCGCGCAGCGTCTCAGTGGACGAGAAAAATCTGTTTTTTCGCCAAATTCTCTCGCGTTTCGGCGTTTCTAAATTTAACGGTCGCCCGCGCGCCTGAATGCGTATGATTTTTTTCGACAGCACTCGTACGATAAACGTACGATTTGCACGACGAAAACGTTTCCGGCAAAAATAAGTATACCGCGGACATTTTCAATGGGGGGTGTATAAAAACGGTCGGTGTTATTGCGAGAAAGGTCCTACGTGGAGAAAGGCCTAACGCAAAAAAAAAAAAAAAAACGCCTGAAAGCTTTTTTATATTCCAAATGAAATTTAATTTCGCACGAACCGATGGTGTTCACGGCGGGTCGTCAAAAGTCACGACGCAAACGATCTTTCTCGAGCTTACTGCTGCACAAACCTGTCGACCGCGCGTGCTGTTCTCGCTATATTAACACACTTGTCGCCGCCAAATAACGGTGGTCGTGGATGAAATATTATTATTTTTTTATACTTTTTACCCCGTGAAGAAAAATAACGGTTCTGTCTAGGCGGAACAATCAATCATTTTTCGTCCACGATCGCCCTACGTTTATTTCTGTCTTTTCCTTAGGTTTATATGCGTGTCGCCAACCTGATACCTACAGTACTGCTGCAGCGCGTTTGTAAATCCACCACGCGCAGTTCTATTCTTTTTCACTCGTGTCTGTCATATTTTAATTATTCGGATGGAAATAAATAAAACGGAGTATTTTTGTTGTCTCGATTCAGTTTTTTTTAAATTATACAAAGATTTTTCGAAAAAAGTTCTGTACTCTTGACCTACGCGTATAACTTGCTTAAGTACGTAGTTGAAATGCCTCGTAATTTTCTTTAAAATCAATTGTATGATCGTTTTTATATACTACAAAGTGCGCGTGATCGGTCAAGTTCTTCTTGTAAGTTTGTAAAAAAAAAAAAAATCCATTTTTTTATTTGATACCTATTATTTTTTTTTTAAATTTTGTATAAATTTCCTGTACACAACAGTTGATGTTCGTCGTATCGATGAACTCTGAGGATTTTCGCGCGCAACGTTCGACTTCCACAACAAACGTTTACACCGCGATCGTTATTATATTAATCGCTTCACACGTCCGTCGCATTTTTTTTTGAAATACTTAAAGTACCCACGATATTGCTGTGAACGGTTTAAACCGGCACAAACACGAATTTTAAATGTTAGTTGTGTAACTCGTTCAAGTGGTATATGTGTGTATAAAAAAAAAAATAATCGACCAATGAACCGAATCTCCGAGTTCGCTCTCGGACCGCACGTCCGTTTTTGTGTTCGGCATTCGCGTCACGTTGACGGACGGCTGTTTTTAAGATTTTCCGTATTTTTTTATCGCCGTCACTCGGGCTCAAAGCGACCGCGATCCATTGTTCACCATAAACGTGTTCCCTCTATTTGCATATTTATTGTAAAAAATATAACGTGTTCGAGCCGAGACCGTGTTTTTGATGTCCTCGACCAAGACGCGTTCAACACTTATGATAAAAATATAATGTTTATAATTGGAAGTTGAAAGGACGAAATATCAGTATGGATACGTTTACTCGTTAGCGACGTGAGCTGTGCAGATTCACTCGCGTAACCGTCAATTTTATAAAAAATTGAATTGACTATATTTTTGCCCTTTAATCACATTGGGGGGCACGTTCACTTGCAGGCTTTACATATAGGTAGGTGACAATTTTTAGAAAATCGTACGGCAAATTCCCGATGGTATAGCAAATATGCGGTTGTTTACTATTGAAACTTAGATCGAATCAGAAGGTATTTTTGTTCGATGTGAACTAACGTGAAAAAGGTTGGAAATTAAAAGTTTAATGAATTAGTCAATTGAACTAAATTTCAGTTCACCAAATTTTTTTAAAACGGCGAATGTATAAATAATGTTCTCCTGCACGTATATTAGTGATGTGGAAAAAACAGCAGGAAAAAAAACGAATCGACGAGTGTTTTTTTTGTAAATTTAATTCCAATACGTAACTCTGCATCAAAACCGCGAACAAGTGCTGTAGATTTTGATTTAAATATAATTATTATCCAGCTGTACCGAGTTGTACACGATTCGTTCGACATAGAAATACGATCCGTGCAGATTGCGCAATGATTGATGCATGTACACAATAATATATTGATAGAAATGTAATAGGTGTCTATTGTAATATATTAGTTATTCACCGAAAACGGATATGACTTGTAATATTTTATTATGAAACATTTTACTGTATGAGTATAAACAGTAAAAAAGAACAGCTACCTTTATAGGTGGTAGGCTGTAGGAATTGAACTAGGTAACAAGTATCTGCGTAGGTATTTTCAAAGTGTTTGTTGAAAATCTTCAAGTGTTTGATGATAATAATAAGTCCAAATTCGGAAGCATGCGCTTTGATTTAATCTCTAACGGCTGTTTTTGTAAGTTTTATCATTTACAACGCGCGTTTTTATACGACGAATCGCGTTTCCAACGGCAATGTATCATTCGCCGTGAAAATCAAAAATTACTATCACTGCAATAGACACTGAACGAATATCGAAAACAAAAAAAAGTGAACGCTGCAAACGTGTATCGTTTGTCACCTGCGATAATAATAATATTACAACAATACTACGTGCTGTGTAAAAATGGCTCCCTTATTTGGAACATCTCTGCAGTATATACTACACGTTGACGGGATATAGGGGAAACGTGTGTGTCGCGTACTGCTGTTACAACAAACCGCCGTGTACGTACGTATCAATAACATACGTATATAGGGTGTATCCAGTGATCGGTGCGCGTGCATTTATGACTTTTCAGAGTAAAATAAAACCAACGACGATGACAGACGAATGTTCTAGATGACGTTTCTGTACGAGAAGAAAAGGTACTGAAATCACAAAAAAAATGGAATACACGTTTGAAAAGCTAAAGGTTTTTTCGGTGTACTGTAAAGAAAAAATGTGGACTTTTTAAAAACACGTTTCGATTGATTTCGGTTGGGTTTTAACGCCCGCGTTTCGATCGGTGAAATCGATCAACAGAATCGATCCGGGTGTGTGTGTGTGTATCTGGGTAAAATTAAATGTTCATCAAAAGTCGTTCCAGGACGAATGCACCTGTATACGTTTACCGGTCGTCGTAAAAACCCTTAAAACCCTTAATCTCCGCACATAGATATACGCCATCGTTATAAAAATACGTAGCTGTAAATACAAGCGCGATGTATACGTAGCTACACCAAATTCGTGTGAAAGAATCGTGTCGGCCGCAGTGAGTGGGCGAGGTTCGCAAGTACAAAAACGACCAGTTCGATAATATTGTATAGTTACTGTTCGTAGTAGTACTGTTCGTAGTAGTACTGTTCGTTTCCAGCCACGTACAATATAATATAACGTATCTGCCGGCCGGTGAAGAAAAAGCAACAGCCTTTGCGCACGTTTAGACTTTTCAAACGTCGTGCGTACGTAGATAGGTTCCACGTGTCCGTTTTCTCCCGACGTCTAGAGAACGTCACTCGATTCCTCGATTTCGGTCGGACGTGTAACGCGTTCTTTTCGCCGCGACGTCTGCACCACCCTCTGTACTGCGGCCGATTCCGGGGTAAAGCCGAAAATCCTCCGCATACAATGGGGATGGCACCCCTAGCACCATCCCTCCGACGTGTGCCCCGTGCAACGCGTACGATATAATACGGCAGTGCGCGTAATAAATAACGACGGGGTGCGTATACGAAGTCGACGCGAACTGCTGCGCGCCGTTGTTGTTGTTGTATAGTATTATTACCAATTTGTTTTTTTTTCGTCCGTCGCGCGTTTTCCGACGTCGTGGAGAAGATCTGGCGGAAAAAAATGAAGAAAAAAGGTAGTTCCGCCAGGTTTTTTCTAAACGGCCGCCCGGGGTTGTGTATTAATGTTCGACTTCGCGCGATTTTTTGATCTCTGGTCGTTTTTTCGTGTGCCGTTTTCGTACGGGTCGAATCGATTCGCATACCCTGTATAAGAATATAATTGCTCGTGCGGGTTATATCCGAGGTAATATCCGTGCGTTACGGATATCGTGTTGTGTCTTACAGGCTTACAGACGATTTGCTGGTCAAAAAAACGCCAACAGTATTCCCGAACCGGTGATTTCTCTGCGCAGGAAAAGTCTAAAACAAGTAGTATAAAACGGCCGTATTATAAACCGACTCCGACTTTCGTCCTATAATCGTACGAAATTCATCGACCGTTTTGAATCCGTTTTACGTTCGTTATTACATGGTGTTGTGAGATTTTTTTGGCGTTTTCAACACATTACGTTTTTAGCGCGTTATAACTTCTTCTGTTCGTTGTATTCCGTGTACGCGACGTGTTTGGAAAGTTGTAAAACTTTAATAACGAATCGTATTATATTGTAGCTCGTATATTGTTTGTGTAACTTAAAAACTTTTTCACCAATTTATAATATATCATTACTGGGTACTTAAATGGATACGATAATAGATGTTTCTTACTTGAAATGTATACGAAAACATAAATTTGTTTTTTTACAAATATATGAGCGGTATAAAAAAATAATTTTCCGATACCTAAGAGAAGAATATATGTTCTATAAACACGATCTTCGAGGTCGCTTTTAGTGATAGTGCACACACGCGGTGTGTAACTAACATAAGTACGGATTTCAGCTCATTTCGCCAAATAAAATTCTCTGGGAGTATGCAGAAATTGTACAAAGTTGAAGACGCTGCTGGTTTTTTAAATTATTTAATCGAAAAACAGAATTGCAGAGAAGATGCGCTTAGTAGGAAAATATTCGCTTGAAATTGCGCAAACTACTCGAACACGTTAGTCCTCTGTAAGATATAGCGCGTTTGTTTTATCACTCTTGGAGTGCTCTCTTATTATTAGTTAAACACTTATAGTATTCGACAACAACGTTGTTTTAAAATCTAGTGTTGTTTGCTTCAATGTTTACATAATTTTACGACGTCTCGAACTCACGATGTGACAAATGACTTGCGTTTTTACACGAGCGATGTTCCCGAATGGGGGATCTACGTTGCGTCTCGTGTTTTTCCGTTTCTTCACTGTCGTACACGGTCTTTATGCGCGGAATCTCACTATCACTTGTTGTAACTGGAAACTACAGAAAGTTTTTTTGGATAACTTAAACTTTCTCTGTTTTCTTATTTTTTAAAAATAAGGATAAGTTGAGGCAGTCCATCAAAAGTAAAAACTGGATGAAAGTGTCAGAAGACGAGAAAAGATGGAGAAAAATTTGTCGATGACCAAAAAATTTGAAAAAATATTGAATACCGCGAACCTTTAAAATCAAAAAATTTTCTTTCCCCGTTGGTGGTTAGGTCATCCATACGGGATGTGTAAAGATGTTGACTGTTGTCTGCGTACTTGATTACACAGTGGTGTTGTAATGCGCAAAATTTTAAGACCATTTTTATAATATTATGTATAATATATATTTTTATAATATATATTTTTATAAATTATGAAAATTTAACGATTCGAAACGTTTTGAAAAAGTATAGTTTTTCAATCGCGCGGTGTATCTAGAAAAATAACAAAAATATTAAAAAATAAAGTACCGCTTCTCGGTCCTGTCCACGTGACTTTGAAGGTATAACATGAAAATAAATCGGACCGATTTTGGCACAAAAAAAAAAACACGTTATTGTTCATGATCCTCGGAAAAAAAAAAAAAAAAAAAATTAAAGAAAACCGAAAATTACTAAACAAATATTCGTCGGAAACATAATATTATTATATATACATACTTACGATGAATAAAACAAACGGTCTTGCAGCAGTGTTGCGCGTGTAAGCACCGAGTTAAGTCCTATACGGTCTTGTATAAACCGTTTGCACCGTAATAATAATAATGTGAAGATAGGTAGGTAATAATTATCATTGTGTTATTACACTAAACGAGACGTCGGACCGCCGAGCCGAGGGTGTAAATATGAATGCCTCGCAGGGGTCGTCTGGAAGTGTTTGAAGGGATGTAAAATGACTATATATACGCGCCGCGCGCGGGGGTGACGCTGCAGGGGTTGTTTCTGAGCTCGTGTAACAGCCTCGTCTCGTGTGTGGTATCTACTCGGTCGTTATAACGTATTCTGCAGTTGCAGAATCCGACACGTTCAAACGTGCTTTTTTTTCTTTTCCGAGATATTAGAACGGAGGTTTTTATTGCTCGAATTTATATACACATATACACCAGGGGTAGTTCAATTCACGCGGAGCAGGCAAAAGATCGTAGTAAAAAAAAAAAAAAATTCCCGTAACGTTGACGACGTGTTTGCGAGACGTGTAAATCGACGACGCGTTTGATCAGTTATAATTTCCGACACTTTGCGCAAATCCGTGTTCTCTACTCGAAATACTATTATTATTATTATGTAATATTGTACTTGAATAAAAATATTTTTAAAGTTGTTTGTGTCAGGTACTAAATCATAATTGTGGTGGTACGAATTATTTAAAATTAAAAGTACCGAAAATAATAACAACTCGAAAAGTTTTCGGCACTGAGCGTGTGGTCACACTTTTGCTCGCTCTTTTTCATACCTGGGTGTACAGTGTTTTATACGGCTTTTCTACATTATGTTCTTACTCTATGATATGCACTGCAACAAGGACCGTATAATGTGTACAGTGGGTGGTTATACTACGCAGATGGAATATTTATCGTATACTAATTTGTTAGGTATCTATTATATATATGTTATGTCGACGTAAATCACCACACACGATCGACGTGTGTTCAAAACGCGGTAATTTTAATATCGTTCTTGTTCCAAATTGTTTCAGACGGAGTTGTCGCAGAACTTACAACAGCTGTCCGAGAAAGCACGCACGACCACGGAGTTCATTCAGAGACTGAAACAGATGTCGGAAAAACTCAACGTAAGTCGCGAACGACCGCGATTCAACCGTGGGGGTTTTTATTTCTGATTTTCAATCATAGGTGTTTTTGTGATCATACGTCGAAGAGTTTGACTCGTTTTGATTGTTGTTTCTCGCGTTTAAAACGATTTCGTTATTTTTTCTACGCACGTATATAAATTAATAGTTGAAAATCAAACGCGTTCAATCTGCGATAATTGTTATAACACTATCGACGGAAATAGATTATTATAAGCGCTTGTAGTAGGTATATAATTATACACACGTTGTTACTTCGTATAATCGACGTCCACAGCTTGTCCGTTTGTTTTATAAAGAGAGGTTCACACGATCAAATCGTCTCAAATTACGTATATCACGTGGTGCACCATAAAGTGTAAATATTCGAAAATCAAAACGATATATTTGTACGTAGATATTTATAATTTAAAACATTTGAGGAGAGGAGTATAATAACACGTAATCAAAACGAGTTTTAATTCGGAAAACATTGACGTGTTAACACACAGATATGCTGTTGACACATTTAACGCTGCGCATTATTTGGTCGAAACGTGGCGATGAATTCAAAGCATAACAGCGTATTGTAGTTTTCGCAGTAAAATCATATTAATGGCTCTATCGACATTTACAGTGTCACGTTATCAGCTGTGATGTTTTTAAAATCTTAAAACATTTTAAAGCCACTTTGAAGTATAATGTAGACTCCACCTACTTATTATTATAGTGTGTAACGTGTGAAAATCGTTCTCGTAACAATTCATGATGATTTGTCAACCTTTATTCTGTTACGGTTAAAAGCAGCTGTAATAGTATTTGTTAAACTACTACTACCATCCCCCCGAACTACAGGGTGCAGTCCAAGCAGAAGCGCAAAATAACGCGGGGATTTTTTTTTGTTTCTGTGTCGGCAGCGCCGTTCCAATGTTTTTCTTGTCCCCGATGACATCCCCCGTTAGCAAAGTCGTGGTTCACAGTATAATTATTGTACATCACCGGCGATGAGGCTCACTTCCACCTTTCGGGGTATGTATTGATACGAGCGAAACTGTCGAATTCGGGGGACGGAAAACCCTGGACGTATCCGAGAAAGCGCCCCGAGAGATGCGCAGTTTGGTAAAAATGTCTTCTGCCGGGACGCCACCCTATGCTGCATTATTGTCTTAGGAGAACGGTTTAGGTGATCGAAAACCTAAGTAGGGTTTTCGATCACCTCCTATACCACACTTCCACTTACTACCTAACTCGCTGTGTTCTGCTGCAGGGCGAGTGCGAAGAACTGGAACGACAAGTGGACGCGAGGTGCGACGCGCTGATCCGGTCGATCGAGAGGCGGAGACAGTGGCTGATCGACACCGTGCGCCGGGACAAGGACGTCAAACAGCGGTCGTTGAAGGATCACGTGGCGAGCTGCACGTGCAAGCTGCAGAAGACCACGTCCCTGTTGCAGTTCTGCATCGAAGCGCTCAAAGAGAACGATCCCGTTTCGTTTTTACAAGTAATAATAGCCGTTTTTCAAACGCCAGAGTAGAACCCGCAGCAGGGTGGTGGTCAATCACCGTGTATGTTTATTCGTTGGCGAAACGGCGTTTAGAACGTTTCTGCGCAGCGCTCGTTTATCCCGGGGACGATGTGTTATTGTCGTTATTGTCGCTCTGATGCGCGGATACATAGCCGAGTCCGATTTGAAAGGGTTACGAACGTTTTGCGTTTCATCATCCGTGTGCCGACGTCGAATACGGTTCTGAGCGATCGTTTACTCCTATAAACACGACAATTAGCGAGGGAGTCGGTAAATGTTGTCATTATCCTCTTCTTTTCTCTCTCTCGATCGGTAAAAATCGATCTCCCGCACACGTAGTTTGCCGCGTCAGTCGCCGATGATGATGATGGGGGTCTTCGCGTATACTACGCGTGTGTTAAACGAATTTAACATGAAATTTAACATTTTGTTTAACGAATTTAACATTCACGGTGCCCCACCTGCAGCTCTGTAGTCAGTGCGGCGTTGTAATGATGATGTTTGCCCGCATGGTGCGCTAACCCGCGTAACGTGCCCACTAACGGTTTGCCGATGTTGTTTAGGTCGGATCCATGCTGATAGCGAGGGTGTCGAACACGGACATGACGTGGCACAAGGACGTGTTGCCGTCGCCCCGGTCGTACCACCAGCTCGACTTGACGCTGGACGACAACACCGTGTTGAAAGCGATCGAGCACATGAACTTTATACAAATGAAAAGTACGAATAACATGTATACACCGTGATGATATTATTTAGAAATGCGGGACTTGCCGGTGAAAATTCGGGCGAATTTGTTGTTTACGTTTCTATAATTTAGTTATTAAAACCGATTTTTCCACGTAAATGTAAGTAAACTACATATACGGGCCAGTAAAAACGCGAGTCACAAAATGACTGCTGCCGTTTGCGTTGACTGGACTCGCGGATTATACATTTTTACTACAGATTGTACAAGTCGGAGCCAAAATCGACGTTACTCTCGTGTTAATTGTGTGATACAGTGTGGATTGTACCTATATATATATATATTGCGATTAACAATATTTTAATTTTTCACCTACGCTTCAACGTAGCGGACTTTTTAACAGTCATGTTGTGGAAATAATTTTCAAAAATTTAGTATATTTTTAAAAACCAGGCGAAGCGCGTATTCGGGTTGAGAACGTATTTAACGTTGAACACCTACTGCGAATAATGGTATCCAGTCGTTTAAATATCGTATTTAGAATTACGCGTTTGGTCTTTTACGAGTGTCGAATATATTTAGCCCGTTTTCAGCTCGTTTTTTTTTTCCAACTCTCCCGATACGGTCGTAGATTTATGTTACGAGTAAAACAAAAAAAAAAAACATTGACGGAAACGAACACAAATATGCAACATATATTTAACGTTTACAAAACATTGTTGTAATCGATTTCCACCCAGCGTGTGTTAAGACTATTAAAAAAATATTCACTAAACAGAATTATTTATTTTTATTTTTCACTGCTCGCATTTATCTAACAATTAAGTGTCCGGTAACGGCGGAGCAGACGTGAAGGAAACAGGTAATATGTATTGAATTGAAAGAAATCTTCCCGTATGTTTTTTTTTGAAATTTTTTTTTTTTTTTTGTATATTTCGATCGAAATCGCATTATTTTTTAAATTTTATTTCTCGTACTTTGTTCGGATTCGAGTGCATGCGACTAAACGGCAAAGTACGTTCTATGTAGTATATCATAGTACGCAGCAGGTGATCCACAATGGTTTGGCGAATATGAAAAAAGTTATAACGATATTTTTTTTACAACACTGTAGATTGTCTGTGTGTGTGTGTGTGTGGTAGTCTTATAATGCCCTCGCCCGTGTATCTAAAAAACAAATAAGTTATTAAAAAATAACATTTTTTTTCATTTAGCTCCAGGCGCGGCGCCGATCATCACCGAAGAGTGCAGCGCCGAAAACAATAGCGTCACGGTCGCGTGGCAACCGCCGGCTTCTTCGTACGTCGAAGGTTACGTGCTGGAACTGGACGACGGGAACGGCGGAGACTTCAGGGTTGGTGTTTCGAACCGCATTATTTTTTTTAACACTAATCTTCGACCGATAAAAATTGCTAATGCGTACGATTTGAAAATGCTGTAAAACATGATGAGTTATTATTACCGTTTCCTGCACAGAGAGTGACTATATTTTGACTAATAGTTTCGAAAAACAGCTCGGTTATCTACCCCGTAAAGGCAGGCAGGTGACGCAGTTTTAATAGTATTAAATTTATAAAAAAAATCTTACGGGAAACCGACGACTTTTAGCGATTTAGAGTTGGAGCGAGACAGCCGGTCAACGAATTGTAAGTTAAAAAAAAAAAATACCCGTTATACGATTTTGTCTGTCCCGCTAAAGTCTTGCAAGTTGTACGAGTTTCATCGTTGTTAACAACGCATAAACTGGTTATTCCGCACATTTTTGTTTCGTGTTATTCGTGTTGTACTATTACAGATTTAGCTGAGATTTTTCAATATTTGGCGTCATATTGTGTTCATTTCATATAGCCTTCAAACACTACGCTCATCCCTAAGGCGTGCCTCGCACAAGTCAACGCGTGGTCGAAAATTATTGATTGATTATCACCGCAAACTCTTTTGTTTGTGAACGACGGATGATGATCATCTCCGTTTTCTATATACTATGCTACATGCGTATAACGGAGGAAAAACTTAACAATAAAAAAAACAAAGAATTTTTTTTCTCATTTTCTTACACGACCTAACCTGCAGCAGTAGGTACACGCTAAAAAAAGTATTATTAACGTGCGCAAATGAGAATTTTTTTTCCTCTATACATTATATTATTATTCAATGATAAAATGTATTATCTATTGAAAATATAATAGGACTCTCTCTAGGCGAATTACGAGCCGTGTCTGCGGTATGGAAGTTAGGATTCCTTCAAAAATACGATTCTGCAAGCGTTGTCTAGTAAAATTAAATACGTCCTGGTAAAAATTCAACGATAAAAATGGTCCGAAAATCCGCGTATAAAGAATATTAATTTAATTAACGCGTGAAAATTTCAAACCATTTGGACAATTATCTCTTAGGAGTTTATACGATTTTTAGTATCAATTGCACAGTAGTGCGCGTTATTTCATTGTTATAACCAAACTGAACGGTTTTTCAACACTTTTTTTGTACGCGTTGGTTATCTTTAGGTCGGATTTTTTTTTTTTTAATGTTTTTCATCAGATAGAAAATTTTTGTTTTACACAACGTAAATTCTTAATAAACAACAGATTTGTGCGGGTTACGAATTTTTTTCTAAAAATAAATCAAAGATATTTTCGACCATTTTCCGACTTTAAACGGCCAAAAAAAAAATCGTGACTATGGATTTTTGAAATATTGTAGTAGCATATTTATAATACTCGTTGTTAACCTTGTGTTACGAAACTTTTTGTCGTAAGTTAAATTTTGTATCTAACAAAAACCACAGAGAAAATTTTAAAGTTCTATACTTTGCTCAAAAATGTTCGAAATCTCTCTTGGACCAAACCTGTATCTATTTCAATGTCGTGTAATAGTTTCAGCTAGTCGCGTATATTATTTTGAAAGTTATGGCCAAAAAACTAAATTGATTATGTCAAAAAAACACGCGGTTAGTTTCGTAATTTTTAACGATTTTGATCAAATTTAAAACTAGTTTTTTTGTGTGTAACTTTTTCAATTTTAAAGCGTTCGAATTTGAGTCCTCTCAAAGTCCTTTCCATTGGAGGTACTGAACGTAAAAATCGGAGCATTCCTTATACGCCCTTTGCAGAATCTAAAAGACGCGTTTTTAATCCGAAGGGTGCAGTTTTCAATATTCTAAACATATTTACGCATATTGACGAGTTATTTTTCACGGTGTTTTGAACGCAGTAAACGCGTGTTTCGTCGACGAGAAGTGGATGCGCGACGTTCCCGTCGAGACGTGCCTAATTTAAATTGCAAAACGGTTAATCCGATTTCCGCGATATCGTCTGTCTCGGCCGACGGAAACGAAAATAATTTTGCCGTTCCCTTCGGACGTTTGAATTTGTCACGAAAAATTACTATATTACACTTTCCGACGATTTCACAACGCCGTCTTTTTCGGTCCAAAACCGTTGGAAATGATAGTTTTTTAGTGATTTTCGTGTTGGTTTCGATCTCGTTTTTTAAAACCTCCTCCGATTCGAGTTAAAACTGTAACTGTAGCCACGACTTGAAAAGCAAATACAGTAGGCACGGTATGTGTTGTTAAAGTGTGCAGTGACTATAAATCAAGTCTTGGTGATTGACTATTTTTATTGCTTATAATAAGATTAAATAGGAAAAAAAAAAATCAAATATTTTAAGTACACACACTATTGAGATATTAAACCATCTTTAAGTACCATTTAATACATTTTTTTTTTTTCAAATTCCAAATTTAACTTTAAGACCTAGAGTAACATAATATAACTCGGACGTGTCATATCGTGACAAAACCGAAAAATAAAAATGCCTCAGTCGTCGAAATAAATGTCATATATTTTTTTGTATTATACTTTGCGATTACGCACTTTTAATGTGCGCAAAAATTCGATATTGCATAAACAATACGTTTTCATAACATATATAATGTAACGTGACTAGCAGATCAACTATAATAGTAGTATTTTATCGTTTTTATTACCCGATTTATAAAAGAGTTTTCGAACTTTTTGAATAATGAAATATATTATATTTTAAAACGTAATAGTATGGTGAAAATTTAGTTTTTGGTTTGTTTCTTAAATACGCGAGTTTAACATTTTATAATATTTTATGGTGGTAGAAACGTGTTTGTTCAAAAACGTGTTTTAAATTGAGCGACCAATTAAAGTAAACAGTTTTTAAGGAATTTTGGGACATTATTTTACTATTTGAACGGTCGGCAGTAATTATACTTATGGGTAGTACCTTATTGTACTTGTTGACACGGATTAATACACGAAATGAAAAACACATTACTAATTGTGCAGTAATCACATTGAATTGTTAAGTGTTGACTAAAATATGTAAAAAGTCTAAATTGTATTCCATTGTTGTTTGAAAATATTAAATTTTCAAATCTCAAATAACAAAGCTGTTTACGAGTTTTTTACGACCAAAAAAATTGTGACTATGAATTTTAGAAATTTCGTAGTAGCATAGTATGTGTTTACGTGTTGCCAACCTTGTGTTAAAGTTTCAAAAATTTTTGTGAAAAAATTAATTTTTATCGAACGTAAACCACAAAGAAAATGGAAAATTTTCAAGTCCTGCTTCAACAATTTTCGAAATCACTCGGGATCAAACCTGTATTTTCTCTATTTCAACACTGTATAAACTGTCGTGTTTCGGCCAGTTCCGTCTATTGTTTTGGAAGTTATGGCCAGAGAACTAAGTCGATCGTGTCAAATGTCGTTAGCCGTAATTTTCAACGTTTTTCCTCGAATCCCGTTTGACTTGTAACTTTTTTAATTTTCAAACGCTCAGAACCTAAAAATAATACCCCGTCGTCGTGTCTTGTGCATAATAAAAACGGGTCTGCTGCTATTGACTAATGATTTACGGTGCGCGCTCGTGGTGATATATTTCGTGAATAATTGTTCGGAAAGGGACACCTACTGTCTACACACACACACACCTCTACTCTCGGGTTATTTATATCCGCGATTTTGGCATATTTTTGAAGTTTTGAACGTGGTCCCTGTGACGTTATTATCATTATTTATCGGTCGCAGTAAAATGTTTTCGTAAATCGTCGGCCGTAAACTGCCCTGTAAAAATAACGATAATTCAATCGTAGGACCGCGAAATTCGTTTTACAGAAGTGTTATAAAAGTATACCTAAAAGCGACACTTGTAACTCAACTCGCACGAAACTTGGCGTTTTTAACGTCCACGTAGTTATTATGTGTCATTTGAATGGATAATCTCATAAACAGTTTAAAATAAATATCGCGGAGTAGTTCGTTCGTTCAAAACCAATTGTACATCACTATTGCCAGCTACGATTTTTAAACCTTTTCATAAACACTTCGCATTTTTCCTTATTTCTCGTTTAATTTTGCCCCGGTACACGTATGTTTCCCATCGCACGTTTTAAACTAATATAAATACTCTTAGTTGTATCGGAGATCCATTTATTGCGATTGCCGCCGCTCCATGTTTTGGCCGTGTATTTTATGCAACGTGTTGTTAAACTGGACTTGTTCGACTCGGTACAGTAATGTTTATAAGTTGTTTTAAGTTTAAAACGATTTATTTGAAATAGCCGACTCTCATTTAACATGTTGACATTGAACAACGGTCGTTTTTACATTCGGCTTGGCCATTAGTCTCGGTTTTGACTAATTTTTATCTGCCTACACCGTTGGTCGTTGCTGCGTTGTCTAAGCGTTCATATTGTAGGATTTTTACTGTGAAAAACTTTTAACTTATTGTAGTTTTTCTATATTTTAAAAGTGTTGAGCAGTGAATAATAATTATTGAAAAAAAATTGTAAATTATTTTAACCGTTTTTCATATCACATACCATAAAATCTTCTCATCATGGACTCAAAACATTATATAAAAACAATAAAGTTTCATTTTAGAATTATTATTCTTAAACCTTTAAAGCTGAAAAAAAAAAAACCACCTATGTTTTACTGTTAATTTCTGAATTTGAGAAAACTTCTAAGTCATTCAAATATATTTTGAACTTTCAAAAGTAACTGTTTCAAATTACTTAAGTACCATGTACAATCATATATTTGATTTTCTTATGTAATCGTATTAATTTGGCGATAACTGCGTTTGTTTGCAGGAAGTGTACTGCGGCACGGAAACAATTTGCACCGTCGATGGATTGCACTTCAATTGCACGTACAACGCTCGTGTAAAAGCGTTCAACAGCGCTGGCGAAGGCGAATACAGTGAAGTCATTGGCCTACAAACCTCCGAAGGTAATATTGGGTAAACTTACTGTTTGTTTTTGTCTGGAACATGGTGAAATTATGGTGGTTAGAACTCATCGAATTCAATTTCACTCCCTCTAAAATGTTTATTATTTATCTGATGCGGCGCTGTTTATTTGATGTCAGATTGTGGTAAGATCTCTAATTAAAAAGACCAACATCTGATGGTTAAACAGTTGTTGTTTAAATATAATCTAGAAGTATTATTTTTATTCAAACGTAACATAATAATATTATAATACACCACGTAATAGTTTTATATATATTTTTGTATAATGTAATTTCTTGTTCTTATTGTGTATGTCTCATGTGCTTATATTTTTAGTGGCGTGGTTCACGTTTGATCCGTGTCTGAGTTCACCTGAATTGTGTTTCACTCCCGACAACATGACTGTGACTTGTGAAGGATTTGAACACCGCGTTGCTTTGGGTAGTGTCGGGTTCTCACGTGGAGTTCATTTTTGGGAGTTCACGATTGACCGGTTCGACGCTGATACTGATCCCAGTTTCGGAGTGGCCAGACTGGATGTGTCCAAAGAGGAAATGCTCGGTACGTATATTGGTCAATATATTAGGCCAATATATAGGTTTATCTCTCCAAGTCCGTTAAATCATAGCATTGTATTATTAAAAGAAATTAAAAATTAATAAACATTTTATAATATTCCTCTTCAACAAAAATTGGAGCAACAAATTTGGAGACATATTATTGTGATCAACTACCTAGTTTAGGTTGAATATTATTTTTAAAGTAGGTCTATTTGTAATATGGTCAATCATAGTAAAGTAAATATAAGTATGTACAATCAAATTAATAAGACCAAGGAAAGAATGCTTTTTTGGGAGGAAGCCGGGAAGTCAATATTGGCCAAATAGTATATTTTGAAAGAACATAAATTTAATTAATAATCACATAAATCACATAAAGTTATTTTTTAAAAGAATAATATTATTGTTCTCTCTGAGATGAGTAGGTCAAACTGATGTGTATTGCGTACCTATTGTTTTAAAATTGATCTGAACAAAATAAATAAGTTGTAAATTAATTATTGATATTTTTCTTTAATTCAAATTAATTTTAACGGTCTTGTATATTATTTACTTTGTTATAATACAATATCAAAATATTTTAAGTACCTATAATTTGTTTTCATTTTTATATTATTATTATCATTTTATATAATGGGCGTTACATTTTTCTTCTTTTAAACATCGTTTCTTTCAATTTTGATTCGTTTGGTTGTTTCTTATTACATTACATTATCCTGTGCTTTTGTTTCAAATTTGATTTGATCGTTGTAAATTTTATTCAAGGCAAAGACGAGTCTGGATGGAGTATGTATATTGATAAACAGAGGTCTTGGTTCATGCACTGTCGCAGTCACGAACAGCGGTGTGAGGGTGGCATCAAAGTGGGTTCCACGGTCGGTGTGCTTTTGGATCTGAATAAACATCAGCTGTCGTTTTTTGTCAACGATGAACCACAGGTACTGCATTATTTCTGTTTAAGTGCGACTTTTTTCAATAAAATCAATCAATCAATTATTATCATCTTTGTTCTTAGGGACCAGTGGCTTTCCACGGGCTGTACGGCGTTTTCTATCCGGCAGTCAGCGTAAACAGGGGTGTCGCTGTCACACTGCACACGGCTCTCGATGCGCCTAGCGACATAGAAGACTGTTAAGACTTTGTGTGTGTGTAATTTCATTTAATATTATGTTACGTACAAAATTAAACTAATAACGTTTCCGTCGACGACATATATCTATATTTTTTTCTACACCAGAGTATACTTATTTTATCGTTTGTATTAAAATTTTTGTACGAGTGCAACATTTTCTATTTGTACGCGTTTAAACGTACGTGTAATGATGGTGCATTTTTTTTTCTAAACAACGATTTTCAGTGTAAATACATTTACAACAGGGTGGGTGATTTGTTGTACCAGTCAACTTACAACAACATACTTGAACACCGGACGTATTTTGTTCTTCCTATTATTGTTTAAAACACTATTCTATCTTCTTTAGTCGCTTCAAAGTCATCGTTATTATGTTGTCACTACCATTCGTACGCACATTGTATTTTGATATAGGTAATATTTTGGGTTACGGTAATAATGAACAATACCGCCATATCTATGTTTACAGTACTGTTATTATTATTATTATTATTTAAATGTATTAATTTTGACTATGTCCATTTACAAAATCCTAGTCTAGTATAATATTATACTATAGTTATTAATGATATATTTTATATTTTAACTGATAGACATATCAATTTTAATTAATTATAATTTTTTTTTTTTTTGCGTTTTGTATTGTCATCACTAGTAGTTGTTTAAGTTGTATAGTAATTAGATAGCAAGGTGTATCTATGATTAATTAAATAATAATAACACATTTTACTGCATCCACGGTTTATTATATTTTTTATTACTGCAGTCCATTGTATTGCAGTTCACGCTATGTATAAAGTTTAAACCCCTCGGTTACACGAGAATAATAAAAAAGCGTGAGAATAATATTTAAAAAGATATTGGTGTTATTTCTGAATTTTCTTCAAACGTGGAGTTTTGGTATTCGCTATTATTATCGAAACGAACGTTGAGGTGTTTATAGTTTTTTATTCAACAAGTCACATAAATTTAGATTTCATAAGAACTGACATTGTTATTTCATTGTTATTGTTTGTGTTACTTCAAAGCACACTAAGAGTAATGCTGTCCAACCAATGTTGATTAATTAAAACAGCGTTATTGTTTCATTAACCGTTAAATTCTTCATTAGTTTTAGACCTTGGAACAAATTCACGTTATCTCTTGAGCTCGGACGTTAATGACCACAATCGAATAATCTCAATCATTTACTCAGTATAAATTTAATACCTATTTAAAATAAACATATACAAGGAAAAAAATACAAATTTCATAACAATATTTTGGTTGAAACGAAAAAAAAAAAAAATATAATTAAAAGTTTTTTTTAAAATGATACACAGCATAGTGTGCATACAAAATATATTTTGAATGAATGTTTCAAACATCAGAATCGCATTGAACTTTGATTATTTTATTAATATTGTGAAATTTAAACGATTTCTGACATCAGCTTACGTACCAGATAAGATAAGATACCAGTAATACTAGAGAATATATTTCCAATCAACTAAGTAGAATCTTACAAAAATAAAATTTGTGTTTTTAAATTATTAATTATTTATTTCAACTACTTTTGTAAAGGAACCCATACAATTTGTAAAAAAAAAGTAAGCGCCGGGATCAGCAGTCTAGTTCGCGTGGGGTATCATGCGTTAAAATTGGTGCAGGTTTACTAAAAGAACTTTTGATCACAGAAAAAAAAAAAAAAACATCATTGTAAAACATTGTAATACATTCTTCGCTGATGCTCAGAATCTAAAAAAACATCATTGTAAAACCAATACATTCTTCGCCGATGAATCTAAAAAAGCTTTATATTAGGTATCACCATCCTATTTTGGAAGACAATTTCTGTTCAATAATTATTATCAACTTACATCGACTCGGAAACCATTCGTTTTTATTACAAAATTATTTAAATTTCATAAGAATAATTGTTGAATCATATTTTAGTTTAGCATCAGCACCTGCCCATCAAGAAAAATCCAGATTTCCAAATAGGCCCTAATAAAATGTATAGGCAATCGATTAAAGTGGTGTCGTTATGAAGTCAAATGGATACCAAAGGCTATGTCTAGGTGTATTGCTTATCGGGTCCAGTAATGTTGACAAATTTTCTCACATTTCTCAGTAAAATTTTTTTTACTTATTTTATTAATATTATATAATATTTTATTTATTCGGTAAAAATTGTATTGCATGTTAGTTCAACTTTTTATTGTTACCATCAATCGTTGCAGAGTTGTATAATATTATAGTCGATTTTTATCACACTTTTTTACGGTATTCGCAATATCGTTATTGTTAAACGCCGATACTATTTTTTAAAAGTTAAAAAATAATCAAACGTTTCTTTGTTCTTGCTAATTTTCGGAGCTCCTGTAGCGCCCTGTCGTCGAGTATTTCAATATGACCATCACGTTTTGTCACAAATGATTCGGTGCCGGGGTACTCCTGGAGGCGAAAAACGAAAAACATCAATAACTACACAATCGCGATTTTAATTAAAAAGACCATTAGTAAACGAACAATAATTATTATCGTTATAGGTATCGTAAGATGAAAGAGACGTGATGAAAAAAGACGCGCGTACAACAACAGTGGCCCGCGGTAGACAAAGGCGATAAAATGCAAAGTCTTTTGTAATATTTTATTGAGGACAGCAAATCCGATTGTTTCGAGTCCTCCTCTTGAAACGGTCCGAAGAATTTTTATAAATGTTCAATACATAACGTATACAATATACTTACCTAGATGTATACCTATATTTTTTAAATGCCTCCCGACTAATCCACGTTGTTCCGTTTTTTAATTGTAAAAGTTTTTCAGCTTCCGCATATCTTATAGTTTCTAAGCCGAGCGAGGACGACGGTTTTATAATATTATATTCTTTGTCGTGTTCGTCGTAGGGTAAGTACTTATTAATGTTGATCAACTGATAAGTTGTATCCGATAATATATAGACGCGACTGAATGTACGAAATATAATTATTTTATTTAGTTTTTAAGAATCTTTAATAATAATATTATGTACACAGTACATGTACTTTTTGAGTTTTGAACTACAGGTAGATACTACGTCCTAAATTATATAATATCTTTTTCTTTACAAAATGATAACCATGTTCATGATTAATTCCATTCGATATTTTTTCAGTAAAAAAATATTTTCTAAAATCGATGTACATATGAGTCAAGTACAGAACTTATTTTCTTAATAATTTCCTTTTTTTTTTAATTCGTGTTTGATAAAAAATTTAATTCTCGACGAAAAGTTTCGAAACTTTAATACAATTGTTGTAACCAACACGTAAATACATAGTATGCTACATGGTCACAATTTTTATTTTTAGTTGGAAAATAGTCGAAAATTGATCATAACTTTGACTTATTTTCGTTTTATTTACACTTTGGAGTGCTCAAAACAAATAAATTAGTTTTAGTTAAACTCAAAATTATAAATCGTACATAATCTATATCGTATATTAGTTATTATGGATATTATGAATTAATATGATTATCACCGACATTGGCGGGATTCTTTATTACCATTAACAGCTCCTAGGCCCATAAAATAGTTTGCAAAATAGTCTTTTACATTTGTCCCTTGGGTTCGAGCTTCTGTTCCATTAGGTTCCAGATCATCTTGGTTTCGGTATCTTTATGATCCCATCACTTTTCTCACAAAGTTATGCAAGATACAGCATGCCTTAACTATTATATCTATAAATTCGGGTTCTACTTGAATTGGAGTGTGTAAAACACGCCACTTATTTGCCAAAACACCAAAAGCACATTCCACTGTGCGTCTCGCTCGGGAAAGTCTGTAATTGAACACTTTTCTTGTCAATGTTAACCCACGTCCTGTATATGGCCTTAAAAGATTAGTGTGAAGAGCGAATGCTTCATCACCAATAAATACGAAAGGTTGTGGATTATCTGTGGTTTCTGGTAAATTAGCTGGTTCGGGAAGATTAAGCTGTTGTGAGTACAGTTTTACCTCTAGTGGACATTGTAAAAATACATTTGAATCGTCTTCTTTGCCATACGCTCCTACGTCTATTGATATAAAATACAGATTTGCATCAACTGATGCCATTAAAACAATTGAGAAATTTTTTTTGTAACTATTATAAAGGGAACCGGAATTTTCGGGGTTCTTGCATCTAATATGTTTTCCGTCAATTGCTCCTAGACAGTTCGGAAAGTTTGTTTTCTTTAAAAATATGTCAGATATTTCAATCCATTTTTTTTTTAGTTGGTTCCGGCATTTCAATTGGCTGCAAAATATTCCAAATCGCTTGACAAGTCTCCTTAATAATGTCACTCACTGTGCATCTTCCAATATTAAATTCAAATACTAAAGCTCTAAATGATAAACCTGTTGATAAATACCTGAACAGTTTTAATTTTATTCGGCTCGTTATTTTTTTATAAATGTAAGAGAAGAAATCAGTAGTTCAATAATGTTTCATTCAGCATTCACTTTTTAAATATTGTTCTGAGTAATTATATTTTTTTTTAATAAAAATGATATTGTATTTATCATGCACAGCAATTAAAAATTTCAAGTGCCTAGTCATAAAAATACCATTACTTTATTGATCGAAAACCGTGTGTACGTTATAATATCATATAATATGCGTGTACACAATGTTCATTTTGAAATATATACCTACGTCTTTTGTGTTTTAATAATTATAATGACTTTAGTAAGGCAATTTTAAAACTTTGTGCTTCACCTTTAGACATTGATGGATGTACTTTTAGTTTCACGTTAATAACTAACATTACATTAAATTGGATTGTTTTTGGCTGCATGTGTCGTTTTTATAGTATATAGACTTCGTTTGCCTATTTTTGTTCAAAGTTAATTGTTTATGCAATTATAATTTTTTTTTCTGTCAACAACTTTTCGTACGGAAGGAATAATGCTCCTATTTTCAAAGTCAGTACCTCTTATTGAAAGGCCTATGGACTCCGGTGGTACTTTGGTCGAAGCTTTTTTTGAAATTTTGCTTAATTTTCGAGTTTAAACCCAAAAATCAAAAATAAAAAAAAAACGAGAATTTTACGTCGAAAATTTTGAAATCTCAGGTTTGTAATGACGTTTTCGGGTGTTCCAATTTTTACGTTGAATACCACATAAAAGTTGAGATTTCGGTTTCAAATTTTATTTGATTTGATGAATTTGTTCATATTTCCATTATTATCTGAGTGATGTGCCGAAAATGGCGAAATCGCTAAATCCGGCGTCAGAACGGCTACATAGGTTATATAATATATCGTTATAAAAGACTGAAAAAAGTTTTTGCTAGGTATAATACGCTATGGTATACGTAATAACTAATAATCCGCGATCTTTTCTCGAAGCATCCTATATAAAATGTTGTTTTACCTAGATTTTTTTAAATATTTTTTACGTATGTTTAATAGAAGTGATCCGCGATCGTTTTTATTTTCGCCCAGGACTTATTAGATTAGAGAGCTCGCTCGGAAAAGTTTTTTTTTTTTTAATGCTATGACTTATCGTCGCTTTCAGATATTAAATAATACGGACGAACCGCAACTTTGAAACAAATGACCCACCCAAAGCGTAGTCGTTACTGCACCTTTACCACCGTGGTACGGTTAATTTTTTTTTTTTTAAGCATTATAATTTAACTTTGGAGTAAAAAGTAAATTTCATGAAAATTCTTATATACTACAGTCAAGATTTATTTGCTGGTGTTTGAAATTATTTAAAACGTACAAACCATCTGTACGCTATCTATAGAGCGTATGCGTATTATTATATGAATTGTTATTTATTAATACTGTTTTGTGTGAGGTACACAATACTAAATGTTCGATCGAGAAAATTAAAACATTTATGTTAACTAAAACTAGGTATTAACAATCTACATAATCTAACATTTTAATTTTCTCTTTTTAAATTTATAATCTTTCATTCTATCATATTTTTACGTAGATTCTGATGGTCGTTGTTGTAGGTATGTGGTACAGCACGCCACTTTGTTCTTGATTACAATTGATATTCAATATTTTTAAAAGTCATATAGTTTAAAGCCGTCACTACGAAAAAGGTCGTAGATGGGATGTATATCTACTATCATAATATACGATATTTGCTACAGAAAGTCGGGATACCCAGCAGAGTAAGTACAAATAATAAGTAATAACAACTACGTATTATTTAACATGAATTTTTGGAAATAATTTTCAATAGAGATAGCGTGTTTCTTGTTAAATTTATTTTACGAAGCGCGCTCGGGGAAATACAAGTGTATAAATTAAGTATTTTTAACGAAACACAATCATAACCAAATCAGAGGGCGATTGTATGCTACGAGAGGAATTTTATTATTCATCACACTAGTATCTACTTTTGTGTTTTTTTATTTTGCTTTCTCAAGTCTTGTTGAACGCATTCAGCGTCTTGTTATTTTAATTACGGCGACGAAATGTAATAGTTTCTTTTTATTTCTGTACGGCGCCTTTAATTTATTTTCCTTCGTATTTCGTGTTTAGTATTTCAAACGCTATGCACAATGGACATTCATTAGAGCCTGCAAAATTATTTTCGTAATTAAACACCTACAAAATTTAGGAAAATAAAAAATAAAATACGTTTCGCAAAACTATAACGGTGTTATCGATCGTAGAATTTTGCGCTCGTTGAAAAGTTATCGAAGAAAAATTTCAGATTTTTTTATTCAGAAAACATTAAAAAAGTTGATCTTGTGATGACTGATTTATACAGTTAAATAAGAATTCGTAGGGGGGTACATATGAAATATTTTAAAAAGATGTTATTATTTTTTTTTATAGAGCATAAATAAGACCGTGGCAGCTTAGGCCGTTGGTCTGACGGTACATATATTTTACATAGTGTTAGATAAGATAATTATAGTAATAATGATACAAGTATGGACTCAAAATTATAACCTATAAACCTTACATTTTGTTATAAAAATTGGATTTTTTTAAAAACATAAATAAACTAACGTTTGCAGTAGGATCCGGACTGAGAATTTCCTGAAGACGTGTGGAGCAGTGAGTTTCCTCACGATGTTTTTGACGATCTCTACATTCGACGTGCTTGATAGTTAGTTGGACACCATAGACGGGGCACGTGGATGGATCGTCTCTAGATGACGGTGGGTAAGTGAAGTGTGGCCAATTCTTGGACGATTTATAATCGTTTCATGTCTTCTGGAGCAATCTGGCGGTGGAGGCCATGGGTAGACATTTTGATTTCGTTGAGTTTGGTCGTATGTTTCGACCAATATTGTTGCCCTACAAAGACGTTATTACAAAACATAATGTAGGTGACTTACATAATTATGGTGCAGATTTATTTTTAATGATTAGTTTTGTTAAGATTGAGAATGTCCCGAGTATCGTTATGACTAACAAATTAGGTTTATTCATATGGAATGCTTGACCGTTTCAATACAAAGTCAAAAATATAAATACAAGGTTACAACTATCGAATTGTGTGCACTATGAAAAGTGTCTCGAAAATTACTGTTTATTTTTACAGGAATTTTCACTAATGGTAATACCGATGTACAGACCACCGTTGTACCGTAACGTATTAAATTATTTTGAACATAACAGTTCTAGAATAATTATAATGAGTCAAGTTTTAAACGAAGGAAATTATATTTTAAGAGAATTAAAAGTTAAATTAAATTTAAATCTCGTACCTGTACCTTAATTAAAATGATATTATGTACATAATGCAAAAATTATATGGCGAGTACATAATTTGAAAATGAATCATAGTAAACATTTTATTGTTTGTAGCCTATATGTAATTAATATTTGCGAGTCTTCATACATCGGAAATATGGTTTCTATATTGTTCAAATATGTACCTACACGTGAAAAGTGAAATAGAGACTTAAAAAACGTAAAACGAAAAACTAATGGCACAGAGTCATTCACAGAATAATTTTTTATCTACGTACGGTCCGCAACACGATTTTTTAAATGTTAAACATTTAAAATTAATAATTTATTTATTTGTCGTTACTATTTTGCCATCGCTACGTCAGCAGCTGTAGTTTAATTAGTAATTTAGTGACAATAATCAGAGTAATCGTAGAGCTTTGTCGATAGTAACTAACTCATTTCCCGATGAATTCGGCAATACAAATAATACATTTTACAAAACGTATTACTATCGGTGATTGACTTTTAATTGTGTTATTTCCACTTGTTCGTTTGATTTTCGATTGTCGATTCGATAAAATATGGCGTTCAAAACATAAATTGGCGAGTTAACCATGACATATTATGAAAACAATTGACAGAATAATATTGAGTTCACGTGCGTCACACGCACAGCTCTCGTGTGTGTACCTTGTTATCAAATTGCGAAAATATGTGTTTTTGGCGGTGATTGATAATTTTTTTTGCTAAAAATAATTTACAAACTTGAAAATGTTTGACTAAATGGGTAAATAACATTATTGATATTTAATCGGATACTTATAAATAACCTTTGAGTAAAAACGTAGGCACATAAAACTCGTTTTGGAAAATCGTAAAACATCAAATGGGTTGAACGCTATCCGTTCAAAGTTTTATGAAGTTGAAACTAAATTGAATTAAGATTTTTTTTTTTTTTACGTTTTGTACCCTTAAGATTTTACCGTTTTCAAAGAAATAATGTGTCAAAAAAATGAATTTATTCAAAATTTTTGAGAAATTACTTTTCGGCGCGTTCATTTTTAATTTTATAAATGATTTATTATTCTAGCTGTACACGTAACATAAATATAATATATAAATCATACATTTAATGTTATTAAGATTTGTAAAGTTTCAATGAAATAATCAGTTTAGGCATAAATTATTTAGTTAAAAGTTTACGAGATTTTAATTATATTTAAATTATTTGTTGTGTTATCCCCATGGATAAGAGGAATTAATTTTACGAATGAAAAATCTTTATAGAATTTCTATACCCGAAGTGAAATCAATGATATTGATTCACATTCTATAACCGACCAACAATAATTGGCTGAACTATTGTTATGAGGTTAGGTAAAAAACAACCGAATAATACGTAATCTAAATCGTTTTACTTTGTATTCATTTAGAATAATATCGAGTTTACGCAGTGATGGTTGTTTTCAAGTTTGATGTGTATGATATGTCGATTTTCGATGAACGATGGTAAATTGTTGACGAGATTTTTCTCTGTATGAATTCAATCTGAATATCAGTTACGGGGCTAAATATATAAAATAGGTTTGTACATTAATTTTGTACGCACGCTACATATTACGTGGGTAACGAATTAGAAATTTCACAAATAAGTAAAAAAAAAAAATGTTATTCAATGAATTATCCATATAGCTGTTTATAAAATAATTGATATCGGTTGTGTAAACATTTTTGAAGTCATAAAAAAAAAAGCCGGTATCACGCTAGGTCGCGTGGGTAGTTTGACGGAATGTCGACTACGCTTTGGGTGGTTCGCTAGTTTGAAAGTTGTGGTTCAAACCTATTATTTAAAATCCGAAAGCAATGATAAATCACTGCCTTTGAAAAAACGATTCTGAGCAAGCTCAGTAATCTATACGGTATACGTTCTGGAAAAACCCATATACATTCAACGAAAAATATACTTAGAAACGTATTGAAAAATACCAATCGAACGCTTTTTTCAATTTTTTATTGCGCATTGAATTAGTTTAGTGCATAAAAGTTTGAAAACGACGTGGAATTATTTTTTATAGCGATAGTTATAACCGTTCTGACGCCGGATTTGGCGATTTCGTCGTTTTCGGCACATAACTCAGAAAATAGTCAATATTTCAAAAAACGTTTCAAATAAAATAAAATTTAAAACCAAAATCTCGACTTTTATGTAGTACTCAGCGTAACGATCGGAGCACTCCTTCTACCCGAAAACGTCATTACAAACATGAAAAATTCAAATTTTTCGCCGTAAAATTCTCGATTTTTGTTTTTGGAGTAAAACTCAAATAGTAAGCGAAAAAAAAAAGCTTCAACCAATAAAGTACCACCGGAGTCCATAGACCATTCGGAAAAGTTCCTGACTTTGAAAATCGGAGCGTTCTTTCTATAAGAAAATTTCGTTGACGGAATAAAATAATAAAATCATTGTAGAACCCGACTCTGAGAAGCGCAAAAAAAGCAAATTAAAATCCAAAAGATTACGTTCATCGAACACAGACACGACATTTCGATGACAATAAAAACGTACTTCTATATTATCTACTTGAAAATCGGTTTTTCGAAATAGGTTTTGACGAAATGTACACACTGTTCGAAAAGTTCTTGAAATTTCAGAGAGTAGTCGCAACCCCCACAGCGCGGCGGCGGCCCGCAATCATGTCTGTAATTTCGTACGCTGTTTTTTTTTTTTACGCTCACTCGCCATGTGTTCTACTCGAGGAAAACAATGACCAAATTGCAAATATCGTAATATAACGCTATAAATATTATTATTGTTAACGTGTAAACACTTGTAAACTTTGTGTTAATAGAGGGGTGAATTCAATGTGTGAACGCGCAGTTCCATATTTTAGATTCTGAGCGGAGCGAGGAAGCTAGTGATTTTATAATACTGTTGATTTTTTTTTTTTTATTACCGTTAACAAAATTTCTACTAGAAAGAGTTCACCGATTTCTACGTACGGTACGTTTTTTTTTTTTTTTCAGCAAATTGGATCAAGACGGTACTTTAGAGAGGTCATTATTCGATTTTCACGATTTCATCGATTTTAACGCGACGGGAGAAATCGCCGAAAAATTGCAAAAAAAAAAAAACCGCTAAAAACGGCATTTTGTCAATAGCTGCGCGTACCTATAGAGTTATCTGTCCATAGTTTCGAAAATAATCATTGAGGAGCCATGAAATTTTAGACAACAATGTATCTTTGTACTACACAACTTCGAGAAAATTTTACAAAAAGTTTCATTTAATTTTAGGCCACTCACAGTCATTTTTAGATTTTGAGGTTTTTCATTCGCAAATGGGTTGACTTTTTAGACTTGAAATTGAAACACAACATCAGCCGTACGTCACTCCAACTATGTAAACAAAAAATTTTGAAGATCGCACATTTTTTTTGATCCATCGATATTATTGTATGCTGTATTTCTCCGTTTTATTGTTAAATTTAATTTTTACCAGGACGTGTATACCAGAAAACGGAGATAGTTCGCTCCAGAATCGTTTTTCCGAATGCAACGGTTGCTACCATCGCTTTCGGATATTATAAAATATTGTACGTTTAAACCACAATTTCCAAACTTGCGACCCACCCAAGTCGTTACTTCGTCAGACTACCCACGCGACTGATCCCGGCTTTTTAATTTTACTGTATCACATATAATTATTCTGGTAATAAAAACTGTGGATTCTTATTTGTGCGAACCTAAATCATGCGGCTATGCACGTCGTATAAATATGTGTAGTTATTATACGCGCGTGCAGACATTTGAACGATTGCAAAGGCGTGAAACGACAGTGTTATTATTTCGTTTTTTCCACTTGCGCACAACGCGGTAACAAAATATACAAATATACCGTTTAAAAAAAGGGTTCAGAAAATCGTACGCGTTCACTATCGTTTGGATAAAACAAACTGTGTGTACATTTTTAAATACTTTTCCTAGTATTTTATATACGCGTCACCGTAACCGGCCGCTACTGTTCCGTGTTGGATATGTGTATAGGGGAAACGCGTTTTATTGATCTTAAAAAAAATTTCGACGACAAATGGCCATTAGTCACACGTTAAAATACAATGAAAAATCTCGTAACTGTTATTCTAAATTAGGTTCGGTTGTTAAATAGATTTGAATACAGATGGGATCGTCTGCAGGGCCAATCGCTGCGTCTATAGGGTGTTGGGGGATGTTCCGCATTATTATGTTTGATCGAGAATCGTTTTATTTTATCGTTATATATACCTAAATCTAATATTTAGTAATCGTGTGTAGAATCTACGAAAAATATTCTACGGGATCGTACATTATTGTGTAATTATGATCATTTTGTTTTGACCCGAATGAGGTACCCGTGTCGTTCTATATTACACTCACTGACCATCAACGTTTTTCGAAACGAGAACAGTTAAAAGTGTTTTATGGTATTTTTTTAAGTTTCTCTAATACAAGTGTACAAAACAAAAATAAATAAATCTTGACATTCGTGTTGTCAGTACAGGTAAATTTAAAACTCTTATAGTTTTTAATGATTTGAATCGAACCCGGCACGCTGTTGAATGTTGTACACGATTAATATGAAAATTATATTGAATACGAATACTTGGATTATCTCGGATAGGTGAAACGAAAAAAAAAAAAATTCAATACGCATAATTACAAACATAAATCAATTATAAACACACGAATTTCTTAAATATAATACATACGTACAACGGGGGCCAGCCTAAATTTGTTTGTTAGAATTAAACATTAAACCGTATAAAACTGTTTGAAAATATAGACTATTGTTTTGTTCAAAAGCATTTCGCATTATTACTTTGCTTTCGACCGTTGTGTTCAGAGTCAATAACTGATTGGTAAAAAAACTAAATAACTCAAACTAAAAAACTCAATAACTGATTACAATACAGCTATTGGTAAAAACATTGGGATTGAGACGTTGACGGTAACGTTGGGACAAACATCGACTCGTAAAAATAACTATAATGTCGTAATAAATTAAGAATTGTCGAGTTGAAAATGTAAAGAAGCAAAGTATTAAATGAGAAGTATTTCTACCGTCTGCTTAAAATATATTCGTACAGAGGAGGGTGAAAAAAAAAAATGAATTTAGTGTCGTTGGATAATTGGAACGTTACTTTCTAAGGAAAAAAAAAGGTGACATTCAATAATATGGTCCAGTGATCAGAAAACTTTATTCGTTTACGTAAAACATTTTTTCAAGCCGATTATAGATAGGTGACACGGACAATTTTGAAAGAATTAATGCCATTTAAGATTTATTCAACTGATAAAAAAAAAAAAAAAAACATATTGAAAACTCATTAATTTTTTTTTTTTTTAGAAATTCGACGGAAAACAATATCCAAACAAAGAACAAATTATTGTCTTTCGTCTATTGTATTTTGGTTATCATTTCTTTAAATATGTTTGAGTACCGAGTATAAACAAACAAAACCGTGATTTTATGTTCTAAAATCATATACCGCTTATGTGACGATATCTAAAAATAATTTACTAAAACATAATGTTTAAAATATTTAAAACAAATTGTAATAAATATTGTTTAACGTACTCTTACGTACTACCTACTAGAGTATATTTTATTCTTAGGTACAAAAGCACTTTTATTTTTTACAAGCAAATATACATTTATACTTACTATCAAAACTCATGAATCACATGATATTTTTTTATAATTCATAAAATACTTACTCAACCAGTAGTTTTATGAGTTGTTTCAGATTTGTTTTCCTACTTGGTAATACATTCGAAAAGTACCTAGTGACGTTTTTGAAACCCGCCGTTATCGCAAAATAATAAACATAAATGTTAAATAAAACAATATGAAACACTTTATGAATAGTTTAATTGAAACTATGTCTTAATACATCGTAGATCATATACTATAACTGTTTTATGTTGGTGGTCAGGTGGTGATTTTATCTATTTTTTTTTTTTTGGCCAAACTAATTTTGTTCCTACTAGTTTACTACGAAAGTTTTTTTTTAATTTTTGAATGATTTACTATTATACCTGTTTATACTTTATCGTTTCCTATTGTTGTTCTTTTCTTCGTGAAAACATCGGATGGACTGGCGCTGAAAAAAATGGTAAAAAAAGGTATGCGTGCTACTAAATCTTCTACTGAGTGTGTGTATGTGTAGCAGTAAAAGTAGTTTAACACGGGTTTTACAGTCCATAAATTTCGAGTGCAGCCGATAAAAAAAAAAAAAAGAGTTAAAGTGGCAAATCGCAAACTGGTAACATTTATCCGGGTGACAAAAGAGTTTGACATTAACTTTATTACCTTGCATATTATTACATATTATTCTTTGGAAGTAAATCGCAAAAAGTAGAACGAGTTTCTTTGGATTATATACAGAGAGAACGTTTTTATAGCGCCGAACGATTGTACATTTGTCTAAAAATAATTTAATCGACAAATAATTAACTCGAATTCGTAAAATACCAAACGAATCCATACAGTCGTCAACACTGTTTGTTCGATAAACTATTGATAAAGTTTTTGGATAAAAATGTGTGTTTTTATACTTGATTACCACAGGTATATATCCGAATTTGAAAAAAAATTAAAAGTTGTTTAATTGAAAATTTAAAAAAGGGTGGCCGCCCCGAATTTTTCGAACCTTTTACAATACACATTTTGGTAACGCATCGGGGTACTTACTATCGAGTTATAATGATTGTAACAACGAACATAATGATTTTTAAGTACCCCGCATTTTTTTTTAGGGGTATCTAGCCGGCCCTAGAAGAGAATGCCGGCGACTCCATTATTTTTTTGTTTTTTGTTCCGGTCGCTAAGTGCCTGTTCTTACTTTTACAATAGCGAACTCACCCGAAGCGAACACTTAAAAAAGCAAGGGCACGCGAACAGACGTAAACATACGAGTGCTGAAGTAGGATACCAGCGTTAGAACGCAGGAAACGATTTCGGTGGAGGTTTTTGAAAAATCTAAAAAAAATTTATCAAACGGTTTTTTTTTAAATTTTGAAATGCGTACGCAAATCCGGAAGTCGTGAAACGTCCTCGTAAACGTAGGTACCTAATGTTATTTATGACGATAACGCGCGTCCGTGTAAAAACCGAACGAAAGGCCGACGACTGATTGTATTGATTTCCATATTCGGCCGTTCTTCAACGAAATATAATATTTTATTGTTCGCGTTTGCCGAAAACCCCGAAAATGTCATGTCGCGGCTCGGCTTGACGTTTCGCAGCACCGACAAAGGCTGTCGTTTTTCCGCGGCACATAAATAACGTGCGAAAGATCTTTCTCTCGATATTGCACTCGTGTGTGGCAGAAATCGATGACGTTTGTACATACACAAAAAAATTAAACGGACCGTCGAGTGTAGAGCTACTGAAAAAAAAAGTCCCGAATTTCGGACTTGAAAAATGTTTTTTTGCTTTTTTACGATGAATTTTATTTTGAACCGAAATCGCTTTATGACGTTATTTCACGTCGTGGTAAAACGGAAAAAGTCGATACTCCTCCGTTTACGAAACGATCTTGTTAGTGCCTCGCTTTGATTTTCACAGGATTCTCCATCGTCCGAGTAGGCGTGTGAAACGATGATTGAAAAAAAAATATCTTCTTCAGGGTGTTTCTCGTGGCTTACAAACAATAACACGTTGTACGGGAAACGCGTTCGAACGTTGCATTAGTCGAAGCTAAAAAAACATTTTTTTACGAAAAAATATACATAATTTCGGAAACGTGCATTAAAAAGTGCGGTAAATTGTACGAAAACCGTGTCAGAATCGGTTTCGACGTCCAAACGGAACCGTTGTCTTTTTTTTTTGTAATTTGACAGTGCGTCGTAAAAACGTTTCCAGCCGTTCGGAGCAGTGTTTCGAAAACTTTTTATCGTCACGGAGCGATATTATATAGTTTTGAAAAAGTAAAAAACATATATACATATAGTGTTTACCGATTTTTTACGGCCAAAAACGTCTGCTTACGAAATACGTTTTTTACTCGGGACGCTCGGGCAGATGTAGACGTCGGCAGTTCAGACGGCCGCAGGCGTTAGCAATTTGATATTACGCACATTTTTTTTTTTTTTGCTAAAAACCAAGCGTTTCTCGCGAAACTTTTTCGTTTTTTCGTTATAGAAAAATATATGGTCGTGAAATTTTAGAACCCTCGTTGTATAAATAATTCACACTGGCTCGCGTCGAAGGACGACGATTGCGGAGAACTCGTGAATCGGCGGCAGCCCCGCCGCCAGACTGCGCTGCCGGTCGCCCGGCGGTCGGGGGCGCGCGCACGGGCAAAAAAAGCTCATTTCCACCCCCGCCGTCGACCGCGCGCCCCGTCCGTTCCGCTCGTCGTCGTCGTCGTTTCGTCCCCCGGAGAAACGGTTTTGGAAATAAAATAAAAAATACGGATTGCTTACGATTTTCGAAAAAAAACATTCAAGTCCGTCGCGCGTGTTCGCCCAGTGTGCCCGCGTGCGTTTCGCGATCTGCTCGACCGTTTTCAGGATCTTGTGCCGAGACGGGCCGCATACACACCGCCGCCGCCGGACTACGAGAGGTCAGTCGCATTCCTCCGAGATCGGAGACGAGGAAATTTCTTTTTCAATATTGCACCCCGAACGAGGAAACTACCCCGCACAGCGGTCTCACGAAGATGTTTGTTATTTTTTATACTGTCAACAGAATGTCTACCAGAGATCCATGTTTCGTGAACGTACGGTACCTTTTATTTTGGAAAATCGGATCAAGATGGCACTTTGGTTTTTCGATTTTCTCAACGTCGCGGTCTTAACGCGCGACGAGAAAAACCACCGATGAAAAAACGCTAAAATCTCGTCACTAACGCGTACACGCAGCGCCGTTGTTTCTCCACGATTTCGAGATAAACCTTGAAACGTAGGAAAATTTCGTTTAATTTTACGCTATTTTTTAGACTTTGAGGTTTTCCATTCGTAAACGGGTTAATTTTTGGGGTTTTCGACTATTTTTTTCGAAAACAACGTCAGTCCTGCGCGTCTAACTCTAACTATATAAACCGAAAGTTTTGAAAACCTCACAACTTTTTCATCTGCCGATATTGGTTTTAAGATTTTTAACGACGTGTTACGTTAATTTCTCCGTAGTTTCGAAAATAATCGTTCTATCGTCTGGAAATTTTTTAACGAAAATGCATCTTTGTACTGTAGAACTACGAACGATTTTTCAAAAAGTTTTATAATCAATTTTTATTGTTAAATTTGGGTTTCGCCGGGACGTTTACTTGCTTGATAACGGAGCTCGCTCAGAGTCGTTTTTTCTAGAGCCTATACTAATTCTAAAGTTGTTGATATCTGCAGTACTTTTTTCGATCGATAACTAATTGATTTTGTATTCCACGTCAACGGAGGTAAATACGTCGAAACTATAATACGGTAGTAAAGTAACAAAACGATAGTCATAGATATTTTTAGGTTTTGATGAATATTTTACGATTGTCTGTAGGTTTCGTTACATTTTGCGTGGGCCTTAA
Source organism: Hormaphis cornu (assembly GCA_017140985.1). Lineage (NCBI taxonomy): Eukaryota > Metazoa > Arthropoda > Insecta > Hemiptera > Hormaphididae > Hormaphis > Hormaphis cornu. Next base: position 8,306,255 of record CM029363.1, on the reverse strand, counting down.
CATCACTTTTCAACTTTTAGTTGTACATTGTGGGAGTTCATAATAGTTCAGAAAATATTTGATTTGTCGCGTTTGAGTTTTTCGTTTTGTATGCATTGTGCGACTCATGTGCTCTAGATTCGGACGATTCGAGTGTATACGTTTCAAATAATATTTTTTTTTCCCAACCGAATGTTCTAAACTCGATTTAAAAACGTGTTTCGACACCGCTCTTTTTTTTTTTTTTGCATTTTTACACTTTCTCATAACATCACGTGTGACGTATAAACCGCTAATAACAAGTGAACACACACACACACACGTTCTCTATAAAAGTATAAAAACTTACAAATGAGTTTTTCACTATTTTCCGCCACGAACTATCCGGTCGTGTCAAAAGTTTTTCTCACGGTATTAGATTTGCCCCGTGAAAACGGTTGTTACTTGGTTTCCGTAAAAGCGCAAAATGCAACGGAACAGCGAACAGCGGAAAGGGGTGTGCGAGTGTCACACCATACAAGTTAAAATATTTTTTGATTCAAGTAAAGACGACAGAACAATAATTAAACTGTAACATAATATCTAAAGATGTTTTTGATGTCGTAAAAACTGGCTTATAAATCAGCTGGCGTTCACGACTGTAGTTACGATCTGTTGTTTGCTATCAATACGATCCGCTATTGTTTTAAAAACAGTTTCGGACAAATAGCCAGATCGATATTACTTTCGGAAGGAATCAGTCAAAAACTGGTACACACGCCGGTTTTTTCACACGCACGCAGTTAAAAAGTCTTATCTTATTTTTTAAATATAAAATCGTGGGAGAGAGGTGACAGGAAAATGACCAGCCCGAATCGGCGTGTGGCCTTGTGAACTGGTACTATTTGTGTCTATTTGGTAGAGTTGTATGAAATTCTATTAGACTGTGAAAAACTTAAATCTTGCATTTGTTTTTCAATACGCTTATTAAGATCCGTTTGGATTATTTCACAATCTTTAGAGATATATTTGCTCGCATTAAGATTTACAAATTACTGTAGTAAACTAATAAAACACAAATATGATAATAGTATTTCGTTTTTTCAATAATACGTGTATAAAATTTTTTTTAAACGTCATCGTGTTATTATGCTATCATATAGGAAACAATAAGACAACTCATAATAAAAGAATAATCGTGTTGGTACTTATTTTGGAAAAACTTTTGAATTTTAGCGTTTATTCATTTTATATCAGTGTGTATTACCTACGTACCGTATTATTTACATTTGTGTGTTATGTTAAAATAACAGAAGTCCTAGGATTTATCGGTCGAACCAAGGTTTTATTGGCTTCTGTAAAAAAGTCCGAAAATCGGGGTTTAACTGACTGTTCTCGGCAAATCCTAAGGTATTTAAAACAGAATTGTCATCGGTAAATACACCCAAATGGTAATATTTTAGTTTTGCATTTTCGGGTTTTTCAAACGAAACATTTTGCAAACTTGGATCAAACTGTAGGTATAGCAAAAGTCTTAAAACTAAAAATTCTATCAACAATTTCGGTAAACAGTTGTTATTTTATCAATATCAATTACATGAAATTTATAAATTTACTGTGCGAAACATTTAAAAATATTTCACGTGGTGGCTATAATTTTTACGTTCACATAAGACAATGTTAGAAAAAAAAAAAAAATAGAAGTAGAATTACGTGTTTCTTGAAAATAAAATTCATTGATTTTTAAGTTTGCACTTTTCAAAGGGTTAAAATGTTACTTCCAAAAACATGTTACATTTTTTATTGATTCGTAGTGTTTATTTGAACAAAATTTAAAAACACGCGATTGCAATGTAACGAACAATTTATTTTAAAAATTTAATTGTAGTGATAAGTGCTGTTTTAGCACAGATTTATAATTGTTATTTTTAATGTTTTATGCGCGAGTATTTCTAAACATTTCTTTGTCTTCCATTGAGGAAACGACGTACAAAATTGAAAATTTAATATTTTTAAAAAATATAGTACAGCGAAAAAGCCTAATTGGGTACATCAAAAGTCATTGTAGACGATGATTACTATTTTTATTAAAAATACTAACGATTTAAATTATACGAAATATAATTATAGTAAAATATTCGATTGTAAATGACATAGTGTTGTAATGAGATGGAAAGCCATAAAATTCCATCACCTGATGTTTTTCGCTAATTGTTTGTGCATTTAGTTTCATTATTAATAAGTGCCAATGGTTTTTTTGATCGTCTTGTTTTATTAAAATACAGAATAGTACGAGTAGGTACTATAGTTTTCACTCTCGTGTCTGTTCATGTTCGGGTTTATTATGTGTTTGAATTCGACATACGAAATATACCGGTATTGGCAATCAGCAAGTATTATATTTATTTTAATACTCTACAATTCAAAACAGTCGTTTTTTGTACATTGTTTTTAACTATAAAATCATAATGATATTATGTCAAGTATCTCTAATAGACCAAAATATATATTTGATACCGAAAATGACTGAAAATATCAGATTTTAGACAGTCACAGGTAAATCACAGTTGGGATTTTGGCTTTTAGATATTATGTTGTGCGGAGCATTTTTTTAAAATTTCGATTATTTTCCGAGCTATGTGCCGAAAATGGTCAAATCCGGCTGTACCTATTAAGCTAACGTTATAAAAAATTACTCCTCGGGCGTTTTTCCAAACTTTTATGTACTAAAATTAATCTGACGCGTTAAAAAAACTTGAAAAAATATTTTTTTCTAGGTATAGTACGCTATTTTTTTACGTACGTATAGGAGTCTAATAGACGGCTCGCTCAGAACCGTTTTTTTTTTCGAACGCGATGATTCGTCGTCGCTTTCAGACATGAAATACTCGCGGAAAAACCGCAACTACAACCTTCCTCGGTTCTTTTTTGTCGTGCGATTCAAACACCGTAAAAATCAATATTTGACGGGAGAGAAGAGCGCCTACGGGTCGTTTTCTGCTTTCGCACTTTCAAAATTAAACGAAAGTGACGGTTTTGATGTTTTCGGACATCGGTACCAGTAGTGATATGCAATTATTGTTTAAAAACAACAGCAGACGTTTTTTATTCATCCGTTTCGCAACCGTTGCGGTTCGATCTTTGCGGGTCTCACTTATTATCGTTATTATCGTTCCAATTATTTTTTCAACGTCGTCGACCGTTTTTTCTTTTTTTGCATTCGATCCGTCGCAACAAACGTTCGGGATATACGTAGCGGCGTACTGCGCCCCGCCATCATTAGCGGATAATAAAAATAATTACACGAGTACCACCGAAGGGGTGGGTACGCACTCACGGAACGGAGGGTTGAAAATAATAATAATAGACCGTCGAATACGTGCTTGAATATTCTCTATTCTTTATTGATTCCGGCGTGTACTACCCGTATTTCGCAAGAACGTGATTTCGTTTCGTGTCATCAAAACGTGTACAAATAATGAACGGATTAAACATAGCATAATATTGTGTATGATTATATCGAATTTATCGATTTTTATTACGAGGCGACTTTCGATTGCTCGCTCAGAATCGTTTTTTCGAAGGCGATCCTGTCGTTGCTTTCGGATATCAAACGGTACCGCTCTTCCCCCAATACGACCAGTCCAAACGCCCAAAGAGCGGTAAAAAAACTGCCCGCGCCACCCGGACTGATCCCGGATCTTACAAGTGTTTTTCTCGTTCTACTTTTGCTAGTAGAAAGAACGCTCCGATTTCAACGCGTCATAGATCCGAAATGGTACTTGATTCGCAGCTTTTTTTGTGAAATTCTCTATTATTCTCGCCAAAAACGAGAACTACGGATTTTTCGAAAAAACTCCGTTCGTACGCGTCAAATTGAATAATGTTACGCGAGTTTACCGCCGAAATCGATCACTTTCGTAAGAGTTGAATTTTTCGTCCTCGTAGTCTCGAAACATTAATTCTGACGTTAAACTTCCGTCATTCCTGGCGGCCGTGTGTTTCTTACGGGGTTTGGCGGATATTTACGGGGAACGCGTACACGTCGAATTAGATTTTTTCGATCGTAACGTCCGAAATAAAGATCGGAACAAGTTGAAACTTTTACACAGGAAAGATTCGGTTTTTACCAGAACGTATGAGCTCGGTGAGAATCGCACTTTCGAAGCCAACTGTCGTTGCTTTCGGTTATCAAACCACAACTTGTAATCGACCCACCCAAAGCGCGGTGTCGCTGCTCCGTCAAACTACACACGCTATGCCGGCTTTTCTTATTTTCATCGTATTACGCGTGCGCGTGTTCATAACGAAACTTCGTCACCAAATTGTTGTGTTTCGAACACACGTCGTTGTTTGCGAGAGCACATATATACCGAGCCCAAACGTAATAACATCGTATTGTAACGCACACGAGTATTGCCAACGAATAATTTCGCCATAACTTTCGAACGCGCGTAACAAACGGCGACGGGATATTTTGTATTCCGAGGGAGGAGGACAGCAGAGAACAGCGTTCACCACGATAACGAAACAAATCTGAACGTGTCAAACAGTGCGCGTGCGTACTCTCTCGAGGTTTGCGAAGACTAAAAAAACAAACAAAAAGTTTTTGCCGGGGATACGTAGAACCCGCGTGACCTTTATCGTACGTTCTCGGCAGAAATGTCCGTTTCGTAACACGACGAACGAAATTCGCAATATTGATGTAGACGAAAAGGGCATCCTACTCGCATGTTGTTTTCATCATACAAAACGATTCGGTTTTCGTCGCTAAACGACGGAAAACGCGAAAGCGAGTGTTATTAAATATCCGTACAGTAGGCGTTATCAGAACGGTGTCGACCGATTCTTCTTCTTCGGGTAAACGGACGCTCGTGCCGTCCACAGTCTGATCTCTTTTCATCTTCCACGTGTCCTTTTCTAGTGTCGTTTGCAAAGGGGTCAGCGTTTTTCGAGAGTTGAGCTCGCGGTTGAAATCGGTCTCTTTTACGCGGTGCGGGCGCATCGCTACAATATCGTGGTCCTCGTAACGCGGTCTTCTTAACTAAAATCGGTAATTTATACACATAACCGTTGAATTCGTCGTGAAACAATAATGTTGTTGTTATCGACGGAACCCGTAATTATTACCCGGCGACAGACGGCGCGGAAAGTTGTAGGTCGAGGGAAAAACGGCTGAAAAAAACGGTCCGCGAAACAATATTCATTGTAACGTCGTCGTGTTCTACGGTCGAGCGATTCGCGTCGTCGTCTTCTCGTATTATCGCGGGTCCTCCTGCAGCAGACGCAGTAAAACGACCGATCGAAACGGTCAAAATAGCATAAATAATCGAGCACAAACTGTGCACGCGATCAAAGCAATATTAAAATTTCGAGTACAAGTTAAAATCTGACACAAGCGGATATTAATGTTGTTTTTTCGTTTTTTCAGATAACCGTCCGCAGATCGTTTCGCTAAAAACGATGTCCCCTCACACCGAACTCGACGTGGCGAATTCAACGTGATCTCGTTAGAACCAAAGTCGGATTTCGCCGATCCGAGCCATCAGTTTGCGAACGTACAGCAGCGATCGCTATTATGGTCTCGAAGACCGGGGTGTGTCGTCAGTGCTCCGATATGCTGCTCTTCGTCTGCACGGTTACCGTCGCCATCACAGGTAAGAAGAAGGACGTCGTCACACATTTAACCGAGTTTGGTTGAATTTCATAGTTTCGCAAAAATAAAAAAAAATTTGCTCTCCGCTGGTAACTTCAACTATTTTCACGGTTTTTTATTATTTGTAAAGATACAATTTTTCACTAGGCGCGCGTACAGTATCGAACGGTGTAGGCAGAGGAGATGAAACTCTGTCCGTAGAAAAAGACCTGTACTACATAATCGAAGTACCTGACGAGTAAAAACCGTCGAGTATAACGTTATTATTAATAGCTGAAGGTCTTTACGCAAAAACGTCAAAATTTATCGACGTTTAATTTTTTTTACACACGGTTTACACGTTTTCCGCGTGGTTGAAACGTGTTTTTTTTTCCACACACTCGTCATCTTCTGGTTCGAGTCGGTCTGTCGCAACAGCACACACACACGATTCTTGTTATTTATTTATTTTTTTAACATTAAAATGGCGTGGCGTACGGTACCGTTGACGGACGCTTAATCGAGTCGAGACGGGGATTAATGGCGGGCGGGAAACGGATAAGGTTGCGCCTTTTTAAAAGACAATGAGATGGACAACGGTAATAAATTTCCCGTTTAGGCCGAGAGAGACGAATTCTTTTTTTATCTTTTCACCACCGTGGACTCGTACGTTATGCACTTTACTGCTGCACGTTCTCGAATTTTCGCCATACGTCCGTATTTCGACATCATTTATGCGCGTCATGACATTTTCATCGGTCTTTTGAGCGCTCCGCACCCAGTTTTTCCACGTTTATTCGTAAACTCGTCCGGACTCCTGCTGCTCTTGTACCGCCGTGTTCGATCGACAATTTCAAATATGTCCACTTGGTCGTTCTTCTCGACTCCCGATTTTCCCGGATTTTTCCGTCGCAATTTTTCGGGTACCTACGGCAGCAGCAGCAGCGTAATAACGCGGAGTACCGTCGATATTATAATCTACCCCCGAACGAACCGTCCGGTTAGGTATTACGCACACGTGTCAGAAGACTCGAAATTACGGGACGGTCTGGCAAAAAGTGTTGTTCCGGCGGTTAACATATAAGTGTGTTCTGGCAGATGATCGATATTCTATGTAAATATTAAACGCGCACACACGAGAAATCGTTTCTTGTAACACGGGTGTGTTATTTATAATATATAGTATACGTGGCGGCAGCGGACGAGCGTTTGTGACGATATTATATATATATATGTTATAAATCATCTATCATATTACGGTTTTGTGTGTTGGCACGTTTGTCGTTCCGAATTTGACGTGAGCGGGGAAAAAACGATGCGCGAGTTTAATGTCCCGAAAGGTGTGGTTATTTTTGCTATGAATCCGTCACGTGTATAACGTAGCGTGATCGTCTTTTTAACTGGACAAAAAAAATGAAAGAAAAGCCGGGATCACTGCGGGGTCGACGGCTTCGGGCGGGCGGGTCGCCGATCCGGTGGTACGAAAGTGTTGTTCAATATCCCGAAAAAAACCGATCGAAAAATCGATTCCGCGGTGTACTACTTCACCTGCAGGTGAAAACCGTGTTTAACAACAGACGCAGAGAGCATAAGAGTTTGAAAACGACGGAATAGTGTTTTTTTTATAGCCGTTATCTGACGCCGCGGCACATAACACTCGGAAACGATTCGAACGGAATAAAATGCGGAAATCGCCAACTGTGGTATTCAGAGTGACGCGCCCTCAAATTTTTCGCCGTGAGATTTGTTTTCGCGTTAAAACTCGAAAAAAGCTTCAAAGTATCCCCGGAGTTCCGAGATCTTCCATTAGAGGTACACCGGCGTCGGAACGTTCTTTCTGTACGAAAATTTCCGATTTCGGTTTTCTAAACTCAAAAACTAAATCATTGTAAAAACGTCGCGCTGATCACTTTCCTGGACGGCGTTGTGCGATCGTAACGACCGGTAATCGCCCCCCAGAACAGTCATTCGAATGACGTAAAAATTGGAAACGTTTTTTCCGTCGCCGACGAAAGTTCTTGGATTTCGGCCGCTCGTAAAGACGTTTGTACTTTTTGTGAAATTCCGTTAATATCTTAACCTCCGTTTCGTTCCCGTCGAATCACCCCCTAACCATCCTCCCCATCTGAGGACCGTACCACACTACTAATAATATTATAACACACGGCAAAACGAACAATTTTCGTGTAAAATATTTTCGCCTAAACGAATGCGTCATGAAATGCAGGTAAAACAATGTTTCGCACGACCCCGCGAATTTTCGTTTCGCACATTACCGTCGTTGTTTCGTTTATTTAATTTACACGCGTCTCTCTCTCTCTGATGTAGTACCATAATCGCGTTTCTCCGTAAAATCGTATTACCCCGTGACCGTTGTTGCGATAATTACGCGAACCGTCCGGCCCGTGCCGCGTCAACGTCCCTTTCGGCCCTTTTAAACGGCAGAAATTTCGAAAATCACGTTACGAACCCACGCGAAAAGGTCACGCGGAAAATAATAATCGCACGATCGCATTTTCACCGCAGCCCTTTCTGAAATCCGCAACAACGCGTCGTGTTTCACGCGTCATAACACGTCGTGAGAATATCGCGCGGGGTCCGGAGAAAAATGTTTTTCGTTAGAATTTTTTTACACGTTTTCTTTCCGCGTGTCCGTTCGGCGACTACTCGACTATAATAATATCGTGTACGCAATAAAATAATTGTTTCACGTATGTTGCTCGCGCCGTGGTTAAACGGTTAAGAAAAACGGTAAAAGACGACGAGCCGTCGAAAACGTCAAAACTCGACGCGTTCGAACCGTCGACTCTCCTCAAGCGAGGCCGCCACCGTGGTTTTACAAAGGTTTTTTTTACTTTTTTTTACCGTTATCGCAGTTTCTATCGGAAGCATTTCCACGTACGGCTCTTACGAGCAAATCGGTACTTCGGACGGGTCATTTTTCGACGTTCACCCGGAATAGTTTCGTAGTTAACGCGACAACCACCGAAAAATTGCGAAAAACCGCTAATAATCATCGACGAGCCGTAGAAATTTCTGACGATGGTACCGTGTATCTTTTGCAACTTTGAAAAAATGTTCAAAAAGTTTCGTGTCAAATTTAACCCGGACGTTCATTTGATAAGTGTCTCACGTCTCGCTCATGACCGTTTTTTCGGAGGCGATGGTTTGAATAATACGTTTGAAACACGAATTCCGAAACAAAACGCAGTCGTAGCGACTCCGTCACACTCGCGCGACCCATAGTAGTGATTTTTTGTTTTTTTAAGAAAATTTTATTTAACGAGCCCAATGCGCGGCGATTGTACGGAAATTACACATCAACTGTTTTTTAAACGAGTGTTTCGAAAATCATTCGACCAACGGGGGAAAAAAACACTCCGCGTCATATTTTAAAATTGATACGCACGAATTGATTAAGTAACATTAGTATAATATTACTATTATTGTGGCTTCTGATATAATTGGTAAATGTATTAATAACTGAAGCCGTCCAAGCTTTTATATTCATACGCACCCACACGTCATTCAAATGCTGCCATCGAAAATCGCAAAGTCCCTATGTACTTTCTGTGCCAACTCGATACACAAACGATTATTATAGAATCAAACTAAGGTACATATAACCACCGCGTATTCGAATAAATCCAATTAATATCGGATTTTTTTTTTTACCATGTTGCTACGGCGATTTTCAGGAAAATAAACTTACTCGTTAGCATTCGTACAGCGTAAAATACAGTCTACAAGACCATAAGAATGATTATTGATGAGAGCTCTGCTGTTAACGTTGCGAGAAAAAGATCGATGGTTGCGGGAAACGGGACACGAAATCGTTAGACAAAAACATAATGTGGTTTTAGAGGTTACAAGAAATGTACCGGACGATATTCGTTTGCGAAAAAAAAAAAAAGAAATAAATCGTTGCCGAACCGTTTTGAACTAGCTCAGCTATCAAGTAAACGTTCTGGTTAAAATCAAATGTAAAAATACAAAAACAAAAAGTCGTATCCACGTATAAAGAATATCTCTATTCAAATGACGTGTGGTAATTTCAAACCGTTTCGACCGTTGTTCGAGAAGTCAATACGATTTTATCGATATCGATTATGATTGCACAATAGTGCGCCGTTTTTCAATACTTTTTTTATACGCTTTAAGAATGTACTGGAGGGATTTTTTTTATCAAATAGAAAATTTTGTTTTACACGTGTCAAATCTCGAATAACAAATTTGTTTGAGTTACGAATTTTGTTCTAAGACCGATTTTCGACAATTTTCCATCCTTAAACGAATGAAAAAAAAAACACACGTTTTATACTTTGCTCAAAGTGCGTTTCTGAAATCACCCGAGACTTGGATCAAACCTGTATTTTACCTACAATTCAATGCTGCGTACAAGTTTCAGCTATTATTTTCGACGTTATGCACGAAAAAACAAATCGATTAGGTCTATAAGGACACGTTAGCCGTGATTTTTTACGTTTTTCTGTAGATTTCACCCATCAGTTGTCGTAACGTTTTCGAACTTTTGAATTTGAGAACCCTCAGAGTGCAATCGGAGTTTAACGACCCCTGAAATCCGGACCATTCTCTTAATGTTGTTCACAGAAAAATAAACCCAAACCTAGCTTAGCTACCCTTGTCGGGGTTTATTGTTCCCGCCCCAGGGTTTAAACGTTTTCTTCAAATTTGTCCTTTGCGATTACTCACGCACCGTCATTTCAATATTTGTTTGGGAAAAATAACTATCGGCCCGATTCATGTATTAAAATACAAAACAAAAAAACAAACAACACTTCAAATTTCTCTCCGGCGGCCAGACACATGCCGAACCGTGTCGGCCCGTTTTTATCGGTACCTCTAAGCCGCCAGCCCGTTTTCAACAAAACTCAACCGAAACGAGGCCCACGAGTTTTTTTTTAAAAAAAGTTAACAACGATCTTTTCTCCACCGGCTTTCGTCGCGTTATAATTTTCCATTACCGCTTGACCGAACGGGCCGGGGACAACCGCTCGACTGCGGAACGCTTTTAAACCGTCGTCAAGCTCTCACGGCTTGAGTTTGGCCCCGGGGAATTAAAACCGGCCCGCACGTTTTCAGGCACCGCGCGATAATGTATAATGATTAGCCCGGACGAGCCGAAACCCCCGGCGCGAATAACAGGCCGTTGCGAGGAGTGAAAATTGAAAAGGAAAGCTCGCGGATTTCACGAATAAAAACGGCAAAAATTTCTGTGTTTTTTAGTGTTTTTTTTAGACATTATCGTCGCGCGCGAGTGCAATATTCGAATCCGTCGTGGGTAACGGAAGTCGCCGCGTTTTGACTTTTACGTAGAATTTTGCAAAAAAAAAAATAAAAAACCGGGATCCACGCGGGTAGTCTGACGGGGTGGGTCGTCACTGGTTTCGAAAGTTGACATTTTGTTTAATTAGAACGAGCTCAGTATAACGCCGCGTACCTGGTAAATTTCTCGAGAATTTCATACCTCTTACTACCTAGCTGAAAAATCTACTTCTATCTTACCCGTTCGAGTGTCACGCACGAGTTTCAGCGTGTTCCGATCATAATTTTGGACGTTACGGCCAAAAAACCGAGTCGAAAACGGTCGGATTTATAACTCAAAAATAACCGAAATATCAAAAATAAAATAAAAATCTAAAGCCGAAATCCTCCAACTTTTATGCGGCGGTATCCGTCGTAACGATTGGAACACTCCTTCTACCCGTCATTACGAACCTGAAATTTTCAAATATTTCACCGTGAAATATCTTGTTTGGGTTTTTGGGGTGAAACTCGAATTGTAAGCGAAATCGAAGCATTTCTTCTATACGAAAATTCGTTGACAGAAGAAAAAAAAAACCGTCGTAAAAACAATACATTCCTCTATGCGCCCAGAATATAAAAAAAAATAAACGTCAAACGTATTACCAATTGAGTCGTTTAATTTTCCCTGGAGAGATCTCAATAGATTAGGCGTAAGAATTTATTTAATTTCAAAGGACAAAATAATTTATAAAGTTTTCTACTCAGTATACTCGGTGTTTTCTCTGCGTAAAATATGGATTCAAATATCGTGTGGCTTGTTTGGTCGTATATCAATCAAACATTCCAAAATTCAAAACGATCCTGTTGAACTGCGACGATTAATTTGGTCAACTCATATGACCTGGACGCATAATTATATTGAACTACTGTCGGAATTTTAATAATCTAAAAGTGTCCGGAAAGGTACGCAAAACGATAGCGTTGCCTCGCCCCGTAAAAATTTTGGCGTTCGGAAAATGCATCTTTTTGAACCCCGAGATGACGTCGCCGATTATCTTAATCGTGAGTATACACGCAGAGCGATTCTACCACTAGAAAATGTAACTCGACTGTGTGAGAAAATAATTTAATTTGTTTTTTTTATCGATTTTCATAATATTTACCGCCCACCCATTTCGCCGTGAGCTCGTTTCTGAGTAATGGATATTAATTCTCTTGGAAGTTCACGAGTTTTTATGCAGAACACGAATGAGTGTTTACAAAACTTTTGAGCGTTTACGATTGTGAATGTTAAATATATTGTTATTTATCGAAGAGCGTTATTGATTATTTACGTGCAACCTAATTTATGTTCCGTTTTGCAGAGTCCGATAAAAAAATACGTAGTTAACAGAATCAATTATTCGCGCTTCCTATAAATTGAGTTATAGAGTAATTTAAAATATTGTAAATCAACGAGGATGTCCGCGGTAGGCAATTTAATAGATATTTCGGAAATATTACAGTAAAAAGTCCGTTATTATTGCTAAAAAACATATTACATCAACACGAATAAAAGTATATTGGCGTTTTACTAGAAACAGGTGTAATGTTTTTGCGTCTTTTCGTGCATTTTTGATTTTACCCTACAGCGGAACGAATAAAAAAGTCTGACAGACCGTAAAATTTGGACGGGTAAATTATGTTATTGAAGGTTCTTAATGTTTCACGCCAGAATAATACGATGAAAGTCAAAAGCTTCATTAATTTTGAATTAATAATCGTTGTACTCAAAAGGACATTTCAAGAGTTATATAAAAAAAAAAAAAATCAATGAATAATAAATTGTTTGTTTTTTCGTTTCAATTAATTTTAGCCACATCAAATTATCGTGATCGATTTTATCCAGTAAAAGTCATATTTTGATTGTCGTATCCTTGAGAGAACGACACACATTATATTTAATAACAATAATAATTGATATTGTAGTTTTAAAAAGCACCTTGTTTAATTCTGTTCATTATTACTTATAAATATTAAGAAGAAAAAAAAAAAACGTTAAATAATTAAGACGCACGTAATGGACGAATGACTCGGCCAATTTTTCGTTTTTTATTTCTTATATTGTGTTCACCTGAACAGAAAAGTAAATTGACGTTTTTCAAATAAATCGTTTTACGTACGAGGTACTAGATGCTCTCGACGAACATTACGAAATTCACGGAGATACGGTGGGAATGAAAAAAACCGTGAATAATATAAAATATTAAACATTAAATGTTAGATTATAGGAGAATACTGGTACATTTTGCGGGTTTCAAAGGTTCCTGAAAATTAAGGTCAACCAACAGCAGAGATACTGCGTAATGCTTCAAATGTTTTTGTACGATGAACAATGATAATATCATACCGATGATGAATGAAAACAAAATTTGTTTAAAGTGAGATAATTGATATATAGTTCAAAATTTAATAGTTTTTTTTTTTTTTGTTATGTTTACGCGGAGTGTTGAAAAAGTTAAAAGATACTTTTCGAATAATTACTTTGCTAAAAAATAAACTCGATGGTGTACGAACGGACACGATTCAACATTTTCGTGTACTCGTACAAGTCGTTTTTGTTTATATTTATAGTTCCCTAGGCACCCAAAAACTTTTTTTTTAAATTGAAATAAAAACTTTAAGATCGCGAGAATAATTCGACCCGTTTTTCGATTTCGAAAATAAAAAAAAATATCGGGTAAATTTTCACATTGTTTTATGACGTGATAGAATGACGAACATTTAGGGTGATTTAATCAACGATCTAAATATGTTGTATTGACCAACTACAATAATTGGGCTACGAGAGAATTATACAATTCGTTACTACTGACTAGTGTAAAGATTAGTCAATTAGTAGAGTTGTTGCGGAGATGTTTGAAAAATCGTTTTATTCATAAAGGTTTGATTTGTTCTTAAACAACGGAGATTTTTCTATAGTGTTGTTTGAAAGAAAACAAACGTTTGCTTATGACGGTATAAAATAAATAATTTACCAAAAAGAGTACTTTTTCCAATAAAAGACTGTACACGTTACAGTATGTAAATACGAAATATTTTCTAACAGTCTATAGTGTTGATGTAAACAAATTGAAAAAAAAAAAATGTATAAATAGAAGTATTGTAGCAGAAATCTTGGTTTGTACCGAACAGTGATTTAAGTAATTTAAGATATCTACACGGTGTATGGATTAAAGAATTTATAGCCGTCTCATCCGTTGACATTTGTAAGTCGCGCGTTACGCGCTATCTCGGCTCTTACTTATGATCGACCTTATGAAAATGGAACAGCTTTCTTTCAGAGTGTGTATCTCTGGTTATTCATCAATATTCAATTTTATTCCGAATGTATTAACATTACGTCGAGGGGTTCGGACTTGATATCGCATGAACGCAGCGGTATTGATTATTCAGCTCGGAAAGGAAAAAAGGCTTATTTGTCGTTGCAATGAGTCCACACGGCGTGGATTTGTAATTTTCTAAATAATTTCTAAACGACATCGAACAAATAAAACATATTTTATTAAAAATTTCGTAATAACCGTATGTTTTTTTTTTTTCAAACTCATTTTTTCGTTATATGTAGGTGTACAAAGGTATCAAATTAAAAACGAATCAACGTGATAAACATATGGTGTAGTATGCAGGCTCAAATTAAGATTAGCGTCCCGTATTTCGTTCCGCGTTTCATTGAAAATAATCGTCTCGGACGATTTAAAAGTCAAAAGATTGTTATTAACATATAAGAGTGCTCTCCCGCGATCGCGCCACTGCCGTCATAAGTCTGCTCGGTCGATGTACAATATTAATTTTAAGGGAATTTCTGTTTTCTTTGAAAAAGGAATTGCGTTTTAGCGAGCTAAAACTACTACATAGGAGATTATTAAAAGATATTCTCGGGGTAATACGCGTTCGTTCATTTCTATATAATATTTTTCGACAAACAGAGTATATGATCTGCGACGTGCGGGGAAATGCCGCCGGGAACGCAGAACGGACGAGAACAGAAGAACAATAATAACAACGACGACGACAATAATACACGATATTCAATCGCGGGTTCACTCGATTAAACTCCCGGCCGTTATAAAATAACGAACCGGCCACGTTCCCTTATTACACGGCTCCGTGTCTAGGCCCTGGCAATATTTGTTTTATTTTTCTTTTCTGGAAACGTTTCAAAAACAATAATATTCCGACGATACGTACGGCGGGTATAATAAAAATATAATACGACGTTATTACACGATACGATATCGCGGTTGTGTCCGAACCGATCGCTTTTCCTTTGCGAACAGTACAACACCGAACCGAAATTCGGATCCGGAAATCAAAGTTTTAGCGGCCCTTCTTCCGGGCCACTCGGAGAAAAAATGTCTACGCTATAAACATCGTATCGAGAAACAAACATACCGCGCGCAGACCCTGCTGGCAGTTTATGCGACGATTAAAACAGGTCGGCGAAAATTATAGACAACCCTACACCGATTTAAAAAAAAAAAAAATCATCGTTCTAAGAAAAAGTACGACTGTTTATTATCGACACGTTTAAATCGTGCGGTTAAACACAATTGTCAAAAGTGAAATTATAACAATTGTATCGTGTTCGAAATAAAAACTTAACTAATACTACCGGGTGTACGTCGTACGAACGTGTTTTTTTAGCGTTTGTCAATTAAATATAATTTTAAGCGTTCCAGTCGAGTCGTCGTCGCTTATTTCCGTTTATACTCATAATTGCCTACTATCCGACTCACGCGTCGACCGAAATCGTTTGTTATTATTGAAAAAGTGTTTCTATTTCGCAAGAATCATTAATGTTACAGAATCTCGCGTATATATTTTAGTACCAGCTATATACAGGTTCGTCTGAAGAAATTCGGATTTCTAGATGGTCCGCTTATAGAGGAAACTATAAGAGATGGAGAATAAGTTGCAACGGTCGCGATTTTGTTCCGTCGCAATAATAATAATTTAGTGTTCGGAAGTTCATGAATTTGCACATTTTTACTGCGTTGTGCGAAAAATTTCTAGGTACGCAACAAATTCGAACCATGCCGTAAAAA
The DNA here is from genome assembly GCA_017140985.1 of Hormaphis cornu. Lineage (NCBI taxonomy): Eukaryota > Metazoa > Arthropoda > Insecta > Hemiptera > Hormaphididae > Hormaphis > Hormaphis cornu. Next base: position 8,290,307 of record CM029363.1, on the reverse strand, counting down.
GTTTAAAAATGAAAATTTGCATATTTTCGCATAATTTCAAATAAAATTGCATTTTACGTTGCATATTTATAAGAGGTAATTGTATAAAAATAGTTTATATACATAATTATGGATGCACGTGTTAAAATTTATTTGTTGATAAAATTGTACACATAATATAAAATATATTTTCTATTTAAGAAAATACGTCAAAGTCTCTCGAATCGTCAACTGTAACGTTTAAAACAATTGAAATGACTTAAATTTTGTATCTTTTGTATCAGTTGTTGGTTAAAATTATTGGTAAAAATTCGTTGGTTTAAATGCGTATTTTAGTGTTTTTGCATATTTGCATGGGCACTTTGATAGTTTTTAGTGCATAAGCTTCCTGGCCCTAAACATTATTTTGGCACACGAAACGTCAGTGACGACTTTTTCATTTAAACGAATCGCAATAATTAAAAAATACAAAACGTCCGAAAATCTATCATTTATGGATTTTCCCATTGACATTTCTGTCCGATCGGTAAAAACATAACGATAATTTGAAATATTCTCAGATTTTCACCATCGAAATTTAGTTCATCAAACTCTACACTTTGAATGTATACACAACATTTTTTCAGTTATCATTTCTTACACGTAGTTAATTAATGAAATATATACCATTAAATTAACGTAATTAATCATTTCCTTGAAACCCAGGAGGATTAAAAGCTAATTTAACTCGCTTCCTCGCTCTTAGCGTAGACATTGTCTAATCCTCCTGTTCCAAAACAATATCAATTATAACGCTAAATGCCGTTTTCGTATAATTTCTCTGTACATTAAAATGGCGAACCGGTGTACTGTTACGACCGATGCGTGTAAACTAACCGATTTTCAACTTCAAATTCTCAAGTTTTAAAGACGGCGTGCACGAAAAAACGAGGTGTCCAATATTGTTGGTTCATAACGAAATCCACTTCGAGTGTTTTAGATTCCGAGCGATAGGCGAGTAGTGACAACGACGTCTTTTTTTGTTTTTCCGTCAACAACTTTTCGTATAGAAAGATTGTTCGAATTTTCAAAGTCGGTAACTTTTCTAAAAGGTTTATAGACTTCCGTGGTACTTTGATTAAATTTTTTTTTCTGAAATTTTCCTTACTTTTTGAGTTTTACCGCAAAAACCGAAAAAAGTCGAGATTTTTACGGCAAATTTTCAAGTTTTGTAACGAAAAAAAAAAGGAGCGCTCCAATCGTAACGTTGAACGTCACATAAAAGTCGGGCGTTTCATTTTATTTTTGAAGCATTTTGATTATTTTCATTGGGTTATGTGCCGAACACGACGTAAATGGCGCGCCAAATCCAGCGTCAGGCTGGCTATAATATTGCCTATTGAACTATCGTTGTAAAACAATATTTTCTTCTGACTAAATTAATTCAATACACGTTACGAAAAATCGGAAAAAGTTTTGGCCAGGTGTAGTACGCAATTATTTTTTTTTTTTTGAATAATCCGGTGGAAACTCTGAAACCAACGACCCGCCCAAAGCTGCTGAAACCTTTACCGCGGTACCGTTCTTTTTTTTTGTCATTATTTAAGTTCCAAAAACACTTTCCGTCTTTGCGTCCGGAGCATCCCGGCCCCGCGAGCCGACCCGTCAGATCTCTCGGCGTTTTTTTCATCTTACAGCTTCCCAGGTTTATTTGTTCACTCGCACAAAGTATAGTCGTAGTATCACTACTGTCCTCCCGTGTAACTGTTACCTTGTACCGCGTAAATTCATCGCTTAGGTATTAATAATGTCGTTTGCACGATGTGGATCGATGAAACTCTCGCCGTTGATCGTAATGTTTCCGAGACTCGTCGTGAAAATACGTTCGTGCACTTGTTATATTCGAGGACGCGTGACAGTTTGACGTATTAATAACGGCGTTATTATCGTCGCGTGCGTGGTGCGGACGCCAGACGCGTAGTATCAAAATATTTCGCAGGTCGTCGATATTTTACGCTCGACTCGATACAGCTCGGGGAACTACGCGAAGCTGCGAAACGTGCAAATTTGGTGTAATAATAATAATAGTTGTTTGCTGCTATCGTAATAATACGAGTAATATACTTAAAACGAGACGGTACTCGTCGTTCGTCGCGTTTTTCGCGCGGAAAAACGCAACGGGAAAAGATTACTACTACGAGGTACGACGTTGAAACGTTCGAAAAGCCGAAACGATTGGCGCGTACAAAAAGCGACGACGCGATATTTCCCCACTGAAAGTGGATACCAGCCACTGCGGGGAAAATTCGCCGTTTTTGAAGAAAAAAAAATCGTATTAAATTATTTGATCCGTCGAATGCACGTTTTCCCGGACCGGACGTTAGACCGCGTCGGAAAATCGAGACTATTCCGGAAAAACAAATCTAAATTAAAGGTCGTTTAGCGAGCTATATTAAATATACCTGTTGTTCGCCATAATCGAAAACTCTACGAACGCACTGGCGCTTGAATTTCGTTAGACACGTCAGTCATCGCGAGAATGAGAATTATTTTACGTTTTAGACCAACAACCTGCAAAGCAATTTTTGATGCACAGAGGTGGTTAATTTTTGTGTTTTATTTTTGTTCAATAACAATTTTCCACATTATTCTTTTTCCTCTACGAATAAAATCTAATCCGACCGTTTGTTCTATAAATATAGGTATATCCGAGTCGAAGATAATAACTACTCGGTACTAGTTTTCAACAAGATTCGGATGATTTTTATAAATACGATAATTAAATTATTCTTTTCGAGTTGACAAAAAATAATGTCGATACGTTACAAACGGAAGTCATTGAACTTCAAAATGACGAGGTTCTAAAAAATTCTCTTCGGGAAACAACTGGTTCGCCTCAATTTTATAGTTGTCTTCCGATATCTACCTTCCCCTGGAATCAGAGACGATTCGCACAAAAACTTATAGCGGTGTTTGCAAGTACATATATATTATATATGTGAGCAGACATTTTCCATTTTTGGTTTGCTGTCCAATAATTTGTTTACGAACCATAACGTTTCGATTAAGTATTATGTATTCATGACGCGCTCGTGTGTGTCGCAATGTTTTATCAATCGTCGAAACGAAATACGAATATTAACAAAACATGGACATTACAATAATACGTACACTCCTCTACGTAAATTTAATATTTTTATCAGTTAATATAAACTATCCGTCGACAAACATCGTCTAACATTTTAAACTGCGAAGATTGAACGTTGAAATATTCTAATACGTCTCGAGCAAGCAAACCGTTCACAAACGTTTAACGGTAAGACGTGACCGAATTTACAAGAATGCATTTACGCCTCGAGAGATTACAGCTCACTCGCGTACCCGTTTTTATGCATATTTTTGCATTTATCTTCATTGTTGAGCATGATAGTATTGTAAACAAATACGTCACAGTGTACGTATATTCTGTGTGATCAAAATAAATTATCATATCGTTCGCAGTAGATCTAACGAATTCGAATACAAAAATGTTTTTCCCAATCGAATATCAAAGACCGCGAGACAATATCGATCGAGTCGTATTTGTTCGTATACACGGTTTTTGTGCTGGATCCGAAAATCGCAATTATTATTCTTATATTTTATAAATTACACAAAACTCTGATGTTTTAACAACGTGCGTTTCGGGAAGAAATCGGTGTGGATAAGCGGAACACTTGTAATACGAGCAGACGAAAAACGTCGGTCCGCGCGTAATTTTACTTCTCTCCAACTGTAATGCAAAGTAAAAACGAACAAGTCAAGATTTCGTATACTCAAACGCGGTAGTGAATAGTAAAATATTTTTTGAACTAGAATTTTGGACGAAAATTGTTTTTTATTACGAGTATCTATATTGAGCTCATTCGTTTCACTAAAAAGTTGCAGTAAAAAGTGATCAAAATATCTGTATACAAAAAAAAAAAAAACCCGGAAATCGGGAAGTCAGACAATCCAGAAGTCATCATACATAGATCGATACCTGCAATAAGTGGTGCGAGGAGTCTACTTACGGAATTTCCATGTTTTTTCAATAAATGATCAAAAAAAAAAAAAAAAACGTTTTCGAAAAGATGTGAATTCGGCCGATAGGATTTTGATCGAATATTATATATAGCCGTTGAGAAGCACTCGGGGGCCCACGACCAAGACCAGTAAATCGTCGAAATTCTTTTATTTCGCGTTCAATGAAACCAGAAACGGATCCTTTTTTTTTTTCCACATATACCGCGCGCTGTAATATGGTCCACGGACAGTTTGCAGCCAAAAAAAAAAAAAGCAAAAAAAAAAAATATAAAACGAAAAACATCGCAGAAAAATCCCACAAAAGAAGAAACGGCCGAGAACGATCGGAAATCCGGTGGCGTGAAAATGTATACGCCGGCGGAGGTAAAAAGACATAAATATAAGACGACAATGGCGTTTTAAAATATACAAATAAAATAAGAGAACGTTGTTTCGCACCGGCAACGACGTTTGTGTACACGAAATATATTATTATTCTCGTCGTCTCGTTAGGGAAACATTGCGCGCGCGGAAAAGAATGCTAAAAAAAAAAATGACACAAAAACACAGTTATATTATTATCGTTTCACGGTAAAAATACAATCGACCGAAACTATCATATAACACTGAAATCCGTAAGATACAGGTTTTCGAAAATTTTTGAGCCAATAGAGCTTTGAAATTTTCAAAAATTTATTTTGTCACTTTTGACCTTTTGCCGTGTAGATTTCAAGTCCGTGTTGTTATAATGTTTTTACGACCAAAGTTGTGTGGGTACCGCGCGGCGCAAATTATCGTTTGAACAAAAATCGCACGTACGCGGTTATATTTTGTCCGAACGAGTATATTAAACGAGTAAAATTATTAAATAAGTTTACACGGAATAGAGCGTAATATCAAACACACGATATACGAACAGTGTATTATGATAGTTTTTGTTTTTAATCGCACGAACGCCGCCCGTTACAACATTGTGTTGCGGTCGACGGAAGAAACGAAAAAAAAATTAATAAATTACGTTTAAAAACAATGAAAAAAAAAAAAATAAAGTGTATTATGCGCACGCGAAAACTTTTCTTTTTTCTCTCCTTTTTTTTTTCGTTTCGTTCACGCCCGGGCGTATTTCATCGTTATTAAACGCAACCGAGGGAAATTATGAATTACGCGACGGCGGCGGCGATTTGTGCGTGAGAAGCGCCGAAAGTCGCATTTTTATGTTTTTCAGCACTTGCCTTTATTAAAAATAAAAACAAACGTCGGGGACAAGAGTCAAGTCGCGCGCCTTTGGGGAAGAAGAAGAGAAAAAAAGGCCTTTATTCAGCAGCAGCGTCGTCATAACGTTATGATAATAACGTTGTTGGACTCGACAGCGACCGTTGTCTGCACTCTTGTGTTTTGACGGTACTTTTCGCCACGTGTCCACGCTGTGAACTCGTAAAAACGACCTGGCGGCGGCCCAGTGGCAACGTGGTCTTTTTTCGCTTTGGATTTCGACGAGAAGTTCGAGAAGTGCCCCCCGGACACCCCCTGGCTGTGGGTTAATTAAACAGCTCTCCGTTAAAAGGGTGGTTTGCCGGTTTCACTGGTGCACCACCACGATTGACCGGCTCACGGCTGAAAATCGACTTGTATCGACGACAAGACCCAGGGTTTCCAGAGCGTTCAACGAGACGGACGAACAAACACTGTAAATTAAGTATTTTGTCGACACCCGCGTAAGAGGACGTTCTGTCGACGACGTTTCGGGTAGAAGAAGACCTTTTTAAAGTCACCCGGAGAATGTTAGGTGTACACGACGGACTCCTGGTAGGAATTTTTTTTTCGTCAAATCTCGCCCACTTTTTACCCCAAAAACCAAAAAAAATTTGGCGAAAAGTTTTAGCGATTTTAAGATTTGTGATGTTTTCGCGTAGAAGAAACGCTTTCTAAATTACCGCTAACGAAAGGTCTGCAAACTCCGGCGGTACTCTGGTTGAGGTTTTTTTTATTCTCACTTGGGGGTACTTTTTGAGTATTTTACGGCGACAAAATTGAAATTTTCACGTTCGCAACGACGTTTTTGGCCAATAAGGAGTGCTCCGATCGATTTATACGGAGAATACCGGATAAAAGTTTTTGGCTTGATTTCGTTTGAAACATTTTTTGATTATTTTATTGGTTATTGTGCGGCGAAAACGACGAAAATGGCGAAATCCGGACGATCTTCAAACTTTTATTCGCTCGATTAATTTAATTGCAAAGAGTTTTGGCGTTTTTAATTTTTCAGTAATTTTCTTAGTGTATTTTTTGGTTTTTCACCTGGGGACGTATAAAAGAGCTCGCTCGTTTTTTCGAAGGCAAAATGATTCGTCGTCGTTTTCAGAAACAGTGTACGTTTGAACGACGATCGCCGAACCCACCCAAAGCGTTACTCCGTCAAACTATGCCCACGCGAGCGGTCTCGGCGACTTTGTTTAATGCGAGTTTCACCCGGAAACGTGAATAAATTAAACACCGGAAGTTTACAGTGTCTTATTTTTTTCGGGGATGTTGACACTGTCAGACTGTATATTAAGTATATGTAAAGTAAACGGATTATAGTGTGGGCATCTCTGTACTCAGAGTGCAAGACCTACACGATTTACAAGGGGAGAAATCTTCGGTTTATACGTTATTACGACGCCGTGGATTTCTTTTCATTTGTACTTATTACAGTTGTTGTTGTCAAAATAATCGATTTAATGCCAAATTGTGTGAACAATAATTTCAATATATTTATTATACGCTTCGATCTGTCACATATTTCAAAAAAAAAACAACAACGTATTTTTATAATCAAAATGTCCGAATGCGAAGCAACGATAAATACATTCAACCGTTGTAAACCTTCGAAAGACACAATACGTGTTCAGCTCGAAACGTGAAAATAATAATCTATTACGCGACGTAATACGGCTGTTTTTGTTTTATGTTTAGAGACTTAAAATCGGATTAACTCGTTCGGACAAAAACCGATGGATTAAACAAGGAAACCGGGGCTTTTATTATTACGCGTGTTTCGCAGCATCAATATTAACTACGGGAGTATTATACATACCGATCCCGGAGGTACGCGCTCGGTCGTTTTAATCAAATTAAAAACCGTATTGAAATCGTTTTGTACGGTACAAAGCGAGAGTACGGAAAAATGGCGAACAAAAGACAAAAACGCGGCAATAAAAAAAAGGTTGAAAACGCATTCAAAAAAACATTATTTGCAATGTTAACGGTACTACTAACTACTATCTAGAGTATACGAAATCAAATTTTGTTCGAAAACTAAATCGATTTTACGCGTTTTGTCACTTTGTAAAATGTTAGTCGTATCGGTTTTCGCCGTTTAACATTACGATTTGTACGAGTCTCTCTCTACTAGTTTTAAACTTTGCGGAAAAGTACCTGTAGCGAACGCATAAATCGAATTGGCGTTTTTTGAATTTACGTTTTTCATCGCTTACATTTTTGCCTCGCATCAAAACTTCAACACCGTACGTGCGATTAGCAAATCCGTTATAGAAATGTATGTCGATATAAACCCGGTATACTGTGTATAGGTTGTACTAGTATTTTTTAATGTTCGTCTCGAAAAAATGTTTTTTGTAAAAAGTCACTTTCGGTGTTTTTTTTTTTATTATCGTTTCGTACAATCATACGGATAGTTAGTTTGCCGAATTAAGCGAAACGCGCGTTTTATAATACCTACCTGAAAATAAATATAGTTTGTACAATCTATTTCAGGTATCGTTAGCATTGAACTTTTTTTTGAACAAAATTCCTTTTTTTCCGTTGATTTTGCCCGGCGTAGAATATCTGTAAGTACTTAACCTACGTTACGCGTTTTCGTCTACTGTTTCGAACGACTTTTCGCGTTTTTTTTTTCGTTTTCATCGTCCATGTCCAGCCACGCGCGTAAGCAGCACCGCGTTCAATTAGCGTACGAATTCCAAAACAGTACAGATGTTACGAACTAATGAATAAAAAGCGTTTTTGTTTTTGAGTCGTTAATGATGATGACGATACTGAGTTCAGAGGGAACGCGCTCGGCAGTTCTCGGTACACCCGAACTGCCTGTCCATTAGATGGGTGCTAGATTTAGTTTTGAGCTCCTGCGATTTCGCACAGCGACCGCCGGACGTGTTCAACTCGATAAAAAAAAAATTGAAAAATAGAGGTAAGAACGGCTCCACCGTCGTTAAGGCCGTTTTACAACGGCAGCCGCAATGATGGGTGTTCGGCCTTTGCGCGATCGGCGGTGGCCCGTGGTGGTCGGGGACAGGAGCCGCGTTTGAAAGTTTTAACGGCGCAACCGCGGCAGGGGACGACGTAATATTTCTTTTTTTTTTATCTTTTTTTCATCGCCGTCGACCCTCGACGGCGCTCTCGAGAGGCAAAATAAAAATCTATACAACCCCCGTCGCTGCTCACCCTCGTCGCGGCCGTAAGTGTACTACTACTATATAGTGGGCACCGGCCGCAGGTCAACAGTTTGTCTTACACTTGTTCACACGGTGGCCGTTTCGTATCCTCCAAAGGGTGGTCCGAAAGTACGCGCCGGACAACGCGATTTCCGCCGGTTCGTCGAAAAGCACTGGTGACCGTTTACAGGTACGGCGAGAAAAGCGTTTTTCAGACTGATATCTCCAGTGACGAAAAACTTCCGCAGCGCCGGGGGTGGGTCGGAAAACCCACGTGTGATGCGCGAGAAACCCCGAACGCGTCCGCCATTCGGGCGGGGGCCGCAGGGGGGCGATTTTCGGTGGCTATTTTCTATATTTGAAAACGACGATACCGGTTTCAGCGGGTCGAAATGCACTTATCGGGGGTGAGGGGTGAAGAATTCCCCGGGGCGAAGACGCGTGACACGTTTTTTATTTTTCACTTGTCCTCCTCATCGAGTGAAAAGTGTGCGCAAAAACAAACCGCGGCGAATCGGCTCAAACACTCGTCAAGTGAGCCGACGTGGAACTCAAGAACTCTGCCGAAACAGTACGCGCGTGCAGACGCAGTAGGGCGCCGCTCATTTGTCGGATATAACGCCGATTCGGACGTTTTTTTTTTCTCTACTCGACTTGTTGTTTTTTAATACCGTCACTTTCGAATCGCCATTTTGGAGCGCCGGTTCGGAAATGCAGTGGACCCGCGATCAACGAAAATCATTTTTTCCCGCCTCCGAAATCGTCGCGAGATCGTCAACGATCTAAACTTTATAAACACCCGAGCAATCCGTGAAAGCATACCTGCGCATAGCAAGAACGATCGTTTCGATAGAAGAAAACTTTATACGCGATCAGGCGGGAAAAACTTTTGCCGACACGACCGTGCGCGATTGTCATCGCCGTTCCGAGATAAACGTGAAAATAACGCGGTTTCCGACAAAATTTGACTCGCTAAACGCGTTCGAAAATTCTTCATTCTGACAGCTATACGAGTGCTCCTTTTTGTTAATCGAAAGCTCTACGAACTCGTGTCGTACAGAAGTAACGTGGTGTTCTGCGGGCGTGTTTTGTCATCATGATCCAGCAGCAATTTGAGCACTTTGAGTCAACTCCGCTCTCTGCGCCGTTCGCAACTCGGTAATAACGTGTGATCGGCTCGCGTTTGGACGACGAACTGGTGCGAGAACGCCGTCGCGCGTTAAAATCTTTTTTCACCAAACTTACCGAACTGGGGCGAAAAAAAACACATTAAAACGCCTGTTGTTTTCGACCGTTCTCTTTTTTATTAGCGAGCGAGCGGCGATTATTAACAACCGTAACACGTTTCTTTTTTCAAAAATTTTAATCAAGTGAGTGCGGGGAACCACGGTCACACGACAACGACGAAGAGTACGCGAGACGAGAAAATCGCACACCCGTTTAAATTTCGCTGTTCTCAACTCGCGACGAACACTCTCTGACCACGTCGTGTTTTTCGCCCGTTGTTGTTACATCATACGTATCAGACGTGTGTATTGTTATTATTGTTATTATACGCGTTTTGTACGTTGGTCTGCCGCCGTCCTTTTGTTTAAACACAACAACAACAACGTGTGTATTATGCTGTTACGACGAGAGTACGAGCCCGTAAGTAAGTGTATACTGACATACCTTTGAAGAGCAATAGTTTTATCGGCACAAAAAAGAGAAAAAAATATAAATACATCCGTTACAATAACGTATGTATTGCGTGGTTTTATTTTTCCGGTCGGTCGAACCACTGACGCAACATATTATTATGATCGTACATGATATGAACGTATTTTTTTTTTTTTGTCCGGTACGACGATATAAATTAAAACGACATTGTATTTTATTGCGACGGCGGGAAAAAAAAAAAATTAATAAAAAGCCCCTGTACACAAAAATCGCTCGAATAAATCCGTTAGGAAAAAAATATCGCGTTATTGCTGCGGCAGTACCTGTGTACTACACACGTTTACATAAATCTAATTGAATCGTTTTGCCGAAAACGACGAGCCGGAACGGAATTACTATTTGTCTCCGAACGACGCTATCGTTATGTTTTCGAATAACACCCGTTGTAAACTAACTACGTGTCCGATCGCGAATAAAATACGTGTAAATAATAAAATATTACGCGATTCTCTTCGAAAAGAACGGTTAGGTACGTGTAGGTTTTATTATTTTTTCAATCCCGGTACCTTTGCATCGTTATCGTTATGACACGAGTCGCACAAAATGAATATTATAACATATCATAGACGAGATTCGGGCTGGAACAGGGTTATAGTCTCGGGGACTTTTTGAAAAATACACGGGACAGCCTGTTTCTGCAGAACCACGAGATCAGCCCCACCGAAAATTACAGCTCTTCGGATCGCGTCCATCAATAGATTCAATGTAGAATTGTTAATCTAAAATCAGCGTAAAAGAATCATAACCGACACTCCGGGGGATATCGGTGACACGGTGGATACAACGACTGTACAACGAAACGCGTCGCCACACACAGTCGTGCTTGAAAACGAACTTGAAAAACGTGGGGCGCACATCTTTTTTTTGGAAAAAATCCGAAAAAAAAACCATTATCAAACGTTTTGAAATTCGTATTATAAGACATTTTTAAAATACTTTGTGTTTCGGGAGGTGTTTGAACCCCTATAAGCAGTGTTCGCCGTGTATGATCTTTTCGATGGGAGGTGGTCGAAAATACGATTCTGAACGAGCTGTCCTGGTAAAAACAAATCATTTTCGAAATCACTTGAAAATTTCCCATAAGAAATGCACAGTCACCCGGAATGACGACGAACTTAACAACGTGAAATCGACTACAAACAGTTTCGAGACTTGAACGTAAAAGGTAAACTGCGGAAAATAACAAATTCAAAAATTTTAAATTTCCATAACTCCCTTAAAAATCGTTTGAAATTTTAGCAGTAAACTGATAAAACCCTTTTTAATGACATATATAAATTCAAAGTCGAACGGAGCGTTGTAAAAAATTTGGAAGTTTTCGTATTTAGCTCCGAAAACAATCGAAATTCAAAAAACGCTTAAAATAAAGTACCGTCTCGAATCAATTATCCATCTTTCGACGTTAAGATCGGAGCAGTTTTTCTACTAGAAAATGTGTTCACAGAAAAACCATAAAAAAACATCATTGTAAAACAATACAAATCGTCTAAAATACAAACCGATTTGTCGTTACCATGACGAGATTTGAAAAATAGCGCGAAAAGGGTGAAACGTGGATAAGCGAAATTCTTACCACCCGCACGCGTTACAATCGTCGGAAAAATTATTTTCTTTTGATAACTTAATACTTTTAAAAAAATGGTTTTTTCGATTATCCTAAATATCGTATCTGAAATTGCCGTATTACAAAGATAACCGATTCGGTACAATTTAAATACAACAATATTGTCAGTTACTTTACAATGAAATATACGCATCGACACATATTAATTCTTTAGCAAACGTGAAGCAGTTGAAGCTGGTAAGCGCTAAATAATCACCGATTCAAACTTGAAACGGGCCTTTTATGAAAAGTAAAAATCGGTTAAAATTTTGGCATCGGGTCCCAGCTATTTCGTAGGGTGTAATATGAACGACGTTAAATTTCAATGCGACGAAACTTTTGGGACCGATTTGTTAGAAAACGAACGGAGTTCAGATCAAAATGTGTCGACATTTAAATTCATAGATCATGTCCATTGTATATTTTGTTATTCGTTCGAACAATGCTCGAATTAGTTTAACAATATTGTTACGAAGGTTTCGCGAAAAAACAAAACGTCATTGCAAAATCAATATGTACCCTTCGGTGCGTTTACAGTATGTGAAAAATTCGATCGCGAATGTTTTGACTTCAATTCCGTTTACCACATTAAACGTTTGAAACTGCCATTCCGATGAAATGCCACAAAGAATAGAATAGTGTTTCTACACTTTAGCAGGGAAAAAAAGGAGAATTGTCACGCACCTACGACACCATTTGCCAATAATGGCCGTGCGCAAACGGCGATACCATCGGTTTTATTTTACTCACGTCCATTCAAAATAGTAAAAAAAAAAAAAAACGATAAAATGACCTAGGAATCGGATTATCGCAGTAGTTTTACCGCAATCAGCTACTTTTCTAGAATGAATAATTCATTCGCGTTTATCTTCTTGACAATAAGCTTACGAGAGCATGTGAGCAGTCGGTATTGACATTAACTTTCACGTATATATATACGTTATATTGACGGTCACTCAACAGGTATACCATCATCTCCTCAAACCAACTAAATTTATCAGGCAAAACCACGTCGTACCAACTTGAGAATAGGTCCACGTTATTATATTCTATAACCGGCATAATATTTTGGGTCCATTCTCGAAAAATCGTTGACTATGGACATAAAACCGTCGACGATACGAGTTCAATAATCGAAATTTTTCTCTCGTATAACGCGCAGTATAGTTTATTCACAACTGCGGAAATGCGTTTTTTTTTATAAAAGATGTAAAACGTACAAAAGTGGTTTTTGTTTTGCCGCGCTGAAACCGTGCAAAACAACGTTAATTGATACGTGGACACGGTAGATTTCGTCGCATTTCATCTGTCGTTAAACTTACGGCGATAATTACGGTAAATTTGTTTATGCGAATAGTTTGAATCGTAATTTTTAAGGTCTCTCGTGTGTGTCTCGTTTACGCGTTAGGTGTCTCGTCGCTATTGTTTTGACAAATAATATAGCGCTTAAACGATATTGAATTTTCAGTAGTAATATTATATAAAGAAAAGCATTTTAAGTTTTGCGACAGAAATAAATATCCATATATAGATATTACGTACCGAGTACAATTATTTTTAACGTTCCACAACCTGTTAATCCAACTACCTATAGTGACTGTCACAAGTGTTTCTTAACAATCTGTGAAAAATACACGTTTCAGCTCCGTTCGTGTGCATTTATTTGTATACGTACCCAAACGTAATATTACGTATATGTGTTAGTTCTTTTTGGTAAAAGATAAGTTACTTTCAAAGTCTGAATACGAGTTCGTGTGTGTAGTCTTTTGATCCTTAACTTTTTTCTACACTACGTCATCTGCACCTAGGTTCAAGGGATTCGTGACGACACGACAACACGATTTAAGCGTAATTTTTTCCTCTACATAATTTTTTTTCCCACATTGTAAAACTATTATAAACTATAATATTACCTGTTTCTAATGTAATTAAACCTTAAACGGACCACTCATTTAAATTTAAGTTAAATATTTATTTTTTCGTTATTAAATTGTCTTTGTACGATTCGAATGAACTTTCGTACGTTTATCGCACATATTTACATATACTCACAACTTGATTACGTGGTAGAAACCGCAAACGTTATATTTTGTTTGAATGCCCGTCGTACGATCCGGGTTCTTAAGTAAAGATTTGTTTTAGCTCGGGCCTACATGATGCGGACGTAACGGTTTAATATAATACATCCGTTCATCAGTGACCGCGATGTGAAATTCAGCAAACGGCCAGCACGATTATCATGATATTATCATATTTTGTTTTCCCGTCCAGATGATCATACGTGTATATCAGGGTTCGATGCGTTCGAAACGTAACCGTCGTCGACATTAATTAATCGTAAAATAATAATGAACAGTTTGAATTTTTTTTTTTGAATAACCGCTATTCGTCGTATAGTGTGACACCTACGCACGGATCGCGAACGAATCCTTCGGTTGGCGGGCGAATGTTGAAATTTATAAAAACAAAATCAATCGATTCGAGCTGAAAACGAAAAATCCTCGCAAAGTACACGCGACCGATACACAAAACGCCATCGCGGCGTCGCTGAG
>CM029363.1:8193732-8214127 GCA_017140985.1 Hormaphis cornu | reverse complement strand
TATTCAAATTGGCTTATTTTACGGTGACGCGTATACGCTTGTGTACGAATAGTTTTTATTTTTATTTCGTGACGTCGTTATATTTTATGCAAATGTGAATTTACGCTGAAAAAATTGGACGAATCAATACTTTTAAACACGCTGAACACGGCTAATAAGACGGTCTCGTCTGCTGCAGCGGCGTGCGAAAATGCGTACAAAACAAATCATTGTTTTCTAAAAAAAAAAAACGATTCTGAGCGAGTCCAGTTATTATCTAGTTCATGAACTGCACATAGTCATGGTAAAAACCGTATTTGACAAAAAATAAACGCAAACGTCAAAAAATGCTTCGAATAAAATCAAATTTAAATCATCAACTTTTATGTGGTGTTCAACGTGACGATTGGAGCACTCGCTTCTAAGTTTAAAAAAAAAGCAAAATTACCGCCCGAGTTCACGGGACCTAAGCGTACTGACCGTGAAAATTGGAGCGTTCCTTCCGTACGTAAACTTCATGGCGAATCTTAAAATTTCAGACTTTTCGCCGTAAAACTCCTCTCGGAAATTCCCAATCCTTTTTTTTTCGGTTTTTGCGGTAAAACTCGAAAATTATAGGCGAAACTTCAAAAAAAAAACGCACGCTTCGACCAAATTACCGCCGGCGGAGTCCAGTTCGTTGGTATCGGGTACGCCGATTTCGAAAATCGGCGCATTCCTTCTGATGTTAAATTTGGGGGGAAAAAACATCACTTTAAAAACAACATACGCGTTCCTAGCTGAGAATCTAAAACGAAAGAATAGGATAGTGAACGGTGTGATTTACACAGATCATAAAAATGTCTTGTGGTTTTTTTTTGCGGATGGGCCAATTTTTCGGTCGACTGCGCAAAACGGGCCACAACGACCGCGGATCAGACGCGCGGTTTACGGTGAAACGATCCGTCAGCTAAAACGGGATCACCGACGTACGAGAGAGTATGGGGGAGTTAGGACGAGGAAAAACAAAAAAAAAAATGGTATTTTGTGCGTGAGTAACAACGACGACACGTTTGTTTAAAAGGGAAATCCGTCGCTAAATCCCGGCCGTTCGCTCGAACGTATCGTTTTTACGGCAATGTTTTTCCGCGGACACAAAAACCGTTGCGATTTTAACGTACGACACCTTAACACGCGGATGTAGTACTTTGTTTTTCGAGATTTCGATCGTTTTTGAAGTTATGAAATCTTCCCAATATTCGAAATTGCTCCGTCCGACTCGTAATCTATACGTGTCGTTGAGAAGGGCTGCTTACCGCTGAAATTTCAATCGATCACTTTTCAGGGAGTTACGGCCAAAATTCTGAATCGATCGTGTCCAAAACGCGTTTGTTCCTAAATTTTTGTTTAGTTTTTTGACTTTTCGGTACTTTTACGCTTTGACTCATTAGGTGTGGTATACACCTGTCGTTATTGACTTTAAAAATCGGAACTTTATTGAAGAAGTTACACAGTGATTACATATCGGTAAAAGAAAACACGTCATCATACGAAATAATTCTTCGCTACTCTCAGAATTAAAAAAAAACGAACGAAAGATTCAATGTTAAAAAATAATTTGCGTTGCGTATATATATAGTTTTATGCGTTACACCAAAAAACATCATCGACACTGCGCGCGTAATTGATGGGTTTTACAACCGATATTTTTTTAAATAAATAAAAAATCACATACACCGTTGAAAGATATAAAATAATGATTCTCGTGTTGCAAACATTGTTACCGTAGAAATCATAAATCATGGTTAAACTCACCGTTGTCTGTTGTTATAATAAATTACGTCGTGTTCTGCAGAAGTCGCGTGCAAACTACGCGAAACATCTTCAAAAATGTACATTTTCAGTAGAGTATTGAATCCGATTGGTTTTTTTTTTTCATATACACCTTTAAACGTCAAGTTCGACATCCGAAATTGCAAACAGATAAGTAGTATTGTGTTTTTAAAAAAATGCGCGCTATATTCAAGATTGAACGTGTCCGGTTTTTTTTCTCAAAAACGTGTGCAAACCGACACGAAATTTCGAAACAAATTTTTTTACCGAAAAGAGAGAGACTTCAAAAGAGAAAAAAATCATTCAATTACTTTGATTCCACGAGACGGCAGAATTTTTCGTCGCAATATAAATTTTGTCCGTTTGCGATGGAGAAATCGTCCAAATAATCGTCCATTTCAAAAATAGAAAATACGTGCATCAGGAAAAATTTTGATAGTACCGTGAAATCTGAGAGGAAAGATGAAAGTAGAGTGGAATTCGAGAATTTCTTTACCGCCGTCCATGGGACTTTTTAGCGTACGGATCGAAACATAAGTTGTCATTAACGATTACTATATACCAGTTACGAGTTTGACGTTCTTATCATAAAAAGATAATCAACGAATGTTGTACGATGTTTTTGCAATATTACATTTCAGTTTTTAATTTCATTCAATAAGATCATACATTTTAACGGTTAAAGATCACTGAAACGTATATAGTTGGAACAATAATTTTACCGTCGGTGAAGAACGTGTAACATAAATTTCTGACGTGTACACAATTATTGTTGTGTTACTCGTCGAAAGGTTCTTTGTAAAACGTGACTTCTTTGTGACTATTCTCTACAACTCAAAAACGTCATTTTTTTGTTGTTTATCGGTAAACCATCTTTTCGTCCTGGCATGCACCGTATTACGCCAGACCGTTATAACACGTACTAAACCGTTTTAATCGCAGTTTTCCGACGAGGTTTTCCGCGTTTTCTTTATTTTTTTTTACAAAACCGTCTTTTCGAAATTCAAATCCGTCCAAACAGCATACTAACCGCTATGTAATACCATCGAAACTAAACGTTTAATCGAAACTCGCTGAACATAACGTCGTTATTGTTTATTGTAAGAAAAACGCGTAACACATTTTTGTTTTCCGACGCCGAACGTCGTCGAGTGTAAAAATATGCAGTTTGAGTCGCGTTTTTAAAATGGTGTAACGACAGTCAAGCACGCGCGTATTATTTTTATTACGGTTGTATTTTTTGACAACACTATCGCGTCGGACGTTGGGCGAATTTTAGTTGCACTCTCGAGAAAACGTTTTTTTTTTCTCGTATTATTCGCGTTATCGCCGTTTTTTGCGTCACACATACGAACGGTACCTGTTTATTTTCTGCACTCGTCACGACGCGAAAGTAACACAATTCGCGATATTCCGTCGAGCGATCGTCACAATTTACCGGGTTTAATCGCCCCGCGACACAGTAGTGTAGTAATTACGTTGCGCAATTTCGGCGTTTCGACCATTTTACAATTATTACAAATATACATATTATACGTGCGACGCGCGTGTTTTCGGTCGGTTTGAAGAGTACGTACTAAAAAAAATTATACCGTAAAGTCGTGTAGGTTTTATTTGTTTTCACGGTCATCGTCGTTTTCCCGCGTGCGTTCGAAAAAGTTTTAATTTTCGCGGCGTTCGAAATTAAGTTTGCGCGTTTCGCGGTACAGAATGAAAAACAATAAATTACCGGCCACGCTCGGAATCGTAAAGCGACGACTCGCGGCGCATTCGCGTTTTAAATACGCGAGAAAAAAAAAGTTTCCGAAATTTCTCGCTGTCAGGGAGCTACCTGAACGGATTTCGTTCGCGGCGCTACTACATCGTTATTATAATATAATAATAAAATTATATATTATATAATATTCACTCGTAACAACAGCACATTTTTCATCACAAGTCGAATAATACACTAGAAGTAATGACGATTTTTCAACACAAGTCGAATAATCAGAATACACTTAGAAGTGACAACGATTTTTACAACAAGCGTCAACCGTTTAAAGTTTTCGCCGTTCTTCACGTCGTGATTTCACGTCGATATTTGTTGAACACAAATTACAATCGTTATCATATTACACGTATAGCGCGAGCAAAACATCGTGGGTAACAAAATAGTTTCTTATAGTTCTGGTGCAAATAAAGACCTGAAACGTGTTCGATCATTGACGTTTATTTTTTTTAGACGGGAAAAAATCGTATCACGCTCAAATCTCAGTGTGATTCGTGAAAAACAATCGAGTAATTAATTTTTATTTAAATTACGTTTGCCAACGTTTCACGTCGTTCGTAAACCACTCTCGTTATGTCTAGAAAAACTTAAATCTGAACGAGTTCCATTCGAAAATGTTTTAGTCTGCTAGACTGCTTGTTGTTAAATTTCCGTGTAACACGTATTACTGTTAAACAAACGGCTAGTAAAAAAAAAAATCCATACATAAATTAGCAATATTTGTAAAAAATCAATCATGTTTCCACGAAAAAGACCGCTTCTAAGAAGGCAGAATTGTTATTATCGTTATTAGTTTTTTTTTTTTATGTCATCATCCATTAGCGTAAAATTATTATGATAAATCGTGTTTGAAAAAAAAAATAAATAAATATAAACATCACTGAAAAATTCCTCTGCGAAATAACAGCTATAAAGTATAAAAAAATGTGTAATCGAAGTAATAACAATGTAGTGATTTTAAACATCAAATTTGATTATTATTTCATCCGTCGTTATAAATATTTTTCTTTTTTTATAAATTTACTAAAAAAATTCGTTTTTTTTCTACGAAACATAATTGTGCTAGACACGGTGAGCTGGAATCGTCCGCGATTGTTCAACAAATAAACCTATACGATAATTTTGTCCGACAAAAAGTATATGTGTGTTAAATCAAAAAGCCCACAAAAAAATTAATAGTTTTGAGTACCCCCGGTTCGCTGCTGTCTAGATTGTTTTACGAAAGGAACCGTAACCAAAATTTTTTTCTACTCGTTCTACTTTTTAGCTACTCGTGAAAATCGCCGAGAGAGTCGTCGTGTACTGCGATGTATCATGATTGTCTTCTTAAACACGTAAACACATTTATAAAATCATGTATCATTTTTGGTGTTACAGTCAGCGATTACCTGCCTATGGTGTAATTGTTAAAAAAAAAGACCTCGAGTACTTTGTTAACAGTTGTAGGTAATAGTTATTACGTCGTAAATGCAAATGTACCAAATTTTACCGTGTAATGACGGTTGCATATTATACAGTTACGCCATAAATAAGCACAAACGTACCCTCACATTAATTAGTTAATGCATTAACCTACTAAGCTGAACAAAACTTCGGCATAACATAATACGTAACGTTCTGTTACGAACTCGTTGTGATGCACGTACAGATTTACGGTTATAAAAACTAAAATACAGTAGAAAAATCTACTAGCGATAGTTATTTTTCAGACGAATCAAGAACACAGCGTTTTCGTCCGATCACACAAAACGAATAGTTTGCTGTGCGCTCTGTCGATGCGTCTGGAAACCGATTTTAACTGTGAATTCTATTGAAACAAATAATCCATCAAAACATATTCAAATCGCTCTACGACCGTACATATAAAATATACGCAACGAGTTTTTTTTTTTAAGTATAAATTTTTATACAAACTGCAGCTTCTATTAAATATTAGATTTTGTCATTTTCGGTAAATCGACGTTAAATATAGTGATTGTATACGATTTAGGGAAAATATTAGTATCGCATTTTCGGGTGCGACAAACATTTCGTTCGACTCGTCAAAACGAAAACACGATTCATTATAAACTGCGGTGCTCTTCGGAAAACTTATCGTGACGTTCGCTTAAGAAGGAGCCATTTGTTTGACTTAAAAGTTTCGTAAGCAAACCGAGAAGTTTCGCCACGATAGTTGGTGTCGCACGTGCCGGATTCACCGTTCAATATAATGTCTCGTATTATTTCGTCATAAAACATACTGAAAAAAAAAAAAACAAAAAACTTGTTATTTCCAGGAACTTTGTGTTAAACTGCGAGAAAAAATAGTGGCACGTACCTACGCGATTTGCAGGACGATCAAACTATTGATTTCTCGGATTTTTTTTTTTTGCCTATATATTTTATAATACGAATTCTGTTGGCTTCACCCGTGGCATCATATATCATAACAGTATAAAGTAACACAATTTTTTCGAAAGTTTGCACTCTAACGAACACGTAATTATGTGATTTATAATGATTGATTTCAGTGGTAGCCGCCTTAATTTGTTTCGAGTCATAAGGGGAAAAAAAAAAAATTTTACATAGTTATAGCATACGCGTAGTCTCGTTACGAACGCTTCTCAAACGTATTTGGAATACTCGAACGCAACGAACTATTTTTCATTTAAAATACACGCGTTCGTAAATATTTTCAGTATGAAGTTTTTTGTACGTGAATGTACGTTTATAAAAGCGTTTCGAGTACTCAGAGGGAAATGCGTTTTTTTTCTTTTTCATCGACTGATAAAAACAGAAATATTTATAGAACTGGCACCTGTGAATTAAACGCAACCATCGTCTGTTTTAGAGTAATATTATAGTAAATTTATTGAACCTATTGAGATCGTAAAAAAACTCGAGAAGACCTAGAATCCTCGAACCGAGTGTTTTGAACACGCCGACATCACACTATTAAAATTGTCGACGGATAAATATTATAGGTATAATGCGTTGTTTTATAATAATTACGATCAATATTTTCACGAGACATACCTATATACGGGTAAAACACTGATCATTGTTTATATATTTTACCTATTCGAAAGTTACCTATTCGACGTAAGATTACACAACTATCTAAGTGCTTTTAACTCAAATTCAACTTAAATCGATTTTTGTAGAGTAGGTTGTATATAACTCGATGTTACGGTCAGTTATTGTTACCCGTTGAACTGCAATCTAACGTTGGGTAGAACTATGAAATTTATTTTGTTGTTTTCAAGTAAAAACCGGTAGGTACCACACATTAATATCAGCATAGCATTTTTTTTTTTTTTTAGCACAATCAATATAAAACCATTTTTAACCACGAACAAATACTGTTTCTTAATAAAAATCCGTATTCTTAGACAGTAATTATATTGCTTCTTCAAAAATGAACAATTACTTTTAAAATTAACGTGAGATTTTAGTTAAAACATCTGACGTCGAAGAGTAATTTTAAAATTGCAAAAATAATTTTTTAATAGCTATAGATATATGTAGATGATGATCAACAATTAAGAAGCGACTAGACTTGTATATACTCGTATATATTTTTTAAATTGTACTTTTTCGTTGTTTTCAAGTGAAAATATTTTATTTCATCCGTACACGATCGATTTACGATAGGCGTATGTAAAACGCGGATGATCAGCTTACGCTCCGGTAAATCGAACACGCGATTTGTGATTTTTTTTTTTTTTTTACGGACATATTTTTATATACATACGCCATTTGTGGCCCGGACGAGGTGATGAATATTTAATCCAGCTTAAATTTCGAAATTTCATTAAACCAAGCGTTCTCTGCCGTCGCGTAATTTGCATATACGTAATATTATTTACGATGTTCGAAAAATTCATAAATCCGTACACCAGTAATCCTGCACCGACCGAATCGTTGTACGACCGAAATTATTATAATTCATCTTTGAAACGATTGAAAACGATTTTTTTAAACGTATAGTACGTATTTTTTTTAGTTTTAGAGTTTCAAAGAATCGTTTAATGACGGGTCGGTAATTGAATACGAATCGAGTCCCCCCAACCGCGTGTCGTTACGATAAATGGAAACGTTTTTTTTATAATCGAATGGCTGCTGCTGGTGCTGCGTAGACGGTTAAGTATTATTTGAGTTGACATAGTGTCGAATAATTTAATTCGTATACATCGTAGAGACATTTTATACGTTTACAGAACGGTATTTCTTCGACGGGAAATCGCTTCCGAGCGTTTGTATACATTTCGTATTTTAATGATCGTCTTCAACGCTTTTCACGAAACCGACGCGGTCATAAGTACCTATCGTTTTGAGTCGAGTTCACCGAAACATTTATTTCTAATAAATCACTCGAGATCGTTCGGGAAACTACGAGGTACCTATAGTCAATACGCGACCGTAAAATGTTGACAAATATTTTATTCGAACGTTCGTCGAGAACTTCTGACGCGTCAGAGGAGTGCGTTTGTCGATTGAAATCTCGGTGAAAAACCCGTACAAAAGTTTAGTTTCTCATATAATCAAATCCGATGGTGTACAATCCTGCGATTACGAATTTTCAGCAAATCACGCGGATTGATATGTACTCTTGTTTGAAATGGCGTTTTTTAAAAATTTTTATCGAAAGTGAATTATGCGAAACAGCGTTATAACCGGAATTCAAGCTTAACGGATAGGAACGTTGTTCAAATTTTTGCGCTTGCAGTTCGGACGGTTTGTCGATTTATGTTTTATGGCGACTAAAATACGCAG
The DNA here is from genome assembly GCA_017140985.1 of Hormaphis cornu. NCBI lineage: Eukaryota > Metazoa > Arthropoda > Insecta > Hemiptera > Hormaphididae > Hormaphis > Hormaphis cornu. The sequence goes on along the minus strand of CM029363.1, from coordinate 8,205,810 downwards.
TGACAATTCTATAAAAAAACAAAAAAGTATTTCTAGTTTTTGCATAAAGTTCGATTATGCAGACGATTTTTAGCAGCTGATGGCCACGGAAAATGAGGATGACACTTTGCACCGGACTTTCATGTTTTCGAACAAACATTCAATAACAATTTTGATAGAAATTTACACGAATAGTATCGTCAGATAGGTAAGAACATGTTGTTTAAGAGTTTTAAATACATTTTTAACAAACCGCGTTTGGTGCGTACGTGATTACTGTTCGCGACAAAAATCCTTTAGAACGACATACCGGTGCAAAAAATTAAACAAAGAAAACGAGTGTAAAAACGTGTGTATGAATTTTATCAATTTTTTTTTTTATAGCAAATTTTTTGGATACATTTTCGTACTTACAATAAAGGCACGAAATCGCGGTACTTGTATGAAAAAAAAAAAATAATTTAAACCCCAGATATTTTTTTGTCGGAAACGAGATAGTTTAAAACATTACGACGTCCGATAAAAGGTTTCCGGGACGTAAAAACATTGTTGGCGCGTGTTTACTTGCTACCCACGACGCGAGGTGTCTTCATTTTTTTTGGGTATTATAATTTCTACGTAACGCTGATTCCGTACAGTTAAGCCACATATCGTTATCTGTGTGGAGCTCGTTTTTAAGTACTCGTTTGAAAATGATAAAAACGAAACGCTTAAAATACAAATTTAACGCCTAAATCCCGAATTTTTCGTGGCGTTCAACATCGATCGGGTCCGCGCGCTAGACTGTACCTATCCGTAGAGTCACGCGGATTTTGTTTTTCCGGTTGCGAGTAAAGCTCAGAGCAAAAAAATTAGAAAAAACCCTTCGACCGTGCAAGGGTCTCTTATTATCCGTAGAGGCGCGTAGATTGTTTCGCGGTGTTGTTGTTCCTCCTCGATGGCATACACCCAACGTGCTCGGAATCCGAAAACGTCAACTGTTGGACGGAAACGCGTGACGTGGGCGGCGAATGTCGTCGACGTGTCTTTTCCGCGGCGGCGGCGGCGTCGTCATCGTGATGCATAATGCATGTTGGGCCGTTGCGCGGACTATCCCCGGTGTCCGGTCGTTCGTGACTGGCGATCCAACGACCGGCTCGTAAATAATTGATACTGTTTGTGCGAAACGGGTGGAACGGTAGTAGTAGTAATTAATAGATTTTCGCGTCGACTCTCGTCTTTACGCGTTTTTCTAATCGAGTATGGCGCGGGGAAGAACATAATAATATTTTTGCCGAAATATTAAAAATTGAGAGAAAAAAACAGCAGCAGCCGGCGGTTTGCGACGGAGCGGGCGACTTTTATTACCCCGAGAGCCAAACGGTTCGAAAGAGCGACACTGCGCGAGATCGGCCGGCGAAACCCGAATCCGACGACGAATCTTCGAAATTTTTTTCTTACGCGTAGATGCGTTTTCGTAAAACCGTTTCGAGAAAAACCCGAAAATTACCAAACCGCGAGTGAAAAACCTCGAATTCTCGGCCACCGAAATTGAACGAAACATTTCGAACGTTCTCTCGTACCGATTCGTCAAATTTAACGCCGAAACAATACGTTTAGATAAACGTCACGCGAAAAGGGAGTTACTAAATTAACGTGGAAAAAAAAAAGTTTACATTTTTATATCACGCGTTCGTAAACTGCGTTGTATTTAATGAAAATTCAACAAGTTTGTGAACCAAGTGTTTTGCAAAGAGCGTCGTGTGTAAAAGGAACGATCAAAAGAAGAACAGTGAAATCGCTATCGAACGTATGAAAAATAATTTTTTATTTTTCAACGGTTATGTAAGTACATGTCGTTTCTTACCACGTTAACTTTTGAATTGTTGTCCATCACTGTCGAAAATATGTTTAAACGTCAAAAAGACTTTGAGTGATTTTCCGTAACATATTTCAAGGTTAACCTAACGACTTCGAGCCACAAAAACGCTTTATAAAAAAAGAAAAAAAGTAGACGGAAGAATGCATAGGAATAAATAATAAAGTAGCGACAAAAAATTAAATTTTAGTATTTAATACAAGAACTATCGCCTCTTTTACTTGAAACGTTAGGGAAACGTGTGTTAATTTTTTACTTTTTTCCGAATGGAAACCATAGTTAAATTTTCATCAGTTTGTGTTAGCTTTTTTACAAAAACGAGGAAATAAAACACCGAGTAATTCGTTAATCGTGAGCGCCGACCGTTGCGCCGTGACGTTGTCACTAAAAGAATGCTGGTATGTATTATCAATTAGTACAACAACAAAATATAATTATACGGCGCAAAGTGAAAATAGTACTAGGTCGCCACTTTTTCTGGAAACCTGGAAAACCTGGAAGAGTCAGGGAATTTAAATTTAGTCGGGGAAATCGGGGAAAAGTCAGGGAATTTCGAATATTTCTTAATTACACACATACTGGAAATTCGTTACTTGATAACATTTAGATCATCTATTAATTATTACAAAGACAAAATACGAGACTGCATAAACTTAAATACTTGAAACACTACTGAATTTTGAAAACTTCAAATTTTTCTACTCATCGATGATCAGTAAGTGGGATATAAAGATAGCTGTAGAATTATTATTCTATTTACGAGATGGATGCCACAGCGGTATAATGATTTGATTTCACAAAAACTTCTGTGCGTTCATCGATGTTAAATTTAAAATTTTTAATCATTTTGGTTCGAATCAGTAGATATGTTGTAAAAGTACTCCAGTTTCAAATTAAGCACTATTAAATATAACAACTAATTTTTAGTAGATTCGTTTGCTAAAATGTATATATTGTTTGAAAATTATTCGTTATCAATAAAAAACGAATAAATATATAAGGTCAAAGTTATAGAATTTTTTTTTTTGAAAATCCGAAAGCCGGGGAATTTCGAAATTCAAAAAGAGTGGCAATAATAGCATTGTGCAGGAAAAATCCGAACATTTTACCGACGTAAAAAAAGAAAACCTCCCGCCTGTACCTGGAGAAGGGAATTTTTTTGTTGACGTAATTACGTGTAGGGTGTTTTTACAACCCTCTAATTCGACCCTCCTCCCGGTTGTACCACTTCGGTGTATTTCCATTGTCGTTTGTAAAAAAAAAAAATAATACGAAAAAGTTCATTGAAATAAACAACGACACCAGCCGCATGTTCCAATCGTAGGGTTTTTTTTTTCCAGCTAAAATCACTATATTTACGAAGGCTATTACTGCACGTGGGACGATAAACAACACGAGGTATAATCACGCCCCCTATGTACTGTTGTATCGTAAAAATTATTATTTATCGGTCAAATTATTTGGATAACATATATCCGAAACCATCGGTTTTACAGCCGTAAACGTGATAAACAGTTCAATAATATAAATACAAATCTACCATAATAAAGGTAATCGGATTAAAATTCGTTCTCATGTTTTTTACTCGCTTGAGGACATTTGTTTCTTCGTTTAAATGGTCCGGTATACCTATAGTTAATACTAGATTCACGATGACCCTGAAAAACACTTGAAACAATTTTCATTTGTAGTCAGTTACAACAGTACGAAAAATCGATAATTTGCGTTCTTTCCCACTAGTTTGAGTTTTTTTTTTCGGTTAGAAGCAACTTTTAAACGTACAATCGGTGCATATTATTTGCATATTACTGTCGTCGGCCAATTTTAGAGTTCGACCCCGTTGTTGAAAATTAAATTTCGCAAACACTTTTTTCTGATAGACAAAATTCCAACAGCAAAAAAACTCAACGACAGGTGTATTACCATTCTGAATCGCAATCACTTTTCGAAAGAAAAATTAGTTAATTGTTCTTAGATAGCCCCTACACTGCAATGGAAACACATTATAAAACCCGCTCTGGCGGAATTCGTTAGTAACTCTATCGGAAATTCTTTCTTAACCGTTTATGTACCTAAATCAGATGAGACGAATCCACGCAGTAAGTAATTAGGTAGAACGTTCATACACCGTTTCACGATGTTTAAATATTGTTCGTACGATGATGATAAGTGTTATAAAACGATTATCTACACAATTGTTGTTACCGTACACAGTGTAGTTTGAAAACTTATAAAAATTAATTAGAAGTTATTATTGTCTTAGCAACACACACACACACATATATGTGTTTGATAACTTAAATAAATACCAAACGTTTTTGGAATGCTAAGTCTCCTTGGCCAGCCTGAAGTGCTCACGATTGTTTTAAAAAAAATACGTCTAAGAGAGGGTTAAATTCGAGGCCGGGCGTTGACAATAATTGTAAAAAGTTAAAATCGAGTTAAAAATTCGAGTTAATTTTCGATTCGGTTGAATTGTACGCGTTGCAGATCAATGCAATCAATCGTAAATGTATTGGCTTGCACAATATAGCAAACGAAACTTTTATTTCCAAAAACGAATCGTACCATTTTTTTTTGTTTAAACGAAAAACATTTATAAAAATTACCATCCGGACGAATTAGAATGACCGTTATCCATCAAGTAAGAGATCGATAGTAACCGGTTACATTTTGCCGCTAAATCGATAAGTTCATTATTGAAACGTTGATTCGTTCGACGTTGTGTCGCGTCTGTGTGACCGCTGTCGGTCTAGTTCGAGAGCCGAACCAACGTTATTTCGTCCAAGATGATGTATCCGACAAGACGACTCTTCGGACCGCCGTTCTGCTCCGCCAAGGCAAAAAAGATTCGAGTAAATGCGCATCCGTTCGGACGGTCCGGGCTGGCGAACGGTATGGACGTTACTGCCGAAAATAATTTTTTCCGCAGAGAAAAAAAACAGAAAAAAACGCACAAAACATAATACTGTATATTATTCGTCGACGTGTCGCGGCGTCATGAAACGACTTTTAACGGTTAGAAGACGGTGAAAAATAAAAAAAAAAAGGAAAAAATAAAGGACAGTGTACAAAGGCGCGAAAAAAACGCGCGTGATCGATCTCGTTCGTCGCGGGCGCGACCGTCCCACGGGGCCGCGTGCGGCGACCGTCGAGCGTTCGGTTAGGAGAGTCCCGGGGAAAACGGGAATGGACAAAAAACCGCGTTCTGGCCAGTTTTCGTCATGTGTTTTCAAACGAACGGGAAATCAAAACACGATCGAGTTTGCGAACCGATTGTTTACTTAAGAATTTATCGCGTTTTTTAGAGTTTGGCAAAACGGGCCGCTGCGCGACGTGGCACTGTCGAAATTTAACAAGTAATTCCCTTACGGCGCTATACATATATATATTCCAACGGTTTTCGTAGAAATATAAAGACGTCGTCGTTAAGACCTCGAATGGAATATAGATTTAAATTACTTTTTTTTATGAGGTACACAGAGAGAGCACTTTAAAACGCCGAAATACCGAGAAAACGTGTCCGTGATAACTAAACGCATAAAAAGATTGCTCCGATATTACTCAGAACGGATTGAATCAATACTCTTTGACAATTTTACCACCTAAGATACACAATATTCACAGATTCCAATATTGAACTCTTTCGCTGTCGAATCGGCAAAATTTTGACGTTCGTTTCATTCGCACGTTATTCAATTTTAGCGAATTTTCACCAAGAACCGTCGTAGTTTGAACAACACGTGTTTTCAAAAGAACATTTGGCTCTTGAAACCGGACGATACATCTGCCCCAGGTAAATTTATTCCGAGTAAACGGTTTAACAGACGATAACACTATAAAAATACAATTATACCAATTATAGTCACTTACTTTCGTGTTTTTCTGCCGACTAAAAAATTCGTGTGACATCTGAAAATATTTGATTGTTCAGTTTTCGTTCAAACGGGTCATAACTGTTGTGTTTAAAGGCGCGATTATCACCGTTTTCCAGAAACCAGAACCACCATTAAATATTGTTTTTTAGTTTGTTTTGTTGCCGTACAGTATTGTCGGACTACTCGATCAGTCTAAAACACTAATGTTACGTTTTCCCGAAAAACTACCCAATTGTTCGATATTGTTCCTCGGATTTTTAACGTTTACAATGTCTCGCCGAGATGACAGCGCACGGATTATTCCAATAAATACGAACGAGTATTATATTTCACGGCAACGATGGAATAAAACTACACGTCGTGAAGGGTTTTCAATTAAAATATCGGCGAACACGAGTGGGCGCAGCGAATCTCGATTGCCATTGTCGGGGATTCAATCAAAATTTTGCCCACGTTTTATCGTATTTTTAGCGAACAAAGCCCTGTCCGGAAGGACGGACGGTCTAAATGCAAGTTTGAAGTTCGTTAGGCGCGGGCGATTACGATCGCATACTGGTGTCCGTATGCAGTCTAGCAGCGGGTACGCAAAATGAATTTTTCGAAAATGTTCGCGAACCGTTTGAAATCGCCGTTTGAAACTTTAAAAAGCGTTAGTACTGCTCGATACAGATTTTCCCGAGGCGTATCGCGATAGCGACCATTCGATATTGAAACGTTGGTAAACATAATATAAACTGATGCAATTTTTTCCTGTTTTTGTTTCAGGTAAATTTTTCAGAAAAAAAACGGAAAAAAGCCGTGAGTAAACGTGACGTACTTATGAATTCCTATTGAAAACTGCTGAAAAACAAAAAAAATATTATTAAAAATCGATCGATTTTTAATAGGTTTTGTGTGTTATAAGTATGTATAACAGTCGGAAAAGTTTTTTTTTTTTTCATATAACTTTGACGGGTACGTTCGTAAAGAGATCAAAACACGCTTATCGTATTTTCTCGATCTTTTCCGTTTAACGGAATTATCGTCAAACGGAATTAGATCATCGATTCGACGTTGATTTGGCACTTCTTTGAAAGTGTCTATAGTCTCGTTTCAGTTTTTCGCTATATTTCGCACAATATCGCAGACTTTCTTTCCTTTTCGTACGTTCTCGATACTTAAAGTTTTTTTTTCATTTTTTAACAGGTACCGGCCTTTTAGATTTTACAAGTTTCTTCGGTGATGTTTGTTTTTCCCTCTATTTTTTTTTTTTTTTCTTTTCAAAAGAGCATCGGCTTCAAGTACTTATTATAAAGAGTTCTTTACGTTCTCAGAACCAAATCTTCCATCACCGACGTCTCGTGTATATTTATTTTGTTTTTGGTAATACCGTAAGGAGGGTTCTGTTATTCGTATATTGTACACGATTCCGCGTATCATTTGTTTCGAGCAATTTGCCCTTTAGCGCTCGCATTATGTTACATATTATAGTGATTTGTCAAAACACCAAACGCGTAGGTATCGCATTTATATCCTCTACCCATCGTTTGAATTATTTTAGTGTCTCCGAAATAACACAAGTTTCACGACATTTACTTACATGCAAACACGCCGTATCCCCCGGGTAACAAAGGATCGGTACGAAACGCAAAACCAAAGTTAAAAAAAAATAAATAGCGAACAAGATTGTAGTGATATTTTGTAGAACATTTTTATTATGCTTTGTCTGCACTCTATATTTTATAACATTAAGTATGAGGAGAACTTTCGTCGATCGCAACATTTTGGCATCGAATTATTTTATTCTTCGAACACGTGACATCAGTAGATAGCAGAATATAAAAAAAGAAAAACGAAATTATCGAACGGTGTTGCGAGTTAAAAATTTTGAATTCTCGTTGGATGGATGAAAACATTTTGCACGGTGCTCGTTTCGCCGATTACGAAACCGTACGTACCGGCACAACAGGTACAATAAAATTCATCTGAAAATGTTATTTAGAATTTCGTAGACGTATAAACCTATACGTATCTCACTATTATTAAACTCGTCGCAAATACATCACGAAGGGCGGTCACGGACGAAATGACTTTTATACAAAATTTTCCACGAAAAATAACGATTTTATCAAGATTTAGGCTTATCGCTGCGCGCTTTTCGTGGAACATTCAAAATTAAATCATTTTTCATCCACGATTGCCCTATACGTTTATTTTGGCGACTCAATTTCATATTACGTCTATGTGGAACTCAAACTTTAAGCTGTTAACGCGTCACTAGAAAATCGTCGAGCGGGGAAAAAGTGCGCTCTAGAAGAATGTTTTTGTATTTCAGATCAGTTGTCATCGATTTAGACTTTGTTGATCATCCAAAACAAAGACCTAGCTGAGACTTTTACATAACGCTAAAATACGAAAGATTTGTTAAAATTTTTATTGCTAAAGCAATGTTTTTACCACGACGTATACTAGACAACCGAGCTCGCTATTGTTCCTCCCGAAGGCGATGATTTATCGCTGCTTTCACACATAAAATAACGCGATCGAACCACAACTTCTAAACCAGTGACCCACCCACCCAGAGAGTATTTTATTAGTCGCTACCCCGTCTTTTTCGTATTGATCGACGCCGAACGTGTGAATTCCAAACGGGAAAATTATTTTTTTTTCGAAATCGGCCTACCCGTTTCGTACGCGTCGGCTCGTTTTTCATCGAAATTTTAGTCGCGTCCGTAAAACACGAACTCGCATATTCGTAATATACGTAGATGAATAACGGTCGCGAAACGACAATTAATGCGTCGAATGATAATTTAATGATAATAAATATCGCTCTATCCGATTACGAACAATAACGGTATACGCGCATTATCGCGTTAATACGCGTTTCTCCACTTAACGCGAAAATACGACGTTTTCCCGTAGTCATGGACATCATATTACTTACCATTACAACACATGCGTATAAAACATTACGCGGACCTCGTCTATAAATCGGAATCTGCAGTGTATTATCGTCGAACAGTTTACGGCGTAAATAATGAGCCGGTGTAATAATTATTATTATCAGGGTTTGTGAGATTATACATCAGAACGTACGCAAACAATACGGATTTTATGTGTTTTTTACCACGAACGGAAGGATCCGTGGCTAGCAAAGTATTGCGCGGTCGTATAAGGAGACAGAACGACACGAGATCATATAGTAAATCGTCGTGTTTTTGGCGAATTTCATGTGCCTACAGGGCACGATTCCGACTGCAACGAAACAACGATGCTTGGACCGGCAAGGAACCCGATATGATGATCCGGTCAACGTAAAACCCTGATTATGTTTTACGTTTGGTGTCAGCTGTACCAACAGGAAAAAATCGTTCCGATATCACTCGTAAATCGATTTCCTCTAGCAATCCGCGTGCGAACGTCAAGTCTCCCCCCGGAACGTTTGTTACGTTTATAACGATTACAACACGTATTTGTCCTTCGATAATAATTTCACAAGTCTTACAACATAAATTGTTATGGACGTAAAGTGTAAAAAACCCGTGTGTGAACGAGAGAAACAAAAAGGATTGATCAACGCCCAAGTGCGATTGTAAAACTTAAAATGTAAAAATACGGTTTCTTGCGGCGCCTCTTAATTCATCATATCTCGCGAACGATCACGTCTATACGCGCGCGTACAAACACACATATAACGACAGTATTGTTATTTGTTTTCGGAAAACCGTCGAGGAAAACGTTTTTGGAAATTTTCCATGTACGCGATAGTAAAACGAACGACGGTTTTTCCAACTGGACGAAGAATTTATGCGACGCCGTTATTATAAACGCTCAAATATTGTTTTTCTTCGTTTCGCGCGGCTGGAACGTCTTGTCGTTTGTTCTGCAGATAAAACGACTCATAAAGTGCCATTCGGGCGTGTTTCGGTTTATGTTTTTAAAACAGACACGTTGTGGCGCGTTTTGACTATAATAACAGTCGCGCCGAAATAGTACCTTCGAATTCCTTACCAACTCTCAAAGTTAATTTTTGTACTTTATCTATTTTTTTTTTTTTCACTTTTCTGTGATCGATACTGACAACAACAAAAACCGATCGTCACTCGTGTCCAATAGGTTCGGCACTCCATCAACTGTTGTACGTGGTAAAGATAGGAAAACTTCTAATTGATTAATGGACGTGCCTCTCGTACAAAATCTCTATTGACCCCTACTGACGGTTTCGGTTATGATTGTAGCACTGTCTTAAGGCCACCGCTGAATTCAGAGCCGGGATCGGTCCAAATTACTATTCTGTAAACATTTCGATTCACCACTAAATAATTCTCTGGAAACGATTTTTGTTGGTTTTTTATTCTTTATTGTCCGTACAGTATTCAACTACAAAATTTCACCTAAAATTTTTTTTTATTAAATTTACGATTTTAACATCGGTAGAATTCCAAAAATCTAAAAAAATCGTTTCCTTTGTAAATTGAACGGCGATCTTAAGCCTTGTGTTCAGATTGAAAATCGGTTTGTTCGCGACGAATGTGTCGTATACAGTATTTTCGCACAACGTTATATTTACGCATTGTTATAATATTATACTTCAAGGTAACAAAATAATGGACGTGGATACTTCTAGACAGTGGATGGGTTATTTTTAGTTTGATCGGAAGATGAGGAGGGTTCAGGAGAGCGTAATGGCATTTTTTCATTGCTTCTTAACACAAAAAAATAAAACAAAATCATTGGGCATCCAGGGGCCTTACACGTGTGTTCCTTTGTGCAACTGTCATTTGAGGCAATATATGAACGGTGCAAACTGATCCGTACGAGTTTTATAGTTAATAATTTAAAAAAAAAATAACCAACCCCTATTTTACTTTCCTCCGTCGTCTCCGTTTATGGTCGGTCACCCTCGTCCTGTACCATCACTATCTGTATAATACAGTGTCTCTTTTACGGCTTTCAATTATAAATTTGCGTGTTTTCGCTAGCTGAACTATGTTGTGTATGTGATATGGTGTTCGTCGGTACTCTACAAGAACGCTTTTTTTTTCTTTTTTGCCTCCCGACAGTGAAATTTTGCCAAATTAAGCGGTACAAATTCAAGCGGACACCTGAGTTTTCGACGAGAGCAGTTTGAAAATTGACGATGGTCATATTCCCAGATAGCAATTGCCTAATGATATTATCATGTCCTCACAACAAAAATATTTTATAAAAAACATCATTTTTTTTTTTACCATACATTTAAAATATTGTTTTCACGCAATAATATTATAATATTTTGTTTAATTATAATATTACTATAGTTGCGAAATAATAATAACGTACCGGGTGCGGTCGTCTGAAAACGGGACGACAGCACGCGCCGTGTACGCTACGATAAATCTTAACAACAATCATCGTAGTAATTTGACGGTAAGCGGCGTTTTAACGAACCGTCCGGAACAAAAGTGACGTTGCGGGTACCTGTGCGTCGTCGAGATATCGTATATTTTATAACACTCACTGTTGTTATAACAGTTTGCCGCGTCTATATATGTATACGATACAAAACTGCGCACGTACCGTATTTACAGTTATTATAAAATGTTTAAGAATAACACGAGCTGTCCGAAATTATTTACGACGTTGGTGCTCCTCCGGTAAAGCCGCCCCGTCGACGCGTCGCGTTAAATAATTATAACGTCGCGTTCGCCGGTGGTCACAACTGTTTAACAACGGCTGGTTTTCGAAAAAGGGTTGTTCGAAACGTTATTTTATCGTTTTACGAGATAATTCTGAACAGTTTCGTGCGGAGTCCACAAACCACGAACCTCAGCTCGCTGCTACGATAATCGCGATAATACATTTAACGTGAGCGAACACTTGACACACAAAAACTGCGTGTACCGACGGACACCAGTGGGGTATATCCGCGATATGACAAAAAAAAAGAAACGAAAATGTGTAAAAATGCACGTTTATCATTAATTTTTTTACAGTAATAGTCGTGTAGCTGGTAAGTCCGCGATCATATTACAACGATAGCTGTTGACGGTTTTTTCGATCGCGTACCCATTTTTTCACGTCTTCCGTTAAAACGGATAGATAGTTTTTTTTAAATGAAATGATAGCACACATATATTGTTTTTTAGCGACGGCGCGTTCAAATGCCGCAGTCGGTGCAAAAGCGAAAAACACTTTTGTTCGTGTAACCTTTCCACCACCGTCGCTCAAGATTATAACCTGTTTCGGATCATCTTTTTACGTGGGTAAAATTTTTACTTTTCAGGTCCGGTCGAGAGAACGTAAAATAATCGCGTACGCGAGAGATTCCGACTTTGCCGAAAACAACACGATTTCACGCAACGATTGTACACGATTCACTCTCCGGACGGATCGCATAAC
>CM029363.1:8157933-8178886 GCA_017140985.1 Hormaphis cornu | reverse complement strand
AGGAAATTCGGGGGTTTTAAAAACGTTGCCTACACAAAAAGGCCGCGGTTTACTCTATATACACCTGTTATAACATGTACACACGCATTCGTTTATTTTCATTAGTTTTTAATTATAACTTTGTTCGCCGAGAAAGTATAGTTATTCGAGCGAGAGAGATTCAATTAAAATCCAATTTCGTCCGCGTGTCGTCTTTTACAGTCGCGAAACGTGCGTTGTATTATAAAACATCGAAATAGTATGTCAAAGGTTAGCGAAAAGCAAACTTATACTCGGCCGGTTGCTCAAAACAACGGGCAATGACTATTGCAAACGATTTGAGTACAAACGTAGTAAACGCGAAAAACATGTTCTGGACAAAATATGTATTTAATATACCTACATTAATTATTAAACGTCAAAAATAATATAATATGGGTAACAGATGATTTTCCGATAATTTTTCAAGGATATCACACGCTTTGTTTATTTTACAAACAATCGTCTACAATAGGCTCCGATCTTTATTTACGAATAAAAAATTACATCATAAAAATTTAGAATAAAGTTAAACTAAAAAAGTACGTACTTAAGCGTGAACGATTCGTCAGAAAACATAATATGATATGGTTATAATATTGTGTAATGATTGGCCAGCTGCTGGAGGTAAAAATGGAAATAATATTTTATTTTAAAAATGTGTCACACACAAAAATACGCGACTATATTATAATTGAGATGCCATTATTTACGTCAGAGCATTTCGACTCTTAAATATATATGTATGATTCTTAGATTCTGAGCGCAGCATATTGTTTTTACAATGATTTTTTTTTTTCTGTCAACAAATTTTCGTATAAAAGGAATGCTCTGATTTTCCAAGTCAGCGCCTGTAACGAAAGATCTATAAGCTCCGATGGTACTTTGGTTGAAATATTTTTTTTAAATTTCTCTTACTTTTTGAGTTTTACCCCAAAATCCGAAAAAAATCGAAAATTTTACGGCGAAAAATTTGAAATTTTCTGGTTTATGATGACGTTTTCGGGTAGAAGGAGTGCTCCAATCGTTACGTTAAACGCTACACAAAAGTTGGGATTTTACCTTTTAATCAATTTTATCTGAACCTTTTTTTGATATTTTGATTTTTTATGTGCGGGAAACGACGAAAATGGCAAAATCGTCAAATCGGGCGTTAGACATGCCGATTTCTTAGCGTGCAAAATAGTGAACGAAACAAGCTGAAACTTATACATAACATTCAAACATGTAAGATACAGTTTGTAAAAAGTTTCTAGTGATTTCGAAAACGTTTGGACCGAGTATGGAAATACTATACAATTATTACTGGACAATTGAGCCCGCTCAGAAACGTTTTTTCAGTGATTCGTCGTTACGTTTGAACCACAACTTCCGAACCAACACGACCCACCCAGAGTGTAGTCGCCACTCCGTCAAACTATATACCCACGCGATCCGTAGTGGCTTTTTTCGTATCATGTTTATCCAGCGAACAATAACAAAACAAAATAATGCACATAATTCGTTGTAGCTTTCGTTTTAATAAAATATAAAATTCGCGTAGCGCTGTTCAATTCACTTAGGTTTATTTGACTGTACGGTTTTACACGCACCGGGTCGCACTTGAAGGTCGAATCGCTTTTCGAAAACTTCTGCAATTAACGCGAGTAGAATAAAACGTTTTTTTTTTTGCAAAATATGCTTACAGAGGGAATTCAATAAACGTGTTTTGAATAACGACTTTAAACTCGTACAAAGCGCATCGTTCGCGTGACTTCAACGATCATAATACGCCCGGCTGGGTGTAAACGAACAGAAATTTCGAATTGAATATAATTTGATGTTTTACATTGGATTGGTTTGTTTGCCGACAAAAGAATGTATTACGCACACGGAAATCATATATCGGCCGTAACGGTCGGGAAATAATTTTGAGAGAAAAGAAAAAAACAACCGAAGAAGTGTACTTAAAATCGAATCATAGCCACTTCAACGTCTACGTAATTATATAAACAGAACCGCGCGAACCGACGACTTCTGCGCGTTGGTTATAAGCAATTCAACGGCAGTAACACGAAGGCAATTCGACTGATTTCGTATACATTATTCTATGTCTTAGGGTTTCAATAACTTTTGAAGTTTTTTTTTGTTAAATTTTTGGTAAACACTATATTGTTGAGGCAGAATGTTTTTAATTGATTTTTGTTGGATGTCAATCAAAACTATCAGCGTTTCGTATATTTTATACATTTCTTTTTCGTAAAAACACATTTTTATACAATAACTACGTTCAGTCGTAGAAAGTGTGACAAACCGAATAGAAATTTTTCTTTGAACAAGTGAAGTAATAGTACCTTTGTCAACGTTTCTTTCAATTTTGTCGTTTTCGAAAATACGAAAATGTTATTGGTTCGGACGCAATACGGGTACGCTTTTTTTTCTTATCCGTCTTAGAGACATCCGATTTACTTTAAAATCTAATCACGTCAAGATTTTCGTTTAAAAGACCGAGGTTTTACATGAAAAACAAACCGTCTTTTCACGTCCCATTATGTACGAATCGATTTGTGAAATAATTGTAAAAAAGGGGAAAAAAAAAGAAGATGACATTTTTGGTATCTCAGTCATTTGTTTTATCACGTTGAAAATAAAATTACAAACTACAATAGTTCTTAAGAGTTATTTGTTTGAGATAAACACAATGATTATTTGAACGCTGACTTGTCATAAAAAATAAAGAATGTCTTTGTATACGTATATATTTTGTTTTTTTTTTATTATCTAATTATACTTTTTTCTACGGGTGTAATTTGCGATTCGATAGAATAATAATGTTTTTTTTTTTCCGGAATAACACTGAAAATTACCTTTGGTCTGGCTTGTAAAAGATAAAAAAAGTGACATAAAGAAGAAAAAAAGTCTAATTGCGACGGACTTGCTTTTTACGCGGCACACAAAAGATTCGCAAAACAAACTAAAAAAAATAAAAAAATACGATAATTACTCGAGGCGGATAAAAGAAAACACAAATATAAATCTGACTGCTCGAATTTGGCATTTCTTTCGGTTTATTTGTTTTCGCCCGTTTGGATGTTTCGCCTTTTTCGCGCTTATCCGAACGAGAGCGGGACGAGTTTTATGTTCTTTAATTACTTGTGTTTTACTCCGTTCGAACGAAAAAACACGGCTGAAATCCGGGTTTCGCGCGCAGAAACGTTTTTTAATTTTTATTTCCATAATGTATGCTCAACTTTTCGAGAAATAACTCGACATCGAACCGTTCGGACAATTGATTAAAAAGAAAAAAAGCGGAGTGGCGTCAGGTTTTCAATTCCACGAGCTACACCTTCATCGTAATCGATTCGCAATAATTTACACGGACGTATTATTCCGCTTCGGACGTCCACGATTAATGGGGAAAAAAAAAAAAAATGGCGAATCACATTCGGCAAAACGGTTTGAAGAAACTCGTCGTTATTTAACATAACTGTATACCTTTGAAATCGTGTTCTGCTTTTCATACGATTTAAATGTAAAAAACAACTTTTACTCGGAAACGACGGACCTTCAAATCGAATTTCGAATAGCGTCTTAAACAGTTTAATTTTTCACAATGGAAATTACTGGAAAAATAAAAAAACCAACAATAAATTGATATAATTCCTTTAAACGCATAATAAACGTATTATAAACGGAACACAATTCGACCGGAATACGTTCGATTTATTTCGCAGTGTCGGGCAGATTCGTTCCCGGGGCGAGTTATTATTATCATACAAAAATACAAATTAAATTCGTGTCCGACGAAAATTAATCGAAGCACGTTCTTCTATTCCAGAAACGATCTCCTCTAAACGGTTCCGCGCGTTTTCGTTTCGCAATAATGTCTGCGATACCTGTACTGTTTTCATTTTATTACGAGAAATAATAACACCGTAAGTATATAATATTATTTTTCCGTTCAAATATGAAAGGTAATACCTACTACTTCGGGGACGAAATGAAAAGACAATATTGTTCTGAGCGTGCAAAATATGTATGTACTGAACACGATTCGTACACTTAGAACGAGAATCACGATTATAACAGTAGTTTTAAATATCATATTCAAAGTCGGAAGTTTTCGTATCATAGAAGTTTGATTTCAGAAGTAAGTTCACCGATTACAACGCCGCGTAGAAGAAAATACAGCTGTTTACCAATCGTTTTTTTAGATCGAAACATTACCGATTGTTGGGGTTTTTAGTTAAAGCAGGACCTACCGCGTTTCGATACGTAAAATTCGAGAACTTAATGTGCGACAGGACCGCCATTATTTTTTTCTCGTGGCCTGGTAAATAGCCACAGTGAAACTACCACAGTACGTTCGAGTGTGGCGGTATCGTACGAAAAGAAATAAAATTTCAAAAAAAAGTAGCTTTTTGAAAATTCTAAAATCGAAATACCGAAGCGTATACTTTATTCTCCTTCGAAGGTCGTTTTAACGTTTTAACGCGTTATTTCTTTCGTCACATTTTAAAACGCCCGAAAAGTTCTCTCCGTTCCGTCCAACGACCGCACTTTGTCACAAAGCAAGCCACCGTCTCCTCGGAAAAATTAAAACGTTTCTTCTTCCCTCGGCGTTCAGTCTACTCTCTAGAGAGTTTTTGCGCCGTCCATCTCGGGACGGATGGATCTATCTCACCTTTCTCCGGTCCTCGACTCGCTTTTTACGAGGTCAATCTTTTCTCAGGCCTTTTTCTTCTACGGTTCCGACGCCAACCGTTTAGTTCGCTATCCTCTTCCTATTACGACCATCGTGGTCGCCGAACGAAACTACAGCGACGAAACTCCAACGAGATACTTCAGCTTTACCGTCGGTTACCCGGCGGACACCCATCGACCATAGGCATTTTCCCCGGAAGTCTCCGAGTTCCCGTGTTCTACGCAGAACTCTTTTTGATCACATCGGAAGTGCTCACATCCGTATATTCGCCGGTCACTGATGTGTTGCCCCGGAACGGCACGGTTGTTCCAACCACGTCGACCGTTATTATTGCAGCGCAAAGGCTCTCTCCGCCGAACGCGCGCACTAGAGCTGCGCCGGACTAATATTATACAATACGCACACGGCGCGCGGCGTGAATTCGACGGAAAGTTTCGCCGTATAATGTGTATGTTTCGGAGTGAATTTTACCGTCAAGTTATTGTCCGGACCCCGACAGTTTGATTACAATAATAATATATTATTTTACAAGCTCGTTGGCCATAGAATGTATGTATAATGTAGTAGACAGTGGCGAAAAAAAGTTCTCGCGTACGTTTTTCAGCTCGACTGGAATGCAAATTCGGTCGTCGCGTACGCTGAGAGAGCGCGTTCGTTTTTTTTTCGACGAACGTCGCGAAACGAGTTTCGTCCCCGGCCATTACGTCTCTCTAGGGTTATTACAATAAGGGTATTTTTTTCTTCTACGATTCTTCGCCCCTTAAGACCCAGTGGAACCGAGCGTATGACGTTTAAAAACCCGTACGAAAATGTGTTTTCTCTTTCGTACGACCGTGCGGCGAATTGTTCCTATCTTGTGTGTACAAAAAAAAAAACGTATCATTCAAATCATGTATAGCGTTACGCGATTTTAAGAAGAAATGTTGTAAATTTCACCCTTGATTCGGGTATACGAAAGAAACGGGTCGTTTAAAATCGAAACTATACAACGCGGTACGGCCGACATACACTTAAAGCGCGTTACGTCGGGACATTGGTGTCGAAATGGAAAAAATAAAAAACTAAATCATTCCGTTTCGGACGAAAATAGTGTATTGTATCGACGTCGACTTACGGACGGAACGACAAACTCGGGACCGTTTCGCGAACGTTCTGCACGCTGAGCGTAAAAAATAAATAAAATAATAAAAAATAATAATATAAAACAATCGGTTTTTTAATCGAAACACCGGGGGTAGCTCAAACGGCGAGCAAAAACCTAACCTAACCTCTTACACGTCACCGTACGGTACGGTTTTTTACGTCCGGGGACGTTACGGTTTCAGACCTATCGCCGGTGGCAGCGACGTTCGCGAATTCGTTTTTCGTGCGTGATCTTTTTTGTTTTCAAAATCGAATCGCGGTACCGTTGATCCGTGAAAAAAAATTAACACTAGACCTAACCGAGTCTGTTCAAAATCGTATTTTTTACGATTCTTTGCTGCTTTCAGATACTAGACGAGCGCATTTAAACCACAGCTTTCAAACCGGTGACCCATCCGTCAAACTACCCATCGCGACCTGGATTTTTCCCAACGATGTACACAACACGCTGGTTCGTAACTATACTGGAAGATAATCAACGGTGCACAAATATTGTGCGTAAAGTACAAAAATTCGGCGAATGAATCGCGTTTTTTCTCTCGTTAAATCAAGTTGGACTCGAGTTTAATCAGAACGTTAAAAACGAAATTGGACCAAAGAACACTTTTCCTCCGCGCCAGTTAACCCGATTTAACTGTATATTATTCGTTCGTATAATACACGAAAATGCACTTTTTACCGCCGGATATAACTTTTATGGACATAAAACCAACGAAACAGAAACCGTTTAGTCTGATTAAAATAAGAGGGTCTCGCGGAATTTTGAAAAATAAAAATAATCTGGTTTTAAAATTTTCCAGGCGGTTAACGGTCTGCAACATCTCTGTATTGCGGTTTTTTTTTTTTTATTAAAGCGTCCGCCGGTGGTTTTAACGGGCAAAAAGTAAGCGATTTCTACTACCACTTTCCACGCGTTCGAATGGACAAAATTTAATTTGCGAAAAAATTCACCTATCCCGTAAAACCGACGTAGGTGATTGAATAATTTTTTTTTAACAAAAAGAAGTCTTCCTACAGCTCGCGCCGGACTTTGATTTTGTTTCCAAACACTCGCTAAGAAGTAATAGTGAAAAAAAAATAACTTAAAAAATCAGACCCTACCTAGCATTAAAAACTAGAATTTGAAAAATCAAAGCGCAATTCGAACTGTAGCAGAAGTCTTATTCTTACGTTTAAAAAAACACGTATTGAAATCGGACCATTCTGCGCTGGACAACGTTCGACTCGTAAATTGTTTACTGAATTATTCGACGTACCTTATCTGTAACACGAAAAAAATCCAAAGTACTGCAAAATGCTGCGAAATTTTTGAGCCTCGACTCACAACATGAGTAAACTGCAGTTATTATGAATTTTCAAGTTTATTATTATAATAGTGGGTGGTTCATTTGACATTGTTATTATTCGTGAAAATTAATTAAACTCTCAATTAATTTGATGCCGTAAACAGAACATACAACTTCTACCACAATATTGAAAACGACGGAGTCATTACCATAATAATATATAATTAAACTCAAAACGTTGTTAACTATATATTGTGACGATCGTATACACTTTAGCTATAATTTCGGCATGATAATTTATGAAACTGCGTAAAATTAAATTTTATTTCGAACAACCTGCACTCATATTGACGTGTATTATAACATCATATTTATACTCGTGTTTCAGAACAAGCGTGTTATATGAAATTAGAACGAAAAAAAAAAAAAATCAAAACTTTTGGAATTCAATACTAAATCGAATCTTACAATGGTGAAATATTTTCCAAAACGACTATTCACATATATATAAAATAAAACGTCATAATTCTTTTAAACACTGCCTGAATCATCAAATTTCAGTCATTTTCGTACCGACTGGAAAATACTTTTTAAAGTAATGATGTTAAAAACATAAACACACATTTTTTGTGACTTTTCTTAATTTGGTTTTGTAATTATATATTTTTTTGTACTCGTTAGTTAGCAACGGTTAATAATTATATACGTTTTGCGTTTGATGTTACACATTTTATCTTCAGGAATAAAAAAAAATAATCAATAACATAAACTCGAATTAAATAGGTAAATACATTCTGTCACAAGTTGAAGTGTTTTCGTGTGATTCATTTAATTCATTTTATATCAGTATAGACGGAATTAGAAAAACTTTTGTTAAAACAATTTTTTTTTTTTGATTTAAATAATATTTTTGATTTTAAAGTTGGCTAATTGAACGAATTCAGTTACATTTTTTTTTTTTTCAGTTTGATAAATTTAATCTTAGAGATTATTACATCGGCTTGAGGTTATTGTAAATGTGTACGTCGCGGTTCGATATGGAAAATCAGACGTAGAATTTATGTAAATTTTAGTGCTCGTATAAATGCGCTACTATTAAAATGCGAGATTAAATTAAATTTCGTCGTAATATTATTCAGGAGTGTTTGAAAGGTCTCTGAGGATGAAAAAAAAAAAAAACCCAACTACGCGATATTTTTTTAAAATTTTGAATTAAAAATAATATTGGCACGAGCGCAACGACAAACAAATAAATATTGATATTTTTTCATCCTCTCGCATAACATTATGCCAAGTAATTAAATATCGTACGGACGCGTTTTTACGTATTTTATAAGGGACATCTTTTAAAAAAAAAAAAAAAATTAAAAATAAGACACCAACTATACTGCAATATTACATTGTTATCGTCCAGGAGAATTTCAATAACGCCAACTAAAGCTGACTATACAAAAATAGTTTTATAACGGACAATAGAAGTAAATCCTGAAAAAAGAAAAAAATTATTAAAAAATATGATATAAAAAACGTCGTCTGAATTGAACGACAGCAGTGGTGCTCAATTTCGTTTGAAAATCTTTGAAAAACTTGCAATGGTTATCCACGTTACAGTTGGGCTGTAAAACACATTGTGTACCGCGTGCAGTTAGAAAACGTATCGATTTTCATTTTTAAATAATCAATTTTAATTAACAGTTATTGATTTCTATTTTCTCCGCTCTCATAACAAGAATACAAATTTAAATTTAAACCGTTTTATAGGCGTATTTTTGTTAATTCGTAGAAAAAAATCAGAAATTTGAAATATTAATAAAATACTGTTGTAAATTAAATAAAATAGTTTTTAGATTCTAAGCGTTAGCGAATGATTTTACAATGCCATTTGTTTTTCTGTGAACACTTCTAATGGTATATGCTCCGATTTTTACGTTCAAAACCTCTAATAAAAAGTCCTCTCATTGTACTTTGAGTGATCTCAGATTCGAAAGTTCTGAAAATTTAAAAAGTAACAATCAAAAGATTAGGTAAAAATTTTTATCAAAATCGTTAAAAATTAAGGCAAGATGTTTTTCGACATAACTGATGGGCATAATTCAGTACAAACACGTGTTTGTTATTAGGTTTTTTTTATATATCTACGTTTTTTTTTTTCGTGTTTAATTTTCAAACATTTGATTAGGCTTTCCGTAAACTCGAGTTTTGAGAGTGTGTTTACGATCTTCATCTTCTAATCATATGGCGGACGTACGAAAAATGCGAGGAATTTGTTTTTTTTTTCATTAACTTTTCAATTTCGATCACCTTCAGCATAGCTGTTCGAGTATAATATTTTTGTTGTAGTTTAATATACGCGTAAGGCATGTGAGAATTTCACGTGTGCGTTTTATGTATATATGAGTAGTGTTCGACGAAAATTCTTGAAAAATCGATCGAGTGGACTTTAATGACACAAAAACAGCAAAAAAATAATTTTATTATGGGTGTTCGTCGTTTGCGGGCTTTCCGACGTACGACTAAGTTTGTATGATTCCAATTTTCGTGATGAAAACGGTCCTTATCAAGAAACTTCACGTATCAGACGTTCGGGAGCACTTTATCATAGTTTTTACAGTACGAATGGATCATGCGATTATTATTAAAAATATGATTTCATGATTGAGATGTTTTTGGTAGGCAACACTGTTATTGAGTTGAATTATAAATACAAACGCCTAAACACTGTTTCGCCATGATGATTTAGCGAAGGTTTATTGTTTATCACGTAATGTCGATATTTCAATTATTATTATTTGTTTGTTTAAAAATAAAAGTTTTCGAAAATCGCGCGCTAAAAACGTACAGAAAACGTTATAAAAACGAGTTCAAAACCGTTTACGGAATGAGATGACCACATTAATTAGCGGAACTGCTGAGACGAAAACGCTTAAAATCATCGTTCCGCCCGCGTTCAGGCATGCCGAAACGTTATAATTGTTCAAACATTTGTTGACGCGGCGATCGGTATTAACGACGAATAGTGTCCGGTAAGCGTGTAATATTATCCATAATTTTTCTGTGTAAAATCGTAATTTATTTATTTTTTTTTGGCTTCTGTAAACAAGGGTGACACAGTTTTCGTTTCTCTCGTCTAAAATATAACACGTAGAGTTGAACAACGAGGACGTTTCGCGGTATCTGCAGGTTAGATTAGCCTCGACTTGCCGTTTCCTCGAACTTTGCCGTGTCGTTTGCGATTAGTTTGCGCGAACGGACGGAAAATCACCTCGGTACGTATCTTTAATCTCCTGCTCTGAGTACACATTCGGCTTGACAATTTCGTATATACGTTACATTAAACTTTGTTATCGAATTAGCGGCTTGTTATACCTACGCATTCGCTCCGAGCTCGATTTTTCACGTTCAATTACTGCTCTCCGATCGGTGATTGATTGTGACGCGATCGCACTTTTAACCATTTCAATGACGGTTCGTTAAACGACAATAACTGTTACACGTATATCGTCGTGCGAATTTGCCGCCGCGACGTTGTAAGACCTGTACGATTTTACCACGCGATACTACGGGATTGAGTGTCACACCGATCGTTTTGTAAGAATTACTATGACTGTAAACGAAAGAGAGTTTTACGAAACGGTTTTAATTGAAAAAATGTAATCTCTCTGTAACACGTGTTTGGAACGAGAAAAAATAATTTCGTGGTCCGTTTTCATACATCAACAGTTTATATGGGTGTGACGAAAATTTCTTTTATAAAAATAAAGCGCGGACAAATTTTAAATACGACTTTTAGATTCGTTTTTGTCAAACGTAAAACACACGTTTGACATACCACAAGTGCCCAACGTACGATATCGGGGAAACCTTTGAATTAATTTCAACCATTGGAGTCGTACGAGTTTGTCACCTGTTATGACCCACGAGAGAGTATCATCCATTAGAATTAATAACTGCCAAGACGAACGCTGTCTCCATTCGACATACAAAATATCAATTACGATAAAAAAAAAACATTCGTCGAAACACCATCTCCGGTTAAACCGAATAAAATTTAATCGATTTTTGGACGATCGTTTTATGCGACGATCGTGTCTAAGTAAAAAAACGATTAATTTTGGTACGTTCGTTGTGTTTTACACGCGATTCGAGCATTTTTTTTTTTTACCGAAACGGTTCTTTGAAATATTCAAATACGCTTACCGGTATTTTATCGGAAAAACGTTTCCTCTACTCAAGATACCGGGATTATTTTCACAATATGTCGCGTCATGTTCGCGATTATGTTTTGAAGCAGATAAAAACATAAGTACGGTTAAATACGTATTATCTGTAAAACCCGTACCACTTTTAGTGTTGTTCATTAAAACTGGAAAGATTTACCGTAGTAGTCAAGGTTAAAAAAAAAAAAAAAATGAATTTCTACACCACACGTGAAAACTGTTAAAATCGCTGACCAGATATTAGACGTAATAAGAGAATTCTTTCCGCGACAGAATTTTTCTCGCCGTTATGATTAGAACACATACACGAAAATACAAAAATAAAATGTGACCTCGTTTCGAAAAACAATCGTATTATTCGTATTCGGTTCGAATATTTCGATGCTTTTTGTATAACCAATAAAAATATAATCGTACCCGTTTTATTTTACGAGGTACAGTGTGTTGTTTGAGCTGATACAGACGTTTCGTGCGATCGATAAAACAACGTACGAAAATCGTATTTTGCCACTTTTCAAAAAAAACGTTACCCGCACGTTGCCGGGAAAAAATATTTTTAATTTTAATATCTACGCGTGAAAATCAAAGATGATTTTTTTTTTTTTTTCACCGTGTTAAAAGTTTTGTTTTTGTACATCTTTAATAACTAATGAACGCGGCTAATGCGCATTTATATTTTACCCCGAAGCGTTATAAAATCTGCATAAAATACATTAAATTATTAATTATTCTTTCGAAAAAAAATGTTCAAAGAGATTCATAAATTACTATCGATCTCCTTTTTGCGCGCGCTTTTATTTCTCCGTTCCACACCGAAACGCCAAAAAGATTCCGCAGGCGGGTCATTCTCTTTTGTGACGATTATTATGAATAAACAACGGTAACTCGGTGTATATATAGGTACTAAAACGTTTTTACACACGCACGCTCGTTTGAAAAGTTATTTTTACATATTTTACGGCCAAAGGGTTATTATATTCTCATAAAAAAAAAAAAATACACCGTTAAAATGTAGGTATATTTTTAGTTTTTACCGAAAACGCAAGAGAGATTTCACGCGAAACAACGCGAATGCGATTATATCGATTATTACTGTACACGTGTTGATACTACTATAACCTAAACAACAGAAACGATAATTTTGTTCTCTATTGCCGTTTAACGGTGCGGTTTTCTATTTGTTTTTTTTTACTACAACGTCGTACTCGGAAAATATAATTTTTACTCGCAGTTCGACACTAAACGTCGTATAAAACGCTCTAAAATGTTGTTTTACCTGAGGTTTATACGCGCGAGGAAATCCATAATTTTTTTTGTACGTATAAAAATGTACGTTTTTCATACGCGAATTTCTATACCGGCACACGCGTTATTAGTCGACGGTTTTCAGAGCAGTTCGAGCAGATCGTAAAAATTTAAGTATTGCAGCATATCGAACCGTTTTTTTGATTTTCGTTTTATTTATTCAGCGTGTACAATTTTAACACGGTACACTGTAAATGTTTAACTCGTTGTAGAACGATATGTCCGCGTGTAAAAAACGATTTGTACAAAATATAGTGGGTAATGCTTATACGCCGAAAACAACATAACTCTTAACCCGTCCGGATGAATCGACGAACGGTAAAACGTTCGGAGGAAATCCGCTTCAGTCCGTCGGCCACGTGTACACACGCGTTCATTCAAACTATAACGGTGAAAGGAATCAATGTAATATTACGAGGTGCATAACGTTCTGAGCGCAGCGATAGGAATGTAATATATATTGTTTTTACGACGAATTTTTTCGTTTTTCTGTTGTTAGTTAATGCTCCGATTTTCAAAGTCCTCTAAAATGAAATGTCTATAAACTCTAAAAAAATATTTATCATTGCTTTCAGATATTAAACAATACCAGAACTTCCGACCCACCCAAAGCGTAGTCGCCGCTACTACGTACTTTTTATTTTTTGGTTACAAATTATAACATTTGCGAGTGTACGATGTGAACCCAATAGTTTTTCTATCGTGCATTTCTTAGAAGATACACCTCGTGGCCATATTTTATCGAAGCGGTTTTCCGAAAAGCTCCTAATTATCGGTACGAGTTTATTTTGTTGGTTTCAACACCGAAACGCATTCCGGACTTTTCAAATTATTTAATTTCTCGTAATGTTTTTACTCGAAACACAATATGTTTTTATCGTACGTGAACAAATTCGTATTAAACCGTACAGAAATTAAAAAAATTAGCGAGACGTTCCGGCGCGCCGAGAGAATAAAATGTCTTTTTTTACACCGCGGACAAGGTTTCTAACTGCGGTTGGGTAGATAGTATTTTATAAGTGGCGAAAAACATATAAAATCGTTTCGTATCTTCCGGTCGCGCTTGTTCGTGGAAATATATATATATTTAGTTATATATATAGTATTATATAGTATATAGTTATTATATATATAGTTTGTCGATGTTCAGAAAAAACGTCTATTTTTTCGTACAGTACATGTTTTTTTGTGAATAACAGCTCTCGTCGATTCTTACTCCAATCAATAGTGTTTTTGGAAAAAATTGAATAATTCGGTTCAAATGTTTATTATGTTTTCACGTCGACGGCAACGCGTTATCGACACGTAACACGCCCGTTTTAATTTAGACATTCTATTTTTTTACCGCTCATTAATTATCTCTCCTCTGTTAGCAACTTTTCCGCGGTACATCTCAGGCTTGAAAAAAGACCGTTTTTTTTTTTTCAGCCCACTCACGCGCAGCACGCGACAAAGTTTATCACTGACAAAACGGTTTTTGTCTCCGTCGTCCCGCGGACCGAGTCTTTTTGTCGGTCTCTTCCAGATAAAATCTGGCGCCTAAAAGTGCCGTTCGCAAACCACATGTAGTGGTGAATATTGCAGCTCCGTCGTTTGTATAATATTATTGTTTTGCTCATTCAAAACTCCGATTGCGGACTATCTCTCGGTTTGTTCATTTTTTTTCACTCTCTCCGCCGTCCCGACTTTTACGCGCGGGTATTTTCACCGCGTGCGCGTCCCCGATGTTAACTTTTTCTCCGTTTTTAAATCCGATTTCCGAACCGTTTTTGTCATGTATATATAACGCAAGCGTGTAAACAATTGTTTTTTTCAGGGAAAAACTCGAAATAAAACGATTTTTAACGCGAAAAGACAACGGAGCTAGTCGAGTAAAAAAGTCACGGCACGGTGAAAACGATCAAAAATTTTAAACGAAACGCTGTATCTATTGTTACCGTTACGAACATTAATTGCTTTGTGACGATTACGGTTGTTAAACGATACCATCCGTAGCTATAATTATTAGTATACTTTAATAATGGGATTTACAATAGTATGTTCGTTTTGTGATTTCGTTTGTAAATGAATAATATACGTTTGTTCAAACACACAATGAAACGTTGGTCCGCGACAAAATCTGTACAGATACTTAAATAGTGTAATTTCGTCGAATTTTCGAAAAATAAACAACTCTTTTCCGGATACATGCGAAGGTTTCGAGAAAAACAATGCGCTTATTAAACGGCTGTTTTG
The DNA here is from genome assembly GCA_017140985.1 of Hormaphis cornu. Classification (NCBI taxonomy): domain Eukaryota; kingdom Metazoa; phylum Arthropoda; class Insecta; order Hemiptera; family Hormaphididae; genus Hormaphis; species Hormaphis cornu. Next base: position 8,163,998 of record CM029363.1, on the reverse strand, counting down.
AACTTAGGAACAACCGAAAAACCAAAAATGCACCGTTTTAATTTTTTTTTTTATCAAAACAGTTATCATTCTCCAAAAACAGATTTTGAAAATATAAAGATAAAATAAAAATATTCCTATCCGGGACACACGCGGTGAAACACTCTTTATATATACGTTCGGATCCTTGGTGTCGGTCTCAGCATTTTTTCCTGTGCTCGAGAAAAAAAATGAAATAAAAAAAAAACGGGGAACACAGCTCCAGATAGATAGCGAGCTCAGTTGTCTAGTATAAACATCGTAAAAACAAATTTAACAATAAAATCTTTTGCCAAATCTGCATCTGTTCCTATTATTATGTAAAAGTTTCCGATCTTTTTATTTTGGATGATAAAAAAAAGTCGATGCGTATAAAACATAAGCGATACACGGCGGCCCGGAATGACGAGTTCAACGTAACAACGTTAAATCGGCTATAGACCAAAATTGTGTGAACCAATTTTCTAAGTTTGTTAACCGCATAATACGTAAAACTATCTTTTTTAGATCGTTTCGAGACTTGAACATAAAAACTTTACGGAATAATATCTGCCGTAAAATAACACAAATTTGAAAATTTAAAAGTTCCACAACTCCTTTCTTAACTACACAATGTGTATTATACATTTCGAGTGGAACGGAGCAATTTTTAAAAATTTTTCGCTCGTAACTTCGAAAATAATCAAACCGTCGAACACCGCTTCAAATAAATATTACCGTTTCGTATTTATCTATCTTTTGACGTATCGCACGTTAAAATCATCGTTCCTTCTACTGGAAGTAGGGATCAAAGAAAAATAAAAAAATCACTGTAAAAACACGCTGACACTTAGAATCTAAAAAAAAAATGGACGATTCGTACTTCGCATTGTACTGCTAATAATAATAATTAATATTTTATCAAATTTTTGTTTTTGGAATTCCGCCACCGTAGTAACGGCCGTCCTATATAGTAATTTTCTTCTTTCGTTTCTTTTCCTTTTGTTTTATCGTTCAATTGCAAAACGCGTATAATTCGTAACTCGCGTCTCGGTTCGTCGGCATTATTAATAATATATAATAATAATATATAATAATATTAATATTATTAATATTTTAACGCCGCGGGTGCACGTGTGTGGGCCGCAGTTTCGAGTGTAAACGAAACGAACTATAATGTCGTTCGTGGGGTATAATAACCGCAGTTATTAAAAACGACGACATACGAAACAGCGATCGCATTGTCTGGACGCTCATCGAAACGTCTCGATAATTGACACAGTTTTTTTCTTTTTTATTAATCTTGTAACAAATTTTAAAGAATTAAATTTTTCAACAAGTCATACTCATTAGTAATTGTTGAACTAAAATATTTCGATTCAACGCGTATAGTTTACGATTTTACATGTCTGCAGCAAAAATTAGTTTTTGGCTTTCGTGTTAGAACGATATTGTGACATCAATATCGACGTCAACGTGTTCGGTTCTTCGGTTTTGTTTTTTTTTGGGAATTCGTAACGTTTTCACGTTATCATAACATTTATTAGGTGTACGGTGCGAGCTTCGAAAAACGCGTTCGCGGATTGTACACGCGTCTTTCTGAATAAAAACAAAACAAAAAAACTCTTCTCAGAACGATATTAAATGCACGTCGTCGTCCGCAAACACGGAACCGTTTACGTCAACGTACGTCACCGCAATAATTCAAATTCATCTTTTCGACACTCTCAGCAGGAGGATTCTTCGCGCGATAACTCCCGCACACCTCGCGGGCGGGAAAACGAAACAATTTCAAAAAAGCAATTTCGACGCGCCGGATTTCACGACCGTCGAGATTATAGGGGTTTGTTCACGACTCGTATTTCTTTTTTTCATTTTTTTTTCCGTTCTTTATAAACGTACACGTCTGAGTATAGCGTACACGTACCGGTCTCGGGATAACGTCGAATTTTTATCCTGAATAATATCTTTACAATTAAACGACGCCGAATCAAGCGTACGTTTCCGATGTCACCGCCGCCGATTCGTGATCGAGAATTTCTTAATACGCGCCATCAACTTCGGAAAATTCAAATTTCTCTATTAGCTGGTACGGCTGTGCAGTTAATGAAATAAACGTGCGATTTTCTCGTGTTTCGAGGCTGTGCATTTTCTAATTCGGTTTTCGGACCTACCCTAGTCTTGTTTTTAAGTAGTAAATTATGTCGGTAATACACGTCCGGGATCGTAGACGGCGCAAAGGGATAATTTTCGACTGGTCTTCCGAGTCGGACTGCGACCGTTCGCCATAAATCTCGAGGAAAAGAAAAACTCGACCGTTTCGTCGGGCGATATTTTATTATTTTACGGACCTGATAAAATGCTCGTCCGTATATTATTAGCCTTTCGGCGTACTCGTATAAACTCACGTTTTGAAGGGAAATAAGAAACTTTAAAAAAAAAAAAATCATCATCTCATCGTATATATATATTTATGCGTACTACGGAATAAGTTATACGCGTAGAACGTCTAAACGTCTGTTATTGCGATTAGTGTATTCTGTGTGCGTTTCGGATGTCGTATAATTCTGTATATTGCGTAGATAAACGCACGGGAGACGCTGAATTTCTTTGAAACGAATCGGTTTTTACAAAAAAAAAAAGTTAAAATTTTGTCACCTATCCTACGCGGTAAAGACGATTTAATAGTACTACTGTAAACGGTAAAATTTGCTTTACGTTTTTAAACACACAACATTACAGTGGACGAAAATCTTTAGACATTTTTTTTTCGTTGGACTCCCGTAATTTATCACGTTAATCTACTGTTCGCTGATATTATAACATAATATTTTTGTGTGAAAAAAAGTACTTAACTATTATTTACCTGCGTGTACAACGCGATTAGCTGAAAACGTTATAATCGTTAAAAAAAAACCGTTTAAATTGGAAAAAATCGACTAGTTTTTGATCATATACAGTGTTTTGAACAACACCGCCACAATATCGTAAATAAAACCATATCATCACACTTGGGTAAGACGTAAATGTTTGAAGAGTACAAATAATACAGCTACTATAAAACGGGTAGGCCCCTCATCGCACAACGTATACACTCGCATATAAATCTCAAGATGCGAGAAATATCCAAACGTCTTGTCAAAATGATATATATATATCAGTTCCGAAGCTTACCTTATTCGAACGGCCCTTAAAACGGCGTTAATTTACACGGTCGGCTTAAAAAACAAAATGAAAATTGGTTTTGTTAGTTGTTTGCCGTTGTCTAGAATTTCAACCGAAAAGTATACTCGGCTATATATATATAGGTACTAGAAAACGTGTGTAACGCATTTCGTGACAAATTCGAAATGTGGATTTTAATAACGAATAGCAGTTCCCACACTCACGTCGAAACTCGTTAAAAACCGAGAAATCCACTTTGCGACCGAGTACGCTTAAAAAAATTTGTAAGTTTTTTTTTTTAGAAATTCTTTATGAGAAATCCTACTCGTATTGGAATGTTTTCCGTACTTATTTTGAATCGTTTATTTTTTAAATTCACTCGAAACTGATTCGTGTATTATTTAATCGGTAATAATAATACATCTGTACGTGCAGTTTCAATGAAATCTCGTACTTGTGTCGAAGTTGATGTTTTACTATACAACATTATAATGATAACCGACGAGAAAAAACGATGCGATATTGTGTGTTATACAGTTGAAATGTATAAAATACGTTGCATATAAAACTTTAAAAGTATAATATTTTATATTGAACCGTTATCTAAACTTAGTAGTAGTAGTACATATATGCGTACAAAACGTAACTTAGTTATAATATCATATTATTATTGACAGATGAAGTAAAATTTGGTGCAGATATAAATTATAACAGAATTACGTAGAACAATAAAATTTTATGTACTTTATTTTTATTATTTTTGTACTATAAGTTTCCATTTATTACTTTCAAAAGTGTGTTCACTTTATACTGAATTCTGTGCCACTACATTATATTATTTGTTTGTTTTAAAGTTACATTACAGAGTGTAGCAGCTATGATTCGTGTGTCAATACCTACACGCGTGTATTACCAAAAGTGTTAATATTATTTTATCGATTTTTTTACGGCAATAAGTTATGTTTTTAAAATAATTTTTAGTGAAATTGTCAGAGAATCATTTGTACTTGAACTTTGATATTATAAAAAGAAAGTCAAAGACATACAAACCGCGATGGACTGCGCTCGGATAAAAAATTGAGTCGTCTAAATAAACGTAATATCATGGATGAAAAATGATTTGATTTGATGGTTCCACAACAAGTGCGTTATGATTACATTAAATCATGATGAAATCATTATAATTTCGTGGAAAAAAATTAAACTTATTTCATCCATGAACGCCCTATCACGTTATATTGGCGACATGTAATATTGTGTGGTTAGAGTGAGGTACGCGTAGTACACAGGATGTCTGCATAAAAAGTGAAAAGTTTGAAAACCGATGTTTAAAGAAGAAAATATTTTATTTTTAACGAAACGGAAACCTAAGCCTTTCTGATTGATAGTTTTTTTCTATTTATCATATAATAAACCTAAACTTTGCGAAAGAATATCGTATAAGATCAATTTCGATTATGAAATTTATTTTTTTTTTCTCGGAAATTACCATAACAGTTTTTTTTTTCTCTATTTTTGTACACTTGATGTACAATAAATGTATCATGTTATAATAGAAATTTCAAGGTTCAGCAACGGGACGTGTATAAAATAATGCAATTTTAAATAACACTATAACACTATATTTTTCATTTTTTCGACGCGTCAAAGGAATAAATTTAAAAAGATTAAAAAAAATTAAATAAATTCATTTGAATTCAAACTACGTTCGTGACGTTCAGACAAGCGTATTTGAAGTAGAAACAAATTCTACATAATTTACATTACGTACAATTCAAACGATAAAAATCAACCTTTTCGCATGGCTGACTGAAACTAACTGTTCCTTTAGCGCGTTTTAAATTTCAAAACGATTTATAATTGTTGAGTATTAAGATTATCACCGTGCTTACAATATTAGATCGTAAAATTACGGTTATGTTCATCAAACGACTCCTTTAAAAGTATTAGATCAAGATGGGTTCCTTTATTTTAAAATTTGCTCATTTGTCGATTAATGATTATCTAAGTTTACTACACTTTACTCAATACTTCCGAAACTTTCGAAGAATCGAATATTAATGAACTAACTTGTACTTTGAAAGTACAAAAATAATGGTTGTTGCTGTTGTTTTACGTACGTTGTTCACTGGTATTTTCGTCAGAACGATTTTGTATCGTGTTGAAAAAATTAAGCTAAGTATTATTTTTCGCAAACCAACGTTTCTATAATTATTTTATCGACATGAATTTTAAGTAAAAAAACACTATTTTCGTTCCATTCAAAACGGAATGATTTCTGAAGAACATAAAAATTATAGCACACACCGACACATAAAGAGTTGTATATATAATGTAATTTATGAGAGGAAATCACGTCGATTTTACATCGTTGACCAGTGTCTGAACATTTTATGTCTTGCCCTATATTTTTATACTTTTACAACAGTAAAAGCCGCACAGCGTCGTAAACATGTCATACGTTTTAAATAAACTTAGTAATGATACAAAAGAAGATAAAACAATAATATGATATCGTCTTTTTATCATTACCGTCAATCGATACATATACTATTAATGTACATTTGTACGAATGTGTCTTTTTCCGAATAGTACAATAACAACATATTCTACTATACGTACCCTTTCTGTAAAAAAATACCTAAAGTTTATTTCGCTTTTGTTTTATATCTATAACATGTTAAATAGTTTTAACTCGTGTTTGCTTCGACGAACAACTATTATGTTCTTAATAGCTATTACAGCTGTAGCGATCGATTTTTTTTCACTTAAAAACTTCAACAAGTTTAAAATAAACCAACATACTTTTAAAACGTCTAAGTACTATGTTTTCGTCATTACAGAATAGTAAGATTACGTCGGAATAGTGTACGTTAATTGTAATGAACGAATCGCGTCATTAA
>CM029363.1:8102477-8145111 GCA_017140985.1 Hormaphis cornu | reverse complement strand
GGAGGGTTGTCGGCCTACTATTTTAGTAGGCACTAAGCGGCCCAATACGGCCCAAGTGGTATAACAATGTGTTATGATAAATAACACTAAACATTTTTACGATAGAAAATGTCTAGATTTTCAATAATTTGATATTCCTGTACTTTTTAAAATTATTTAAAATTTGTACATCTAATTTACTTGTACTCTAATTTACCGATGGTCCAGTGACACGCATTGATTTTTAACGGGGAACATCCCGTCTTTTCTTCTTTTTTTTAAACGGTTGGGCCACCTACAAAGTAAGATTACGACGGCCTAAAAATCGAAATTTCGTTCATCTCTAGTCGTCATTGTCGCCGCAGTTCTAGGTAGTTAGTAACTTTTAAACGCACACATCCGCGTTACACACTAGTCGCGCAAAAATAGAAAAGAAAAAACGACGCGGCAATATCGGAATAAAAGGGCGAACTGACGGGACGTTTTTTTTCGGTTCATTTTTTTCTATTTTTTTTTCCCTTCGGGCGCAAGGCCATGTGGATGTCGTAATACGCAGACGGGCAAAATAACACGCGAGTACCTGTGCATTTTAGCATAACACGTACGTGTGTATAAAATACTGTCGCGGACGACGGAAATTTAAAAGTCAAACGAACGCGATATTACGCTGCGACGATACCGTGACGGCGGTTTCGACGATATATATCCGAATATCTCCGCGACGGTATGATGACCGATCGAGGGTAAATTACGCGACGATATGTTGTATACATATTATGGTGATGGCACTGATGTCTGTAGTAGGTGCACACTGTTTCCGCCATTCGTGTACCCTTATCACGTGTGCGATATTGAAGCTGTTCCAAGACGGGTTTCTCGACTCTCGGTTTTTGTTTGCATTTTGAGTATCCCGCCGCGGTCGTACCCATTCGGTTTTTTTACGATGTTTCGACCGAAAACCGCGAAAAATCGCGAGAGTTTTACGGCGAAATGTATTTTTTTTTTACAATATTTTTGATGACGTCCGCTAGTGTAGGAGGAGTGCTGCTCTACGTCGAGTACCGCATAAAAAAAAATAACTTTTAAATCGCGCTTGAAACTTTTTCTGGTGTTTTTTTTTCCGTGTGAACGATGACAACGGAAATCGGATTGATGACCAATTAAAACACGAGGCACAGTGTCGCGTGAGAAAAATAATGGAAGGAACGGAAGTAGTAAATCTGCGAGGTCGGCAAATTGTTTTTTTACCGGGACGTGCACAGTGAACTGCCGCGAGCTCGCCCCCGAACGGAGGCGACGTCGAACCCCCGAAACGCGCAGCCCCTATCTCCTAGTCGCGCCACCCCGTCCGCAAACTACCCGCAGTGATATCGTGGCTTTTCTCTCTCGATATTTTTGGATTTCCGTACGTTTCGCGACCTCTCGGCCGCGCGCGACAATATCGTTTTCCGCGATATCGTCCCGGAAAACGCACGGTACCGCGGAAAACCCCGAACGGCACTCAAAGCACTCGCCCGACGACGCGAACGCGAGCCAGACGCTCACGAAAAATAAACCAACCTCCGTATCATATACATAATGTACAGTAATAACGCGTCGGAAACCGTGTGTGTGCGCATTCGTCTCGAAGTGCTTTGTCGCGGTGCACGCTGTTTACCCACGGAGGCTCTTTATAATATAATAACAACACGCTCTTTTGATATGGTAAACGGGATTAATGCGTAATATTATACGCGTAGTCGTGCTGAAAGCGAGCGAGTAACTAGTACACGCAGTAGTATAGTCGGCCCCGGTTCTTCGCTGCCGAACGACTCTGCGATGTTCCGGCGCGCGTGGGTACGCCCTGACGCGACAGGGTCACCACAGGGTGTTTCACGATCAGACAAACGTTGCTGCATGGTTCAACCGTGTCGACGGGTGGACACCGAAAGAACATTATTATTGTTTTTTATTAACGCTTCAATTACGAGAATACGTATAAATGTTAACAACGTGAAATCATCTTATTGTTATGCAACGTGAAACGATGTTTACAGTTTTTTTTTTTTTATCTAAATCTATTTTTTTTTGAAAAATTTTCAAAACGTTTCGTTGACCCGAGGGCTTCTTCGAGTGACCTTGGATTGTTGAGAAGAAAACTGAGTGTTCGGGGCAATGACATGTGCCATTGTAACCAAGGGTGTGTTGACGGTGTGTCACACGAGGGGGGATTACTTGGTTATCAACGAGTGAACGGCCTTATTCTGGATCTGTTTATAATTATTTGTTCACGTCTTGATGCCGTTCTCTTGACAAGCCCATTTGGACACGGTTTTTTTTTTTGATATCTCCGAGTTTGTTGCTGGCAGGCAACTGAATCCCGGTGATTTTGCCACGTTTTTTAATTATCCGTTTACGGGCTTCTAGAACGTTATTATTGTGGGAGGTTTTCTCTTCTTCTTCTCCTTGCACAGCCGCGCGCGAAATTCTCCACCCTGCGCGCGCTCCTTTCGATCGAAAACGCGCTACGCCCGGCCGGCCGGCGAAAAAGCAGCGATTCCGAGCGGTGTCCAGTAGCATGTGCGCGTCCAGCGTCCCGCGTCGAACGAAAAACGTGCGTGGAAACGGTTATTAAAAAAAAAAAATTGCCGAGCAAAAACTTCTCTTTAAATATTCTTATAACGACCGTACTGGCGCGGCAATTTCGACATTTTCGGCGCACTGCTCCAATTTCGAGCCAAAGTCCCGACTCTATATTGCGTGTGTTATTCAGCGCTCCTTCTACGTCGCGTTACGGACGCGAAAATTTCAAACTCTTCGCCGTAGAGTTTTCGATTTTTTTCTTTTCTCTCGGGCTAAAACTCGAAAAGTTTCAAAAAAAGAAAATGAAATATCTCCGATCACAGTACCACCGAAGTTTGCAGACCATTGGAGGAGGTACTGACGTCGAAAATCGGAGCGTTAGAAAAGTAGTTGAAAAAAAAAACCCCGTCATTGCAAAAACGATGCGCTCTGAATCTAAAAAAAAAAAACACTTTTAAGCGTTTGGAGAACGTATAGTGATAACCTGCTTTCCGCTGTTCTGCGCCGGTCGACGTGTCCAGTTTACCCGAAAAAAAGGTCCTCGGCTTACAGGCGAAAGCGACCTGCGAGGAAGTTGAAAAACCTGACGAGTCTAACCTGATTAGGTACGACTTGTGCGTTTCGTTACGACTCTTAAACCGTGCGGGCAGAAACTTGAAATGTCGTGACATATCCACGTTCTACAAATATGATAAATTTTAACATTCTCCGAGTACGCTTTTCCTATTACAGTTGTAACTGTTCTCCGCCTGATGACGATGTAATACGGTCTGACCGAACGGTTAGGTCATTGTATAGCGATCGGAAACCCATTTGATATCGAAACACCCTGTACCGCGTACGGTCTACAAGTGTTTTCCGAGCGAAACAAATCGGTCGCGAAACGATTTGCGGATTTATCGAACTTGAAAACGAGCGCTCTTATACGTATATACACCGAGACGGCGGTACTTATCCGTGTCTCGTCCGTGGTATCTTCTTGTCCGCGGTCGGCGAAACAACATTTTCTCCGCTCTACGCGAAAACGTGAGTAATCTCGCCGCAGTCCTTCACACACACGTCACTTACGTACAGTTGTTTAAAAACTCGTGAATCTTTCGAAAAAAATCCGCGTGTTCAGAAACACCCGGATGAATCACGTAGAGCGTATATTGCTAGACAACGGGGGCGTTGGTTTTGAATCGGCGAAAAGTTGTCCCGCCGTTGTATCGCATAGCTTTTCTAATGAAATCTACCTGAAAACGATTCTGTTTGACGTCGTCCACCACGAGACCTGTTATCGGCTGGATCCACCTTGGTTAGGGGGGCGGCATTCACGGACGAAATGGTTTTTGTATTTTCCACCACGAAAAATAATGATTCCGTCAAGTTTCAAGCTTTTACGTACTTTTCACGGAATAATCATGGCGACTCGATTAATTATTATCTACGAGCGCAGTCGGGTACCGTAAACGTTGCAGCACACAACGGTTGAACCGATTCGATTTTTGTTAAATTATTTTATGTTCGCCGGAAGTCTTACGCGATCTGGTTTGTTCGGGATCGATGGAAATAAAGTTCAAAGCGAACGTTATCGCCTCCGATTTCACTCACACCAGTTTTCGGATTGTATGATAATGAACACGTGATTTGCGCTTGTAAACTAATTGTGTTCGGGACGGTGAAAACCGTCGTGACGACAGAAATCCATCGCGATGTTATTATAGACCCTGCCGACGTGTTTTTTTTTCCCCAATTCGGCCCATCCATACGTGTCGAAACCCATATTACGATATTACCGATGTGTATCCAACGTCCGCAATATCAATTTATACGCAGGTACTATATTTGAATTATCATTTTTTATTGTTTATATTTCATAGTGATGCATACGTGTTGTGCTGCGGCGAAAAAAAAGAAGTTTTGGCGTTTTCGGAACGCCGACCGTGTCCGAACCATTAATTTCAATAAATGTACGGCATTTGGCTCCCAGAGGGGCACACGGACGTCGGCAATAATTCCCGAAAACCTAACCGGGATACGGCCGGGCTGTCTCCCCTGCCTCCCCGTCATTAATTCACCCCCTCGCTCGCTCGTCCGCCCCCCAACGATTCGGAGGGTACCCTCCGCCCCCTCGGCACTTGGCGCTGATCCAGGAGTTCGTGTCGGGGGAACGAGCCGGCGACGTCGTAAGTCTCTTCGACGATGATACACGCGCCAAATTTAACGCCCGTGCGCGCCTCGAAAACGGGATTCGAAGAGACCGGGGAAAAATATTATAGAAATAAAAAAAAATTCGCGCTCACAACGATACAACATAACGTGATATATTTCGCAAAGCCGTTGTTAAAACACGTACTGTACGGTACACAAAACAACAATATTATTTATTATTGTTATACCGTAGCGTTATTATATTCTACTAAACTCGAAATTTTATTATTGGTTATTCGATATAATATAATATCGATTCGGCGGCGGTATGTTCAGAGGCGTCGACGAGTCAGTAAACGGAGAACCCATTCGAACGAATCGGCCGAGCAATAAAATACAAAAAGTAAAACGTTCTCGCTACCGAATCCATGTATATATTATATATTATACCGAACGTGATCGATTTTTGAGTTTAGAAGAATTTTCTTCGCGCCACTCCGAGCTCTAGCAATTTCGCGTGTTTAGTATTTCTATAATAGTATAACGTTTCGAAGTTTCTTTTTTTAACATTTCCTCTTCGTGATACACCATATAGGAGTAACTCCTTGAAAATTCGTCTGAAATCTCTATTCGAATCGAACACATTTTGTAGAACGGGGATTCAATCCAAAATTCGTTTTTGGGAAGGACGTGAACATACATTAATAGCAAACGTTTTAGAGCTATCGGTGGTTTCTAGGCGGTCGAGCTCTCTTAATATTCTTCCGATACTCGTGTACTTCATACGTTTCCGAGTCCAAATTTAGTAAAATATTAGGAACACTGAAATGATTCCCGATATTTCTCCCTTTGTAAATTCCCGACTACGCCACCGCGTTTTGCGACTATTGTGAACGTATTGTGTTTATTAGCGTTATAGTGATGTGCAACTATAGTTTTGACTTGGTAATTAAACACTTAAAACTCAACCGTCACTTGGAAAATAAAATTGAACGGCCAGTGAAAAACGCGGTGACCGATCATTCGATAACCATTCATCGTCGAAACATCTATCGACGAACATTCGCGCTGCTCGATAAAAAAAAAAACCATATTATTTAGAAACGTTTTGAACGTAATAAATTGTTTTCACCGACTTGCAATGACCCGTGACAATTTATATCTGTATCGGATTAATCGTTTTTTAATTTCCACTGCCCACGATCGTAGTAGCAACGAACCCGTAATTCGGTACCTTATATTTCGAGGTACGAGCATATTGTATTCATTATACTTACTCGCATCCTCCATAATAATTATAATTGGTGAGTGAGTTCTTTGCTAAAAAAAAAATATATATATATATATAGAATTTTTTCACTATTCATAATAGTTTGTAACAAACTTCATAAGTTTATACATTTTTTCTTGTTGCGATAAGACATTATTTTATACATTCTCGTATGAATAGTTTTAACTGTTCTTTACCAAACACGTATGTTCAAACTCATCGTAGTAATTATTGCACGCGCTCTGATGGGATTCGATAGTAACTCTTTCGGACATTGAAACTGTATGATGATATGAAACTAGTAAAAAATTCGTAAAACACTCATGTTAGCAAGTTCAGTTCGTTTCATTATGACGAATCATCTCGGAAAACCGATACGCCCACCCAACGTTTTAGAACGCATACATTGATTTCCAAGATACATAGGCCTTCAAGTTATCGGTTTGTATTTTTGAATCGGTGACAATTACATACGTGCACTGTTAAATCGAGTTTAATTTGATGATAAGTTATGTTCCTCCGGGGCGGATTTGCCAAGCTGTGTGTTTGGTGGACAATAATAACATAATGTACATAATGTGTATAAACCGATATAAACCCGACACCGGTGTGAATATCGTATAAAGTGCACTAATTTACGTGCATTACACGTGAATATTAGTCGACCACCGTTACACGACGTGTAGGTTTTTAAATGTCGAAACAATTATTTATTTATTTTTTTAAGTTAAATTTTTGAAAATTTTTTTTGTTTCGTTTTTATACTATGTTTTTGTAAAAAGTTGATCCAGTCTGAAACGGCCATTCGAATTTTTCCAAATTTCAATACTGTCCGGAAGGTCACGTTCGATATATTACGTTCTCTCGTATAAAATTCCACAACCGTTACAAACATCGATCATAACTTGTTGATCGCCAAACTCTAGTAGTATCATGTCGAAAATGAACTATTTGTAAACTTAAAAGGCTTCCTCGTTTTTTTTTTTTTCTGATTCGCTTGTCTACGATCGTAGTTTAATTCATCGTACTATGTTTATCGAGTATTTCTGTAAAAAAAAAAACCCCGAAAAAAAACTTTTGTTCTATTACTATTGCATTTTTACAACCCGACGGACGAAATTGTGCGATCGTTAATCATATGCGTATGATATTGTGGCGAGTTAAATATGAACTATTAATATAATAGATTAATCTACAGCGCCCTATCTTGTTGGTTCGTCTTCGTTTTTCTTCGAATTTCGTCGAAACAACGTATAAATGTTATAATCGTGGATTTATTAAAAGTTCCTTCCGTGAAAAAGCACGTTACCGCGAGGTAATAGCTCGGGTCGAAAGAATATTATTACTTTACTGTAAAGATTTTGCTCAGTTTCTACTGAAAACAGAACCAGAGTCTCGCAACTTTTGTATTTATCGTATACATCCGCGCGGAAACAGTTTTCCGCGAAACACTGTGTAGATATACCAAGTTACCCTTTTGCGTCTTTAGGTCTGGTGTCGGTTTAACTTTTCAACTGCGTCGTTTTCATCTGCTCGATTCGTGGAATATTTTGCTGCAGGTTTACACGGAACTTTTTACATCACATCACTCGGATCAAACAAAATTAAAATAATTAGGTAATCGAAATTATCATTTTTGGTAAACGTACATTTATATACGTATTTTACAGCCCTGAACGAAAAAGGAACGGCACTACGGTGGATAAAGTTGCAGTAGCGACTATACACGCTTCGGATGGGTCCGTTGGTTTCAGAGTTGCTGTTCATCAGTGTTTTTTAATATCTGAAAGCAACGATAAATCATTTCATTAAAAAAAAAAACCACTCTGAGCGAGATGTGTAATCTAAATAAGTCTTTGGTGAAAATATCGCAAATCACTCCTATGATACAAATGTAAAAAAAAAAAAAAAATAGTGTACTATTTTATTTGGCGATTTCGTCATATTCGTCGTTTCCGGCACAGAAAATAATCAAAAAAAATGCTTCAAATAAAATAAAACTAAAAGCCAAAATTTTATTTAATACGTAACGATTGAAGCGTTGATCCTTCTACACCCGAAAACGTCATAACAAACCTGAAAATTTCAAATTTACTGTCGTAAAATTCCAGATTTTTCTTGGGGAGTTTTTTTGCGGCAAAACTGAAAAAGTGAGCAAAACTTCAAAACTTCAAACAAAGTACCACCGGAGTCCGTAAATCTTTGAGAAAAGTCACTGACTTTGAAAATCCGAGCGTTTCTTCTATACGAAAAGTTACACATTCCTCGTTCGTCGCTCTGAATCTAAAAATGTGACCATTTTGTAAAAAATAGTATGACATTTTTAGTTCTCAGTGTTGATAGCATTTCAAAACGAGTGTTTGTTTTTAATTTGATGTCGTTTCCGTTTCTGGTGTATTTATTTGATAAGGCTATTTTAAAAACTCTTTACGTGTAGTACGTGCCGTTCATTTTTATGACGTTAAATTTATAACTTTGCCGAGACAACGGTGGAAAAAAAAAACCCGCATTATTGAACCCTTCAATCATCCAACTTTTTGTGCCGAGTCATTTTTAAAATAACGTATCAGCTGCGTTTACACAGTGTTAGAGAATAAAAAAATATACGCAAACTCGCAACTGTACGCCGTAAACAACATCTATTGTCGTTAAAAGATATTCTAGGTCACTCCGAAACCGATGAAAACGGTGCGGAAATCGTTAAGTATTGAAATGGCCAAAATTGTTTTCCACTAACGTAAAATGCAATGTAATTCGAGTGTTGTCCTACGATTTATTAAAGAAACAAAATTGTGTTTCGTAGCCAGACGACCAAACGTTTCTGAAAAAATCTCGTTTAAATCAGAGTCGGGGTTTACCGGGGGATGACGGGACATGAACACGAGCTTCTTATAAACATTGTGAATTTCGTGTAAATACCTATAAAATATATGTACCTATTTTATAGACATGTCGATCTGTCCGCCGTATAAAAATAAATTAAGCAAATAAATAGTTTCGTAACTGCTGTTTTCGGTTTTTCGTTATCATTTTTCGTATACTTGTCAGATATTTAATTAAACATTTGTGACGGTCTCTATATACTGCAGCTTATCTTTTTTCGACACACCATCGCACAATTTTTGTACAATAACCAAGCGAAAGATAGAAATATATAGTTTTTAAAAGTTTGTTCGACGAACTAACGTATAAAATCATTTAAATTTCAACTACGATCGTAGTACCTGACTACATATTATATGAGGGTGCGCTTTTCTCTTTCGACTTTTCTAAATATACGTCACCGGTACAATTAAAAAACGGACTTTCTAATGAAAAAACTTTACCTTCATTCAAATCATATACTCGATCACCATAATGGTAGGTGAATTATTGAACCCCCAGTCTTGTATAGAGTATTTGGGTATACTTTTCGTTTGTAAGTCAGCAAACAGTATTTTAAATACTTTTTTCTTTTTACGCTATGAAATCGATTTTAGTGTAAACAAACGGTTAATTAAAACCTTGTACGTGTTGTAAAAAAAAGTTTATAATAACAATTTAATTACGTCAATCACGCGCAAACGGTTGAACGGTTTTTATCGCGTAACGGCCGATCTATCGACGCGATAAGAATAATTTTCAGTTCCGAAAACCGTTTTGAACCGCAGCGATCGTCAGGCGTTGCGGACAGTGTTCGATTAACCGATCATTTTTTGTCTTTCTAACGGAGAATAGCGTTTCAGATCATCCGATGTTTCGAAGACGAATTAACTGTGATCGAGTGGAACTGCGAGTGCTTTTAAAAATAAGTGTACCGAAATAACGGTATATTTAATCTGAAAACTGCCAACATACCGTCGCCGTTTTCTCGGGACTTTGTGCGCGGCGATCCGGATCGTTCCGTGTATTATTATTACGTTTTTGGCACCAAACTGGCACCAATCTGGTACGATTCTGACGAACCCGATGTCACGCGCGACGCTCTAATTAAACATTCAACGGCGTTCGCGGACGATGGACGATGTGTATACAAAACGACGGAATAACTTTGAAACTTTGCCTACGGACTAACACATAACTAATTAAATAACCGCGCGCGTGTTCCTCGTATACATTCGGTACATCGCGCTAATGGCGGTTATCTCGTGGAAACGCCGAATTTTCCGACAGTTTTGGAAAATCGATATCGTGTTTCACTCGACATTTAAGAGCGATGTGATTTTTATTTTTTGTCGTTTTAACGGTTCACCGACCGGTACGGTTAACACTATATAGGTATTTGCAGTGGCCATAAAAAAAAAAAAATTTTATTCATAAAAGTCGAAATTTCGCGTTTTGACTTTATCGTCTCTGGTTTGCACGTAGTAGTGTGTAGTAACTCGGCCTGTCTGTGACTCCGTCGTCGGCCGATTTTTAAAAACCAGTTCTTTTTTCCGAGTTTAAATAATGACCCAGTTGTTGAACGTCACGAACGTTTTCACGGATAATCAAAAAAAAAAACTCAAAGACGCTGTTACAGGTTCTGAATCGTGATTATTTTTTCGATATAAAAATAAGTTAATTTTTTGAACTACGATTGCCCGTAATATTAAGATAGCTTACCGCTGTAGAAATACAGTGTAGAATACATTTCGGTACTGAAAAATCTACAAAATAATAATACGAAAATCAGCCGGGAAAAAGAGTTGCACTTCAATCGCAATATAATAGAGGAGGTTTTTTTTCCGATCGACCAACGTTCACCGACGAGTCGTAACGCGATATCTGTTCTGGAAATTCGTGACGAACCGCGGCGCTGTTTGTTTAGAACGAAAAGAGTCGACCGTCCCGAGAATCGAACGCGAACACGCGAACACGTAACGCGTGAACGTTGTTTTTGAAATCGAATCTGAAAAGAATCGTCAAAAATGTTTGTACGTACCGTGTCTCCGAGTGACGATCAACGATTGTAACGCGTTGAGTTATGCGAGTTACTCTTTTTTGCGTCCGCGCGATTTTCACGCCGCAGTGCGAGTACAGTATGTGGTACCTGTGTGCAATAATACGATCGAGAAAAGAAAAATTCTTCGCGGTCTTTCCATCTTCGTACTATTACGCTCGTCCCGTTTTTTTTCCTCCATTTTTTTTTCTCTTTTAGATCGATCGTCTAAACAGGGGTCCAAACGAGACACGTTCAAAGCGATCATTCGGGTTCTTCTCCTCCGCCGCCGCGGCCGCCTACGCTCGGTCACGCGCGCAAACGTCGTCAGCCGCCGCCGCCGGGTTGATCGATGTTTTCCCGATGCGGCCGAACTTCTTGCCGCCGACGGTGGCGGAATTTCAGCGATTTTATCGCATACCACCGTCGCCGGTGTACGGGAATTCTCGGGACGTTTTAATAATATCGGCAGTGCGGAAGGTGTGCAGGTATACGGGAATTCTCGTGACGGCCGCGGACGAGGAGACGTTTTAATAATATCGGCAGTGCGGGCGCGGTGTGCAGGTACGGGAGCGTCCCCGGCGGACAAAAATTTTTCCGGCGCGGAAAACGTCGGGGCGGCTCGGAAACCGCGGGATCGACGTGATGTCCGAGAGCAAATATGATTGAAAAAAGCAGCATCGCCGGGATCAGCCTGGGCCGCGCGGGTAGTCTGACGGGGTGGCGAATACACGCCGTGGGTGGGTGGGTCGCTCTGGCTGGTTCAAGTGGCGAGCTCAGTTGTCTATAGTCGCGGGTGAAAACGTGTTACAATAAAAAATGTTATCACGCCTTTCCTATTTCGGTGTCGCGTACGAAACAGCTTTCTGGCGATCAAAAAAAAATCTGAACCGATGCGGCGAAAAATTTTTTTTTAACCGCGTACGCAAAACAAACAGGATTCTGTTTAAAAAGTCTCGAACGTGAAAACTATAACCCTTTCTTGGTGCTCGTCTTCGTTGTATAACGAACCTCTGTGCGTGTAAAATTTCAAGTCTCCTGACCCAGTGGTCTGTGCTTCTATGTGCTTCTATCCACGGTGTAGACGATTTCATTTCTGTTCTGTGCTATTAGCGCTATCAATACACCGATCAGCAGCGATTTCGAGGGAAAAAATACGTGTATAAAATGTATACAGACTTTTAATAAAAACCCCCTTGTACGCCCTTAGAGTTCGAATTTTGAAAAATCTCAGTGCGCCCCTGCGTTGCTCAAGGAATCTCTGTACGAAATTTCAAGTCTCTAGATCCAGCGGTTTGCTCTGGGCGTTGATGAGTGAATAGGAGGAGCGGTCTATATGTATACAGATATAAATTACTGCGTAGAGTTCAAAAATTTCACGACTCCCTTAAAAATGATCGAAATCGATTGAAGTTTCAACAGTAAACTCGTTAAAATCGTTTCAATGGCGCGCGTATATTTCGAACGCTTTAGGGAATTTCACCGTTTCCTATTCGATATGACTACACGTTTGTCGAATTCGCGTTTCAGTTTTCACGGCGGAAAACAAAAACAACCAAACGCCGTGTTTTTCGTCTCCGTTTGAATACTCGAAAACTTAATTGAAAAAAAAGAAACGTATTTTTAATTTGTCGAACAAAGTAGTAATGTACTTTAGCTGTTATTGAAAACCGTAGAGCAAACGGGCAGTTGCGCTCGCCGTCGCGTAAGTGTTTTATTGTCGCTGACGCGCGTTAACCTTTGTCGACGCTGTCCCATTGCCTCTAAACGGTGGATCCTCTTGTTAAAAAAAAAACGTCGAGTTTTCCCTGCGGTTTCACTGGGCTCTTTCCAGATGATAAGAAGAAAAGTCACGGGGCTTTAAATACGTTTAAGATTGTTCATTAACCGGAAGTCGTTTGTTTTATTGTTTTCGCGATGAAATCGCCACAACGAGGGGAAACGTTTCGGTTACCCGTTTCGATCGTACCGATTCGAATGGATATCGAATTCCGACAAGAAATAACCCGTCGTCGTCAGTGACTAAACAACAATACTTCATACTGGACGCTAACCGTCCGGAAAAACGTAAATAGGTGTGTATAAAAACTGATCGAGAGAAATGAAAAAAAACAGTCTCTAAAAATAGATTTTAGCGCGTATTAACACGAATGGATTTGTTCGATCGAAGTCTTGTATTACGGTAAATAAGTTGTTTACAACCCGGGCGTTCTTTTTCTTATTTTTTTTTCCGTCGCCGTTGTCAGAGATTGTAAAGCGCTTTACTACGGCATCGAACGCGGTAATGTTTCGAAAAACACAACACCGATCTGATATTTTACAAATGTCCGGGGAATCGCCAATCCGTCCGTGTTTATTTTTTTCGACGACACACTCGTTTGTGTTGTTCGGGCGGCAGGTAACGGCGTGTTTCCACCGTGTCTATATAGTAGGTAGACGCGAGGAGGTACGTACGTAGTTGTGTTTGTCATCGTGGTCTTCTGTCCGCTTGAAAACACGGCCGTTGAAAAGGATAACAAAAAACTAAAAAAATAAACTTACTTACTTAATCGTTATCTAGCGTGTTGTACCTTCAAACGACAAATCTAGCAAAGGTAAAGAATAAAAAAAGAATTCGGCGAAACGAATCCGCCGACGCGCTGCAGAACGTGTTTTAGAGATGAATAGTTACACTGAAACGCGCGAGACGGGAAAAAGCCGCGAAATTTCTATGAAAATACACCCGGTAGACGGACGCAGTTTCGAGACAAACGTACGTCGGATTCACTATTCAGTTTCGACGATTGATGTTACAAACGGTTTTTATTGTGTTTTTAAAGGGATGTCGTGGCAGCCGGTTGTAAGTTGAATGCTACGAATTAAAATCCTCAAACACGATGACAACTAATCGGCAACTTTTGGCGCAGGCTAAAATTTGTACGAAAAAATATCAAAACGCGAGAATTTACCAAAGTGCGTAATATGTCCGATTTTTTTTTTTGAAAGACCTCTTCTAAGGCACGCGTTCACCCGATCTCGCGGTTTTATACGCGTTTACGAATTGAAAGTTGTAAAAAATCGCGGCATCTTCAGTGAAAGTTGTACGGCAAAACGAGCGGCTTTATGATATTTTTATCTGTAAAAAAAAATACACACACAAATTCGTCGGAAAACGAGTTGTGCCGAGTTACATTTTACCGGTTAGTGATATGCGCCGCTACCTCGCCGGCCGAGCGATCGTTTAAGTAATATCGTTTCGACGAAACCGGCCGAGGCGCGACCGTGAACCAAAGACGAGTAGTTTTTTTAACGTATTTTAGTAGAAAAAGTCTGATCGTTTGTACCGGGGAAAAAACTCGTCCGACCGGCCGTTCG
Organism: Hormaphis cornu; assembly: GCA_017140985.1. Taxonomy (NCBI): domain Eukaryota; kingdom Metazoa; phylum Arthropoda; class Insecta; order Hemiptera; family Hormaphididae; genus Hormaphis; species Hormaphis cornu. The sequence continues at coordinate 8,130,913 of CM029363.1, read as the reverse complement.
CGTCCGTTGCCCACGACGCTTTACGCGATTTGGGTATTCCGCACACATTGTTTTGGTTCTCCGCCAACGTTCGCCGTAGGGTAGTAATGAACGGAAAAAAAAAACACCCCTAAGAGATCGCCAGACGTCGTGAGCAGCATTTTATTGCGTCCAATATTATTCGCTCCGGTTTTTTGGCACGCGCGTAAAGAAATTCGCCGTATCCGCCGCCGCGCGTTTTTTACTCTTCCCGCATCGATGCGACGACGGTTTATGAAATTATCGTGTTCGTCGCACGTGAAACGAATTCCTCTTTGTCGTCGGCGGGCACGTCGTTGAATAACGATATTCGATTATACTACGATCCTGGCGGCATCTCGTATTCTTCGGAACCCGCCGGCGACGCGCTGCACATCTCCTGGATAGCTGCTGCTGCTCATCCCTCAGGGATATGCGTGCTGCTTTACATTCGATTCTCCGTCTCCGTTCTCGCGTTTTTTTTTATGTAATATCATACAAATCATTATACTTTTGCACGAGACGCGAGCGAAACAACGACACACGCGTCTGTCTTCGATCGTCTTGTGTTTTTTTTTTTTTTTTGGACGAAAAACGATTCAATGCTCCGTGAAAAGTACCTACCTGTCGATAAGTCTGGATCTAGATAAAATCGTTATCTCACACACGAAGTGTAAAAACACGTCCCGGATTAAATCAATTGTTTTTCACGGAACAAAAAACCCTAGAACGCATAAAAAAACACTGCAGTTTTTCATCGTACGTAAACAATTGTAGCTTACGCGGTTTCGCCGCTGCCAACGAACCGTCGACGTTCGCAGCAGAATCGTTTGACGAGCCGAAAACTCGGCAGAAAATTTTCGCTTTTTCCGCACGCGCTCGTTCCGCGTAATATTTTGCTGTTTTTTTTGGCGTTTCGACGCGTTCCCGGGGCTCTCGTGTCTGCGCCAACGGTTACCAAACAGTGTGGCACACTTCTTCTAACCGCGGTTTCGTTGAAAAATTTTCAAAAATTTTACTTAAAAAAATCAGGGAATTTGGTCGGGTCACCACCACGCAGCGTTCCGAATAAGCGACGACGAATCGCCTTTGAAAATACGGTTCTGAGCGTGCTCAGTTGTCTAGTAGACGATAGGTAAGTTATCATACGGCGTCCTGATGGATTCTTCGAAAGTTTCAATAGTCGGTCCGACGTCATTTTGGATGTTATGGCCAAAAAAAAAAAACTCAATCGAAAACGCGTTTGCCGTAATGATATCCCTACGAAGTGACAAGGCTGTAACGTTTTAAATGTTGAACTTTCAAATTCGAGAAGCGTCAGAGTACAATAAGAGTTGTACCTTTCATTAGAGGTGTACCGGACTATTAACAATGTTCTCAAAGAAAGATACGATTCAGTGAATGATATTAATATAGATGTGTGTGTGTGTAATTAACCCGTAAGTATTTTTTTTTTATCAATCGACATGGCGAGAAAACGAAAGAAAAAATTAAAAATACGAAACGATAACGCCGATTGTAAACACTTCAAACGTTTTAACGTCAACTGCAGAATGTAGGTAGGCATAAAAAGTACAAGTTTGTTTTACAAAACTGCCGTTCGACAGTTAAGTAAACAGAGTAAACTGTTCATAAATAATACGGTCTTATCGTACTGATTCGTACGGGACGTCATACGCGTCGTATACGAGATGTTTACAGCCGAGTTTATTTTCGTGCGCGCAATTTCGTATGGGTCCAATAAGAAATCGAAAAAACTATTCGAATATCCGCGTATCTGCAGGAAAACGTAGCGGTGTATTATAGATGGTATTAAATTATTTAGATGCTCTCCGGGCGAAAAAAATGGATACGATTCGTCGAATGTTTTCGAAACATTTGAAAACAAACGGAATTTCCAAGTACCGAGTTCCGATGAACGCGGTGAACTTTTCCGTGCAAGCGATCACTGATACTTTGCTGATCGCATTCGTCGCACAAGAAAAATACCCGTTTGACAATGTTACGTTGAGAACAACAGTTGTTAGAATTTTCTATCGATTTCATCAAACAACTTTTATCAGTGGTTTCGAAACAGTATAATGGGTACAATACGAAAGAAGACTTTTGTTAAAAAAAGGAAAAAGCCGATTTTGAGACGACCCGCGGTCGCGTTCGCGGCACACGTCAAACGACGCAGCGTTTATGCGGATTACTCGCTCGATCTCCGAGTTTATAGAGTTAATAAAGTGCCCCACGTGCTCGACCCACACGCCGGTGAAAGCCTCGAAATTTCCCGCAACAATATTTGTTCTGGACGACGTTCAAAACTTTTCCCGTCACAGCGCCTGGAAAAATATTCTTCGAATTTAAAACAAGCACGTACAAAACACGTATGAAACATCGTACATTTTATTATACCGACGCGTTTCGTCAATATCTATCGGAGCGCGCAGCGATAAAACCGTCCCGCGAACAATCTATAGAGAAAATATCGTAGATATATCGATCGGTAAGTTATTATGTATCGATTGGTAAGTTATTATACAGCTGTATTGTCATGTCGGGACGAGCAACTAATTTTTCTGCACGTCTTCAATTTAAACGTCGCGCGCGAATAATTCAACCGGGCATAAAAAAAAATTCGCGCGTACCGGGACAACGGCTGTTATTCCGTAAACCCCGAGTTTTACACGATATAAGTTGTGTTTTTTCGGTACATTGACGGATGTATATTATGTTTCGAGCGAATCGACGCATTTTGTACATCGGAGCTGAATGTTTACCCGTATTTTTTTTATAACTCAATGTGAAATGCCATTATATTTTTTATTGGCAAAAAAATAGCTTATACCGACAATACCGTCGCTTGACGTAAAACGGGTGTAAAAAAATTTATACAAAACCGATCTGATATTTCGCGCGAAACCGAGATCGGGGGCTAGTCAACACTTGTTAATAGAAAAACAAAACGTTCAATCAAGTTTGATTAGTTAGTTTTAAACATTTTTCCACTCGTTTTTAAAGTAAAAAATCAACCCGACTTGAGACACGAGCTATATTCATATTTTTACGCGCGGTTTCGTACCTGTGTGTAGTGCGCTTTACAAAACAGTTTTCGTATTTTTTTCTCACGAGATCGCGCGTCGAGTTTAAAAAAAAAAATAACCGATTCTTACCCTTTAAGTTGAATTCAAAAAGAACCTCGACTCGAAAAATAAAAAAAAAACGCTAGTCGAACGGACGTAACTTTTTAAACTTCAATTTTAACGAGTCGAAAACGCCCGGCACAAGAAACACTGGCGCGCGCGATCGCCCGCGGGACGACGTTACACACGGGTATGATATCGCGTGAGATAAATTGATCGTAACGAGGTCTCGAGAAGCCGTATCGCGTAAATCTCCATAACGTCGTATAATATTTATTCGAAATCCGTCGACGTTCTCTGGGCTCGCGAAAAAAATAATGTTATTATAACGTATATAAACGTTAGGCACCTACGTGTAGTTACGACCGTTAAAAAAAAAACGGTTTTCACTTTGCCCGCCGGGAAACGCGTGCAGGTGGATTTCGTATAAATATATCGTACGAATAGGAGGGACGCGTTATTTTTATTACGATATTCTTTCCGATACCCGCAGCGTTATTACGATTATGACCGGGCGAGTCGGTTTTGCATTATGGATGATGGCCGTTTCGCGGAGACGGGAGAAAATTCATTGCCGCGGCAGCTCCGTTTCGTACAAAGAAACGGAAAACGGTGTACGAAAATCGAAATAATTCCGTCGGCGGCGATTTAATTTAACGATCGGGATGTAAAAGAATGGCCCTCGAGGGCGTGTAAACGCGCTAAAAGTGTCAAATTTTTCGGCGTTCTTCTTCTTCCCGGCTAACGGCCTCGGAAATCTGGTTCGCCATTCTTCTTCCCCGTTAAAAACCAGTCTTCTCACGTCTACATATCGACCACGGTTGTTTAAATCATTTCTCCTACGTCTTCGGTGTCCGCCTTTAGGTATCCGTTTGTTCAAATATTCTCGTCCAAAAGTGCCAAAGTAGGTAACATATTTCCACTTTTTTCTTTTAACCCCTACTTGGTTTAACACGTTGATTTCCGTCCATCTGACTTTTAGCATTCCTGTCCATGGCTTCCAACCATTTCTCGCCCTGTCCATTGATGGTCCATATAATAAAACGCTTTGTTTTCTGTTCTGTTTAAATGGTTTGGTACACAAGTATAGTTAATATACTACTAGGCTGATTAGCTAGTTTATGATTTGCAGTTGGTTACATTCAAATGTACAGTATACGATATGTCGCTTGATATTTTTTTTTTTAAAAAGTTACGAGGGTTTAAAACTGACCTCTTTGTTGAATGTTAAATTTCACGAATATTTTTTTCATGAATCGAAATTGCAAGTCTTTTTTTTCTCTCTAAATAAAAAAATTAATACGCACGGCAAGTAATTTCTGTATTCGCCGTATATATACGTGCCACCACCGTTTATTACGCATTTTATTTTGTTGGAAAAAAATATTATCGCGCAAATAATCGAGAGACGCGAAAAACTCAATTATAATCAGAACGCCGTTGAACGAACGCTTCAAAGAAGTGCTGCTCGTGAAACCGCCCTGCCGCTTTCTCGGGATCGCGTTTGATTCGCGCACTGTTTCTTAGGTTTCCGCAAATCGCTATAAATTCTCCACCGTTTTGATAATACTTCACTCGAAAAGCACCATACTTTTGTGAATCGTTCGTAGCACACGTGCGCAGTCATAACATTTCTAAACAACAGAACGCTGTCTCGTAAATCGAACGCTCGAAACGCGTTTTTCGGTTGAAAATTATTCCCTCCTTGGTTTCAGATCATTCGCGTGATCGAATTTAAGTTTACTGCTTTGTATTAGAAAACACACATCCAACAGGCACCGTGTCGTTGCCGCGTACAAGACTTGTGTCGTACCGAATTCGACGACCCAGTTTTCAGTACTGTGAAACTTTCAGCTTTGTCGATGCTAATAGTGAAAACTGATTTCAAAACGTGTCTTTTTTTACGTTTATACGATTCGTAAAAATCATAAATACGCACGAAATTCAAATACTATTGGATTTTTACACATCGTCTCGTAACGACAACGTCTTTTAAGATATTCTGTTTATCGTACATAATTAAATTTCAGTGAAACTGTTAAAATTGATTGGTCCCGATAAAAACGTATTGCATATTATTATTTATTGCCGCTAAAATCAGCATAACATTATTGTGTATAAATCGATCTGAATTTTTGTAAATCGTTCGGCGTAACTGCCGAATTCTAACGACTAAACGACCTGTACAACTGTGATTCGTTAAAAACGCGATCGAAACTGCACGTAGATTTTTCAATTTTGTTTTTACAGTATACGTAGTATTTTGTTTAATTCGTTGACGTATTCGCGTCGCGCGCGGAAGAGTAAACGTTTTCGTTTTCGCCATCGACGAAATTAATATGGATGAAACTTCGAATGTCGACGATTTGTCTTGATTGTTTCGCGAATCCGATAAAATCTTTCGCCATCTGTTCCGTCGTATTAAAATTATGATATTATAAAACAGTCATCGCGCAACATCTGCACCGCGCTATAATGGTTTTCCACGTTTTCCGTCGCGTCTTTTCGCATATTCAACATCGAGATAGCGCGTAGTTTTAACTCGGCGTTCAAAAATATCCGCTCGACCTGGTAACTCAGAACGATTGTCAGTCATGCGTTCAGATTTGATAAACGTTCGTCTCGGAACCGAGTTAAAAACGTTTGTTATATTAACACCGAGTGTTTCTCGAGCGTATCTTCGCGATACGATGTTTAAAACGGCCGGTTTCTCGCTGACGTGTCAAAACGACTCGGTAGAGTAATAATAAAAAAAGAGAATAACGCTCTGTTCTACACGGTGAACGTTAAATATAAACGATGTCGTTGAGTAGTAAAACGGTACGATATTGAAAACCTTTACGTCTGAACACCAAACGGAAATCCGAAGTAAAGATTCGATTTACGACGACCGCGCGAAAACTCGAGACGCGCGTCATCGCGAATACGACAGTTGTTGTCGTCGACCGAAGCCTTTCCGCGCCATCAATTAAGAACGACCGTAAAAACGTGCGAAAATGGCCCAGCAAAACGGATACCTGAAGCGATCGAACGCGCTTGTGACGCGCGACCTGCGAATTTTCAGGGGAAAAGACCAAAAAAACAAAAAAAAATGTTGTTACCGGAAACTGTTGTCGGAAGACAAGGCGGTTCGCAGTTGAATTTTGTGTCATTCGACTCTTGTGTCGCCGTTACGTTTAACATTGTTTTTTTATAGGATCTGAGCGGAGCTATAGCGGTCTCCAATATTATTACGCGTTTGTCGTACGACGGGATCAAAAGGGTTTCCGGAATCCGCGAGCACGGCGTTAATTAACGGCGAAAGATGTACCCTGCTTCTCGTCCACGACTGTACAAATTATGATGTACCCGTCCGTCTTACGCGCGGGGGGCGTTACGCCGAGCCCGGGGATCATCGGCTTGATTAATTCAACACTCCTTGAATTTTGTATGTCAACACCGTGATTATCGGCTTGATTAATTCAAAACTCGTTGAATTTTGTATGTCGGCGCCGTGATTATCGGTTTGATTAATTCAATACTCCTTGAATTTTGTACGTCGGCGCCGCGCCGGCGAATCTCGACGAGTTTCTGAAACGTCGTTACGATTCGCGACACGGGTCGTCTGTACTGTCTCGTCGTTCTGGTCTCCGGACAGTCGGTTCTCTGCAATACTGGGCGTTTGCACTGTCGCGTCATTGTAAAATACGTTGTTCGTACGACGATGTTTCTTTCTTTTCTCTCCGATCGCTTTTTCCCGCGGATTTTAACGTACACGACACGTCAAAAGATCCCCGAGATAATACCGAGACTACTATTTTTTTTTTTTTTGAAATTTCTTCGGAGCGAAAAACTCCGTTCGACTCGCAACTCGTGTGTACACACGTCGTCGCCAACGAGTCGGGAACTGCTGAAATCTCAATCGGTTTCGATCATTTTCAAGGGAGTTGCGGAGAACTCGAAACATTTTGCGCAGCTATTTACGACCTCTAGTTTCTACGTCCGAGACTTTAATGCGATCCAAGACACGTATAGTTTTACATACGTGGTTAAAAAAATTTTAAAATTGGTTCACACAGTATCGGTTTATAGCCGTTATTTGGTCGTCATACCGGACGGTCGTGTATTTCTATACCTTTTTTTTTTTACACGTCGATTTTGACATTGTTGAGCGCAACAGCCAAAATAAAGATCGTGCCAAGCTTTTACACGATAACGGAATAGGATGGATACAGATTTTAAACCACAACTTTCAAACTATAGCGGCCCACCGTAGTAACGGCTACTCCGTCAAAGTTTGCGCGACCTAGAACGATCCCGGTTTTTTTTTTATTTTATTTTTGTTACGCGATTACTCCGCCGACTGTGAACCGATTATGATAATTCTACTTTTGTTCGATGATAGGCCGTACCTACTTCAAAGGCAGTTCCGTATAAATCTCATCGAAATCGTTTCGATGCTTTTTGTAAAAAAAAAACAACAAAAACTAAAAACATTATACGGAAATATCGCGATGCCGTCGTTTTTACCCTCGGCAAAACAATTTTTAACAAAAAAAAAAAATAAAACCGACTTCAAAAACAAAAAAACGCTAAAAATTATAAAATAATCAAACGAATAAAAAAATATATTATGTTATAAATATACTTTTTGGGATCGGTGCCGAAGTAACAGACTTTTTCGATGGCGCCGACTTCCCGTTATACTTTTTAGTGTTTTTTTTTTTGGTTTTATTTTTTTAAACGAGTCAACAAACAACAATTATTGATCAGGTTCGTTCATGTTCTGCGATAGAGACGCGCACGCATAGAATTAACAACGCTATTAACGGTGGTTGTAAAAAAAAAAAAGTTAAAATCCAAAATTTGTTTTTAGTCTTCTGATAACTGTATTCAAACTTCGAAAGAATACGACGTATTCGTGTAGTTTTATCAATTTTAACAAAATTGTTGTAATGGTCTCGTTTTGCCGCGGCCAAACCGGTCACGTTTAAATACGAACTTTAAAGACGATGCCGCTCAAAGGAGTTCACGATTACAATATCCCGCAACAGAGACGCTTTTATTGCGTGTATACAGTCTTTATTCGCGAGAAGTTGAAATGCGTGATAAATATTGAAGTTTTTACAATGACAAAAACGAGAAAAAAATAACCCGAAAAAACAATGTCATACAGTTTTCCAAATAACACGTCCTTGACGATTTTTATTGTTTCTAATCTGTGCGCCCACTAACCGATGACGCACTCTCCGATCTATTGGTTTACGTTGATAGAAAAAAAAATTCACAATCCATATTTTAACTAAAATCGCTGTAAGACGCATCCCGGGGTAGGTATTTATAATTATGGATCGCATACGACAGCAGTAAAAGATGAACGACAAAACAAAACATTTACCTTGACTCCGAGAGAGTGGTGATAATAACAATAATATTATTCTGCGAAAATATTATAAATTTTTGCGATTCAGTGTGTTTTGTGCTCCGTTGTTTTCGCGAGTACAAAATATACAGCGTTTTCCATTTTCCGACGACCGGAAAACGTATTATTTCGCGTTTCGGCATTCTCAACTGCCATGTTGTTTTTATTTGTTATAAAATCAATATTATACGTTCGAACAGTGGAACGCGTTATATTTTATTCGATACGTTTTATGTACACGTAAATTGTATTCGACCGATTGATATACCTGTGTATATACAATAGGTTTTTTTTTTTTTTTTGGAGAGCAGTTTGACATTGGTCGTAATGTATTGTAAATAATTATTTTTCATGTAATTGAGTTCTCAAACAACCGTTATTATTCGCCAGATATATACTATTACCCATTATATCGTAATAAAAAATCGTTCGACCGAAAGTTGACGGTAAAAAAACGTACGAGAAATAAACTCGACAATTAGAACGTAACAAAATTGTACGGTTTAAAACGAATCGGAGTATTCGATTCGAATATTGTTTCGTAAAAAAAAGTATTCCAACCGCAACTATATTTTCGATTTTTATAGAGAACCCAATGACGGATTTTTTCATTACGAGCGGTGGGTTTTTAGTACCTTACGAATTCGTACGAGTTGTTACGGTACAAAGAATTATCGAGAAACAATAACAACATTCAAAAACAACGTTTTCAAAATAATGACAAAAACTTTTGACTGCGCACACTGCCAATGTGGTAATTGATTATTTCGGTAATTCGTTCGACGTGAAAGAGGATATAAAAACCGAATTCACGAGTAAATTGTTATTTCGCCTCGTTACGCGACGTCGGTGTAGTCGAATTGCATACACGAATCGCCGTTAATTCAATAATAATAATGTGTATAATATTATTTGAAATTAAAAAAATATGAATCTTTCAACCGTTATATCGACAGACCGCGCTGCGACGCTGTACGATACGAATGTATGTTAAAACTTTTGCGAGTTTATTTTTCTTTTTAATAACGATCGAAACGGAAAAAATGAACTACCTTTTATAGCGCGTTTTCTTTTAAAATCCTTTTTCGCGGTATTCAATGTACAGTAACGACAATAATATATTTATCGTTCTTTTCTCTGCCGTCGCGTATAAAAGCGTATTGAACGGTGTCGTTAAGACGTTTCGTAAAACCTGTATGTACGTTTTTAGTACCAATACGTCGGTGTACGGATGATAATTTATTGTGTTTACCGCCGTGTTGTGCAGTCGTTTCGCGAAAATAAAAACGCCGGTAACTATACGCGTGCAGAAAAATAAAAATGAAATAGGGGCCGTCGGGTTTTGGAAATGGTGGTTCGAACTAATGTCAAAACTAATATCCGAATCGTTGCTTTGGAAAAAACGATTCTGAACGAGCTCTGCAGTCGTCAATTAGTAAACCGCGTCCCGGCGAAACCCAAATTTAACAACAAAAATCGAAACGAGACTTTTTGAAAAATTTTCCGCAGTTCTACAGTGCAGAGATTAGTACAAAATTTTTGGTATACATTGTTAGAGCACGTGCTACCGACGTTGTGCGCGAATTTCAATCCGAAAAATCGACACGTCATTTATGAATGAAAAAATCTAAAAATTGCTATAACCAGCCTAATGAAACTTTTTTAACATTTTTTCGAAATCGTATCGTACATAGATACGTTATTGTCTAAAATTTCGAGACTCTTTGGATGATAATTATGGTGAAAATGACGAGATTCCGTTTTTAGCGGTTTTTCGCAAATTTTTCCGTCGCGTTAAAAACGCTGTTGAACTAACATCGAAAAACGACCTCACCGAAGTACCGTCTTGATCCAGTTTGCCAACAGAAAAGATATTGTATGTAGAAATCGGTGCACTCTTTCTGGTGGACATTTTGTTAACCGTTTAAAAAAAAAAAAACATCATCCGCTAGCTTCCTCGCTGACGCTCAAAATCCAAAAAAAATTAGTTGAACTAACGGCGATCGTGTACACATTGTATTTTTCGTTTCGCGTGTCATTATGTTATTATGTTTTCACTGGTCTTTCGAGATCGTTAGCTCTTTCTCGGTCCCCAACCTGATTCGACTTCGACGGTCCAGATCGTTCAGAGTTTACCGGGAAGTAAAAACAACCTAAGGTGATTCTTAACAAGGGTATATATATATGTATGAATCCTAGGATATTTTTTACTCCTTGATGGTGTTAAAATAAGTTAAAAAGCGTATTTTTCCCGAGGAAGGTCAATTATTTTAGGAGGTAATGAAATCCTGCGACACCGGAACACCCGTGATGATCGGCCCGCCGAATCGCACGAACTCGGTGATTCAACGAGCGGAACATTAGTTGAAGTCCTCCTCTGTTTGGTCGAGGACCGATGGCGAACTGTTATTTTCATGCGATATTACCGATTTCGTCAAATAAATCATATTCCACGAGCGAAATCCATCGAGGGGATTCGTATCATTGCTATAACTGGTAGACGGAAAGTTGTATCTGTAAAAACATTTAATACCTATACTATATAACAATTCATAATATTTCACCTGGATTTAATTTCAAACGAACGATACCGCGGTCGTCCTAATAAATCTTCTAAATAACCGTTTGTGTATTTATATATTATATTCATACGTTGTCGTTCCCACATTTTATTGTCCACATTGATTTATTACCGGTACTTAAAATTTGAAAATGTATCGTATTTATAAAATATTAAAATGTGCAAAAAATGTTTTTCACGTGGCTTTTACCCGGCCGTGAAGATTTAGGCTATCAATTTTCTTCTATCGACGATTTCGTTCTAAGTGTTTTCAATTTGGTCGTAAGCCATAAAATCGAAAATTTATTTTTTTTATTATTTGTAATTCTTCCTGAATTTAGGTAACGTGAGGTAGTGTCGCAGCCGTTCCATACATTTTCAGAAAGCTACACTTATCTAATTTTCATTCTAAAAACCGTCCTGAACTCGTCGTAATGTCTATCGTGACGTTTCGACAAGATAATTTTTGAAAACACATCGATTTTTAAAGATTTAAATAATACTCGAAATATTGAAAATATGGCGACGTTCGATTTTACGTTTGCAAAATCATTTTGTGAAAACAGTGATTCGGTTGTTGTCTTTAATATTCAACATAATATCAGTGTTGGTTCTTTCGAAAAACACGACAATCATGGTAACACAAAATTGCGTTTTTCAAAATAAAATGTACATTGGCGTGATTCAAAATACGTAACCATTGATACGCGACGTTTCTTGATATAATCACGAGTTCGGGACCGTGTTTCGAACGAAAATCAAAAAAATACAGTCTTAGGGCTAAATCCGTGAACGACGTGTAGGGTTAACCACAAAAATAGATTTGCTCCGGGCATCCGAAAGTCTAAATCCGTCTCCGCTTAAAATAATAATAATAATCCGAACTTTTTGTGATTATTTTTTGACTATTCGGACGTAGTATAGTCACTACTAGTTAACAGTTGAAGTCTTTTCAAAAAAAAAAAAAAATCATGGTTTTTTATAGAATTTCATCGACACGAATTATTTGGGGGGGCGTAACGACCGGCCATTTCCTCGGGGGGACGACGGACGTCAAACTAAATTGACTCGTCGTAAACCTGCACCGCGACGACGCGGAGTTTATTATTAATTCCACGTCATTAAAATAATTATGTCTTCGATCGGCTTTTGAAAAGGCAGATTGACGTACCGATTGACCGCGGTAATGAAGGCGGTCGCGTCAAAGAAACGTCTTTGTGCTCGTTAAGTATTTTTAACGTTTATTATATCGTTATAAACATATGTTACCTACAGTTCTCATTAGGTCACGTGCCGTTTACACGGGCGAATCGATAGTAAATAATAATATTGAAGTGTCGCGAAAAAAAAAAAACAAACTGCCCAAAACTCGACTGGAACAAAGAGTTATCGCAGTCGATTACTCGTTAGAATTTGTTTTCTTGAAGAATTTTCCGAGCGACACATTTTTAGTGTACGATTTCAAATTTTCCGTCGTCGTTCTAAAAGTATACTCCCGAAAATTATGCGACGTACTCCCACAGCTGGACTCCAACCACTCTTTTTGTATAAATCGGGTTGTCGCCGCCAGTACGATCGTTGTTCTTTACCGTTTGTAAAAATTTTTGAAAATTTAAAAAACGTATATACCTTACGGCTGTTTAGACGTGAAAATACGGTTTGATGACGACCGATCGAACGATAAAAACCAAGCACAGTTTAGGTACGCCCAGCGTAGAACCAGACATTGATGGGTTTTATTTATTCGTAGCGATTGTTTTTTTTTGTTCTATTTGACCATGTTTAAATTGCCCTTTTTATAACATCGCGCACATATTAGCGCTCGTCGTTTCCGTTTGTTAGCATTTTTCTACATCACTATAACCGTAACGTACCTAATTTTCTCAATCTAAAATACGTTATCGATCGTGTTAATCGCCGAAGTGTACATAAGTGATTTTTTTTAACAATCGGGGAGGAACGCGTTTCGCCAAAAAAAGGTTCACGACACCGCGTCGGTGTGATGAATGTGTTATGCGCCCGAATCGTCTCGTCATCGCTGCAGGGTCCGTCTGTGAACCCGCTCGTATGCAAATAACCGTTTTAACGGTATCACGCAGAAGCCGCTGTTTTCTCCCCCTTTGACGGGGGAAACAATTAATTAATTGACCATTTCGAATTGGGGGAAAAAAACACATATTGAGTGTATTTTTAAACTTTTGTCTTTCGTTTTGTACGTATATTATCGTTTGGACGATTCGGCGAAAATAATCGCCGGACAACCAGCACAATACCGAGCAAAACTATTGACAATACTTCGGTCCACGAGAGAACGCGACAGTGGCTATATAGTGCCTATGCGAAATTACGGTAATGATCTTTTTGGAGAACGTTCTCGAGATGATTCGCGACGGTAAACAAACCTAACCTACTGTTAAAGAACCAAAACTAAATAGTTGTGTCTGTAGACAGCTCTTATACAGTGTTTCATCCATTAACAGAATCGGGTTTTAAACAAAAAAAAATGTACGTCTCGTGTTCATTAGTGTGTCAACCGTGTAAACTAATGATATACTAACCAACGTTTTTTTGTGTCTACCGGACGAATTAATTTTTTGGCACTCTTTGTTGTATTATAAATCTATTGACTGATTGACGTTGCCAGATGGTAAAACTCTTCAAATATCATTGAATGTATAGAGCACTATTGAATAATGTAAATTTATATTTTATTTTTGTTGCGTGCACCGAGAAAAAAACTTAATTTTACGCAGATATATAATAAATTCGATACGGTAAGTTTTATAAAAACGTATCATTAGCGTATACTGCATGTTACGTATAGTTTATTACGATACCACAACGATTATAAACGATGAATTGTTTTTGTATCGAAGAGGAAAACTGTTTAAATGCTCAGTCGATTCGAATTCGCCAGAAATCGTACCTCACGCCCGCGCGTTGGATTCCGTCCAACGCGTTCCGTACGAAAAAAAGAAAAAAAACGAAAAAAACTTTCATATTTCCTTTAATCTGATCAAAGTTACCAGCTCTCACGGAAAAATTAAACCCGGTCTTATCATAAATGTGTCACGGTATGTTCGTTTTAAATACCGTACCGTGCGGTTTTTATTTTTGTTAATAATTACACGATTTTCCCTTTTTCTTTCATTCATATCCTACGCGGTGACCTTATTTTGTCGCCGAATATTAAGTAAAATTATTCGATTTTCGCGTGACTCAGTCCCCGACGTCGGTTACGCACCTACGTTGTTCTTTGTGATTTTTTGTTCTTTCGAATTCTGGTCACGTCATGTTAACCGTACTTACTGTTTTTTTTTTTTCGTCTTTTGAAGAACTACGAAAAATACAAAACGGAGTGCGTATCGATTTCGTTTGCAAACACGGATATTATCGAACACAATTATTCGGTAAACAAACAGTGTTTGGCACGTGTTTGTCGAGTTTTATGAAACTGCGTCGTTTATGTCTGTGTCTAACGAGGAATTCGAAATGGGCATTTTAGATGTACGATTGTATAATTTAAACATATAGAATTTTAAAACTTTTCATTTCGATATTTTATACCGTCAAACAAGTTGGAAAATTAAACATAACAAAAATCATGTGCGAATGTTTTTATTTACACTGTACCTAAACAATATTTGTATTGAAATTGTTAAAAACGTTAATAATAATTTTTAATTTAGAGCGATCATTCGTTTTCGTAGTCGAAAATCTGTACGAATACTAACAACAATAACAGTGATTCAATACCAACTGAAAATATTTTCGTCGTGTTTTTCAGATGTTTCGGAGTGTCTGCTGAGCAAATCGAACAAACATCAAAATAGTTTGGGCGAATTCTCGGGGAAACAAGATCTACCGTACTTTGACAAGGCGGCGTCGAAAAATGTGACGGCTCCGTTGGGAAAAACAGCGTACCTCAACTGTAGAGTAAAAAATCTCGCGAACAGAACCGTGAGTAAACTTGATCAAATTATTTGCATTTTTTTCCAAAAAAAACGTAACGTACGGGTTTTGAAAAGATTTTCCCAGCTGTACGAACTCTCTATTTGCAGAGAAGCAACGCAACAATACGAAAGTCGTAGATTAAATTTGGAAAACCGGTCGCCTCTGTAATTTATTTTCGGGAAAAAATTTAATATCAATACAATTATATTTTAGATTTGAAATTTTCGAAAGTTATATGGAAAAAAAAAAAATTGGCTTGAAAAATCTCGAACAAATTTTAGCCAGTCTAGTTTCGTTTCCGATGAATTTTTAAACAATCGAGATCGAAATATAATACATCGGTATGTTTCCTAAACTAGTATATTTTATCAAATTACGTTTAATTTCTTATACAGTCTGTTTGTTTCTGGTTTTCTTAGATCTATTTTGTTTTATTGTACTTATAATATGCAGTATTCTCGACTTTAGGGATTAAATTTAAATTAATCAACGACAAATTACCAAATGTAACTTGTTGAACGAATAAGCTCAAAAACTGGCTAACACCCGGCACTGAACATTTGCATTTCGGTACACCTTTTCATATTTCATCAGTGGAAAATAATATAATACAAACTTCACCGTGTTGCACGACCTAACGAAATTCGCGCACAACTTTCCATCGAGTAGTGAAAAACGTTACGTTTCAATACCGGGAACTCGAAACAAACACTGAACGGAGAATACGTTTTCACGTCTTTTTCTTATTAGAAAATTCAAAAAACAACTTTTAGCGATTCAAACGAAAACGACTAGTGGCTGTAACGACCTGTACTTGGTGCCAAAGGAAAATCTAGTGTAATTATTATTTTCAATCTTTGTTAAAAAAAAAAAAATACACTATAATACCGAATCATCATAAACATTAAATAAATTCAACAATAGCAAAACCAATTAATGTATAACTTTTTCTATCAGCGAGTTGGCCAAATTATTGTTGTTATTATTTTTTTATATAAGAAAAATACTTTCTATACACAATTTCTATTAACAAAGCGCACGACGATCGATGCGGATAAAAATCTGTTTGGTGGACAAAACGGACCGTAGAAAGAGAGAAAAAAAACACATAAAACAGAGCTCAAACATATAAGTTATGGAGTTCAATAAAAACTATACGGATAATAGCGTTTACAAATGGGACGGTTTCAATTAAATTAATGTAGGGCAGATTCGTTCGCACAAATTCTAGATATGCATTTCCTACTAATACGACTTATATAAGGTTTGATCATCGTAAACAAAGATCTTTGAAATACAAAAATACCCTTATGTTATCATGTAGGCACCTACATGCAACACATCGTTTAACTCGTTCAAAAATGAAATGTCGTTTTAAACGTTTTGCGACTACAGATGGTTTTTGCGCGATTCGTCACTGCCTAAAACTACCCGTAAGAAAAGGGTACGACGTGACGCACCGATGATGATTCAAATTTAAAATGTCATCGCCCGTTTAAACGGAGTGTCTCGAGGGCGAAACCGCGACACGCTCGTAAATCTTTTTCGAGTGACCGTAGTAGATGGTGATATTGATGGCATTTATTTGAGAAATCTTCTAAAAGCTGTTCAGATTTATACTGGAAACGCGTACGCGCGCTATAAGAACAAATAAAGCGGGAAAAACGTAAAGTGCTAACGTAATATTCTATCGATGCGTTTGACTACCTGTGTACTTGTAGACCGAGCGCCAAATACGAAATTAAGAATTTTTTAATATTTTTTAAAATACTTAAAACTAAAACACTGGTTTTTTTTTGTTTCCACCGTTTTACGTTTCGTTAGAAATTTAGCGAACCGGACGATGAAAATACGTATCATACTTGATGATGGTTAGTTTTTCGAGAGCGACGACGAAAATGAAAAACGCGAGTTTAAATCTCCGAAATGCGACCCGCCGGACCTGCGAGTCGTTTGACCGGCAGACTTTATTATACATACTCGGATCGTTTAACTGCCCGTACGGCGGTGGTGGTGAAGCCGACGGATTAGCCGCGCGAAATGGCCAAAGTTGGCCCGGCCGGAGAGATTTTCGGTCGCACAGTGAAACAACAGTGGCTTTTTCAACCGTGTCTTTCGGCTAGCGTTTACCGCGAATTAGTGAATACCGTCGACGCATACAGGGTGACCGACGAAAAAGACGTATGAAATTCACCGCCGGTATGAACCATTAAAATTCTAAAACTCGAGCTAAAAAACGGTGGAAACGATTTGACGAATAATTTTACGACGCACTGTGTGCTCTGTCCGTTCGGAAGACGCGCGAAGAGTTCAAACTGTATTATAATTTTCGGGAGTATGATCGTTCTGTTAATCGCCGTAATAACACAGACGATTGCGGTTTTTCGGTACGAACTAAATGAATTCCGGTGCTTGCTTGGTGTCCGATTGAACTTCGACGTGGGAAATCGGCTCGAAACGATTTCAGAAATGTTGTGGCGACGTTATTATTTTCCTACCTAGTATATTACAAGTGCAAATCGATTCGCGATCGAAGATACACGAAACCGCGACTAGTTAAGCCCGACAAACCCTGTTCACTAATGTCCTCGCCACGACCCAGAAAGCAGCCGCGTGTACTTCGACGAACAGACTTCGTTGTGAACAACACCCGCGCCGTACTACAAGTTATGACGGTTATGATAAATACCTTATGTATAAGACGAACTTTCGAAAATTGATACACGATTTCGCGTTATACCTCGTTAACGAGTGTATAATATCGTGTCGTAATAACGTCGCGGGGGAGTAAATCTACTGTCGCGAACGGTCATTATCGGGACTAAAGTCGTCGAAACCCCGAAACTAACACTTTGCCGCCATAATATTGTTACGACTTTTAGACCGCGCGACATTCGTGTAGACTTAACCGCATCGAATACTATGAAACTGATGTAACTGGCTGGCGCGGTTGTTTCACTCGAAAACGCGAATCGAAGACGCGAACAGCGAATCGAAAACCTCTCTCTCTCTAGGAATCGTTTGTTGATGTCCGCAGGAGTTTGAAAATCTTTGAAGAATTAAAGTGGGTTTTATAATCGTGAGACGTTACGATCTCACGATTATATCGTGAAACGTTACGATATTATTCATACGAGAATCTCGGAGATAAGACCTTTCATTATATAAAAATCAACCGAATCGGTTGAATTTCAGCGAAGTTATCACAAACAACCGGTAATTGACATTTTTTTTTCAGTCGGTTAGAGACGGTAATCGTTCGTAATATTTACTTCCTGAGGGCTAAATGTTTTACCACACACGTGCAATATTGTTTTACGTAATTAAACCGTTTTACAAAATATAGGAAGAGTTCATAAGAAGAACTGGTTCAAACCGACTGTTATCAAAAAAACGTAGACACACTATCGCTTCCACTTTCGGGAAAGTTATCGATATCTGGTGTTTCGATTAGTAATGGTGATTTACGGAAGAAGTATTACACGGTAAACCGTTGTTTTCGCCGCGAATTATTAATCTCGCGGTATAAAATCAGTAGTTCAATAAAGAAGGTCTTCCGTCACGATTTCCCCGCGTGTGTCGCTCGACCCCGTGGTTTTTCCGAGCTCGGTCCTGTGTGTGATATTCCTTCCACGAAAACGTCGAAAATCCCATCGGACGAATCCGCAAAAACGTAATGACGTATAAAAAAATTCGTTGTTTTTCGTCCGGCTGCAGGCGTGTTGCTCTTCATCCCGGAAAAATCGCGTTACGAGAAATGTGTCGTCGTTTTGCCCGGGTGCTACGGTAATATATTATTGTTATTATTGTTGGCGCGTTTCTGCGAGTACTCTGCCGGCTTAAAACTTGTAATTTTGCTCGGACGTTAATCACCGGGGAACAACGGTATGGAAGTAAGGAGACGCCGCCATTAATCCGGCGGGGCCCCGTCCGAACGGAGTGACGCCGCGCCACTGATCCTCCGCGCGTTTTATTTATTAATGACCTAACACTTGTAAGGCGATCCTCGTTCGCGCAGATTTTCCCGCGGAAAAGGATTTACAACCTCGGCGGATTTTCTCCGACGCGCGCGGTACCTTGGCGTTTTACCGCGAGTTTGTATTTGTTTTTTGCGTCCTGAACGTCCGCGGTTATCCGTCGGCAAACGAGTGGTGTGTTATAGTTGCGAAAAATCCGGCCAAAAACAAGTTTGAAAACAATATTATAGAGCTTTATCGCTTTTTAACCGATTTTCCGCGACAACTCGCGCGTCCGTTTCGTCGTCTTCTGCCGGTGCGTCTCCGGGAGAACGTTTCAAAAGGCTTACATTTTTTTCTTTGGTGGTTTTGACACAAAATTCTCTTCGAAACGTCATAACGTTTTCGTGTAAGAACATTTTCTCGAGAAAAAAGTCTTGTCCGTACAATCTACGAAACGTTCGTTCGTTCGGCGGCAGCTCCTTAGTTGACCGACACTACCGCGTGCGACATAACTGTGGCGAATTAAAATTATGTGTAATTCGGGCGACACGGGGCGCCGTACACACAATTCCACTTAAAGTTTCAGCCGACATACCCTTCAAACTTTTCTACGTTCGTACCGTGACCACACTAATATCGCTTCTAATATAACGACGTTTGAATTTTTTTTTAATTCACCACGTTCACGTCTGTTCCGGTCAAGTCCTATCCGGACCGGCGAAAAATCGTCTTGGCCGTCGCTCGTCTTATCCAGCCTACGTCGCGTGTTTAACAACGTCTGGGAGCGTTATTTTACCGGTGTTATTAATTTCCGCGGTTTTCTGGCCGTATTTAATCGAATATATCGCCGTGACATCAGTTTATTTCATCGAAACTTATCCTGCGAACAAAAGAAATCGTGACGAGTTCGGAACCGAACGAAAATTCGCTAACCATGTTGATAATAGTTATGGAACCGCCGAGGCCGCGTATATTTGCGTCGTACAGTGCGACGAGCAGGATTTCGTGCGATTCGAAGGGCTGTGTTAACGATTTTGGTAGTGCCCGATTTGAGTCCCTCCGCCCTGAGATTTGACTTTTTATTTCTGTAAAAAAAAACTCGGAAAATCTGGCAGAAGTGAAAATCACAATTTTTTTTGTAGTACATACATCGAACGCTATGTGTGATTTGCCAAGAAGCTTGGTGTACATAGTGACGCCCTGCAGTATTGTCGCGGATTCGGTTGTAGATTTGTTTATTGCAAACCAAAATTCGTCTCGGTTCCGTCGAACGTTCGAATCCAAGATGATAAAACTGTAAAAAATCTTGTATCGTGATAACTTTTGGTCGAAATGTCGAACACGGCACAAGAACGTCATTAGATTCTGGCCAAAAGTCTTGAGAAAATTGCCTAAATCCTGTACCTGTTCACTGGAATAAACTGCAAACACATTTATTATTTTACCATGTTGTCGTGTTCGTTTTACAATTAAGTCGTAGTACGAGAACAACGGTTAACCGAAACGTTTCAATCGTGCCACACAAAACCTATATCGTTGTACTCTTCGCATAGTGTGTTTCATTATTATCGCGATACCATTATTATTTTTATTCCGTCGATTTTTTTTTTTTGTATACGCAATATCAATGTGAACAAACAGAATCCGGAAACGTTTCGTTCCACGAAAAATCGAGAACCACTGCAGACATGTTTATTAAAAAAACTATACGATACTGTTTTTTTATCTCTTTCGACCGTTTCACAGCGTAATTAATGTGAAAAAGTTTGACACGAAATATTCGTGTGAAATCGTTTTTTTTTTTCAACGTACTTTTGGAACGTTATAATATTGAAGACAACGTCGTTTTGAATTGAGAATGAAGAGCACGAATTCGATCTCAATTCGATAAACACGCATTAACCGTCGGAGAACTTTATAAATAAATTGCGCGTAATATGATTTATTTTATCATCCACTGTGGTTCGTTATAGTGAAATAGCGGTTATTTTTTTTTTTTTTTTTTGGCACGTTCGTCCCTTCTTCACGGCCAGAAGAAATGTTTCGAAAAATTTCTCTTAACTACCCTTTATACGAACTGAGAATGTATACTTACGTTTAATATTTATAGATGTATGCGTTATTGCGAACTGTCAAAGATGTTTTATAATATAACGTTGTTGAACGAAATAAAATTTTAAATTTTCTTCGGTCCAGGCCAAACGTAATAGTGTGTTCGCAAATAATGAAATCTACCATTTTTTTTTTCGCTCAGAAGTTCATTTACAACGAAAAAAAAATATCGGTCGATTGTGATGGTTCGCGTGGAGCGTTCATTCTAAAAAAAAAAAAAACCGTAACGAAAACCCAAACAAATTTTACCATATATTCAAGGGTAAGCGAACAACATTAGAGTTCTCAAGAAAATCGGACTGTTGACCGATATTGTAAGGCTTTATTTTTGGAACAACGATGAAAAAATAAAACCTTAAGTTTGGTTATTTCTGATTTTCGTGAGAAATTTAAGACATATTAAGATTTTCGCATAGGTTTTCCTTTAAACCGCGAATGAGGTACGATAGGTATCGCCAATCTTTATTATTATTTTTTTTTTTTTAATTTAAGATCACGTCGTCTTGGAGATGAGGTAATTTTCTTTCGTAAATCTACGAAAACTATTTGCTCGGAAATTTTAAAAATATGTATATTTTAAATCCCTGTAACGAGCCCTTTAATGTAATAAGTTACATGACGTATATTTGAAAAAACAGAAATTGTTGTGACTTTCCTATTCACCGTCAAAATTGGGATCAGTCTACGATTAAATGTTGTTTCAAATAAAAAAAATCGACGACTTGTGTACACGATGAAATGAATCAAACGCAATTGTATGACTTTTTTTTTTTCTTATTATTTTTAATTAGTTTTCCCCGCGAAAAGTAGTGTGCTCAGTCGGTGGAAAATGTCTCCATATTTTATGATTTATACTCATAAAATTGGAAATAATATTTTAATCTACGTTTCCGTGCAATAAATCTTCACGAAACTAACTCGTTTGCTACAATATATTGTACAAACCACAATTAACTTGCATCGATATAGTAGCAAAACTACGAATGAAACGAAAACAATTCTTTGTGCGAACACGAGATTTTCGATTAGGTTTCGGTAAACTTTTTGAATAAGTATTAAACAACAAACTCGAAGCCATTACAAAAAGCGAACGCAAACGTTATAATAAATTATCACAGTTCAATGTACTGCACTACTGCGGAGTACCACTGGTGTGTTCAAATTCAGAAATGTTTAGAAAAACAAAAAAAAAAACATACCAAACTAAAGCTCTATCAACAAATTGCACAAAACATATAAATCAAAACATAATTCCCAGACGTAGATCAGACTTCTCCCGATTTCACAGTAGTAAAATTTGTTTCAACAAATTCATAAAGTCAATTATAAAAGTGGATTTTGTTAAGTTCAAAAAACAATTCATCGCTGGATGCGTTATTTGTTTAAAACATTTAAATTAAAAACGCATTACCATTTCCGCTTCTCGCGGGATTATAGAGTTTTGTTGAAACGCAAAACAAAAATTGCGATTCCTGTACGATCAGTCTTCATAATACCTCGCGTAATGTGAATAAAACAACGCGATATTATACCGTTATATTGAGGTCGGTTCGTGTTTGACTCTCTATTCCTGAATCTGTAATAAATGTCTTTTTCATTTTATCGTAAAAGAAAATGTATACTTTTATTTTTGCAATTTTCTTTTGAAACGAATTCCGCAGATGACGTCTGTAAATCAATATCAGATGCGAACGATGTTCTGTGTAAATTTACCCCGCGTAGATCAAGATACTACACTATGTTTGTAACCATGCAAGTGTAACATTATAACACATTTTATACGAATTTAAGTCATTTTTTTTTCACTCGCACATGATTTTAATCATTTGTCAAGTTAAAAGTGTACACGATTTCTCGTAAAATAATTTCGATTCGTTGACAACCGTTTTTCAATTCTCCACTATTCTCTTCTCCGTGCGGTTAACCGAAATTCGTTTTTTTTCCAGTACAGTAAATTCTAGTAAGTTTGTTTTAACTTGAAAACAAGTTAATCTTTACGTTTTTTTTTTTTTTTTTTTATTTAATTTCAGTATAGGTACAAAAAATAGTAACTCAAAAGTAAACGCAACTGAAGCGAGACCTCGAATTCAATATTATCATCTAAATTCACACGTAAATATTGGAACAGATTTTGGCAAATTATTACACTTTAGTAAAATGAGACATATTATGAGGTCATTATTATTTTTCAGAGTTTTCTTACCGTTTTCTACGGGCTGACGTTAACCTTGTGACTTTTCAAATTCAAATTTTTTCTATTTTTAATATTGTTTGAATCGGGCCAATTTTTATAGGTTTTATGCTTATTTTTTGTCGAGGGCATCTCAGCGATAGAATCCGAATTCAACACGCCCTGAGTATAGAAAGTATAATTTTCTCCTTTTCTGTAAAAAACACGCGAGACAAGTGTTTTATTTTTTGCCATTAAATCCATTTCGTAAATCAAAAAAATTAATCGAAAGAGGTATGAATTGCCAACGTTTCACCCCTTGAAAAACAGACGTATATTTGTTTTTGATTTGTTAATTTAGGCTCTTGAATATAGAAAAAATATGGAAATGTTAAGTTTTTTCGAGGATTTCAAGAAGAATGACGTACTCATAAGACTAGAAGAATTTAATTTTTTTTTTTTTAAATACTTATTATCATTTTAAATGGTACGAGTATTCACCTTCGAAATGAACAAGACGTGTCGTGCGATTTGTATTAAAATATTTTGACGTACCTACGGTGAAAACACATTTGTGAAAACAAAATTTACTTATTTCACGCTGTAATTGTGATGGACGAGTTTACGTTTGTTTTAAGACGATTTTATGTAAAGAAACGGAGAAAAACGTTAACGACGTCGCATCACGTAACGTACAGTTTTTGTACTGCAGCAGTTGTACGACGTTGTTTTCGATGGAATACGATAAAAGAACTACACCGAGGACAAACTGTAACTGTATGAAAACGAGACGAAACGGTACTTTTACCGAAAAGTTACGTTACAACTGCGTATTATACTATCTAAAAAATATCCTTTGGCGCGAGTTTTTTGACGTTTCGTCCGGGTAAATTTCAAATGCCACGGTTGGCGCCGATTTAATTCCTCGTGGGAAAATTATCGTTCCCGAAAACGGTTCGCTAAGCCGCTAAAGGGAACCGGAACCGAGCGGTCATTATTAATTTTCCCGATACAAAAGGTGTCGACGATCGGCGGTAGAGAAACCGCAACGTCGCGTGACCCCGCAATAATTTCGAGACGTTTTATTGTGCGACGTAGACTCTAAACGTGCGAAACGTTCGCTTCCGATTCGTGGCATAAAACAGCATGGTAGGAAACATCGATCAGAAAATATTTTCTTTTTTTACGTAAATATCGCGGACAAAACTATTTATTCAAAAGAAACAATACCTACTTTTGCCGTAAATCCTCGTGGCGATGGCTAAAAACCGTACGAAAAATCAAATAACACCGACATTCGCTTCCCAAAGTAGGTGTACTTATTATAATAGGCCGACCTCGCTCGTTTTCGCGATTTTAGAGTTTCGCGGGAGTACGTGATTTACAAGAAATTTTGAAGTTTTAAAAGTTTTTCAGCTGATTCGAAAATCGCCCGATTGTGTTTCCTGCAAAACAGTTTAATACATCCGGGAAAAAAAAAAATACTCAAATTCGTTGAGAAAAACGCGGTTGTCTACTGCATTCGGAAAAAAACTTGCATTCCCTCTAAGGTTCGTCGACAGCACTGCAAAAACCTAAACAGTCGAAATGTTCAAATGTTCAAATAATGTCCGTACAAAAGTTTCTCGGTGCATTATATTCTGCTAATTTTTGATACTGCCGTCGATAACCGAAAGACAATAACGTTCTTGCCTCGCTTTAAAACCTATCCGACCGACGGGCAGAACGAATCGCGCAGATCGTGCGAAGTTTATTACACTCGGTACGTCCGCGTAGAAATATAAAGTTTTATCCGATTCATACGTGATACTAGCAGAGTTCTAAGAAATGTATATAAGCGCGTACGGCCGTTTCCGACGTACGTTCCATTCAAATTATAAACTTTTGCGAAAAATATACTATAAATTCGTCCCAGCGAGATCGACAGAATTTAATTTACACTCGGTGCCTATTACGTATATTGAAATACGCGCGATTTCTTTAATATTGTTTAAATGGCGTGTAATATCACAATGTGGTATCAATCGTTTTATTTGCGTTTCGAACGGAGCGGGAAGAACTAAGCGCGTAGGCGCTTGTTGTCGTTTTTAAATTTGTTTTTAATCCGCACGGATTGTCGTCCACAAACATTGAACGTTTCGATCGATTCGCTTAAATCCCTACACTTTTATACGAAACGCACGTACACAATATACCGACGACTATGGCTGGTCAAAACAGTTCCACAAAAAAAAACCCCCATTTCGTACGTTTGCACGTAAAATTTTCCAATAGACACACGATGACTATGCGTGGACGCGTTTTCGTTGAAAGATTTAAAATCATACACCGTCGTCGACGTAATTTATTTTTTGTGCCGAAAACGCCTCTACGGCGGCACA
This sequence comes from Hormaphis cornu, assembly GCA_017140985.1. Taxonomy (NCBI): domain Eukaryota; kingdom Metazoa; phylum Arthropoda; class Insecta; order Hemiptera; family Hormaphididae; genus Hormaphis; species Hormaphis cornu. The sequence goes on along the minus strand of CM029363.1, from coordinate 8,105,251 downwards.
CGGACTTGGAGTCTCGGTTTTCGTTAGCGCAAAAATCTGAATATAGGATTCGGTGGCGGCGTCGACGGTACGAGGAAAAAAATTTAGAAATTTCGAAACGTAATGAGATTTCCAGCGCTGCGGTTAGTTCTCGCTTACGTTCCGGACGAACCCGTTCGATCTATTCCTGTTCTCTCTGGCGAGCGCGATCCTTTCTCCGCATGGCGTATAAGCCGGGATCATGTTTTGTTTTCGTGTATATTACTTTTGTATTTGTATTTTTGTATTTTCCGCTTCTACAAAACCTGCAAATATCGATTTGCCGCCGCTATCGTGCAGCGAAGTTTGCGCGTACGAGCGGCAGTCGGTCGCCGGAGAAAAAAAGAAAACCCGTTTGAAAACTTTGAACGTATTTGCGCACGCGCTCGTCTCGGACGATTGTGGTCACGCGGTATCGAACAATTCGTAAACCGATCGAAAAAACAATCAATCAGAAAAGACATTTCCTGCGGGTGAATCTATATTACGTTTTGTTCCTCTTTCGGCCGATTAACCGTGAACCTATAATACTGATGACAAGTGCTGTTGTTTTTTGTTTCGGCGACGGTTTTCGCGTTATCCGTCGGGCCGGTTATTTTTAAAAAAATGATTGTTAAATGCCGTATCGACCGGACCGTCGAACGTTTTCTCGGAGCCGTTTTTTTACGTCAACGCTACATTATTCACCAATCGATATAATATATTATGATGATCACAAACGTCGATCAACTTTACGTGCCGGTCGTATGATAAAAAAAAAAACGGTTAAATTTCTGTCAACGTTTTCAAACACAATATCAGTTGATATTCTCTGCAGAGTGTCACGCGAACATCACGCTGAAATTATTTTTGAACCGAGGTCGATGACAATCTTTTGATTTTAACCGTTTGAAAATTAAAAAAAAATAATCAATTTTATGTGCTGGCCAAAAGTTTTGGAAGTATACCTTCGACTAACGCTAATAAGTGATATCGTGTATTCTCAACAGTATTCTGAACAAGTCGCTCTGCGCGTATAATACTGTCCATATGCGTTCGAAAACCGTAAAAACTGTTCGTTCACGGCCAAATACTATTACAATACTTATCATTAGTCTTAACTATTCTGACATTTTATGTAGTACAGTTGTACTATTGTAGTAAGTATACTATACTAGAAAAATAGTAGTAGTTTTTCCAACAGCGTTATAACCACGTGAGTGTAATATTCGTAACGAAACTGAAATAGTTGAACTGTTATAGGCCGCAGCGTCGAGTTTTTCAATGATGAATACCCGGTGAAAATCGTCGATATCTTTGCTGCCAGTTTAGTCAAAGGCGCGTATTCCGTTATTTTGTTTCATATGCATGATGAATGTTCGGTGTTTCTATTTTATTGCTAGCAGTTAATAATTGCGAAAGAATTGCGGCTCTGTTATCAAACAAAAGAACTGTACGATTTTTTCAGTAACTCGCGTCGATTCGGTGTACATCAATCAATATCGCCAAACAAAACGATCGAGACGACCAAATCATTGTTTTCTATTCGATTTTAACATTTTCCACGCGCTTTGTAATGACGCCGAGAACATTTTTTAGGTATCGATTCGTACACGATGATACTTACAAAAAACGCGCTCAACAAAATTCTATACAATACAAAATGTAATAATAATAATAATAATATTAATTTGTCTCGCTGTTTGTGTTTTTACGAATTGATCCGATTCGTACAACGATACAATAATTGTCGGCGATCGTAAATATTCGTTTCAACGTAGAGGAGCGTGCTATTTCGAGGGGATTTACAAACGAAAAGAGCATAAACGAATAAGGAATTGACGAATTCGTTATTACGATACGGTTTATTCCGGAGCTTTTGTTTCGTTTACGAATTTTACATTTTTACTATAAAAACGTTTCGGAAAACGACGGTGACACTTGACACGTTGTACCGATCAAATTTTTTTTCGTTTTAAAAACCTCAGAATTGAGATTCTCGGAAACGTATGTACTCTCGTATAATTAACGTAAATTGACCGTTTTTAAAAAACACGTTTGAACGAACTCGTCGCGTTTGCCGAGGGTTTTATTATAATTTTTACAACGTTCGAGAAGTCTTTCCGAATTATTTCAAAACGCACACACTGGATTTTTTTTACACCGTTACAGTGAAAGGTTCTTAAACTACGTTTATGATCTGTTCGAATCCCAAAAGTACACTGTTTACGTTATCAATCGAATTCTCGTTTACCTTCGGCTTAAATACGGTAATTAAATTTACACGTGAATACTACTCGAAAACGTTAATTTACATAATCGGGACGAAAAACCATTTTTTTTTTTTTGACTGAGACAAACTGTTTTTCCAAAAACGATTTCAACAAAATTATTTAAAAAAAATGTACGTGCTCGTGTAATGTAGTATATTACAACAAACATGTAATTAGGGATGGCAAAAAAAATATCGATATATCGATATATCGATATTTTTAGAAAAAATATCGATATTTCTCTATCGATATTTTCTGAACCGATATATCGGCATATCGATATTTAGTTTTTCGATATATTGAGTATCGATATATCGAGATCGGGAAAATTTCTGCCTTCTAGGGATGGCAAAAAAAAATATCGATTTATCGATATATCGATATTTTTAGAAAAAATATCGATATTTCTCTATCGATATTTTCTGAACCGAAATATCGGCATATCGATATTTAGTTTTTCGATATATTGAGTATCGATATATCGAGATCGGGAAAATTTCTGCC
>CM029363.1:8089464-8102467 GCA_017140985.1 Hormaphis cornu | reverse complement strand
ATCCCTACATGTAATACACGCCATCCCAAGTACCACCAGAGTTCCGTTCTGGTGTGAGACAACGTAATCAGGCTGACCACCGCAGTCAGTGCTCGATATTTTTTACGCGATGCGGCACCACTGTGGCAGTATCACTATATACAGTTCTCGTTCGAAGACTGATAAAGAAGAAAAATAGACTATCCAAATAAATTATAATAGTTGACGGACGAAGAAGAACAACGTCGGACGTGTCGGCGCCGACGCAGTTGTCGAAATGTTTCGGATCGAAGACTGATAAAAAACCAAAAAGAAAATAGACTTTCCAAATTAATTATAATAGTTGACGGACGAAGAAGAACAACGTCGGACGTGTCGGCGCCGCCGATGCAGTTGTCGAAATGTTCCCGTGATCCACGGTACGAATAATAATTTCAAAGCTCGGCGGACGGATTATCGTGTAATGGCCGCGCATAAATTACGACCGGACGGCGTTGACAATAAAACAGAAATACAATTTCCTCTTAAACGGGCCGTTCGTTATTCATAAGTCGGTTATTGTTTTTGGCCGTTGTTTAATGCCGATTCAACGGGACTTGTCGAAAACCGAGCGCAGGCCCCTGCAGGAGGTGTGTGCGGGGTGTTTGGGCACGAATGTGGAAAGCCGCCGCGGAAACGGTTAGGTTCGAGTAAGGGGCCGTAATCGATGTATAATTCGATATAAAAAAAAATTTCCGTGTGTGTTGCACGACGGTACGTAAAACATGGTGGCCGAAACACCGAAAGTCTGACGCGGCGGAGAGCGATTGATTTCGTCCGACTAATAATTGTATTTGTGTAATATCGCTTTAATTCTGTTCGAGACGTATATAGTAATTTTATGACGATAGGAGTTAAAACGGTACGAAACGTGTTTCGGTTCATTTTACATTTTCGGGTCTCATAACCGTTACGACGTTATTCGAAACCGGTTTGAATTGGTTACCGTTTTTAAACCCCCGCAGCACTGATTATCTCGAATGGTTAATTCGATTCGGTGTCAGTTCTTCGAACCCCGCGGGATTTATGCCTGTCAGAAAGTAGAGACTGTACGGAGAAAAAAAAGTTTCACACGAGAAATTTTAGCGAGACTATATACATAATTTTGTTGAAATGACCTCTCCCCAAATGGGATTCCGGAGTGCGCCTCTAACAAGGACGTTGGTTTCGGGTGAAAAGACGCGTTTCCGAAACGTTTTGACTACGGACTCGCTATTCACGATATTATTGATATTATTAATATTTGTCGTAATAATTCGTCGTATCGTTCCGCATCGCCGCCGAGACACGACGCTCGCGACACAAACCGAATGCAGTGATATGGTATTTTCGGTCGAGTTTGAAACATCGGTTGGTTAAAAAGTAATATTATATTTTACCCGCCGTAACCGGGCACGATAGTTTTATGATTTTGAAAAATAAACTTTCCGTGATCAATAATATCCGTTTTGATAAGCCGACATCCGCACTTAACGCGGTGGTCAGATGTGTACAAAAATTTACGTTTGCTGCGTAAATTATATTATTAATTAAATATATTATATTAAATGTAAAATAAATTATATTATCACTGTAACAATTTTTTCCCGTACGCCATCGTTGTCCGTTCTTTCTCTGTGTGTCGACGCCAAGAACTCTTCTTTACAAAATAATAAGTTGGTATGTAACTTTTTTCCCCGTCCAACGGAAACAATGATTCGTACTTAACGCTCGACATTATTTTTATAAAACGTTATTATCGTAATAAAATTATCACGTGGGTCAAGTTTTTACGGTATTATTATACAAGTGTTGTTGTACCTATGGTTTGTACAAAGTTTGTGTTTTGCGATTCGTAATAAAAATTAATGGCTTCATAAAAAAAAAAAAAAGGTCGAGAGGAATATTTACACCCTGTGTGTAATTATGTTTATTTTATGTTTGTTTCCGAATAAAAAATTATAATCACTCTGTATAATATTTTATTTCACCTGTCAATTTGGCTTATTTCCAGTGATCCATTTCTAAGACACCCGCCGCGGTCTTAAACAATATTAAACATATCAAATACTAATTATTGGCCAATTTGTCATAAAACAGTATGGTATGTTCGTCCTCGATTTAACTGTGACGATGGTATTCATTTCCGGGGCTTAAACGTCCTGGTCAAACAATAACTTTGATAGCTGGTTTTTTCATACTTTTGCCCGTATTTTGATCGCACGTGATTCTTATCGCTTACATTATTTGTATCTCGAGAGAAAAGCATCTTCACCGATGAGTGCGCCGTGTAAAATACAGTTTCTCGTTGAAAAATTTACTTTTTCCCCGTTTTCGGGCTCACACTTCGCGAAATGCATTCTTAAAACGCTTCGAATGAAATAAAATTCAATTCTAAAATTCCAACTTTATATGGTATTCAACGATTGGAGCACTCCTTCTGCCGGGAAACGTCATTACAAACCTGAAAATTTGAAATTTCGGCCGTAAAATTCTCGTTTTTTTTTTTTTTTGTGAGTTCATAGACACTAGAGACACTTTAAAAATCGAAGCATTCCTACTGTACGAAAAGTTGTCGACAGAAAAAAAATGTCATTCTAAAAACAATATACATTCTTTTCTGTACTCGGAATCTAAAACTCTTTATATATTGCTAAGCAGTAAATTATTGATATTGTGTCTTGATCTCTTTTTGTTTTGTACTTACGAATTTTGTTGTTTAGTTCATTCATTGTTACTTTAAATTAAATTTAAACGTTGTGGATATTAAAAATTTTATTTACAGTTATTTATTTATATATTATATTATATTTATAAAGTATAGTTTAATACGAATTGACAGTTCTAAACCTATTTATGTTTGTTTCGAACGGCCGAGGGAGAAAACATTTTAATCATATCTGCCCCCTCAAAAAAGTCTTAAACACGCCACTGTCGGTGCTCTATGTGCGTGGGCGTCCGAAACCACAGCGGACCCTCTCGAGTTCTCTTCCGTTCGGCCACTGTTATTGCCACCATCACTACTTCCTACAAATGTTTCCGATTTTGTTCGCGACGTCTTAATTTATTTTCGCGCCGATGGCGATATTTCTCGTTAAATTCCATATTGCTGTTGTGTGTACAATATATACGTACGTATATGCCACATGTCAAAAGCAGATTACGAAAATGTAAAGAAAAATGCCGAGAGTGTTTAATTTAAAATATTAGAAATAATTATACACGTCGATATATGATGATTGGTTTCCGGAAATTTCGGTGACAAAAAAAAAAAAACAAAATTAACGGAAAACTGTTTTATTCGATACGTGCGTTGCGCAGGTACCGAAGAACGTTTTTATTGAGTCCGTATTGTACAATTTATAATATTTCAGTTTGTTTTGCTAAATATTTCGCGAAAAAAATACCGTAAAACCGTCGAGTGGCTCTAAAAATTTTGTTCTCGCAATACCGTGAATTTTGTTTAATGTAATGGTTATTTTTGTAATAGTTTTGGTAAAGATTTTTTCCCTATAAATTTCCAGCGCAGAACCAGACGAAATGGTAATTCGTTTCAATTCGGCTCGAAAAACTTTTTCCGTTTCGATAACTTTTCGAACCTATCAATAGCAACTGATACTCAACAATTAATCGGGTTCAATTCAACAGTATATATATTATTATCATACTTTTTCCAAGCTTTTCAGACCGTCGAGACGGTCCGATCTTTGTGTTCAACAACAGCCCCCCGTCTCGGAACAACACGTGTAGGCGCGCTCGACGTGAAAAGTGTCCGTGAAAATCCGTCTTTACGCAAGTTTCGAATCCTCTCTAGCTTGAGATTCTCCTCTTAAAATTCTCGGATATTGTTAACTTAAATTTACAACATACATTTTAAGACGGATTTTATAAATAAACGAAACTGGGCGAAACGGTTATTGAAAAAAATAAAACGATCCAAGTTCGAGTACTTTTGAGTCACTAAAAGTCACCAGTTACAGAATCAATTCGACTCGGGTACATATATATACTTCTGTTTAAAATTTAAATAAATTCTTTGAGACTCGGCATATCTATTACTTAAAAAATTAATTCTCACCGTTCTCACGTCGCATTGGTAAATAATTTGTCTCGTACTTTGTAGTCCGTTCGAATAATTTATTTACGACGAACAATAATTTTCGTAAAACGATCGAAAGCCATTAGAATCGAAATTATACAAGTGTAAACATTGAAAATAGTCAATATTTAATATAGTCAACAATTTATATTCAAATGTTTAAAGTCGAAATAGTATAATGACGATTTAATCTATCTGGTTAAGTTGATTTAAAGGAATAATATGTGTGACTAGTTGAAAAGTTCTAGTGGAAAATTCCTAAGAAATCTCCCAAACTTGACTTTTCAACTACCTAGTTATACATTATATAGCGTGTTTACATTGGCAAACGGATAAAAAGTCTCGTTTATCTTGTCGAAAGTATAATAGTTTTTCGTTCAATATCCGGATAATACACGCACGATACGTCGCGCTCTCAAATCTCGCAATGTTCGTATAAAATATGTCATAATATGTATTCTAAATATTTTTTTTCTCTCGAAAACGACGAACGAGTTTATGATTTACGCGATATTAGAGCAAAGAAGTCGGCTCGGTGAATTATTATACTGTTTCAGTTAAACTCGCACCGGCTAGAACGAAAATGCGTTTTTGTTTTTCGCCTATAAACACAAGCTGTTACACGCATTGTCTCGAGTATGAATCGATTTTAATAGATCTGTTTCTGCAGTCTCGACATAATAAATTACACAATATTTTCTTTGCCAGACATTTTTTGTATCTGCAGTGTGTTGTATCAAAATAATAGACGTATACACCTAATTCATACTTTGATCTAGACATCTACGTCCAGACTCATTGTTTTTTAGATTCTGAGTACAGCGAAGCATGTATTGTTTTTACAATACGACATTTTCCATCAACATCTTTTCGGCTGGAAGGAACGCTCAAATGTTTAAAGTCAGTATCTCTCTACTGATACGTATAAAGAATCCAGCGGTATTTTGGTTGAAATTTTTTTTGAAATTTTGTCTACTCTCTGAGTTATACCCCGAAAACCAAAATAAATTGGGAGTCTTTTTGTGAATTTTACGGCGAAAAGTTTAATGTTTTAAGATTTCTCATGAAGTTTTCGTTTGGAAGGAATGCTCAAATATTTGAAAACAGTATTTTTTCTGATAGTTTTATTGACTGCGGTGATATTATGATCTTAGAATTTTTTTTAATTTTTCTTACTTTTTGAGTAAGAATACCCCAAAAACCAAAAACAAATTAAGAATTGTACTGCAAAAATTTTAAATCCGGTATTGACTTTGAATGCCACAAAGAGACGATATTTTGGCTTTGAATTATATTTTATTTCAAAACAATTTTGAATTTTACACATTTAGCGAGTAAAATGGTCCGAAAACAAACAAATTCGTACTAAAAAGCACGAGTGGAGTGGCGAGTATTTGTCCGAAACCAATACCGTTATAATCAGTAGGCCGTTACGTATTAAAATTTTCACACGTTATTTAAATTTATATTGATTTTATTCGTGGATACGACTTGAAGTTTTCGGACCATCCTTATTGTTAAATTTGGTTAGGTACCAGGACGTATACTATATAACTGAGCTCGCTCTAAATCATTTTTTCGAAGACAAACATTGCTTTTTCAGATATTAAATAATGGTACGTTTGAACCACAATTTCCACACCAGTGACCCACCCAAAGCGTAGTCGCTACACGTGACCTAGACTGATGCCGGCTTTTCTAAATAAAAGTTTCTATCGCTGCCTAAAACCGCATTGTTTGTTCATGTAGAATATTGATGGTGTAAAATGATTTACGCAAAAAATACCTTTCACGTGCTTATAACACTGTAATTATTATTGTTGGAAAATGTTTGGTCGTCCTGACCGCGAAACAATTACGTTTTACTAGTAAATCGTGAATATTTTACTATATTATATAAACCAACGCTCATTATTGTGTGCATTACGTTTATAAGAGAAAATTTCATACCAGCAAAATCGCGTTTTACTCCATACATAATATATAATAGTAATCAAAAATGAGTACTTTTTTGAAAGTCGATTTCGGGTTCTTTTTCATAGTATATCATAAAACACTTATAGTATTCAGTGTAATTTTGTACAGTGAAAAGAAAGTGGCTTAAAGATATTCGTTACTTTAGAGTTTTTTTTTTTTTTTTACTGAAAAGTAAAAACTATTTATTTTTCACCAATGAATTATATATACAACTGATCCGCTTGTAAAAGACAATATTTTTCTGTTATATTTTACAGTATACGCTTTACATTAATTACAAATACCGTACCGACGGAGAATATTCGTAAAAACGTATTATTCTTATGTTCAACAAAACTTACATTTTAAACTTTCTTTTTTTTTTTCGAGTAATACGTCCTGTAAAACGAAAAGGACTTCAATACTTTAATAGATGTTATTTTATCTCTGTTTGGTGTTAAAAATATTCTTTATTATGAAACGCAAAAAAAATATTTAATTTATTTTTCAACCGAAGATAAACTTGGCACGAACAATAAAAATTCTATACGTACATAAAAAATAACTGCATTCGTACGACAACCGGGGAACAAAAAGCTTTTGATAAATATTTTCTTTATCCGTACAATCCCGAAAAAAAAAAAAAACAAAACAAATATACATTTCCGGAAATGTGGTCAAAATAATAATTTCAAACAATGAACTACCAGCAATCTTTGTTTTAAGACTGTTATGAGTACACAGTGACAAATAGTTTTCAGTAGTCGATGAGTTTTCTTTTAGTAAAAATAAATACCGTTTTCGGTCATTTTGTTGGTTTATAAAACGAATTACTAAATGATAAGATCTGTTCAAAAATATGTGCAACATACCATACAGTATTAAATGGATGTGGACAAACTATACTGTTTTCAATAGCTTTAAAAAAAAAAAAGAAAAACAACCCGTAAATAATCAGCCAACAAAAAATAGGAAAATGTAAAACTCGAATAATATCACGTTTCAAAAATAATCGATTTATTTTGATTAATATTTGTAAAGCATCTTAGTGGTTTTCGTACGCGTTAGGTACAATAGATTTTTGTTTTTTACCTTTTTTAGACTTTCGTACTTTTTCTGCACAAGCTCGTTATGGATATTTATCATTTGACAAGCAACTATCAAGACGATTTAAGAAGATGGATTCAATTCTGAACTCATTTTTTTTCTCAACTAAATTACCATCTAATGAGGGGTTAACGAATCTTTGAAATGAACCTTTCACCATTGATCATTTGGCAGTCTATCGAGGGTGAAAACATTTTTTTTTTTTTTTGATAATTTTCGAGACAATTAAAATGAATAGTTAAGAAAAATAATTACTTAAAATTATCAAAAGATCTACATATAAAAAAATAATAACGATGATAATGATAACACGTTTTCAAAATACCTAGGTCCCTTTCACGTTAAAATTTAATTTTTTTATAAAACTCTCTATAGGATCCGCTTTGCTTGACGTGAACAACTCATTAAAATGACGGAAAATCTGACACTGTATATTGGCTTATAAGAAACATATCAGTTAAGAATATTGTTTCATAAGAGAGAATAGTTTTTATCAAAATTTTATTTAAGTTAGGTCAAAGTAAGATTTTTTAAGATCAACTAGGTTACATCTAGAGATTGATTTGGGCGTTCGTTTAAATAAATGAATGAAAGAAAATTACTTTTTTTTTTTTACTTATACATAATATTATACATTATACTCGAGTACAGAACAGTGTGTACTGCAAGTTGTTCCGATTTAAAACAATAGTTGTTCTATAAGTATTGTTCCTAGTTTGACAATCTTAAGTATCTTAAGAACTATGTAAACTGCAACGGATTAAAAAACATTGATTATTTTACACGTATAAAATGTTTTACAAAATCGATACTCCTCCGATTCGGAAACAAATAAAATAGTTTGTTGATTTTCAGTATTACGTGCGTACAGTTATGATTCGAAAAACCGAACTCCTTTCGTTTATTGAACACATTTTATTACGAGTACAACTCATAATATTGTCGACAATATTATTTAAACCGCGGTAACGACTCGATCCTTCGGTGAAACGTTTTCAACATTATTGTTTCAAAACTTTAAACCTACCCTATCTCCGAACATATTGTATTGTATAGATTCGTGTTTGTATTGTTTTCGGTTTTGATAATTTTTGTAAGAACATGGTGTTTTGGATCGTAAACAATGTACCGCAGTTACGAGTATAACTGTATATTTGGAATTAACCTTTCGTTGTTAATTTTATTGCTTTCTAAAACTGTTTTACACTTGTCCCGGTTTTAGAACAGTGTTTTTTTTTCTTCTTAGGGCGTGGGTTTTATATTATATATCACCAATACGGTTATTTTGTCAAGTAGTGCTACCGTGACTGTAAACACGCGCTCGGTCTCACTCGATTTTATTAAGAGTGCGTATCGTAAAATATACAAAATCTCCCCGAGGGGAATTCACTCGCCACTATCGCACAAACTTTTTTCATTTCGTTTCTGGGTACACTTTTTTCTGATAGAATTCTTCACAGAATAGTTTCACGAAGTAAACGTACCAGACCTATCCGTGTACCCCGTGTTATTAGAATATACATCGCGATCGTTTGACCAAACAGTAATAATAGGTGCGCAACCTATTTAGAATACCCATCCGTTCGGCACGTTCGATCGGAATTCGTTAACGAGTTTGTGTTGTGCACACGGATTTGTTTCGATGATACGAATTTGTTCGTTTCAACTTTTAATTGAAAAACGTGCGTGAAAATTTAATATATTATTTCGCACGAAACGGACTATTTATTACTCGGATAAAACTGACCGACGGCGTTTGGCTTCTCATTCGTCTCAATCGTTTTGATAACGACACAATACGCTTGTAATTTTCTCTTTAAATTTAATTGTTTTTTTTTAACTAGACCTATTGTTTCACAGGTATCTTGGGTCAGACACAGAGACATTCACCTGCTCACCGTTGGCCGGTACACGTACACCGGCGATCAAAGGTTTCGTTCGATCAATCAACCGCCGAGTGAAGACTGGACGCTCCAGATAAAGTATCCGCAGATCAGAGACTCGGGAATCTACGAGTGTCAGATATCCACCACGCCCCACATTAGCCAATATATTCACCTTCAAGTCGTCGGTAAGCGTACTCGACGTTATATTATATAAATGTTCGACTTTCAACGAGTATATTGCCAGCAGATGCAAGCGATGCGCCGCATTTTATTCAAATTTTCTTGAACAAAAACGAAAGTGACGAAAATTCTCGCGTATTACTGTAAATCCTGAAAATCGCGAAATGCGTTTTTCACTTAAGGGGTGCGGCTATTTATTAAGTGGCAACGTTTGCGATTTCTACACGCGGTGGTTTTGCGTTGATGATACGCGCAGGGTTGATGGATAGCGCTTCTGTCGATCTCTATAATATTGTGTTTAGAAAAATTTTCGTCATAAGGTCGAGCGCGTCAACTTTAAGGTTACAACGACGGCGTCGTAGAAAAGAAATTGATTTTATTTTCGGGTTAACGCTTTGCCTAGTGTAATCTAGAGGTGTATTTCTACGGATTCGTCAAAACTGCCGATAAAATGTAACTCAGTAGAATCATTCGTTTTCCACTGGACGTATTTGAGTATATTTTTTTTTGGATGAATATCCTAAAGGGCGCTCGTTTTGCCGAATTTCAATTTATGTCCTTACACACCGTACAACTTTATCCGAAAAACGAAATCGCCGAATCGGCAAAACGAGCGCCCTAGAAAAAAAGGTTTTACTCTTACAAAAAAAACAAAAATTTCAAAATCGGCCTACATATTTGTGAAAAGTGATGGTTTGCGTTATGGTATGCATTTTTTTTTGTAAACGCATAGTATGAAAAAAACGTTTTTTATTATTCTTCATTTCTTATCTGCTCCGAAAAACGTGAGTGACAAATTTAAGGTCAAAATGAATTGACGATAAAAAATTTATGAAGACGTATTGTTGTGTTTCATTTAGAAAGTCGCATAATTTTCCAGTTTAGGTACCCGATCGCGTTTATTTACGGCACTGTGAATAAAATGAACCCGATTTGTAATCCTGAAATTCTTCCAGATAATGGTTAGATATTTTATTGGATTAAGTTTTTTTTTCATTTCAACACTCCTAGACAACATAGCGAGCGTACTAACGTTAAATATAATTGCTTAGCTACATTAGATTATTTTAAACTAGAAACTTTTGAAGTATAATTACGTTCTGCTAATTTAATTTCTTCAAACGAACGTTCATGTCGTGATTAATAGCGATTGTTAAAAAAATTAAGTACAACGCTCATTATTAATGTTTATTAAACAATTAAGATTTTTTTGAGTGAATTTCAATCTAGTTTTTTAAAATAGGTGAGTCCCTCTTAACGATTAACAGGACCACGCATATACCATATTACGCGTTGTTTTTACAAAATCAGTTTAAAAAGTCAGAGTAAAATGTACAGAACGTTACTAAACACTTAGGTATAGTTGCTATTCAATGTACAATAGCGTTTCAGTTGTAGTATGCTATTAAAATACAAAAAGTTTTCTTTTTCTATACAGAAACGCGTTCGACGGTATTCTCAAATTGAATAACATTAAAGTGATCAATGGCGCAAGATAAAACAATCCGAACGACGAGAACCGTTAAAACCCGTAGATTAAGTAAATTTAATTAAAAACTGACCGGGTCTGTCGGCGCCAACAATTTTACCTACCCGTATTTGTTGGTGTTAAGATTGAAAATGATTAATCAAACGGCATTAGTTAAGATCGAAGTACCCGTCGAAAACGATTTTTAATATTAGTATAGCTCAATACTGTAATTTAAGTAAACCATAATAATATTATTGCGCCTATATAACGTCAACCGACGCTAAGCGTTCGCAGTCAGTCAGGTTCGCCGATAACCAAATATTACTTTCAGCACATTGCACGCGTTACTATCGTGATAACGTGAAATTTTAGGATTCGATCGAATGTCTAGTTTTATTAAGTTAAAAGGTACGATTGCAAAGTTCAAACGAATTATATATACGTATATTAAACTAAGAGTTGGATATCATCATCGCATTATTATTATTATGAATCGTTATATGAATTGTATTTCCTAGATTCTATAATTTATAAATAAAAAAAATAGAAGAGAGAGAAACATCAAAGAAACGCATTTGCATTATGATATTACAAGGTATGACCTACCTATTTTATCGTACGGTGTTTCGAGAACGTCTGCAAGTAACGGATATATATATTGATACGGTGAGCAACAATCACGTTAAAAGCCATTCCGTGTTTGGACCTCGTAGTAGATTAGATTTTAGATGTAAATAAATTCCACCTGTAAGGTGCATAAAATAAAAACGAATGTATCAAATATATTACGTTTCAATAATTATTTACCCGGTATAAAAGATTTTCGTATTTTTCTATACACGATTTCCATGGTCACGATATTTGTGAAGTAAAATGTAAACCGACTGTAATTCCTATTTCGTTCGATAAATTTTTTTTTTTTATAATTATAAATTACCACGTGCACAAAACCAAAGAACGAATGTATGTTGGCTACGTAACAAAAGTATTTTATGATTGGGTTGCTCATTTGTTCCGGTCGATTTTCATATTTTATTCAAACATTATTATTATATTCTTAATATTTTATTTCGTAGCGCGCTCGTGTCAGATTTAAACGAAAAAAAAATATATTTAAGATGAAAAAAAAAAAAATTCGTCTCGATGGTAATCTTATAGTCACAATAGAAACAAAAATGTTCGTGCGCAGCAAACTATATCTGTACACTGTTTTGTTATCAACGGTTCACTGTGTAATCGGTGTAAATACGATTAGTTCGTCTACACCGCACTTGACGAACAAAACTATAAATTATTGAAAATAAAACAAACCAAAAAAGCAGTTCGATTATGATACGCTTTTAGGTATGATTTATCGTGGTTAGCGGATTGTAAGATCAAACGATTTTTGTTGACATTGGATGACAAGTACTTTTCACGCGTTTGAAAAAAATGAAAACGGATTTAATCTGTAATATAGTTTTCAAGAAATCGAGAGACGAGAATGTCGTACTTACAAAGAAAAATAAAATGCGAAACCGCGTGAATCTGCAGTTAACAGACGTCACGCGTTTTAAACTTCTTTGGTGTCTGGTTACAAACTTATATAAAGCTCCGAGTTTCGAACACGAATATAAAGTCAAACAACTTTTCCATTAACTGAAACTGTGTTTCAACGTTAATCGTTTCGCACTCGTAAAGGTTATCACCGTGGTACAAAAACTTGAAAGAAAGAGGAATCTCACGATGATTTTTTTTTTTAAAACTGTTAAACTTTTTTAACCGATATCAAATCGTAATAACTATTGGCAAAAATTTTAGATTTTCAATGCTTTTACGAACGAAAAAAAAAAAAAATTCGTGTTTGCAAAACGTTTTTTAAATCGTATAATGTGATTAAAATAATTAACATACAACTTTGATAGACTTTTTATTTCGATGTTATACTATCCCTGCGATAGTCGTGATATTTACGGTGCCTTTAAAAACAAAAGTAGGTTTTTTTTTTTACCGTTTTCATAACGACACCCGTGTTGATAAGACGTATCAAAAACTACAGCTATGCTTGACTAAATGGATAATTAACAATTCTCATCGTTAATATCTGAATCCTACTTTTAGAAATTTAAATAGGTAAGTATAAAACGTTTCACTGAATAAAACACGTAAGGTATTTCTAGGACGTTACACAGCATTTGTTCGGAATTCGGTGAAACTCGGTTGAAAACAGTGGCCAGCTCTGTAGAGCACGGACAAATCAACTGAACAAAATATTTTAAGTATCGCTAAAAAGCGCTTCTCAGTTATTATTTTTTTTTTTTTTTTTTT